>CM061542.1:123229753-124474753 GCA_030864215.1 Capsicum pubescens
TTAAAACTCTATAAGACATGAAACCTAAAAAAACGCTAAAAAAAATATCCATTGGCTCAATTAGTGGTCGGTGTAAAAGAAATTATACAAAGAAATGTCTTCCTGTATACATACATACTCTAGCACACAAATTCTTTTTTCTTTAGCATACGAAAAAAATACACGAATCCAATTGTTTATACCCTTTTTTTAGTTCATTTCAATATCTTTTTTTTTAAAATACTCTATTTCTAAATTTTCATATAGTATATTAAAAACTACAAGATTAAAGTATATTTTAATATATTTCACATGTTTATAATAATTAAAAGAGACATTAGAAAATGTATGGTGAATTATCACGTTCTTCACATTTTTTGTCTATTTGATTTTTAAATTTTTTAACTTAATAATATAACATACACACAATAATTTATTCTTTTGATATTCATTTATTGTTAATTAACTATATACACATGCAAAACACGTACACCTAAAGTAGTATATATATATACACACACACACACACACAAATGTGTACCTAAAGGAGTAGTACTATTTTAAAACTCTATAAGGCATGAAGCCTAAAAAAACTCTAAAAAAAATATTTGTTGGCTCAATTAGTGGTCGGTGTAAAAGAAATTACACAAAGAAATATTTTCCTGTATACATACATACTCTAGCACACAAATATCTTATTTCTTTAGCACACGAAAAAAAATACACGAATCCAATTGTTTATACCTTTTGTTTAGTTCATTTCAATATCTTTTTTTAAAATACTGTATTTCTAAATTTTCATACAGTATATTTAAAACTACAAGATTAAAGTATATTTTAATATATTTCACATATCTATAATAATTAAAAGGGACATTAGAAAATGTATGGTGAATTTATCATGTTCTTCACATTTTTTGTCTTAAAATTAATTTGATTTTTAAATTTTTTAACTTAATAATATAACGTACACACAATAATTTGCTCTTTTGATATTCATTTATTGTTAATTAACTATATACACGTGCAAAGTACGTACACCTAAACTAGTATATATATATATATATATATATATATTAAACATGATAGGCTAGCAAGCTCTAACTCGTGGCCCTTTTACACTGTGTTTGGATGGTGGTTTCTCATGGTTTCATAATGTAGCGTATTGTATGGTATTATATTGTATAGTATAGTAGAATACAATGTTTGGATGTACTATATCATTTACTGTGGTTTAATAGCATTTTTATTATTTGATTCGATGGTACAATATTACATTGTAATCGGTAAGTTTACTAAAATGCTCTTAATTATTATAAATGTTAAATTTATCAACAATTGTTAATAAAATAATTTAAAATATTTTTCTTCCTGCTAATTTAATTTGTCACAAATTATGCCATGTAAATATATTAAGTTGTTAAATTCACATAAATTCTAACAAAAACAATAAAAGAGTAGATCAAACTAAATGTAATTGAATTCATTTTATATAGTAATAAATTTCATTTTTTTTGAGACGTGACCATCAATGACAAGTACAAAGTTTGAAATTTTGAATACATCTTTTGTGTATACTGCAGGTATGTTCAGTATGGAAGACCAATGTTCCAAGAAAACATTTTCTAGGAAAACAAATTGTTTCTTGCCTATTTTCTTATGTTCGTTACGCAAGTAGGAAATATTTTCTAGAAACATTTGTATATATATATTTTTTGGTAACTAAGTAGTATTATTTACCAAGTAAACAATGTATGAACAAAATCTCTAATAATCGAAGCATCAAGCCTCACAACTAACTAAGCAAAGCATAAAAAACTATCCTATCATTACAAGGAATAATTAAGCCCCTAAGGATAATAATTCATAGCTGTCAGCCTCTTGGCTAACTTGGTCTTCATGGATCCTCGAACATGGATTTCTTGAATGATGCTGTTGTTAGGTACTATGTACTTTTCATGATTGACAAACTGACACATGAATGAAACATGTTACTTGAGCTGGTCCACGCATAGAAAAGCAGATTTCCAGTTTCACTGATAGATGCAGACAAGATTGCTTAAAGACAGGAGCGAATAAGCAAGCCTAATTCTGATATACTCAAGTTACTAATCATGTGGGGAATATAACAAGTTGAATTTGATTCAAACACTTAATGATAAGGGAAAGCAAGTTGAGTTGAAAAAGGAGTCCTACGTGAAGAAGGAGTTTCACTTTTGAGTATATCCTGAAGAGTCCTATGTGTAGGAGGAGAAAGATTCTGATAAATAAACATGTGCTAATTTAAAGAGTTAGATTTTTACTACAACACTAAGGATACAAGAGTTGGAATTGAAGAAGGAGTTTCACTTGAAGTAGAACTCAATGCAATGAGAGTTCTGATTAAAGGAGGAGTTTGAAATAAAGAATGACTCTTTGAAGAGCTGTAAATTAAATAGAAGATGCATCAGTCAGAATAACTTATGTACTTACAAAGAAGAACAACACAATCGACAGATTGACTTCACGAAGTACTACTCAATCACTGAAGAAACACATTGAAGAATCTGGTCCCAAGTATAGAATCTAGCTAGGAGTTTTAGCATTGATTTTTAGAGTTGTTCATTGTGTTTGAACTATTGATGTAATATTAGTTTCAGTGTATTATAAACTGAACTAGGAGCTAGTCTTCGAGTTAGGGAAAACTCAGAGACTTTAGGAACGTATACCTTGGGAGGTGTGTGTATAGTTAGGAATTAAAGTTTATAATTCCTAGTCGTTGAGTTAAAGGAATTAGAGTTTATAATTCTTATTTGTTGGTTACAAATGCTTTGTAATCAGTCATTATTGAGGCTCAAAGTTATTTATTAAAGTTGGGGTTAAATCCTATAGAGGTGCAGGTCGTGGTTTTTTTACACCTTTTGAGCCGGGTGTTTTCCACGTAAAAATCATTGTGTTCTTTACTTTTTGTTTTACTGCTTCCTTGGAACATGTCAGGTAATTCGTTCCATTGATAGGCAATAATTAGGCAAAAATAAGATAATCAGTAGGGCACGAATTCTTAATAAGTGGTATCAGAGTGGGTTATCTTGTGAAGGATAACACCTTAAGATAAGATCAAAGATGAATTTTGCACCACCTACTGGCTACTGCGAAGGACAAGACATCAATAGGTTTCCATTGTTCAATGGATAGTACTGCTCAGGATGGAAAGAAAAGATGAAAGATTTTCTTCAGGCTGTTGACTACGAACTCTAGAATAGAATTATTGATAGACCTCAATACCCCATGAAGAAGGATGCTGAAAACAAGGATGTATTAAAAAACAAGAGTGAGTATGATAAGGCCGACTTTAAGATGCTTGGAAAGAATGCAAAATCTAAGTATATTCTTATTTGCGGACTTAGACCAGATGAATATAACAGGATCTCAGGTTGCACCACTGCAAAATAAATTTGGGAGACTCTTGTGAACGCATATGAGAAAAACATGGATACCTTAGAGAAAAATAAAGGAACTAAGGATAAGTCAATAGCACTAAAAGAGTCTGACAACGTAGAATCAGATCTGGATAATAGAAAGCTTACAAAGAATTTCAAAAGGTATTTTAAGAAAGAAAAGCGCCAGAACAAGAGAGGAACGAGTAGTAGGTGTTATTCCAATTATAGGTCTCAAGCTGGTTGTTTCAAGTATGAAGATACAAATTATATGATCAGGGATTGTCCATTGTGGGAAATTGAGCAAAAAATTATAAGAGCTGAAAAAAAGTTGAAGCTAAAAGAGAAATCTGAGTTGAAGCTAAAAGTGAAATCTTACTCCAAAAGAAAGGAATCATTTGCTACGATGGCTGCATGGGGATCAAGCTTAGAAGAATCTGATAATGATGGAGTTGATGAAAGTGCACTTATGGCTATAGGTGACTCAGACATGAAAGAAAATAAAATAAAATCTGAGGTAAGTCTACTTGATCTTAAAGACTACTTGATCTTAAAGATAAATTGCATCTTTGTTCTAAGAAAAGACTAATTCCCTTGATGAATGCATTGATTGATGATTTTCACGAGCTCACATCTGAAAGGGATCAGTTATTCAATGCTTTTGCAAGTCTAAAGTTTGATTACATTGATCTTGAGACTTGCAAGAATGTCACTGATACAGAAAACTGCACCCTAAAGGAACAGGTCAGTCAACTTGGTTCATCCAACCTAGATCTAAAATCAGAAATCTTAAAGTTGTCAATTACTGAAAAAGAAAAAGGAGCCAAGAGTGAAAATCATCAAAGAATTGAGTCTGAACTTAAACAAAGAAAAAATGAATTGTTTTATCAAAGAGAAAAGGTTAGAAAGCTAACTCAAGAAAACTCTAGGATAAAAATTGATCTTGAAAGAGCTAACCGATGGACCAAGTCATCTAGAATTGTTAATCACCTGAGTAGTAGCACTCAAAATGAGAGGGTTGGCATAAGTTTTCACAAAGAAACTATTTCCTATAAGGATTTATGTTATATTTGTGGAAAACTAGGACACCCAACCACTGAATGTCCTGTTGCTACCAAAAGCAGATCCAACAGTCTAAATCTGGTAAATAAACTATCTCAGACCAAGAAAAGGATAACTAAACCTGGTCAAAGAAACAGGTCACGTAACCTGTTGCCTGCATGGGCTAGAAGAAGTTTGATTAATCCATTTACTCATAAGAAAGGACCCAAGCTTGTCTGGGTGTCTAAAGTTAACCCTAATTTTTTTTGCAGGTGAGAGTGAAAGGAGGCAAGCAAAATTTGCAAACGAAAAAAGCTTTCTCAAGGCATAAGACTAGAAGAAAATAAAATTTCTTTCACTCACCACATTTAAAAGGGGGAATGGATTATTTGAAAGATGGCCAGATTTGTAGTGCTCGTGTAAGGGGCAAGCAAGGGAGATTTTTTTTTTTAAAAAGGGGATGACAGTGAAACTGATGAGCATGCACAGGAATATATTATTCCACCTGGTTCAACTGTTGTATAGATTGAGGGCATATTGATAGGGGGAACAACAAATCAAGAAATTGATGCATCAATAACACCATCACAAGATGATGATAATTTTGTTGGTAATTCATAAGAATTGGTGTTGTCACAAGAATCTTGAGATATCTCATGGGAATCAATGGCTTGAGACTATGGTATTCAAATGAAAGTAATTTCACTCTTGAGGGCTATAAAAATGTTAACTATGTGTATTACTTAAATGACTGGAGAAGCACCAAAGGCACTGAGTAGAGAGCATTTTGAAAGGAATAGGTTAGATTTGGGGATGATTAAAATTACATGAACTCTCCTCAATGATTGACTAGAATAACCATTTTTCTTTTTAATCTTATTAGCTAAAATGTTATTTGATTCAGTCTTGCACATTTAGTTGTGTGTTCCAATTCCAGATTTTTGACTCTTCTAACCTAATTTTGTATTAGATTGTGCAGAAAATAGGTACAAGCAAACAATTGTGACCACAAAGTTCTTATTATCAAGTATGCTCTACACTGACATAAGCATAGGCTGTCTAAGTTGAAACAGTTGAGCACATATGTTCCATTCCCCATACTTCATCCTCTCCCTTTTCTATGATGCTGACAAATTGGTTGACCAATTTTTCTTTGACTCTCTCCAAATGATTGTGCATAAATGAGTTAATCCTACACCAGAAATTCCTTCTTGTGTCTCAACCAAAATATCAGTTTTGTACCATGGATTTGCCAACCTTGATCATCAATCACATGCAACATATGTTTCTGAAGAATGAAAAAGGACATGCTCTCTCTTTTAGTTCCTAATTGGCTCAGATCTTTTAGGATTTCTCAGTCCAAGTTTAGGTTTGACTTTTCAAACAAAAATGGATGTTTTTGAACAGATGAATCATGTTTCTCTACCTGGTTCAATAAGGAGGGCAAAAACTCATTGCAAAAAAAATGATAAGAAAAATGATTTAGCTGAGATAAATTCTGAACTAAAAGTTGCATCTGACAGTCATGAAGCAAAATAAGTGGTCCTTCAGGCTAGGATCATGACTTTAAAGTTTGACCTTGATTGAGAAAGAGATGAAAATATTAAAGTCATTCGTCACTTGACACAGTTGATAACACCTATTCCACCTTCCTCATCAGCTTCTCACTATTCGTATCCTTAGTCATGTCCCACTTTTATACCATATTTTTTTTATTAATGCTCAGTTGTTTTGCTTTGTTTAGTACTAGCTTAGGTTAAATGTGGAACATGCACTGACAGTTAAATGGAATGGTTATCTTTGCTAAAATTGACTCATATTTTCTCTCTCTTTAATACATTACTATGTTGGCTAAAGTATTTATCCGATTGTTTTAGTGATAGCCCCAGTGGCCATGGATAGCATAAAAAATCATTTTTTCTAGTATATTATAGCATACAAATATTTTTAGATGATGCCAAAAGGGGGAAGATAAGAGGGTTGTACAATGTTTATAACCCATTGACTAACTGATTTTATTCTAGTGTTTTATACTTTAGTACCTATAGGTGAAGATGGTTGAATGCACAAAGACAAGAGGTTTTTCATCATAAAAAAGGGAAAATTTATTGGGTACTATGTAGTTTTGATGATTGACAATCTAACACATGAATGAAACATGTTACTTGAGCTGGTCCACGCATAAGAAAACAGATTTCCAGTTTCACTGATAGATGCAGATAAGATTGCTTAAAGACAGGACCGAATAAGCAAGCCTAATTTTGATATACTCAAGTTACTGATCATGTGGGGAATATAACAAGTTGAATTTGATTCAAACAATTAATTATAAGGAAAAACAAGTTGAGTTGAAAAAAGAGTCCTACGTTAAGAAGGAGTTTCACTTCTGAGTATATCCTGAAGAGTCCTATGTGTGGGAGGAGAAAGATTCTGATAAATAAACATGTGCCAATTTAAAGAGTTGGAGTTTTACTACAACACTAAGGAGACAAGAGTTGGAATTAAAGAAGGAGTCTTACTTGAAGTAGAACTCTATGCAATGAGAGTTCTGATTAAAGGAGGAGTTTGAAATAAAGAATGACACTTTGAAGAGTTGTGCTTAAATAGAAGATGCATCAGTCAGAATAACTTATGCACTTACAAAGCAGAAAAGCACAATCGATAGATTGACTTCACGAAGTGCTACTCAATCACTGAAGAGATACATTGAAGAACCTGGTCCTAAGTATAGAATCTAGCTAAGAGTTTTAGCATTGATTTTAGAGTTGTTCATTGTGTTTGAACTATTGATGTAATATTAGTTTTAGTGTGTTATAAACTGAACTAGGAGCTAGTCTTCGAGTTGGGAAAAACTTAGGGACTTTGGGAATGCATATCTTAGGAGGTGTGTGTGTAGTTTGGTATTAGAGTTTATAGTTCCTGGTCGTTGAGTTAAAGGAATTAGAGTTTGTAATTTCTATTTATTGGTTACAAGAGTTTTGTAATCAGTCGTTGTTGAGGCTCAAAGTTATTTATTAAAGTTGGGGTTAAATCCTATAGAGGTTCAGGTCGTGGTTTTTTTACACCTTTTGAGCTAGGTGTTTTCCACGTAAAAATTATTGTGTTCTTTACTTTCTGTTTTACTGCTTCCTTGGATCACATCAGGTAACCCGTTCCATCGATAGACAACAGTTAGGCAAAAATAAGATAATCAGTAGGGCATGAATTCTTATCAGCTGTACACCATGATACCCTCCTCTTTATGATCCTGCAAGAACACCCTAAAGTTTCTCTCAAGCCAAATATGATTAACAACACCAGCTAAACACATCCTATAGATCTCAGCTTGAACACTGCCTGGTAGCATGTATAGTTGCCCATTGTTTCTCCTCTTGCCAAGTAGTAGCTTGTCGCTAGATACCTAGTCACTGCAGTAGCTTGCTTCATATATTTCTAGAGTAATAACACTCAAAGAACAAATTGTCATGTTTTTTATCAAACTGGTCACACAAAGGGCATCGAGCTGAATAAATTGCATCCATTTCATAAGTTGATCTCTTATAAGTACTCTTTCCAACATAGCAAGGTGGGGTATGAAAGTCCACTTTGGGAAACCAAGGTTGACTTTCATACTCCACCTTGCTATTTTGGAAAGATCACTTATGAAATAAAGAGAACCAATATGATAAAGGGGTAGAATAAAAAATGTTTTTTTTTAAATGAAAAAGGACAAAAAATGCTCTTAATGTATTAGAAATGCCCTCATTCTAACTATTGGATCAAAAATACTCTTCAATCCACCTATTAGAATTAAAAATGTCCTCAAGGTTAAATTTAAGTCAAAAATTGCCCCTCCTCTTAACGGAATCTCATGTGGCATAAATAATTTTTTAATTATACTATAAATGATGAAAATAAAGAAGAGAATTCCTAAACAAAGATGTATAAACACACTCACGTTACTCAATATGCATTTTAGAGTCACTACTAAAAAATGGGAAAAATCAACCACAAAAAACCGACCACAAATTGTGGTCGGAAAAAATCGACCACAAGTGGTGGGTTTTTTATTTTTTTCAATTTTTTTTTAAAATCGACCATTTGTGGTCGCTTTTATATTTTAAAATTTCAAAATAAGTATTTCAATAATTTCTATATTAATTATTATTTATTTTAGAAATAATAATTAAAAAAATAATAAAACCGACCACTTGTGATCATTTTTTTAAAATATAATTAAAAAATATTTTTAAGTGGTCGGTTTTTAAAAATTCTTTTTTTAATTTATTTAAAAAAACGATCCCTAGTGGTTGGTTTTTAATTTTTTAAAAAATAAAATATTTTAAAAAAACCGACCACAGTTTTTGAACTAAAAAAAATTAAAAAGTAAATAATTTTTAGTAACCAATAATTATATATATGTAATCAAATATATATATTATGTTCATTAAAAATAACTATATATATAATCTAATATATATATATATATAATTTTTTAAAATTACACTGATCACACGTAGTCGATAACTAGTATAATAATAATAAAAATCAATCATTCTTAAATTTTGTGAAAAATTACACTAAAATATATATCAAATAAAATAAATAAATTACTAAATATAATCTTTATCTTTTACTTATGTTTCAATATATAAAATAAATATTTTTCTTTGTATATACGTTAAATGACGTTAAACATGCATAATCTTTGTATAATGAATATGTGTATATATATATATCATACCGTTGAGATAATAATATTATGTTACTATTCCATTTATAATGATATTACCGTTGAAATATCTTTATATATATATATATATATATATCATGTAGTGATCGATTGGTGAACGATGTAGTCAAAACCTAGTATATTAAGCTAATCAACAACAACAACAAACCCAGTGTGTTCCCATAGAGTGGGGTCAGTATATTAAGCTAATGAAATATAATTAATCGATCACTCATCTGAGTATGTATAAGAAACACATCGCATTATATTTTTGGATAATATACTTGTGTACGTATGTGATATATATATTAACTATTTAGAACTTGATATAGTCGATAACGTTTATATGTGCGTGTTTGTATACCTTTGTATAGGTATATATATATAGTCTATACATATTATACAGTGAAGGTATATTAATGACTACGATAATGTAATCTGTAATTCATCTGAGTATTTGTGAAATATGTTGTATATTATTACGGGGTGGTAAAAGCGTGTATGTGATATTTATAGTACGTATGTGAATACTGATAGACAATTGAATATATGTATATATATGTATATCTCGTATATTGACGTATGTAGTAATCAAAAGTTAGATAACTGAATCTATATACCAAAATAGTTCGAATGATACGTTGATATATATATATCATACTATTGAGGAAGTAGATATACTATTTTGGGTCAATGTAGACACGCGTATGTTTTTGAAGTTGTAATAATGGAAGACTAGTATTACGAGGTATATGAGGGGGAGAGGGGGGGAAGGAAGTAGGGGATGGGGAGATAGAGAATTGAATCCTAAAACTGGCATATACTTGCCATTTGCTTTGAATTTTAAATTTTGAACGACCGCCAACTTTTGGCAGTGAATTTGAGTTTTTTCGCTTAAAAATTTTGTATCTGATCAATATATGTGAAATAAGTTGTATATTATTATGGGTTAGTAAAATCGTGTATGTGATGTTTATAGTACGTATTTGAAAGCTGATAGCCAATTGAATATATATATATATATATATATATATATATATAGTAACGTGTATTAACGTATGTAGTAATCGAAACCTCGATAACTGAATCTATATATAAAAATATTTTAAATAATACATTGATATCATACTATTGAGGAAATAAATATACTATATTGTGTCAATGTAGATACACGTATATTGTTAAAGTTGTAATAACATAACACAAATAATCAATAATTTATTTGATTAACACGTTGTATTACGGGATATCAATGAATTTTGAAAAATATGATAAATTATTGGTTAATATCATAATTAAAAGCTAATTAACCAAAAAATTATCATAATTTGCAAAATTCATTGATATTATTATACAATATACTACTCGTGTTATTGTTATAAATATTATAAAATTTATTAAAAAATTATTTTTTTAAAAATTAATTTTAATTTATTATTGTTAATTTAATTTATTAATAGTAGTAATTAAAATATTTGTTTTATTATGCCGGTTTTTAAGAAAATAATAAAAAAATACTTTAATTAATAACTCCTACCTGACCTACCCCCACATGAGCCCGACCCGACCCGAACAACTTTAACACAACACACAAAATTAAAACCCCGTAATTGAAATACTACACACATAAAAACCCAACACCACACACACAAATACACCCAAATCCGCCGACTGCCATCACTGCCGCCGACTGCCATCGCCGCCGACTGCCATCGCCGCCGACTGCCATCGCCGCCGACTGCCATCGCCGCCGACTGCCATCGCCGCCAACTGCCATCGCCGCCGCCGACTGCCACCCCTAAGTTGTAAGTTGAAAACATTCAATCTTTATCAATCTTTATGTGTGTGTTTTTGTTGTGTTTTCTTGATTTTTTTGTGTTTCTTGAGTTGAATTTCGATGAATTCTATGCGGGGTTTTGATTTTATTTAAGGTTTTTGATTTTTTGTTGTGTGGATCCAGTTTTGGTTTTCTTGTTAAAGTTCAGTTTTATGTGTTTTCTTGTTTTTTTTCCCACTTTTTTGTGTTTTTTAAGTTGAATTTGATTGAAAAGAGTTGAATTTTGATGGATTGTATATGGGGTTTTGATTTTATTTAAGGTTTATTATTTTCTTGTAGTTGCCTAGTGGGTTGCTTAAAATTTGATGTTATTGTTTGGCAGAACCCGAATTCGGAAAAAGAATTGCTTTGCTATTTTTTCGATGACCGCTTATCTCTTTTTCTTTATTTTGGGCCAAGCAAAGCTAAGTTGATTTCTCTCGATTCACTATTATTGTTATCTTTTTATTATTGCTCATATTGAAGTCTAGTGAAGCCGTGTGTGGCCTTGTTTGATTCACTAGCATTGCTGTTATCTTCTTGTTATTGTTCATATTGAAGTCTAGTAAAGCCGTGTGTGGCATTGTTCGATTCACTAGCATTGTTGTTGACATCTTGTTGGTCTTGTTGTTGCTTGTTTTCTGTATTGTGAAAATGATTAAGTGTAGGGACTTTAAAGGTGATTTTTTATTTTGAATGTGATTATGCTTGGTGACTTGGTAGGTTGAAAATGATTAAGTGTAGGGACTTCAAAGGTGATTTTTTTTTTGAAAGTGGTTATGCTTGGTGACTTGATAGGTTGAAAATGATTAAGTATAGGGACTTTAAGGGTGTTTTTTAATTTTGAATGTGGTTATGTTTGGTGACTTGGTAAGTTCAAATGATTAAGTGTAGGGACTTTAAGGGTGACGTGGTAGGTTGAAAGTGGTTATGTTTGGTGACTTGGTAGGTTGAAAATGATTAAGTGTAAGGACTTTAAAAGTGATTTTTTGTTTTGAATGTGGTTATGTTTGGTGACTTTGTAGGTTGAAAATGATTAAGTGTAGGAACTTTAAAGGTGATTTTTTATTTTGAATGTAGTTATGTTTGGTGACTTTGTAGGTTCAAAATAATTAAGTGTAGGGATTTTAAAGGTGATTTTTTATTTTGAATGTAGTTATGTTTGGTGACTTAGTAGGTTGAAAATGATTAAGTGTAGGGACTTTAAAGGTGATTTTTTGTTTTGAATGTGGTTATGTTTGGTGACTTGGTAGGTTGAAAATGATTAAGTGTAGGAACTTTAAAGGTGACTTGGTAGGTTGAATGTGGTTATGTTTGGTGACTTAGTAGGTTGAAAATGATTAAGTGTAGGGACTTTAAAGGTGACTTGGTAGGTTGAATGTGGTTATGTTTGGTGACTTTGTAGGTTCAAAATGATTAAGTGTAGGGACTTTAAAGGTGATATTTTGTTTTGAATGTGGTTATATCTGGTGACTTTGTAGGTTCAAAAATGATTAAGTATGGGGACTTTAAAGGTGATTTTTTTTTGAATGTGGTTATGTTTGGTGACTTGGTAGGTTGAAAATGATTAAGTGTAGGAACTTTAAAAGTATTTTTTTTAATGTGGTAATGTTTGGTGATAATTAAATTTTTGTGACTTGATCTAATTAGTTGAATTTGATTGATTGCGTAGATGGAACCTGATTATAGCTGGATATCTCAATGGAACAATGATAATAGAATGGATATTAGGGAGGAGTTTGTTGAAGGTGTCAAACGATTTGTTGAACATGCTAAGACACTTGATTTTTAGACACGTTTTTGGGTTATTCGTTGTTGTTGTGTTAGATGTGATGGCATAAATCTTGTAAATGAAGAAGATGTAAAGGAACATCTTTATAGAAGGGGGTTTCACGATGACTTTTTAAGATTGCATAGTATTCATGGTGATGTTGCACAAAATAACTTTGTTGTTGAAGAAAGTAGTAGTTCTATAGGGCATAATAAATATCAAGATACTAGGATGATAGAAATGGTGCATGATGCTTTTGGGATGCAACATGGGGGAGACTTTAGAGAAAATGTCGAAGATGTTCCTAATAGTGAAGCGGGTGAATTCTATGAACAATTGCATGCTGCTAGTCATCCTTTGTTTAATAGGTGTTCGCACTCTCGTTTGTCTATTGCTGTTAGATTATTAAGTATTAAATCTGACCGGAATATTACTGAAGTAGGAATGAACTCAATGATAGACCTTATTAGATAGTTAGTTTACCCCGGTTTAAAGGTTCCTAATTCTTCTATAAGGCAAAAAGATTGGTGTCAAAGTTAGGTCTCTCATCGGATAGAATTGATTGTTGTGAAAATGACTGCATGTTATACTTTAAGGATGATGCTGACCTAGAGTCCTATAAGTTTTGTCAGCACCCTCAATATAAGCGTGGTTCTAGTGGAAATCAAATTGCTATTAAGGCGATGCATTATTTACCTCTAATACCAAGGTTGAAGAGGTTGTATGCTTCAAATAGCTCAACTCCTCATATGAGATGGCATAGTAAAAATAAAGGGCCCACTGGTATTATGTGTGATCCATCTGATGGAGAGGCTTGGAAGCATTTTGATGTAACTTATCCAGATTTTGCAGCTGAGCCACAAAATATTCATTTGGGAATATGTGCTGATGGATTCTTTCCTTTTCAGTTGGTGCTACGCCATATTCATGTTGGCCTGTATTTATCACTCCTTATTATCTTCCTCTTGAAATGTTGATGACTAGTCCCTATATATTTCTGAATTGTGTTGTTCCTGGCCAACGTAATCCAAAAAGCGGAATAGATGTCTACTTGTAACCTTTGATCGATGAACTTACAAATTTTATGGCATGAGGGGGTTGAAACTTGGGACATCGCACTTAAACAGAATTTCAATCTGCGTGTATATCTAATATGGACTGTTAATGATTTTCCTACATATGGAATCTTGTCTGGGTGGATGACAGTTGGAAAACTGGCTTGTCCATACTGCATGAAAAAAAAAATCTTTCACATTGAGACATGGCAGGAAAAATTCATGGTTTGGTTGTCATCATTTTTTCTTGCCACCTGATCATGAATTTAGGAAACTCAAGAATGCATTCAGAAGGAATAGAAGGGAATATGATGGTCCACCTCCAAGGCTGTCAAGTCATGACATCTGGGAGATAGTTCAGGATTTGCCTAAAGCTAGCAAGGAACCATTGTACAAGCTTGATGGATATGGCGTTTCGCATAACTGGACTAAGCAAAGTATATTTTGGAAGTTAGAATATTGGCCAGATAATTTACTTAGAAATAATGTTGATGTCATGCATACTGAGAAGAACTATTTTGACTACTTGTTCAACACAGTTATGGATGTCACCGGCAAAACAAAGGATAATCCTAAGGCCAGACTTGACTTACCAAAATATTGCAAACGCAGAGAATTACACTTACTGGAGGGGTCCAATGGCAATGTTCTTAAGACCAAGGCTAGTTTTGCGTTCAAGTTGGACCAAAAACGTCAAATATGTGAGTGGGTCCAAAGTTTGAATATGCTCTATGGATATGCCTCAAATTTTGGAAAGCGGGTTGATATGGCACAAGGAATCTTGCATGAAATAAAAAGGCATGACTGTCATGTTTTCATGGAACAATTACTTCCAATTACTTTT
Organism: Capsicum pubescens; assembly: GCA_030864215.1. NCBI lineage: Eukaryota > Viridiplantae > Streptophyta > Magnoliopsida > Solanales > Solanaceae > Capsicum > Capsicum pubescens. The sequence goes on from CM061542.1 coordinate 123,244,387, forward strand.
ATTGGTTTACCTGAAAATATATGGAAACCAATAGCAGAGATCAGTTTGTTCTTTAAAGACTTATGTGCAACCACATTAAAAGAAGAAAATCTGGCTCGAATGGAAAGTAATATTGTTGTTATCACCAACAAGTTGGAGAAGATTTTTTCATTCTTCGATGTGATGGAACATTTTCCCATTCACCTTGTGCATGAAGCTCGGCTAGGTGGTCCAATTCAAACTAGGTGGATGTATCCATTCGAACGGTATGTAATTGCAACATATTTAAATTCATACATCTTTTTTAAATATAGTATCTAATCTTAAGATTGTGAAAGGCAATTGGAAAATTGAAAAGGAGTCCCAAAAACAAACATAGGGTGGAAGGCTCTATAGTTGAGAAATATCTTGCAAGAGAAATGTCTCAATTTTGTTCATACTACTTTCATGATGAAGTTGCTTGTTCAAGAAACCGATCGAATTGTCATCAGGCTGATGTGAATGAGCCTCATTTGCAACCGATATCAATTTTCAATCAATCTGGTTTTAAGGCTAAAAAGACCATACGTCGCTGGCTCACTCCCACGGAGTGCAAATCAACAACTTTGTATGTCTTGCTGAATTTCCCAGAAGTTGAGCCCTTGTTGAAGTAAGGAGATTAAAATTTTAACATATCTTATTTTTTTACTCATTCCCTTATAGAAACTAATTGTGTTTCGCATGTTGGATCTTCAGTTGATTTGAGACTCAATTCCACGAAAATCAAGTGTATGCATCCTTTGAAACATGGTTTACATATGAGGTTCGTAAGTGTATTAATATTTCTATAAATTTTAAACATTGACCCATTCCTCTACTAATATTATATAATATATATATATATATATATAATATTTTTAGGTACACCAGTCACCAAATGCAGCCGCATACGATCAACTCTTGAGAGGTATTTCTTTGGGTCCAGTTAAAGATCATGTAATGTCCCATTAAATAGTAAATGGGTTCAAATTTTCCACCGAACAACACTCTAGAACAAGGAAAACAAACAATAGTGGTGCTTGGGTTAATGGTGATGATGATGTTGATTACTTTGGCATTATACACAAGATCTTAGAACTGGAGTATGCTGGTTTCCCAATAAAAAAAATTATCCTCTTTCGATGTAAGTGGTTTGATCCAAGCACAAGAGGCACAAGAGTACATAAGGAGCATAACATCATTGAAGTGAAGCACAATAGGTCGTATCTTGTTTACGATCCATTTGTTCTAGCGCAAAATGCTAAACAAGTGTATTATGCTCCTTATCCATTGTGCAGTGATAAGTCTGATTAGTGGGATGTAATCAAAACAAAGCATATAGGATGGGTGAAAGCTGAGAATATGCTGGAGACTGTGAATCAAAATGAAATACAGATTGATCACCAGATAGTGGACGTTGACTTAGTGGATACTTTGAATAACCCAAAAAATTTATTTGAAGGAGTTAATATTGCGGAAGAAGAGGCTGAGTAGGTAGGATATGAGGAAACTTCCGAAGAAGGTGAATGGTTTAGTGGAGAGACTTTAGACGAGGAGGATTAGTTTGTGTAGGTTGTATTTATTATGTATTGATCATGTCTTTATGCTTTGTACTATATATTTACCTTTATACTTCTTGTTTAAGATTGATATGTAATATACTATTTAAGATTGTATTTTCGCTTTTCCATGATTTATATAGTAATAAAAATATTCTTTTCTATCTCGTGTTGTTGGAGCGATTTGAAATGTGAATTAGTAACTTGTAATGTTTTATTATATATTTATTTTGTAGGAACTAACTACTTGTTAACTTTACATAATTTAGATGTTAGCCATAGGTGACAAAGGTATGGAAAAAGTTGTTCTTACGAAAACTAAAAAGAAAAAACAACCTCTGCCGTATAGATGACCGACAGGTATTTATATATCTGAGGGTCGGTTTGTTGATGCGATAGCATGCCCCTTATATTCTAGGTTGTCTCAGCATTCGGTTCCTACTCCTATGCATGTTGGTCCACTTCATGCATCTACATCGACTCATTTTGTTCCTACCACCGTTTCACCTCCATCGCAGTACTGTCGGAAGACAGCTGGCCCATTTGGAGTACTACCATCGTTAGTACCCCCCTGTAGCAGTCGCACAGCTTCGCACAGTGGTTCTGCAGGATCTATTGGGTTGTCGGATCTTCAGCTTGGAGGGACTCCATCTGATGCTTTAGATCCACCCACGCCAGTGCATTCACCATCACTTACTCTGCAACCAGGCGACAGAGATAATTTTGGGAGGCGTTATCTTACTCCATAAGCGACAGGGTATGGTTTCTAAATATAATAACATTATTCATTTTTTCATTACTATATTATTATGCTCTATGAAATTACTGTTTGATCTTGTGTTTAGGTTTAGGCCGGATATTGGAGTTGGACAAACTGCGAGAAAATGCATTTGTCGGAACTTCCACGGCTACTGGACCAGTTGGCAAAAGGTTCCAGAAATTGACAGGGAAAGAATGTTTCAAGAATTTAATGTAAAGATTTAACTTATCGACTACTTAATACTTTGTTAGAACAAAAGATTGAATATTATATTTTTATTTTATTATAGAAGTTTTACTAGTGGGATGATGCGAATGCATGTCTTATAAAGAGGAAGTTTTTCAGAAAATGTAGATCCAGATTTAACGGTCTGTTGATTTATGCCCGAACCAACTTGGTACGACCTGACTGGATTAGTAAACCCTTATGGCAACTATATATTCGCTATTGGAATAGAGAAGAATACCAATTGCTGAGGGACAAAGGAAAGAAAGCCCGGGCATCATCTAGGGATGGCTCCCTACATATTGCGGGTGCCAAAAGTATAATTGTTGTGGAGGAAAAATTGGTATGTAACTTTTATAGTTTTAATTGTTTGTTTCTATTTAAATTTTTAATTATTTGAACATTGATAATTTTTTCATATGCAGGAAAAAGAAAAGGGTAGGAGCATACCACAGGGTGAGCTATTCGAGGAGACTCATCTGAAAAAGAAAAATAACCTGACTGATGAAGATGTCTGGGTTGAACCTCGTGCAAAAGTTGCCCATGTAAGAATTAAATTTTAAATTTATGAATCTTTTTCTCAAAGTTTATATTATTCAAGTATAAGTACTTTAATATTTTTTTACTTTTAATTTTAACTTTACTTTGAATATAGGACAAATATACGCAGCTCGTTAGTGAGTATCATAGTACTCAGCCTCCTGTAAGTCAGGGTGACCCACAACCCTAACATGTAGAGGAGGAGTTATGGGATAAAGCTGTGGGTCCTGCAGTTAGAGGCCATTACTACGGATACCACAATTTTTTTTTTGGCAAGAATATTAGGTTTTCGTCCGGCCCTACATACTCTAACTCTTCACTTGATAGAGAAACCATTGAAAGACTACAAAATATGATTTCTAAACTCACTAAAGAGCTTGTTGAACAGAGAGAAAGGATGCAAAATAAGGAGGAGGAAACATCATCACAAATCAGGATGCTGCAGGAGCAGTTCAACTCTTTTATTCAAACTGCAGGGATTATTCCCCCGTGTCCTGGTGATGCAGTTCGGGCTGCAAAAGGTCTATGCCCCCTGGATGATATCAGCACAGATGAGGATGCAGAAGATGAGGATGAATTCGATGAAGATGAGTTTTAGTTTTTTGACTTTTGTATGTGTTGTACTTTGGATTTATATATTTTGTTGTAGTTTGTAAACTTTTTTATGTATTGTTGTAGTTTTTACACTTTTGTTGTACATTTTGTATGTGTTGTAGTTTTTACATTTGGTTTGTTGTTGTTGTTGTATTGCATGTTTGACCATTTGTTGATTTTTATTTTTTTAAAAAAAATCTAGAAAAACCGACCGCAAGTGGTCAATTTTTTAAATTTTTTTGCAGAAAACCGACCCTTGTGGTTGGTTTTAATAAAATTAATTTATTAATTAAAAAAAATGATCAAAAGTGGTCGGTTTTGATAAAGTTAATTAATTAATTAATTTAAAAGAAAATCGACCACTTGTTGTCGATTTTATAATAAAATTAATTAATTAATTTTAATAGAAAACCGACCACTTTATTTTGAATTTTTTTAAAATAATTTTTTCAATTTTAATAAAATAATAATGAATTTTAAAAATCTATATATATTTTAAAAAAAATCGACCACAAGTGGTCGATTTTTAAATAGCTACCACTAATTTACCGACCACGCTATTTGGTAAGATTTGTGGTCGGAATTTGAGGAAAACCGACCATTTGTGGTCGGTTTTTCTCTTTTTTTATTAGTAGTGAGTCTAACAGCTCTAAAATCAAATATAAAATTTAACAATAACAATGAGGCCTTCTGTAATCTGTTGATTTCTTTTTCGGCTTTCGTTTCTTCATTCTTTTTAAAAAAAGATTTCTGGTATATATTAGACGGTGATAACATAGGAGAAAGATGATTGATTGTGGTTATGTTTTACGTAGTGGGCTATGCATTGGTGAAAAGAATCAGTAAGTGAAAGAATTTACTAATATATCTTTGGCGCTTAGAAAAGATGCTATAACGGTGAGCAGTAACGGTTGAGTATGGATGAATGTATTGCGAAACGGTGTTTTGGGACTGGAGGTAATCGAAATTGTTCGGATTTAATAATTAAAAATTTGAGAAATTAAATAAACTTTGTTCTAAATGCGCGACGTCACTGGGTTTATGACCCTAGTTTAATCGTACGTGCCTCGTACACGTAATGGTTTATTATTTAAAATTAAATAATTTTTTACTTTGCAATTTTAATGAAGTATAAAAAGTTTAAATCACTTTCAAAAATTCTTCATACTTTGATATAATAATATAAACATAAACATAAATTTTAGTATAAACACATATTTATTTTACTACCAGAAGTTTCAAGTGGTTGATGGATTGTCACACCCTTTTTTTTTTTACCAAAAAATATTTATTTTAAATTTGAAAAGGGTTTTATTATTACGTGACAAATAATATGAAAATTTATTTCGAAAAGAATTTTTTACAATTAAATTCTGAGTCACCACTAGACAAAAATCAGGTGTGCCAAGTAACCTTTGAAAATCTTTTTTCAAAACGATTTTGACTCTTAGAAACTGGTTTACAAACAAAGATTTTGGCTAAGGAAATTTTATTGACCGAGGGGAAGGTGTTAGGCACCCCTCGATTCCGTGGTTCCAACACGGTCGCTTTGTGGCTTGTATCAGCTAATCTGACACTATGGAATGTATAAAACTAACAAAACACACAAAAAGCAAACAAACACACTGAAACAAAACAAATCCAAAAGTAGTGTCCAGTACAAACTATATAGTCCAAAAAATGAAAGAATTCGGAAATGTAAACTTATTTTATTCTAGACTAATCCTAGACTAAACTCCACTCGATGTTCCGGGCCTTGGTCTCGCGTCATCTTCGAGTCCAACTTTCTCGGATAAAACAACACAGATACCTTGGGGCATTCCCCGGTTAAATAGTAAAATTGACCCAAGTGCAGCAAAACAAAATCATTCAACACGCATTTTAAACATTCAACAATCAACAATCCATAAAGTTGCCTACCCGAGCCTACTATTAGCCTACCCAGCTCGACCTATCATGGCACTATCACAATCAATGACATCAATGAATCAAAACAATCTAACACTTGCTTTTTATCAATTCTTAATTTTTGTCCCATACTTATTACCAATCACACAATTAATCAAATAGGATAGAAATCAAGGCAACGATAGTCAACATTGTTCAAATATACTAAAAACAAACCACCGAATCATAGTATCAACCACGTTTGAGATAATAAAAAGAGTAAAGTTGAGAGATGAACCTCCGAAGGAATAATTTTCATTGATAATAGTGAGTTAATGAAGCCCAAACCACAATTCTCGAACAAAAAACTTCAACAACTAACAAAATCCAAATCGGTATAACCCTCTTATTCCATTTTTCGTCATCCCAAATTGAAAACCGCAAAGTAAAGCTAAATGAATATCAAATTCGCACACCCGATCACTGTTTCGATTGTTTTCTGGTAGAATTCGCTGGAATTTGACTTAAATTGGACGAACTTTGTTGGATTAGAGTTGGGGTTCATAATTTTCCCTTCGTTGAAGCTCCGACGAGTTCACCAACGGATAAAATCAGAGAAAAATGGTGCGGTTTATGCGATGGTAGCACTTTTCAGAGAGTTTTGCTGGAGAATTCAATTTTTGTCGGTTTTCTCCCTTTTCACCTATTTTCTTCTCTCAATATCCTCCTCCTCTCACTGAAATCTCTCTCTCTCTCTCTTATTATCACTGTCTTTTTATGTGTAGTATTATGTGTGTTTATTTTTAATGGACTCTGTGTGTATTTCGGTGACTGTGTGTGTAGCGTGACTGAACTGTGTATGCATATCGATGGAGGTGGCTGTGTGTGTTCCTGTGTGTGTAATGTTATGTGCCTATATCGTTCTCTCTACTGTGAGGTATATTTATTGTTAAAAGGAAAACCAAAACATTAATAGGGGTAGGGGTAGGGGTAGAGGGTGGGAGTATGGGTATAAGGTGTCAAAATTAGTAAGAGGGGTTGTTATTTTTGTTGTGAGTTTGTTATTTAGATTCTTATGGGGAAAATAATAGATGGGTGAAGGTGTATGATAAGATGAGTAAAAATGGACAAATTGGGTTTTTGGGAGGGACATAATTAGGTGTCTACATTATACCCCTCTTTGGATGTAAACACAAAGTGTTTGATGACAAAGAAATAGACAATGATACAAAATTTTGATCTGACCATTATTCAAAAAGGGAGACAAAGAAGGATAGAGTACCACCGAGTATGGATTTAGGACATCCTACCTATCCAAGTTTTAAGGGAATCAAGTCACAGGTATTTCAAAGGGTTGGAATGAGAAGGACTATATCGAGTTGGAGAGTCGAGTGAGATCCCGTTGAGGTTCTGGTCCGCGGCTCTGTCATTACATCAATATGAAAATTACAAGTTAAAAACATAAATAAAATTACAAAAGTCCTATCTATGCAGCTTTCCTTGACTCTTGACTTGCTATTTCATCACCCTATTCTTCAGGTGGGCTCCTGACTTGCAATTATTTTCAACTTGTTTCTTGGTTTTTAATTTTTCACCCTGTTCTCCAGGCGGGCTCCTGACTTGCTATTTTTTTCAATCTGTTGACTTTCAATTTCTTCACCTTGTTGCTTGACTTTCAACTTCTTCACCTTGTTGCTTGACTTTCAACTTCTTCACCTTATTGCTTGACTTTCCATTTATTCGCCCTATTCTTCAGGCGGGCTCCTAAAATCACATCAAAACTAGAAAGAAAATTATCCCAAACAAAGGTTATGATAGAAATCTCATTTTTCAAAAATAAAGTCTCATTTTTCAAAAGGATCCTAAATGATGCTTTCAATAACATGAATTATAGTTTTTTCCCAGTTTATCATTAGAAAACTTTTGTGAATTCCAAATCATAATTACTTGCATGTTGCAATGATGAATCAAGACTATGACCAAAAAATGCATCTCTTGAGACTAAGATTAAATGACCAAGATTAGGAAATGCCTCTCCTAAGAATTAAAGTGAGAAATTTCGACTAGAAAGTACGTCTTCTAGGGATAAATGTTTAAGTTAGAAAGTGTGCCACCTGATAAATGAAAGCTGACAAGGAAGTGCATCTCTTAAGGATTAAGTGCAATGACTTGACTAGAAAATATGGCTTCTAGGAGTGAAGGTTTAATTTAGGAAGTGCATCACCTAATAAATGAAACCTGAATTACTCAGATAAGGAGGTGCATCTCCTAGGGATTGCATGGAAGGACTTGACCAGGAAATGCATCTTCTAGTAGTAACGACTTAAGTTAGGAAGTGAACCACCTAACAAGCGGAACTTGAATTACCCTAACAAGAAAGTGCGTCTCCTAAGGGTTAACTACTCAACTAGAAAGTACATTTTCTAGGAGTAAAGGCTTAAGTTAGGAAGTGCACCACCTAACAAGTAAAACTTGAATACCCATAAAGGAAGTGTGTCTCCTAAGAGTCAAGTGGAATGACTCGACTAGAAAATGAATTTTCTAGGATTCAAGACTTAATTTAGGAAGTGCATCACCTAACAAGTAAAATTCAAATTACCCAATCTAGGAAGTGCGTTTCCTTACAAATGCCACTTGAATTACCCAGATTAGGAAATGTGTATCCTTACAAATTCTATTTAAATTATCCAGACAAGGAAATATGTCTCCTTACAAATGGATGGACTCAACTAGAAAGTGCAATTTGTAGGAGTGAAGGTTCAATTTAGGAATTTCATTACCTAATAATGAACCTGAATTACCCTGACAAGGAAGTGTGTCTCTTAGAGATATTAGATTATGAGTTTTACCATGATTTTGATTACCAAACCTGTGCAACAACATTGTCTCTTGCATTTGTAGAAGTGATAAATTATGTCCTTTGATGTTTAGGCTTTGAAATCCTTGATTTAAAGGTAACATGAGTTCCTATTTCATACAAAGAAAACTTGTGAGTTTAAAAACATGGTGGTTGGTCTGTGGCTTTAGCTTTCTCGGAAATCACTCTTACCGTCATCACAAGTAACCTTGCTTCCAACCATTAACATATGTCATTGACTTGCTACATCTATGACCCAAACTCAAACTATTAAGAGTGACTCAGAAACAAACACAGTATCTCAGCTTTGCCATGCTTCTCAGAAAAACACTTTGAACCTTGGTATTTCCATGAGTTCCCAGACATGTCTATTGACAAAACTTTCTGTATGCCTTATTTCGGATCCCAATCATGTCTCTTTTATGTGATGACCTTTTGTCTTACTTTGTGCAATTGAAGAAGTTGGTAGCCCGAAATCTTTTCTTACTTACTTTGACATTTATTTGACTCAAAGACACAAGAAAAATGACTTTCCATTTGAATAACTGACTTAAGAAAACAAAAATTAAAATAAAAAAATAAATAAAAAAGAACATACAATGAATATCCCCACTGAAACAGAGAAAAGAAAAATTTATCTGAAAGCGACAGTCAGTTCTAATGATTATGACATGCATTTTGGATTAAGTTGTTTGATCTTTCCATCCAAACTTTCACCAATTATTGTTGAGTTAGTGGCCTTGAAACTGAGTTGATTCCTTAGGTTAATTACATTTAAGACCTCATTCGGCTAGTGACACCTTGAAGGTTTTTCGCCAACAAGCCTCTCTTATTTTTCTCTCAGTTTACCATCACCTTATGGTGCCGTGAAGGTTTTCACCAATAAGACTCTCTCATCTTTATTTCTCTCAACTTACCATCACCTTATAATGCATGTGGAGATTTTCACCAATAAGACTCTTATTTCATTCTCTCTCAACTTACCATCGCCTTACGGTGACAGTGAGGGTTTTCACCAACAAGACTTTCTCATTTTTATTTCTCTTTTGATTCCTTATGCTGTGGAAAACAAGTTGTTCCCAAATGCATCATCATATCCCTTGCATGCTTAGCCTTAACATCCTCAAAGATTGATCTAAAGGTCTTTCTTGGGTTGTAACTTGGATTTTGGATAGGATTAGAAAGAAATGATGGCATGAGGCCCAAACGACACTTTAAGTGGGGTGAGACTTACAACTTTTGGAATCGACTCAAATAATGAAGATTAACTGATGCCCCAGTTTCTTTTGACTGGGAAATTCTAAATTATTTATTTGGTTGGACCGAGCCCAAAGTAGGGTAGCCTACGTATCTAACCCCCGAGAGAGGAGAATCAGGTCACACGTAGTTTTGACAATTTGTTCTTTTTGCTTGATTCTAATTTCTTCTTTTTTCTCTCTTTATTGACTCTTTTTCTCTTTTTCTCTTTGAAACTCTTTCTGACTCTATTTTTCTTGGTACTCTTATTTTTCTTTTTTTTTGGACATATTTTCTCTTTTTTTTTGAAACTTTTCTGGCTCTATTGTTTTGGTTGACACTTTTATTTTGAGCTTTGCTACTCTATCTTGATTCCAAAATAAGGGTATCAAAGAAAATATAATTAAAGCTCAAATGGGGTAAACAAAGAATGAAACAATGTTTGGATAATAGAATGAAATGAATTCATTATATCAATCATAGAAAATGCAAGTACATATCATGCAACATGAAGATCATTTGTGACATTTTTTACAACACTAACTTTAACTGAGCCTGTGCGTCGCTACTTCTTCTGCAAACTCCATATTTGTTGTACACTCCTCACATCGAATGACTTATGCTTCCATGGAGCTGATTATCTTCCTGTTTCTCTTGGTATAGGATCGTGCATGACTTAATTAAGATATGTTTTTCAATTGATGACCAAGTTATTCTTGAGATTCTTAAAATAATTGCCTTAATTTTCAAAGAAAGCTTCAACTTGGTCACCAAATGTCTCAGCACTCTACCTATTTTCTCAGATGCCTCTCTTATTTTTTAACCCTCTGATTTAAAGTTCATACTTAAACTGGATTTTAGGATCTAGCTAAAAATTCTGCCAGCATTTCATATCACTAGAATCACCAAAAATGTACTATGTAAAGAAAACAAACAAACAACACATATTTAAAACACAAAGGGAAAAGGGACACTCTGCTTAATTAAAATGAAAGATAGAAGGGTTTGGACATAAACAACAAAGACAAAACAAGATAGATCCAGAACTACAACCCTGATATAATTCGGATAATAGAAAAGAAAACAAAAAAAACTACTAGACCTCTTCCTAGTAGGGAGAAGAGTGACTTCTCAATTGTTGAGCCTATCATCTTAGCCACTGGTTTGCATATCAGCATGACTAGAGCTTGCACCACTGTCCAACATATTTCCTTCTGCAGATAAGTTCTAGATCCCCATGCTCAATTCATTGCTTCCCACGTATTGTGCATTATCATGTGTTGGTGAAGGATTCTGTGTAACACTCGTAGTGCCAATGTTTTACACTACAATCAATTTTCTTGAATCATCCTTTCTATTTGTCTTTTCAAAGAATGACAATCCTCAATACTGTAAACTTGAACATCAGAATAATATGCACATCGTACATGAGGATCAAAATTTCTTGAATGTGGGTCAGCACTATACCTAAGGAGAGGAGTGATAATCTCCTATTATACTAATCTTTAGAATAGATTGACATATGATTCTCCAGTTGGTGTAAAATATCCCTAGGCTTATGCCTCTTCTCATTGTTTGACTTGGATCAAATATTGAGCCTAGAAGGGCTTTGATATGTTTGTGGAGTTGGGGGATGAGTCTGAGGAGTTGGTGCATGCCATTATGAGTAAGAAAGGGGTTGAACATATGGTTGTACGCTATATACTGGATATAGAGGCAGGGAAATAAAGTATAATGGATTTTAGAAGTGATTATATAGAGCTTGGGTATGAACTTGGGCTTGATACCGAGGGTAGCAACACCGTGGTCTTCTTAGACGTGCCAATTGTCCAACTATAATAGCAGCTACATCTTTCTCATTCTTCTTCCCTCTAATTTCCCTTAATTGATTGAAATATTGTCTCAAATGTTCACAGATTCCTCATGTCCATATTGCTCCTAAAATTTGGATATCTCAAGGATTGGAAGAAGGTTAACACTTGAAGACATGCCCCAGTCTTTGTATAAAACATCTTCTTTACCCACAGGTCCTAGGGAACTTTTCTTAGCATTTTTTTCACTCTTTAATTTTCCAACCATTTTCTCTAGCTCATCTGGCACGCTAGGCTTCTTGTTAACAAATTTTGGTGGTCCAGTTAACTTGAAAGTAGACTCAGTAGCATAGCAATGATCATCGAGAGTATTGAACATGGGTTCACTGGCGGTATGGGAAAGCACAACTGTTGGATTGATAGCCAAAGTAGGAGACTCAATAGAAGATTGATTAACAAAAGCACAGACGGTATGTGGTGTTGTGAATGCGGAAGGCTTATACTGAGGAGCTAGAGAATGATTGGTGGAATAGTTTGGATCTTGGCTTGGAGTAAATTCTGAAGCATGTTGTGATACATTAACAATAGTAGGAAACTGAGTTTACAATTGTGAAAGAAAACTCAAGGTATTTGCGGGGTAATAATGGGGAATAAAAGAGGAGGCAACCCAATGAACCAAGCTCGGTGCACTTTCATCATTTGTTGCCTTAGTCTTAAAATCTCTTGCTTTAAACTATCATTTTCCTGACTCTTTTTTTGATTCATGGTGTCACTCTCTGTATCCTTGTGAACAAAACTAACCCTTCCTTGAATTTGGTGTGATGTGGAGGACCAACCAGAATGCCACAAACTAACCACCTTAAACTAACTGAACAAGAGATAAAAAATGCGTTAGAGTTCAACACTTTTTCAAAACCTCTTTTATTATTATTATTATTATTATTATTATTATTATTATTATTTAAAAGGTCACTGAATCCAAGAAGGGTGCCTGCGTATCTCACTCCCGAGAGGGGAGAATCGGGTGTGCGTAGTTCGTGAAGTTCGTCCATAAGATGGCCAATCAAATTCTTTTATTCTTCTTGTAACTTTAGAAGAAAAAAAAGTAACAAATTATCAAAAGAACTGATGAAAATATTTTTGAATTTTTCAGCTTTAACATCCCCATATAAGATGAAACCTATGATTACCAAAGAAAAATCTTTTTGGATTTTCGATTTTGAATTTCATATGAAAATAAAACCTGAAACTATTAAAGGAAAATCTTTTTTTGTAATTTTCTTTTAAAGATGTGTATGACACCTACTCTAAATGAAGAGTGAAGAAAATCTTTTTGGATTTTTAAATAAGATCACCGAACCCTAGAAGGTCTACCTACGTATCTCACCCTCGAGAGAGGAGAATCAGGTGTGCGTAGTTCATCCAGATTGGACAATTAAACAATAATGGACAGACTGAACCACGATTCGAGAGACACGACCTAGACAAATGTTGAGAAATACACCAACAACTGTGAAAAAAATAATCTTTTTTTGGTATTTCGCTATGAGAAATATACAAAACTTCTACCATTTTTTTTGAATTTTTCTTTTATAAAAAGGCTTCAGAAAAAAATCTTTTTGAAAATTTTAAATTATGGATGTTTGTTAAAGGAAACAAAGGGAAATCTTTTTGATGTTTTTGTTTTTGTGAAAATGAGTGCAAAAGGTAAATTTTTTTTTTTGAATTTCGATTGTGAAACAAGCCATAAAAACTCTAAAAAAACTACGAAACTCTTTTTTTTGACTCACTTTTTTTTCCTTGCTTAAACACACACTCCTTTAATTATAACACATGTTTTTTGCAGATCAATCCATTAAATGACCCTGTTATCCTTAAAGATGCAACAATTAGCACATAAGGATGCTTTAGGGGTGAGTCTCCTACAAAGGACCAAGTGGGTCCTGCTACGTCTCAATATGATGCAGATAAGCATAACCTAAAGGCTGACCTAGGCTGGGGTCCACTAACAAGGCTGTTCGGGGGCGTATATGGTCGATAGTAAATGCGATTGCTTTCCACCTACTCCATACATCCAACAGCTCCCCCTCCTAAAATAAGAGTGACTCAACTAGAGTTCGTGTACATGACGTGTACTTCGAGACTTGTTGCAGAAAGAATGACTCGGGTTAATGCACATGATGCCAGATATGAAGCGGTAACATATAAGAGAAACTGTAAACATGTAGCACATACGCATCCAACAATGATAAAGCAATAACACTAACAGTAGCACAAACAAAATGTTTATATACCTATAGTGTCAAACTAAGATGATACAACTCAAAAAATAAGCTCGAATTCTGAAAAATCCCCACCAGAGTCGCCAAAGCTGCGACACCCTTCTTTTTTTTTTATAAAAAAGATTTATTTTAAGTTTGAAAAGGGTTTTATTATTAAGTGGAAAAAAAAGATGAAAATTTGTTTCGAAAAATATTTCTTACAATTAAATTCAGAGTCGCCACTTGACAAAAATCAGGTGTGCCAAGTTACCTTTGGAAATCCTTTTTCAAAATGATTTTGACTCTTAGAAACTGGTTTGCGAACAAGGATTTCGGCTAAGGAATTCTGTTGACCGAGGGGAAGGTGTTAGGCACCCCTCGATCCCGCGATTCTAGCACAGTCACTTTGTGGCGGCGTGTATCGGCTAATCTGACACTATGAAATGTATAAAACTAACTAAACACACAAAAAGCAGACAAACACACCAAAATGAAACAAATCCAAAAGTTGTGTCCAGTCCAAATTATACAGTCCAACAAATAAAAGAATGCAGAAATGTAAACTTACTTTATTCTATACTAATTCTAGACTAAACTCCACCCGACATTCTGGGCCTTGATCGTGCACCATCTTCACGTACAACTTTCTCGGGGCATTTTCCGAATAAAACAACACAGGTACCTCAGGGCATTCCCCAGTCAAATAGTATAATTGACCCAAGTGCGACAAAACAAAACCATTAAACACACATTTTAAACATTCAACAATCAACAATCCACTAAGTTTCCTACCCAAGCCTACTATTTTCCTACCCAACTCGACCTATCATGGCACTATCATAATCATCGACATCAATGAATCAAAACAAACTAAAACTTTCTTTTTATCAATTGTTAATTTTTGTCCCATACTTATTCCCAATCACACAGTTGCTCAAATAGGATAGAAATCAAGGTAACGATAATCAACATTGTTCAAATATACTCAAAACACAATACCGAATCATAGTATCAACGACGTTTAAGATAATAAAACGAGTAAAGTTGAGAGGTAGACCTCTAAAAGAATAATTTTCTTTGATAATAGTGAGTTAATGAAGCCCAAACCACAATCCTTAAACAGAAAACTTAAACAATGAACAAAATCCAAATCAGTATAACCTTCTTATTCTATTTTTTGTTGACCCAAATTGAAAACCGCAAAGTAAAGCTAAATTCATACCAAATTCGCACACCCGATCACTGTTTTGATTGCTTTGTGGTGGGATTCGTCAGAATTGGACTGAAAGTCGCCAAACTTGGTCGGATTAGAGTTGGGTTCTCGGTTTTCCCTTCGCCGGAGCTCCGGTGAGTTCTGCAATGGGTAAAATTAGAGAAAATAGTGCGGTTTGTGCAATGGTAGGTTTTACAGTGAGTTTTTCTAGAGAATTTAATTTTTGGTGGTTTTCTCCTTTTTCTCCTATTTTCTTCTCTTAATCTCCTACTTCTCTCACTGAAATATCTCTCTCTATCATTTTCTTACCGTCTCTCAGTATGTAGTGTTGTGTGTGTATTTCCAATGGACTCTGTGTGTATTTCGGTGACTCTGTGTGTAGTGTGAGTGAATTGTGTATGTATATTGGTAGAGGTGTTTGTGGATGTTGCTGTGTGCGTTGTGTTATATTCCTATATTGTTCTCTCTATAATAAGGTATGTTTGTTGTTAAAAGGAAAACCAAAATGTGAATAGGGGTAAGGGTAGGGGGTGGAGGTATGGGTGTGAGGTATCAAAATTAGTTAGAGGGGTGTTACTTTTGTTGTGAGTTTATTATTTAGATTCTTGTGGGGAAAATATTAGATGGGTGAGGGTGTTTAATATGATGAGTCAAAAATGGATAAATTGGGTTTTTGGGAGGGACATAATTAGGTGTCTACATCATGCCCCTCTTTGGATGTAAACACAAAGTGTTTGCAGACATAGAAGTAGACAACGAGACAATTTTAATCTGACCATTATTCAAAAAGAGAGACAAAGAAGGACAGAGTACAACCGAGTCTGGATTTAGGACATCCTAACTTCCCAAGTTATGAGAGAATCAAGTCATAGGTATCTCAAATGGTTGGAATGAGAAGGACTATACCAACTTGGTGAGTCGAGTGAGGTCCTGTTGAGGTTCCGGTCCGCGGCTCTGTCATTGCATCAAAATGAAAATTACAAGTTAAAAACATAAATAAAATTACAAATGTCCTATCTATGCAACTTTTCTTGACTCTTGACTTGCTATTTCATCACCCTATTCATTAGGTGGGCTCCTGACTTGCAATTTTTTCAACTTGTTGCTTGGTTTTCAATTTCTTCACCCTGTTCTCCAAGCGAGGTCCTAACTTGCTATTTTTTTTAATCTGTTGACTTTTAATTTCTTCACCTTGTTGCTTGACTTTCAACTTCTTCACCTTCTTGCTTGACTTTTCATTTATTCACCCTGTTCTTCAGGAGGGCTCCTGAAATCACATAAAAACTAGAAAGAAAATTATCCAAAACAAAGGTTATGATAGAAATCTCATTTTTCAAAAATAAAGTCTCATTTTCAAGAGGATCCTAAATGATGCTTTCAATAACATGAATAATAGTTTTGTCCTAGTTTATCATTAGAGAACTTTTGTGAATGTCAAATCCAATCATAATTACTTACATGTTGCAATGATGAATCAAGACTCTAACCAAGAAATGCATCTATTGAGAGTAAGATTAAATGACCAAGATTAGGAAATGCGTCTCCTAAGAATTAAAGTGAGGAATTCCAACTAGAAAGTGCGTCTTCTAGAGACAAATATTTAAGTTAGAAAGTGTGCCACCTGACAAATGAAAGCTGACAAGGAAGTGCGTCTTGTAAGGGTTAAGTGCAATGACTCGACTAGAAAATGTGGCTTCTAGAAGCAAAGGTTCAATTTGGGAAGTGCATCACCTAATAAATGAAACCTGAATTACTCAGATAATGAGGTGCATCTCCTAGGGGATGCATGGAAGCACTCGACCAGAAAGTGCATCTTCTAGGATTAAAGGCTTAAGTTAGGAAGTGAACCACCTAAATAGCAAAACTTGAATTACCCTGACAAAAAAATGCGTCTCCTAAGGGTTAACTACTCAACTAGAAAGTACATTTTCTAGGAGTAAAGTCTTAAGTTAGGAAGTGAACCACCTAACAAGCGAAACTTGAATACCCACCAAGGAAGTGTCTCTGTAACGACCCAAAATCACCTCCTGGAACGTCACAAGGTGCTTAGGGATACAAGTAGCCCCAAGCTAACCCTTTGAGCCTATCACTTCTCATAATAGCTCATTCAAGAAGGAATATACAAAACACTGGCATTGTCATATCAAATGATAGGAAATTCAAAGGTAATACTCAGTCTAAACGACCACAATTCGGGAAATTTCAACACAACCACAGTCTGATAACTAGTCTGACAAAGCCTCTACTACTCCATGAACTAGAGAGCCATTGGGGAAGGTCCCCAACAGACTCAAACTGGACTGAAAGTAATAACATAACCACTCAAATATTGAAATATCTAAAGATAGGCCCTCGAACCATGAGGACTCTCCACTGGAGAAATATAGACAAAGGTACTCGAGAATCACTGACGAGGCTGGGACTGAGAACCTGAACCTACATTATAAGACAAGGTAGCAAATAGACGTATATGTGGATCAGCACTTGGGAATGTACTTAGTATGTCGGGGTGTAAGCATTTACATAAAACAATATCAATACTCTATAGTCAAATCATGCATATAATATGAATGACTCACATGGATTGAATAAGTCTAAAATGTAAATCTCATAAATCATGTAGAGTGAAGCATGTAACACAAATCTCATGAGTCATTATACTTTGGCTTTAAAATCTGTGCTCTCCTCTTATTCTCATTACTCTTAGGATGAAGGAAGCTTTAAACAATACTTTCAACTCATGCATATATCTCATGGAGAGTAAAAATTCTTTATTTCTCAAGAACTTATAACTCTTTTGAACTCAAACACTTGGAACTCAGAATCATATAACTTTGGATTGAAAACCGGTGATCAACTCGTATTAGTAGAGAAAACTACTTCCTTCTTCAGAAAATACTCAAAGTAGTTCATTCATTTTAGAAAATATCTCATCCCAAAGCTTTAGGGAAAAATATTCTATCTCAATGGAAAATACTTTAGTTTAGGGAGGTTCTCTTAACCTAGATAAAGCACGTGAGCTACATAGAGTCCAATGTCTTTTCCTCCTATGGAAGAAATCTTTCGTTGGGGAGAGGTGTCATACTCTTGCCAAGGAGCATAACCTCAACTCAGTGATCACTTATCTCGGCCTCAGACCCAATCATCTCAGCCTTAGGCCCGAAATCTCAAACCTACGGTGGCACGTAGTTCTGGGGTAAGAAACCATAGTAACTTACCTAACTCGGTGCTAAATACTACTCCCTTTAGTTTATCTCACTCATCTCATGGAAATCCACTTTCAAAATAATCTCATGGTTCATAAGAATTCAACAATCAAATCTGTAATCTTATGTAGTAGAGTGGATTTCAAAACTCTATTACTATTAGGTCAAAACATTTTTCAATAATCTCAAAATACTCAAATCATGAGTGCTTATAGCACAATAGTTCATAAAATTGCAAGTCTCAAGTAAGGCTTAATGACCCATAATTCAATCTCAAGTTAAAACTCACCATAATGCATAATAGATAGCATGTAGATTCATAATTCATGTAGAAATATGGAAGTTACAACAATTTGTCTCAAAATATCAACATACTCATATACTTCAATTTCTAGGACATTGAAACTCTTAAATTCTCAAGGAGTAACAACATAGAGTATAAACCCAACTTCAATTTCTTAAGAAAACATGCAAAATCATGCTATTTGACTTTCAATTCATGGGAAACATCAAGATATTGCAATCAATAACAATGGGTGGAAAACTCTAATTCAATATCATGTAAAATTTCATAGATTGCAGAAAATTATAGTTTAAATAAGCCTTTGGCCACAAGGGTAAAATGATTTCCCTTGTTCAAAACCCCACATACCATAGATTATGAAATTGGATGAAAAAGCTTGATATAAACTCCTCTTCTAACTCTTGAGAGAGGGTTCTTTCAACCGTTGAACTTGGGGAATTCAAATCTTAACTCAATTTGTAGAGTCTATGATGAGTTCTTGGATTTCTTGGAGAAGGGTTTTAGATTTGATCTTGAGGGAGAAACCCTAGCTCTCTTGTGTTTTGGATGATGAATGAAGTCATTTGTTTCGTTGGGAATATATTTGGTTGATAAAAGAGTGGAAAATACCAAAAATCCCTTTTAAAAATGAGTTAAAAATACTGAACGGGGGCTGCGATGGTCGAAGCGACAATCCGTCGCTAGTCTGACGGTCTGTTGGATTGTCCGTCGCACGTCGGTCAGAAAAAGAACACACTACCTCGATGTGATGGTCTCAGCAATGGTCTGTCACAAAATTGATGGTCCGTCAGTTCATCCATCACACGTTGGCCAGGATGAGGCCACACTACCTCAGCGGCGACGGTCTCAGCGACGGTCCGTCGCAGTCTTGATGGTCCGTCATCTTGGCTGTCGCACTTGGGCCAGAAAAGGGAGTTACTTCCTTGGTTGTAAAGGGCCGAGTGACGGTCCATCGTAGAATCGACGGTCCATCGGATCATCCGTCGCACTTGGGCAGTTCCGACAACTCTTAGTAAAACGGCCATAACTTCTCACCCCGATGCCGGATTTGGATGAAATTGGTATCGTTGGAAAGCTAATTCAATTATCTACATGAAAAAAGTCAAATTTAAGAAAATTCTATATGGTTTAAACTCCAATCACTTGGGAAATCTCTTCTCAATCTTTTAGGGCCGGAATTACACTTCACTTGACATGCTCTAAGGTTCGGACTACGAGGGAACTTTCCGGGGTCTTATAATATCCCCCCCTTGGAAACATTCGTCCTCGAATGTTGCTAGTTAGACTAGTAACACAGGAAAATAGAGCACACATAGCTGAAGAAATTTGCTAGATGGCTCAAAATCTCTCAAAACTCTTGAATACCTAAAAAATTGCAAGAACTCATGTAAGAATAGATATATAGCTGAACTTTAGATTAGAAGGGTTGAATTAAGGAAGAATAATACCTTTGTTATCGATCTGAACTCCCAGAAAAGAGGTGCGAGTACTTGGCTCGCTTGTCTGCTTCTGCCTCACAAGTAGCGCCCTCAACTGACTTGTTCCACCACAACACTTTGACCAAGGGAGCCTCTTTGTTCCTCAGTCTACGGATAAGAAAATCAAGGATTTCAACAAGAATCTCATCGAATGAAAGACTGTTCTGAAAATCAGCACTCTCTGAAGGATCTACCATAATGGAATCATCAATATGCTTCCTAAGCATGAAGACATGAAAAATAGGATGAATGGCTGACAACTCAGCAGGTAACTCAACCACATAGGCTACTTTCCCAACACGACTAAAAAATCTATACGGGTCAACATAACGGGGACTAAGCTTTCCCTTTTTACCAAACCTCTTCACCCCTTTCATAGGTGAAATCTTCAAGTACACCAAATTACCCACTTCAAACTCAAGATCTATTCTCCTCACATCGGCATATGACTTTTGACGACTCTGAGTTGTCTGTAACCTTTCTCTAAACAACTTAAGTTTCTCCATAGCTTCAAATACTGCATCAGGACCAATCACGGAAGATTCACCCACTTCAAACCAACCTATGGGTGATCTACATCTTCTACCATACAAGGCCTCAAATGGCGCCATCTCGATGCTAGCATGGTAACTATTGTTATAGGCGAACTCTATCAATGGAAAATGCTCATCCCAACTACCTTTGAAATCAAGAGCACACGCCCTCAACATGTCTTCTAGGGTTTGAATGGTCCTCTCAGCCTGACTATCTGTCTACGGATGAAAAGTGGAACTCAAAAGAACTTGGGTATGAAGACCCTGCTAAAACGCCCTCTAAAATTGAGAAGTAAATTGAGTGCCCCAATCCAAAATGATAGATAAGGGAACTCCGTGCATCCTGACTAACTTCCGGATATACAATCTAGCATAATACTCAACTGTATAAGATGTATGCACAGGCAAGAAGTGCACGGACTTACTCAGCCTATCTACAACAAACCAAATAGAATCACGATGACGACGCAAAAGAGGTAAACCAGTCACGAAGTCCATATTCATCATCTCTTACTTCCAAGTGGGTATACCAAACTCTTGCATTATGCCACCAGGTCTTTGGTGCTCTACCTTAACCTGTTGGCACGTTGCACACTTTGGTACAAACTCAGCTATATCCTTCTTAATACTATTCCACCAATAGATTTCCCGCAAATCGTGGTACATCTTGGTAGTGCCGGGATGAATAGAATACCGCATGCCATGTACTTCAACCATAATCCTCTGCCTCAGATCATCAACATACGAAATGTATAATCTACCCTGGAATATCAACACGCCTTCTCCTCCTTGGGAGAAAACCTCTACCTTTTGGTCCTTAACTTCCTCATTCAGTCTGACCAAACTAGGATCTCTATCTTGCTTCTCCTCAATTTCCGAAACTAAAGAGGATTCAGAACTACTTTGTACCAAAGTACTTCCCTCAGCTGAATTAAGCAACCTAACACCCAATCTAGCCAGGCAATGCACATCATGAGCTAACTTTTTCTTACCTTCCTCTACATGAGCAACACTACCCATAGATAATCTGCTATGGGCATCAACCACTAATTGGCCTTGCCCGAGTGATATAACACACTCATATCATAGTCTTTTAACAACTATAACCACCTCTTCTGCCTAAGATTCAACTCCCTCTAAGTAAACACATACTGCAGGCTCTTATGATCAGTAAACATATCAACATGAACACCATAAAGATAGTGTCTCCAAATTTTCAAAGCAAAAACCACAACAGCTAACTCAAGATCATGGGTTGGGTAGTTCTTCTCATGCGACTTTAACTGTCTAGTGGCATAAGCTATAACTTTACCTCTTTGCATCAACACACAACCTAAACCAACTCTAGAGGCATCACAATACACCACAAAACCATCTGTACCATCAGGCAAAGTCAACACAGGGGCTGAAGTAAGTCGATTCTTCAACTCCTGAAAACTCTTCTCACAGGAATCTGACCAATAAAACTTAACTTTTTTTTGGGTCAAACGGGTCACAGGATATGCAATAGAAGAGTAACGTTCAACAAAACAATGGTAGTAGCCCACTAGACCTAAGAAACTTCTAATGTTAGACGGACAGATGGGTCTAGGCTAATTTCTTATGACTTCTGTCTTTTGGGGATCAACTCTAATACCTTCAGCTGAAACAATTTGACCCAAAAAGGCAACAGACCTTAGCCAAAAATTCACACTTACTGAATTCGACGAATAATTGGTGACCTCTAAGAGTTTGCAAGATAATTCTAAGGTAAGCTGCATGATCATGCTCACTGCGGGAGTAGACAAGGATGTCATCTATGAACACTATGACAAACATATCAAGATATTTCTTGAACACTCGATTCATGAGGTCTATAAAAGCTGTTGGGCATTGGTTAGCCCGAAAGACATGACTAGAAACTCAAAGTGACCATAGCGGGTTTGGAATACTGTCTATGGAATATCACATTCCCTCACTTTAAGTTAATAATAGCCGGATCTAAGGTCTATCTTGGAGAAATAACTTGCACCTTTTAACTAATCAAACAGGTTATCAATTCTCAGAAGAGGGTACTTATTTTTGATTGTGACCTTGTTAAGCTGACGATAGTCAATGCACATACATAAAGAACCATCTTTCTTTTGCACGAATAGAATAGGTGTGCCCCAAGGAGAAATAATGGGACTTATAAAACCTTTGTCTAAAAGATCGTTGAGTTTCTCTTTCAACTTCTTAAGCTCTGCAGGTGCCATACGGTATGGGGGAATAGAAATGGGATGAGTATCAGGAAGAAGGTCAATCCTAAAATCTATCTCTCTATTGAGAGGTACCCCTGGGAGATATTCTGGAAAAACATCTGTAAACTCGTTAACAATATCGACTGACTGAATAGTTGGAGACTTAGACTTAGTGTCTTTGACTCTAACTAGGTGATAGATGCAACCCTTGGATATTATCTTTTTGGCTTTGATATAGGAGATAAAATGACTCTTGGGAGATACTGAACTCCCAAACCACTCAAAAACTGGCTCATCAGGGAATTGAAACTTAACCACAAGGGTACGATAGTCTATAGATGTATAACAAGAATGAAGCCAATCCATATCCAGAATAAGGTCAAAATCCACCATGTCTAACTCTACCAAATCAGAAAGTATGACTCTATGAAGAACAGTAATAGGTCAATCTCTATATACTTGTTTAGAAACAACTGAATCCCCTACTGGTCTTGAGACTAGGAAAGGCTCAGGAATTTTTTCGGGTCTCATTTTCAAATTCACATCCACAAGTGGGGTCACATAGGAGAGACTTAACTCGGGGTCCAACAACACATAAACATCAAAATAAAAGATGTGGAGCATACCAGAAACAAGATCGAGAGAGTCCTCCTACTCCTAATGGGATGAAAAGGCATAGAATCTGTTCTAGCACTGACCGCCAGCAGTGCTAGATGAAGCGACCTGAGCAGGGGCAGGATGGGGTACAAGAGATGGTGCACTAGTAATCTGTGCCTGAGGTCGGGCATCTCTTATCCCCTGCCTAGTATACGGATAATATCTATGTCTGTGGCCCTACTTTCCACAACCAAAACAACCCTTAAATCTATGAAATACTCACTGGGATGATCCCTACCACACTTAGCACAAGGAGGATAATAGGGCCTGTTACCAACACTGTTCTGTGACCTAGACATAAAAGACCTGCTCCCTTGCTTCTGCTTGCCTCTAGGTGAGGGAGAACTAGCTGATGAAGGCACTGGAATAGATGGACGTCTCTGAAATTGAGGGCGGTTTTCTCCATGAAACCTAGGCTGACTATACTTATGCTGCTTAGATCTAGCTCTCTTGTTACCCCCCCCTCTCTCTCTTTAATCTTATCCTCCTCTATCTAGTGTGCATGCATCATCAACCTAGACAGATCCATGTCCCTATACAGCATCGCAGTTCTACACTCCTTCAGCACCAAACCAGAACACCTATCACAAATTTACTCATACTAGCTCGGGTGTCAGAAATTAAATCAGGAGCATACTTGGCCAACTGGTTGAACTTTAAGTAGTACTCCTTAACAGTCATGGAGCCCTGCCTCAAGTTCATAAACTCGTCAATCTTTGCATCCCTCATATCCAACAGAAAGAACTTGTCCAAGAATGCATCTTAGAACACCTGCCAAGTCATAGGAGCAACACCCTCACCTCTACTCTTTCTCCATGATACAACTTAGTCATAAGCAATGTCCTTCAACCTGTAAGATGCCAGCTCAACACTTTATTCCTCAGAAATATGCATCACTTGTGTGATCTTTCTCACCTTCTCAAGGTATAACTGTGGGTCCTCGCCAGACTTATACCCATAAAACTCTGGCGGATTCATCCGCATGAAATCAAGGATCCTAGAAGAAGCTACATAACCTCCCTACTGATTTGCAACTGCGGCCTGGTTATTGGCCCGAATAATAGTAGAGACTGTCTGGTCTAACGCCTAAAAGGCCACCCGAAAATCAGCATGAGACACGGTCTCATTCAAAGGATCAATAGTTTGGGGTTGCTCATTATTATCTCTACGGGCATTCGCTCTTCGGGGAGGCATTTTCTAAAATAGGAGAGAATGAATTATTAGATGAGAGAGACGACCGTAGGAATAATAGAATGTGAAGAAAAGAAATAACTTTTTCCTAAAATATCTTGTAGCCTCTTGCTCATAGATGTGGCACACTACACACAGATGATCAAGACTCTACTCAATGCGGCTTGTCAGACTCCCTACGGTTCCTTTAAAACCTTAGGCTCTAATATGAAGTTTGTAACGATCCTAAATCATCTTTCGGGACGTCACACGGTGATTAGGGCTACAAGTAGCCCCAAGCTAACCCTTTGAGCCTATCACTTCTTATAATAACTCATTTAAGAAGGAATATACAAAACACTGGCACTGTCATATCAAATAATAGGAAATACGAAGGTAATACTCTATCAAAATGACCACAATACTGGAAATCTCAACACAACCACAGTCTGATAACTAGTCTAATAAAGCCTTTACTACTCCATAAACTAAAGAGCCGTTGGGCCAGGTCCCTAACTGACTCAAACTGGACTGAAAGTAATAACATAACCACTCAAATACTAAAATATCTGACGATAGACCCTCAAACTATGAGGACTCACCACTGGAGAAATATAGACAAAGGTACTCGAGAATCACTGATAAGGCTGGGACTGAGCACCTGAACCTATATTATAAGACAATGTAGCACATAGACATATATGTGGATCATCACTTGGGAATGTACTGAGTATGTTGGGGTGTATGCATTTTCATAAAACAATATCAATACTCTTTAATCAATGCATACAATAGGAATGACTCACATGGCTTGAATAAGTCTAAAATGTAAATCTCATAAATCATGTAGAGTGAAACATGTAACACAAATCTCGTGAGTCATTATACTTTGGCTTTAAAATCATGTGCTCTCCTCTTATTCTCATTACTCTTACGATGAAGGAAGCTTTACAAAATACTTTTAACTCATGCATATATCTCATGGAGAGTAAAACTTCTTTATTGTTCAAGAACTTATAACTCTTTTGAACTCAAACACTTGGAACTCGAAATCATATAACTTTGGTTTGAAAACTGGTGATCAACTCGTATTAGTAAAGAAAACTACTTCCTTCTTTGGAAAATAATCGAAACATTTCATTTATTTTAGAAAATATCTCATCCCAAAGCTTTAGGAAAAATATTCTATCTCAATGGAAAATACTTTAGTTTAGGGAGGTTCTCTTAACCGACATAAACCATGCGAGCTACATGGAGTCCAATGTCTTGTCCTCCTAAGGAAGAAACCTCATATTGGGGAGAGGCATCATACTCTTGCCAAGGAGTATAACCTCAACTCAATGATCACTTATCTCGGCCTCGAGCCCAATCATCTCAGCCTTTGGCACAAAATATCAAACCTATGGTGGCGCGTAGTTTTGGGATAAAAAACCGTAGTAACTTACCCAACTCGGTGCTAAATACTACTCCTTTTAGTTTATCTCGCTTATCTCATGGAAATCTACTTTCAAAATAATCTCATGGTTCATAAGAATCCAATAATCAAATCTGTAATCTTATGTGGTAGAGTGGATTTCAAAACTCTATGACCATTAGGTCAAAACATTTCTCAATAATCTCAAAATACTCAAATCATGGGTGCTTATAGCACAATAGTTCATAAAATTGCAAGTCTCAAGTAGGGCTTAGTGACCCATAATTCAATCTCAAGTTAAAACTCATCATAATGCATAATAGATATCATATAGATTCATAATTCATGTAGAAATCTGGAAGTTACAACAATTTGTCTCAAAATATCAACATACTCATATACTTCAATTTCTAGAACATTGAAACTCTTAAATTCTCAAGGAGTAACAACATAGAGTATAAACCCAACTTCAATTTCTTAAGAAAACATGTAAAATCATGCTATTTGACTTTTAATTCATAGGAAACATCAAGATATTGCAATCAATAACAATGGGTGAAAAATCCTAATTCAATATCATGTAAAATCTCATAGATTGTAAAAAATTATAGTTTAAATAAGCCTTTGGGCATAAGGGTAGGATTACCCTTGTTCAAAACCCCACATACCTTGGATTATGAAATTGGATGAACAATCTTTCTCTAAACTCCTCTTCTTACTCTTGAGAGAGCGTTCTTACAACCCTTGACTTAGGAAATTCAAATCTCAACTCAATTTGTAGAATCTATGATGAGTTCTTGGATTTCTTGGAAAAGGATTTTACATTTGATCTTGAGGGAGAAACACTAGCTCTCTTATGTTTTGGATGATGAATGAAGTCATTTTCTTCATTCGGAATATATTTGGTTGATAAAAGAGTGGAAAAAACTAGAAAACCCTTTTAAAAATGAGTTAAAAATACTGAACGGGGGCTGCAACGGTTGAAGCGACGGTCCGTCTCTAGTCTGAAGGTCCGTCGGATCATCTGTCGTACGTCGGTCAGAAAAAGAACACACTACCTTGATGTGACGGTCTTAGTGACGGTCCATCGCAAACTCGATGGTCCGTCGGATCGTCCATCGCACGTTGGCCAGGATGAGGTCACATTTCCTCAGCGAAGATAGTCTCAGCAATGGTCCGTCGCAGTATTAACGGTCCGTCATCCTGGCCGTCACACTTGGGCCAGAAAAGGGAGTTATTGCCTTAGTTGGGATGGGCCAAGCAATGGTCCGTCGCAGACTCAATAGTCTGTCAGATCGTCCGTCGCACCTGGGCGGTTTCGACAACTCTCAGTAAAATGTCCATAACTACACTTGACATTCTCTAAGGCTTGGACTACGAGAGAACTTTGCGGGGTTTTACAGTCTCCTAAGGGTCAAGTGGAATGACTCAACTAGAAAAAGAATTTTCTAAGAGTCAAGACTTAAGTTTGGAAGTGTATCACCTAACAAGTATAATTCGAATTACCCAATCTAAGAAGTGCATTTCCTTTCAAATGCCACTTGAATTACCCAAATAAGGAAATACGTCTCATTACAAATTCCACTTAAATTACCCAGAAAAGGAAATGTGTCTCCTTACAAATGGAAGGACTAAACTAGAAAGTGCGATTTCTAAGAGTGAAGGTTTAATTTAGGAAGTGCATCACCTAATAATGAACCTGAATTACCCTGACAAGGAAGTGTGTCTCATAAAGATATTGTATTATGAGTTTTGCCATGGTTTTCATTACCAAACCTATGCAACAACATTGTCTCTTACATTTGTAGAAGTGAGAAATTACGACCTTTGATGTTTAGGCTTTGAAATCCTTGATTTGAAGGTAACATGTGTTCCTGTTTCATACAAAGAAAGCTTATGAGTTTAAAAATATGGTGGCTGGTCTGTGGCTTTAGCTTTCTCGGTAATCGCTCTTGCCCTTGTAACATTTAACTTTGCTTCCAACCATTAGCATATGTCATTGACTTGCTGCATCATTGACCCAAACTCAAATTTTTATGATTGACTCTGAAACAAAGACAGTATGTCTGCTTTGCCATGCTTTTGAGATAAACCCTTTGAACCTTGGTATTTTCATGAGTTTCCATACTTGTCTATTGACAAAACTTTTTGCATGCCTTATTTCGGCTCACAATTATGTCTCTTTCATGTGCTGGACTTTTGTCTTGCTTTGTGCAATTGAAGAAGTTGGTAGCCAATTTTTAAATCTTTTCTCACTTGGTTTGATATTTATTTGACTCAAAGACACAAGAAAAATGAATTTCCATTTGAATAACTCACCCAAGAAAACAAAAATTAAAATTAAAATATAAGGAAAATAGAACAGACAATGAATATCCCAACTGAAACAGAGAAAAAAAAATTATCTGAAAGCAACAGTCAGCTCTAATGATTATGACATGCATTTCGGATTAAGCTGCCTGATCTTTTCGTCCAAACTTTCACCAATTGTTGTTGAGTTAATGGCCTTGAAACAGAATTGCTTCCTTAGGTCAATTGCATTTGAGACCTCATTCGTCTAGGGACACCTTGAAGGATTTTTAAAATCAAATCTTTACAAAATCATTTATTACATTCTTATTACGATATAAAGCTTTTAAAAAATTGATATTTCTTAAATTTTTCTTATTCTAACGCTTTTATATTTATTTCTATATTTTTCATATCTTTTTAAAATCAAATTTAGTTGATTTAGAATTCTTAAGCTAATGGAAAAAGTATTAGTTGTCATTAATTTTGATGACTTCTAATAAGGGAAGATTTATCATAAAAATACTTTTAATATTATATATATATATATATATATATATATATATATTATTTTTGCCACATGTTAAGAGGAGGGGTAATTTTAGGCTTATATTTAATTTTGAAGGCATTTTTTATCCTAATAGGTGGATGAAGGTGTATCATATTTTTGATCCAATAGATGGAAGGAGAAATTTATGAAACATTTCCAACACATTAAGGATATTTTTGACACTTTTCTATTTAAAAAATAAAAGAAAAGGGGAAGGGGGGAAGATAGTGGAATGGGGGCCGAAGTGGGAGGTGGGCTAAGAACAAATTAAAAAAAATTAAAAATATTTTTTTTATTTTAGGGGGTGGGGGATGGGGCTAGTAGGGGTGGAGGTGGGTTAAGAAAATTTTATTAAAAGATTTTTTAAAATATTTTTTTTGAGTGGGGGAGGGGACGCGGTGAGGGTTGGGGTAAAGGGTGAGGATGGGGTAAAAAAAGTTGAAATTAAAAAAAAAATTGGGCAGGGGTTTTGGTTTAGGGCGGGATAAGATTTTTTCTTGAAATTTTCTAAAAAAGCAATTTTAAAAATAAATAATCTTATGATTTAAGAATAGCCATTAACTATAGTCTAAAAGATATAGATCATCAATCAGTTGATTCGTTCTAATTCATTGAATTAATCAGTTATAAGAATATCAAAAAAAGAAGGTAGCGTTGCTTTTGAAAACATGAATTGAATACTTTTTAACAATTATTATGACAAATTATATCTTTATCTCGAAGCCTCGAAGGAAAGAAAAATCGTTTTTTGCTTTAACTTTGATGAAAAATTATAAGTTAAAGTTAAAATGGACTGGTCGTACCTGTCCAATAATGGAATACGGGGATGGAGTTAAATAATATAGGGTAATGATAAAATAAATTTATGTAATATTAAATAAGGGCATAATTAAAACAATAAGAAAATCATGGGATAAAATGAAGATTTTCATGGTTACCAAATGATGAAATCAAACCATACCATATCATACATTTTAAGAAAAAAAAATAAAAAAAATAATTCTCTTCATAATCTTACCATATAATGGAAAACCACCATCCAAAAAAAGTGCTAGAGTTAAGTTGGACTGCCTATTTAAAGCCCTTTAAAATTAAGAAAATTACAGAAAGTGACAAACTTAAGACCATAATTATAATAAATAGCAACACTTTTTCAAAATTATGTTTTATAGCAACAGTAGCATTTTTTTGCCCATTAACTCTACACATGCATGTTTCACTCTTTCTTTCTTATTTTCACTCCATTATTTTACCTCTCTCTAATTTACCTAAAAAACAAACTTAACAAATATCATCTTTTTTTTTTTTTCACACAGATTAGTAAATTCCTAAATTAGTAGATTCCTTTTCCATAAATTACTCTTATTTAAATTAGTAAATTTCTTTTCCAAATCAAACTCAAATTTGAAGATTATTATCTTCATGATTTTCAAAATTTTAAAATAAAACATCATTATTGTTTTTTTCTCTCTTATATCTCTAACTTCTTTGCTTGTTAGTTTTTTTTCATCTTTTTTTTATCATTTTTTTTTATTTTGATTTCTTTTTCTTTTTCATTTTTTTTATTCCACTTTATTTTCTCTCTTCTATTTCTCTTTTTTTTTTCTTTTTCCTTTTTTCTTTATTTTTTTGTTCTTATTTTTTTCCTTTCTCTTATTTTTTTATTTTTCTATTTTCATTTTTTTCTATTTTTTTTTTGTTTTTAATTTTTACACTTCTATTTCTCTTTCTTCTTTTTCCTCCATTTTCACTTCTTTTTTTGGATGCTTTATTTAAAATTTAATCACAGTTATGGAGGGAAAAAAATAGTAATGATGCTTTATTTTAAAATTTTGAAGATATTTATATTTGTATTTTTATTAACTTATAGGTCATGTGCAGTATATGTATTTTTTATACACATATGGTTATGTTGATATATTTTTTTAGAAAGTAACATATATATATTTTTTAGTATTTTTTAATGTACATGATATGTATTATGTATTTTTTGGTTTAGTTATATGTAACTGTATATAGTTATAGTTGTTACTGTTTAAGATGTGCATTTGTATTTATTATTTTATATGAGTCATATTTGTATTTCACCAATACATATGAAGATATATATTATAGTTATGTTCATTAACGTTTGATAAGAATCTGATATGTATTTTGTAAATACATATCAGCGTCATATTTGTATTTTTTGTATGGTAATATACATATGGATCAAGCATGTATTCTGTAAATACATATGCAGAGCTATACGTATTGTTTGTGATGTAATATGTATTATGTAAAAGAAAACATATGCATACTATGTATCTCGTGTTTTTTATTTTGAAAAGTACATGTAATATAGATTTATGTCATTATTTTGTTCTATGGGTGCCGCATGATCATATATTCATGGCAAGAGTACACTCAAGGTTTGCACCACATATAGGATGTCACACAGTCAATGATATTGAAGAGCACATTAAGGAGATGTTATCAAAGGAGCAATACAAGAATTGTTTTTTCATAAGAATATTTATGGTGTCTACATGAAGAAGAAGTAATATGTAGTTTAAGCACAATTATATAGATGTATTATGTCACAAATGTATTATAAATTTTTTGGGGGCATGTGCATGTATTTGTATTTTATATATACAAATGCATATTTATATGCATTTTGGTACGGTGTTGGATTTGTTTTTGAATTGTTTAATGCTATTTTAGAGGTTAACATATGTACTTATTTGTATTTTTTACTATTTAAAATATGTATCATGTATTTTTTGATTACTTATATGTATATGTATATTTATATAGTTGTCTTTTTTGTTATAGAAATTTTGTATCCTATATGTTTATATATTCATATGAGTTAGATATGTATTTCTATAAATACATATGCAGATTTGTAGTGTAAATACAATGACACATGTATGTTTTGTAGTGTAAATACACATGCAGATTTGTATGTCTATTTATTTTGTACATATTTTTGAATATGTATATGTAATATAGATATTCGTCTTTTAAAAATAAAAGATAGAGATAAAAAAGTAAAATAATGAAAAAAATAAAATAAAAAAATAGAAAAAGAAAGATCCAAAAAAAGAAAGTGAAAAAAAGAAAAAGAAAGAGAAATAGAAGCTAGAAGGGGCTTTGGGCCACAGGTGACAAAAGGAATTTAAAATGAGG
This sequence comes from Capsicum pubescens, assembly GCA_030864215.1. NCBI lineage: Eukaryota > Viridiplantae > Streptophyta > Magnoliopsida > Solanales > Solanaceae > Capsicum > Capsicum pubescens. The sequence continues at coordinate 123,276,321 of CM061542.1, forward strand.
TGTAGGTGATACAAGTCTTAATAATTGAGTAGAGGTGATAATTACTTAATTATGGATTAAGAAAGTTTGAAAATTTATACTTTGATCCAAATATTACTTAATATAACGGGAAACGAAGGGAAAAAGGCGCATTTTTCTCTCTCCTCATCCGTTGTTATTTTCTCTCTTCACGATATTTGTTGTTCATTATTGCTGCTGCTGTATTCATCATCTTTTGATTCATTATCATCATCTTATTATTCATTATCATCTTCATATTCTTCTTGTTGACCATTATTGTTGTTGTTGTTGTTACCCCAACTACTACTCTTTGACCAAATTCTTATGTCAAATTTTATTTCGTAAATCACTTTCAACTCTGGCATTTACTTGAGAGGAGACTTTGGTAAGTCAAATTATGCTTTTTAGTTGAATTTGTCATCTGGGTAACTGCTAGTGTGCTATTTTTTCAACAATAGCTAGCATGCGAACATGAATGCAACATAAAAGCAATCTGTTTAAACAGATCCATTATCTGCGACACCAGATAAATGTTATGTTGTAACAATAGACTCATGTTGGATTCATGTTTATGGTTCTAGGTGCCCATAATATGAATAGAATAGATGGGTATTCTATTGCACCAGATTAGGAACCTGTTTCAACAGATAAGTAATCTGTTTCACCAGATTACTAATCTGTTTTGAACAACAAAATACAGCTCCTATCACAAATCCAACAAATAACTCAACTCATTTGTTGATCTCTTGCTATTGATAATGGAATCAAATTATTCCTTAATTGTAGACATGTCATTCGTTGAGAAAAAAAAATAGACAACACGAAAATTAAATAAGAAATAAAAAGTCAAATGCATCAAACATAAATTTTTATAAAACAAACAAAAAAAATACATAGATAAAAGAAAAAAATTCTTAATTATTATTATCATCATTATTATTTGTACGACCAGCCGATCAATCTTACACCGGCAGCAACATCGCCCTCCTCAGCCTGTGGATCTCCCGCAACATTCTTACTCTGACGGCGGCCAACTCCCAATGCAGGTCATGAACCTCCTTCTGCAGTTCCCGCATGACGTCTCATAAAATAGAGACATCCCACACAGGATCAGCCATATCTAGAAAATGCATAAGTTGACAAAACACACACGTCAAAACAAAAGTAAAGAAAAGAAAGATTTCGAATGTAATACAACGTATATTTACACAAAATTCAAGAAAAAAACTTACCAGAGACAGGAAAAAGCTATCAAGTCCTTGAAGAGAAAGTAGTTGAAGGTGTAACAAGAGCAAGGGATAAATAGTGTGTAGTAGAATGATCGATTGAGTAAGGAGAGACCTATTTATAGAGGATTGAATTTGAATGAGTTAGGAAAAAATCGCAACTATTCACCTCCATTTATTAATGTCATTCTTGATTACTATAAAAAGTTATGACTTAATTAAATTAAGCAATATTGTGATAAGTCATGACTTTTCAGCTTTATTATTATTAATAATTAGTTCTTTCCAGGAACCGTTTTTACATTGAGTTGGACAACAAATTATATATCTGTTGCATCAGATAACTCATCTGTGACAATAAATATATAATCCGTTGCAACAAATAGATAACCTGTTGCATTAGATAATATATCTCTTTCAACATATAATCTATATATCTTTTTTTTAAAAAAAAATTAACTTTATGACATCCAAATTTTTTGACTATTTAATTATATAAATTAATAAAGCAGATTTGAAGGCGCAACTGTTCACCTCAATTTATTAATGACATTCTTGATTACGGTAAAAAGTTATGACTTAATTAAATTAAGCAATATTGTGATAAGTTATGACATATTTTTTAATTATATAAATTAATAAAAAAGACTTAAAGGCGCAACTGTTCACCTCTATTTATTAATGACATTCTTGATTACTGTAAAAAGTTATGATATAATTAAATTAAGCAATATTGTGATAAGTCATGACTTTTTAGCTTTATTATTATTAAAATAATTAGTTCTTTCCAGGAACCATTTTTTTACACAGAGTTGGACAACAAATTATATATCTGTTTTATCAGATAACTCATTAGTTACAACAGATATATCATTCGTTGCAACAAATAGATAATCGATTGTATCAGATAATATATCTGTTGCAACATATAATATATATATATTTTTAAAAATTATCTTCACGACATCCAAATTTTTTGACATTTTAATTATATAAATTAATAAAACAGATATAAAGGCACAATATTTTACCTCCATTTATTAATGACATTCTTGATTACTGTAAAAAGTTATGACTTAATTAAATTAAGAAATATTGTGATAAGTCATGACATGATTTTTTAATTATATAAATTAATAAAACAGATTTAAAGGCGCAAATGTTCACCTCAATTTATTAATGACATTTTGATTACTGTAAAAAGTTATGACTTAATTAAATTAAGCAATAGTGTGATAAGTCATGACATGATTTTTTAATTATATAAATTAATAAAACAGATTTAAAGGCGCAACTATTCACCTCCATTTATTAATGAAATTATTTATTACTGTAAAAAATTATGACTCACTTAAATTAAGCAATATTATGATAAATCATGACTTTTCAGCTTTATTATTATTAAAATTATTAGTTATTTCTAGGAACCATTTTTTTTACATTGAGTTGGACAACAGATTATATATCTGTTGCATCAGATAACTCATCTGTGACAACAAATATATCATTCATTGCAACAAATAGATAACTGGTTGCATAAGATAATATATCTGTTGCAACATATAATCTATATATCATTTTAAAAAAAAATTATTTTTATGATATCCAATTTTTTTGACTTTTTAATTATATAAATTAATAAAGCAGATTTAAAGGCACAACTGTTCACCTCCATTTATTAATGATATTCTTGATTCCTGTAAAAAGTTATGACTTAATTAAATTAAGCAATATTGTGATAAGTCATAACTTTTCAACTTTATTATTATTAAAATAATTAGTTCTTTCCAGGAACTACTTTTTTTTACACTGAGTTGGACAACAAATTATATATCTGTTGCATTAGATAACTTATCTGTGACAACAGATATATCATCCGTTGCAACAAATAGATAACCGGTTGCATCAGATAATATATCTGTTGCAACATATAATCTATATATCTTTTTTCTAAATTATCTTCATGACATCCAAATTTTCTGACATTTTAATTATATAAATTTATAAAACAGATTTAAAGGCACAACTGTTCACCTCCATTTATTAATGACATTCTTGATTACTGTAAAAAGTTATGATTTAATTAAATTAAAAAATATTGTGATAAGTCATGACATGATTTTTTAATTATATAAATTAATAAAACAGATTTAAAGGCGCAACTGTTCACCTCAATTTATTAATGACATTCTTGATTACTGTAAAAAGTTATGACTTAATTATATTAAGCAATATTGTGATTAGTCATGACATCATTTTTTAATTATATAAATTAATAAAACAGATTTAAAGGAGCAACTGTTCACCTCCATTTATTAATGAAATTATTGATTACTATAAAAAGTTATGACTTAATTAAATTAAGCAATATTATGATAAGTCATGACTTTTCAGCTTTATTATTATTAAAATAATTAGTTCTTTCCAGGAATCATTTTTTTTACACTGAGTAGGACAACAGATTATATATCTGTTGCATCAGATAAATCATCTGTGACAACAGATATATCATCCGTTGCAACAAATAGATAACCAGCTGCATCAGATAATATATCTGTTGCAACATATAATCTATATATCTTTTTTTAAAAAATATTATCTTCGTGACATCCAAATTTTCTGACTTTTTAATTATTTAAATTAATAAAGCATATTTAAAGGCACAACTGTTCACCTCATTTATTAATGACATTCTTGATTACTGTAAAAAGTAAAGACTTAATTAAATTAAACAATATTGTGATAAGTCATGACTTTTCAGGTTGTTATTATTAATATTTAGTTCTTTCCAGGATCCGTTTTTACACTGAGTTGCGACAACAGATTAAATATATGTTGCATCAGATAACTCATCTGTTACAACAGATATATCATCCGTTGCAACAAATAGATAACCTGTTGCATCAGATAATATATCTGTTGCAACGTATAATCTATATATCTTTCTTTTTAAGTTATCTTCATGACATCCAAATTTTCTGATTTTTTAACTATATAAATTAATAAAGCAGATTTAAAAACAAGAATATTTTTGGTGAGTTTTTTATGGTTTAAATTGTGTTTATCATTTATTTCCTTATTATTTTTTGTGAAAAGAAAGGAATTAATTAAATCAAGCTGGTGAGTTTTTTATTATTGTGACAAGTCATGACTTTTCAGCTTATTAAATTTAAATAACCTTTTTCTCCATTTAAAAATCTAATACACCTGGTTTTCAATAACCTTTTCTTTAATAACCATTTTTATTAATTGAGTTATGACAACAGATTGTATATCTGTTGCATCAGATAACCATCTGTTTCAACAGATATACCATCTGTTGCAAAAAATTGACCATCTATTTAAGGAGCTTTTTTGATTTCTTCTAACTGATTCATCAGTCGCAACAGATGAGGAATTTGATGCATCACCAATATTTTTTATTTTTATTTGTTGAATGTGTTTAGACAAAAAGTCAGTCACGACTATTCATTCACTTTTTTCTTAACAATCATATAATCATATAACTTAATTAATCCAATGTTGTGACTTTTTTTAAATTAAATAATCTTTCTTTTACGATTATAATATCATTTAGTCCCTTATTATTTATTAACGAGCTGTTTTTAGGAGAATTTCTCATCATGACTTTTCACCACCATCTGTTGCCACAAGTGCTCAATCTCTAACTTCAACCGTCGACATGTTGAGAATAGCGAATAAATAGAATGATAATTAAATATTGAATAAGAATTAAAAATTCAAAGTCGACCAAACCAAACCAAACCAAACCAAACATATACATAGATTTTTTTGAATCCCTTATAGGTAGATCAGATATAAAAAAGGAAAATACATACGCTAAAAGAAAGAAAAAATATAACCTAATTATTATTACTACTATTATTATTATTACTATTATTATTACTATTATTATTACTATTATTATTGTTAACCGGACTATTTTCATCTGGAAGCAGCAGGGCCCTCCTCAGCCTTGCTCCGAAGTATGCCAAATTTCTCTGGAGTTCATCAAACTGCCTTTAAAGTTCCTGCAAGGACTCGATATGAATCTTCTTGTACGAATCTGGATCATCCATATTAGTATTGTAAGTGTAGTAGAATGAACGAGTGAGAGGAGGCCGGGGGGACCTATTTATAAAATGATTGAATTGGAAAGGACTTGACTTGGTCAAACAAAAAGCCATGACTGTTCATATCCCTTAATTAAATAAAACTGGTGACTTTTTGAATATGTAAATTAAAATAAAAAGAATCTAAATACATTATTTTATCTTTCTTTTGTATTTCAGAAAGAGACAGATTGGTAATCTGTTGCAAAATATATTCCACCTGTCAGATAACTCACAACATATTGATAATCTGTTGTAGAAGATGGATATATCAGTTTTCTTTTCCATAAGCTATGGCGTCTGTTGCAACTTTCAAGTCATCTGTTTATTCAATTTCATCGAGAGCAATAGATATTTCTAAACACTTCTTGGCCAAACTCTATTTTTTCTCTTGTTTTTTTTCCTTTGCATCCTTCAAGCTGGCCTCCAAATTCAATTTTTGCCATCAATCCAAGAGAAAAAATTAAATTTGGAGGCCATTTTGAAGGATGCAAAGAAACAAAGAGAAGCAATCCAAGAGCAACATAAGTAACATCCGACATTAAAAATTAACAGGGTATAAGAACCATAGTCATGATCCCTCAGCCTTATCAGTTTGGACCTACCAAACTTAACTGTAAAATTGCAGATATCTTTTTTGAATGATATATGACTAATCGGTAAAACCAACATTCACAAAATCAGTGTACTCAATGTGTGTTTCCACAATAACATTATCAGTAATACATACCTCCCATATATGAAGTGGTTCCATCTGCATGCAGCTTATTCCTCTGAACCTATCTTTACTGTAGCCTCTTGTGATGGTCAGGCAAAATTTGATCAACTTTCTCTTCCTTATATATCTACAAAGAAGAAGAAAAAAATTAATATCACAAAAAGAACATTATCCATCTGTTACAACAGATGTAGAGTCTATTGCATCAGATGTGGAGTCTGTTGCGTCAGATATGGAGTCTGATGCAACAGATGTGGAGTTTGTTGGAATACTTCAAACCAGCCTTGCTGGTGGTTTGATTTGTTCCAACAGTTTCTCCGTCTTTTGCAACATCAACAACATAAACTACAAAGAACAAATAAAAAATATCAACAGTAAAGAAAACAACAACATTTGTTCCAACAACATCATCAACAACAAAGAAACATACATCCTATGTTCCAACACCATCAACAACTAGGGGCGGACCCACATGGAGTCCTCTGGGTGCGCTAGCACAGACTGAACTCATCTCGAATTTTATATATGTATATTGAAATTAAGAAAATACGTATATAATCTACTCAGTGAGCACCCATAGTAAGAGTTGTTTGGTTAGCCTAGTGGTTGTTTATGGGTGCTTAAGACTATTTATTTCTTTTAGTCTTGAGTTCAATTCCCAATCAACACATATTTTTTAAATTTTGGTAACTAAATCTTCTCTCCTTATTTACTTTAAACTTTCTTTTATTTTTTTCTCCCTTACTCCTTGTGTAGATTGTTCGGACTCTACTATTTTTAAGCTAAAAAACACCCACCTTCTAAAAAACCTGGATCCGCCACTGTCAACAACACCACACCACAAGTTCCAACAATGCCAACCCCACCAACAACATCAATAACAACATCAACAACAAAGAAACAAACAAAATACATTAAAAAAATAATACTGCCAACAAGGCTTTTAAATTTCTCCCAATAGATGACATTTTTTTGCACCTTGTAATAAAAATTCTCGGTCCGTTTATTCAACAATTAAAAGTTTCTTCAAATTTTTTAAATAAATATGATATGGGTAAATGGTAATTAAATAAAAAAAAGATGTAAGTTACTTTCAAAGAAGAAGACGAGAATAAAAGAGCAATAGTGAATCATACCTTAATGTTAAAAAGGGATCAAAACAACAATTTCAGTCGAGGAATCTAAGATATAGATTGGTTTTGATCCGAAAGAAAATTTATGAGAATGAGGAGAGAAAAAAAAGGTTGTGATAACCCTGAAGAGGATAGAAAGAAAAAGATGACAGGTGAATAAAATAAATTTAGGGCTGAAGGAGAGATGAAATAATTCTAATTTCTAGATGTACTACCTTTAATATTAAATGACTAAACAAAGTGTATTTATTCAAATTTATATTTTCAAAGCATAATTAATAATGCTAATTTGGTAAAATAAACTCCTAATTAATATTTTTTTAATGGGTGTGCCAACTCAATAGGGGCCAACTAATATAATATGAAACGGAAGAAGTATTAGGGGTTTCAATATTCATTAATAATTTGAGGGGCACGAGGAAGAAAACGGGTGACATTGAAAAGACAAGACAAGACTACTCAATGAGATTTTTGAGTTATCCAAGAAACATTTTTTACCACCTTTAGTAGTACTACTTTATCTACTCAGACAGAAGCTTGCTTTAAAATTAATAGAAAAAAAAGATTTTCAAGAAGATATGTCGTTTGTTGCAATAGATATAAATATCTGTTTGAAAAATCCCAACAACCCAATCATCTATGACAACAGATGAAAATGTCCATTTGATAACTAAATAAAAAATGCCATCTGTTACAACAAATATCAATATCTGTTTGAAAATTTCCAACAGCTCAATCATCCGTCACAACAGATGCAAATGTCTATTTGATAATTAAATCAGATATGTCATCTGTTGCAATAAATATTATTATCTATTTGAAATTCTCCAACCGCTTAGTCATTTGTTACAACAGATTTCATTGCAATTGATTTAGGTGGAACTAGGGATGAATGAATGAGCTTATAGGGTCAACAACAAATCCAATTGAATCTTTGTAATTGCATGGTGTTGGTATTGCGTTCATCCCGACCTGAGTCGTCGATCGATCATTATGAGTTGAAATAAGTTCTCATTAACTTAATGTTAAGATTAATAATAGTACCTACATCGATCTAGGTGGAATGAGGGATGAATGAATGAGCTCATAGTGTTAACTACAAATCCAATTGAGTCATTGCATTTGCATGGTGTTAGTATTGCGTTCATCCCGACCCGAGTCATCGATCAATCACTCTGAGTTGAAATGAGTTCTTATTAACTTAAGGTTAAGATTAATAATAGTACCTACATCGATCTAGGTGGAACTAGGGATGAATGAATGAGCTCACAGGGTAAACTACAACTTTAATTGAGTCTTTTGGCAATTGCATGATGAGACGGTATTGCATTCCTCCCGACCAGAGTTGTCGATCGATCACTCTGAGCCGAACTGATTCTTACTACCTCATATGTTCAACTAATACATTAATTGAATAATCTAGAACTAGGGTGAGTTCTCATAGGGCCAACTACAACTTCAATTGAGTCTTTTGGCAATTGCATAATGAGATGGTACTGCGTTCCTCCCGACCAGAGTCATCGATCGATCACTCTGAGCCTAACCGATTCTTACTACCTCATATGTTTAACTAAGACCTTAATTGATTAATATAGGACTAGGGGAGAATTCTCATAATGTCAACTACAATAGATGACAACACCTATTTGATAAGTTACAACAGATAGGTAATCTATTGCGACATATGACTTAATCCATTTGATAATCTATAATAGATGGGTAATCTGTCGCAATAGATAACTTAATCTGTTTGATAGTTTACAATAGATTCATGATATGTTACAACAAATGACGTAATCTGTTTGATAGCTTACAACAAATACATAATATGTTGCAACAGATTACCTAATCTGTTTGATTTGATCCAACAGAAAAGACATCTATTGCAACAGGTTGAACATTTGTTTATAGATAATTTCAATTGAGTTTATATGTTAGATGTAACGCCCCAAATCTGGTATTCAGAATGCTACACGGTGCTCATGACCCCAAAGGACCACAAGCTAACTTATGACTAATATTTATACCTTATCACTGTATAATATACTGTATAAATATGGAAATAAAGGTCGTAAGTACATAAGGTTCAAAACTGTAACATAACTGATAAAACATAACATATGTATGGGGTATGAAATACCCAAAACAACTAAAATAAATTTTCTGAACATACTATAGTCTGAAAAAACCTCTAACTGACTGAATTGTCTGAATAAGAAGTTGATGGGACATGTCCCCAACTAACTCTAACTAATAAATTAATTAATGAGATAATAAAATAATGGTCATGTCCTCGAAGGATGAGGACTCACTGCTAACTCTGACTGCTGAGACTGGAATACTAGTGATGATCTGGAGCTCGTGCTTCTGAACTTATGGTATAAAATACCACATCGCAAATATGTCAGTACGTAGGAATGTACTGGTATGCATGTGAGGTAGGCTGAATACAAATGGTTCATATGCATGAACTATACTAACTAACTGAATAACATGAACGTGAGAATGCATGCATGGATACATAATAACCTTAACTGAGTCCGTGATAACATGTTTTCTGAGTTTGAGTACTGATAACATGAGATACTAATATCTATATAACTAAAATAACTGATACTGAGCGACTGTATCTGACAGTCTAGGATCTGGTGGAACTAAGTTTTATACTGTTCTGAATTGACTGTATCTGACAGTCCTGAATTCTGTAGAACTATCTGAGTTTTATTACTATGACTGAATGACTGTATCTGACAGTCCTAATTCTGTAACTAAAACTATGGGAAGTAGTTCTCTAACAGACATGCTCCTAATACGCCATTATGGCTGAGTTGGGGTCCAATCTGTAACCCCAATTGGAAGAGTGTCAATGTCGCGCCATTGGTAAGAACAATTTGAGAGTAACCCTCATATAACAGGTAACTCTAGTGAGAACGGTGGGAACCCTCATATAAAAGGTTAATCCACCTTATCTACCCTCATATAATAGGCTACGATGTCTCAACCTACGCTGGCTACATAGTTCTGGAACACAAGGATTTCTTCTAAGAATCACACCCTCATATAACAGGTGGGTTCCCATCCTTGGGTTTGCTCGGTACAAAATTCTACTCCCATCTAAATAGACACTGAACATAATTAACTGAACTGACTGGACTGAGTTAACTGAATTTCCATGGACTGACAGAATGCTACTGAGAGTACTAAATTTATAAGATTTCTGAGATTACTGAGTTTTCCTGAGTCACATGACTGACTGAATTTCTATGAACATGGCTCGACTGAGAGTATCTTGAAAATATGACACTGGCTCTAGGCACACCGCTAATTGTCGGGTACAAGTAACCCCAGGACTCGATAGCATGAAACTGACAAAGCATGACTTTCTTGAATACATGACCAATATCGACAATCCATAATATAATAAGATGGGGATTTCATGAAGTACAAGTGCTAAAGCACCACAATGGCTACACATATATCCATAATTCATTGACTAAGACATTTCATCAAACACTTAACATGCATAAACTTGTACATGAATGGGGGATTTCATATTATTATACTAGAATAGCACTTTTCCTTCACATAGGCATTTAATCAAACACATGGGAAACATGCTTTGGTTATACAATCATTAACACATCTAATAATCATGGATATATCCATCAACGTGTAAATTTAAGGGTTTATCATGATTATTATGCAAATCATGACATTCTAGGGTCTATCATTGGAATATGTAATTTTCAAACATGAATCAAAACCCCCACAACATCATGAAAATGAAATTCAATTAAATTTAAATCATGAACATTCATACATATACAAATCTTGTATTTTGAAAAGAGATTCTTGAGCTTCATGGGTGAAAGGGACCCATGAATCAACATATGAAATACCTGGGTGGATGATTTATTGAATATTGATGGAGGAAAACTTAAATTCTTGACTTGGAATTAAACACCTAAGATTTCTTGTTCTTGGTGATTATCTTTGAGAGAAAACCCTAATTTGATGTTGTAGATGGATAATGAACTTATGAGCCTTGATCTGATATTATTAGGGGTTAAAACGGGTGGGAAAACACCCAAATACCCTTTTAAAAATAACTTTAAAATAACTTAACGAACTATGCGACGGTGGGTGCGATGGTCCGTCGCTGGGTCGACGGTTCGTCGGTCCTGACCATCGCACCTGGGCAGAATTGGGGTTCACTGCCTCTGCGACGATGGCTTGGGTGATGGTCCGTTGGCCTGAGACATCACCCTTAGTAATAATGTGATCTCACTACCTCCACTGCGATGGTTCATCGCTAGCTTGACGGTCCGTCGGCCCTCATCGTCACATCTGGGCAGTTTTGACTGCTTTTTGTAAAACGACCATAACTTTCTACCCCGATACCGGATTTGGATGAAATTGGTATATTTGGAAAGTTAATTCAATTTACCACATGAAAAAAAGTAAAAACCTTAAAAATTCCATGTACATAAAAGTGTATTCATCTTTCAAAGTAAGTTTCCAATATTTTTAGGATGATTTCAAGCTAGGTAGAAGTACGGGGTATTACATTAGACTAATACCATAATTGAATGAGAGTTCTTATAGGGTCAACTACAACTTCAATTGAGTCTTTTGGCAATTTAATGATGAGACGGTATTGCGTTTCTCCCGACCAGAGTCGTCGATCGATCACTTTGAGACGAATCGATTCTTACTAACTCATATGTTAGACTAATACCTTAATTGAATAATCTGGGACTAGGGGTACTAATACCTTAATTGAATAATCTAGGACTAGGGGTGAGTTCTCATAGGGTCAACTACAACTTCAATTTAGTCTTTTGGCAATTGCATGATGAGACGGTATTGCGTTCCTCCCAACTAGAGTCATCGATCGATAACTCTGAGCCGAACCGATTCTTACTACCTCATATGTTCAACTAATACCTTAATTTATTAATCTAGGATAGGGTACTAATACCTTAATTGAATAATATGGGACTAGGGAAGAGTTCTCATAGGGTCAATTATTGATTAATCTAGGACTAGGGGTGAGTTATCATAGGGTCAGCTACAATAGATGGCAACGCCTATTTGATAATTTACAACATATGGGTAATCTGTTGCGACATATGACAATCCATTTGATAATTTACAACAGATGGGTAATCTATCGCAACAGATGACTTAATTTGTTTGATAATTTATAATAGATTCGTAATTTGTTGTTATCTAATCTGATTGATAATTTACAACAGATGTGAAATTTGATGCAACATGTTGAACATTTATTTTTACACAATTTCAATTGAGTTCATATGTTAGACTAAAAGTACCTAAATTGATTAATCTCGAACTAGGGGTGAATTCATAGGGTCAACTAGAGTACTCGGTCAACTACAACTTCAATTGTTTTTATATAATTTCAATTGAGTTACCCTTTTGGCAATTGCATGATGAGAGGGTTAAAAAATACTCATATCTTTTATGATTTTAAAAATAATTAAGATCAATTCGGACAAAATTGATATTTTCAAAACTTGTTATTCTTTTCCAAAATACAAATCAACCCATACAAAATATTTCATCATTTCAAATCTCGAGTTCTTGCTCTTTCTCTCTTATTCTCACTCAACAATACAGTACAGAAAATAACTACTCAACAAATTTGCTCAACCCTCCACAACAGATCACTTTTCTTCTCATTTCTGACCATATAGGTGTTATTTTCGACTTCATTCTTGCTTGCATCAGTCATTTTCTTTGTCTTCATAGGCAACAGAGTTTGAGAAGAGTTCTATACTTGTTATTTTTTGCTAAAAAATAAGGGATTTTAAGTTAATGGTGAAAAATAAAACTTTTAGTTGTATTATCTTTGAGAATGGGTTTACAATATTGAGTTTTGATGATAAAATAGTAGGAAAAACTCAAGAAATCCCTAGTTTCCATCGCAGTGATCTGTTGACTATCGTGGTATTGTTGGATAGTGTTTGTGGTGTTGGTGGTGGTGGTGTTTTAGGTCATCGTGGTGGAATTGGTGGTGGTATTGGTTGGTGGTGTTTGTGGTGGCTGTCGGCGGTATCGGTATTCATGGTGTTTATTTATGGCATTGGTTGATGATGTTTGTGGTGGTGGCTATTGGTGTATTGGTATTCGTGGTGTTTGTAATGTATTTTTTAAAATTTATGCATACATCAATTGTAATGTAATTTTTGTTTTTCTGTTGTTTGTAGGTAAAATATGTCTCCCAAAAGAAAAGAAAGTGAAAGTGGATCAACGTCTGACCACCCGAAAAAAATGGCTATAGTACAGAGGGATTTGGATAAACTTCCTGAACAATCTCAGTCAGGGAAAAGTGAAGCTGATAAGAGATGTTAAAACAATGTTGAGGGAGGTGGACAAGTGTCTATAGATAGTGACGAAGAAAATGAAAGTTAGAAAGAGAAGGAATTAGAGAGTGAGAAAGAGAAAGAGAAAGAGAATGATCATCAACATAATGATAATGGATCACCAATGGGGCGTGAATTAATTTTGACATCCCAGCATGATCCTATCAAAACTTGTAGTATTGATAGGTTTCAAGTTTTGATGCCGATAAATGACCCAGAAGCAAAACAACTAACTAGTAAAATTGTACTTAAATGTCAGAAGGGGAAATTTTTTGAACATTTTATGAAAATTATGAAGAACGAAAACATAGGCGGACTTTTTAAGAAGAGCTTCTTTGGAGGATTTATTGAGCTGCCTAAGGACCCCTTTACCCGTATCCGTTTCCCTATGATGATGGTATACAGTCATCTCATGCACAAGATCAAGTACGCGAGGGATGATAAAGATTCGGAGGAGGGCAAAAAGAAGATGGATAAAATCTGGATCAACTACTGTGGCATGCCTATTTGTTTTGGCTTGCAAGAGTTTGCCATAGTGACGGGCTTGAGATTCCATCCTCCAGAAGAACCACCACCCCACAAAACATCCAAGTCAAGAAAACACAAGGAAAATATAGATGGGTTGTTTGACATTGCTAGACGTGGCTACAAAGCTTCGGATTTATTGACAGATCTCGAGTATAAAACCATACCAGAGTAGTACAGGGAGAAATTGTGCTTAGTTTGGTTTGCCCATTCGGTTATATTAGCAAGAGACGTCAACAAGGTCATAGAAGATGATTTGTTGGCGCGTACTGAGGATTTTGATAAATTCAACAATTATACCTGGGGATATGACAGCTTCTACTTGACTGTCCAATATTTACTGACAAAGCTATCCTCAGGGATGCCACATTATACGGCTTTCCTTGGGATTTCATGGTAAAATTAATCACTAATTTTACTCATCCATTAATTTATATTGAATATAGTTATTATGACTTTTGTTTTGCTTGCTTTCTCTTTACATTTTTAGGCTTGGGCATTTGAAGCCATTTATCCCTTCCGAAAGTAGTTAATGGATTTATCGGATGAGGTTTCTTATCCAAGGATGTTTAGGTGGTTGGCTGCAAAGAGCAACACCAATATTAAGAAGGTCGATCTCTTTAACCCTTCGGATGATACAGTACGTCTTCTTCAAGTAAAATAATTTTACTCAAATAAAGATATTGAACAGATGTTATATCTGGTGCAACAGATGTTATATCTGATGCACCAGATGGGACATCTGTTGCAACAGGGTATGATTGATATCTTGCATCAGATTACCCATCTGTTTCTTTGGTTCTCTAAACTCAACTCCTAACAGATTAACCATCTACTTCAAATTATACAACAAATGTGTAATCTGATAACATATTATTCATCTATTGGGATGTACAAATCATCTGTTGCATAACAGATTACTCGTCTTACACAACTGTGGCAATAGATAATTGATATTTTACATCAAATTATCCATATGTTGCTCTGTTTCTCTGAACTAGACTTAAACGGATTTTAACCATATACTGCAAACTATGCAACAAATGTTTTTTTTTAAATTTAACCCAACTATGAAAATTATTATATTATATGATTTAAATCCATCTATTTTTTTTTCTTTTTTATATGTTGTGCATCCATGGATCGTGCCTACTGAGGAAGAGTCGGTGATGACTTCTTATATTACTCTAGTTCATGTTAATACTATAGCAGACCCAATGGTGGTGTTAATAAAGAAGGAATTGGCTGGAGCAATAGCCATAAGAAGAGCAGTTAGGCAAGGTCAACCTAATGTTGAGGCTCTTCATTACCAACCTACTAAGGTAGATCCGAGTGCTTCTTTTGGTAGAGTTGTTGGTGTTGGTGGCAGGCATGCTGATGCTTCTACCATTTGTGATGATGATCATTTTGATGCTCAAGAAAGAATAAATATGTTTGAAAACACCCCTTTTCACCCTTACACAGGTCCCTCTCACCCCTCTTCACCCTCGTATTCTCGTTCCGAATGCGAAGAGTGTAGGGACAGACAGGATAAACACTTTGAAAAAGTAGAGGCTATCTCTAAAGCTATCTAGGAATTCAAATCCAAGAGGTGTGTCATACCATCCAAGAAGGTGATGGAGCCACACACTCCTACAATGTTGGTTAGGAGAAAGAAAAGAGCAATTAGAGACGTACTCTCCGGTCGAAAGTCAAAAGAAATTGTAATTCCTCCCTTTCCAAAAACTATTGAAGTTCAGGGGCTAGTCAAGAAGGTATAAATATACCCAAAACTTGGCGCCAAAGAGAATAGAGATCTGCGATAAGCCAAGAATGCCAAGCTACGTGCACCAGATTACCCTAGGCCCCCCTTCCCCCCCCAAGACTTCCACACTATGACTGATATACGTATGTTGTACGCGGACAAGGAAAGTTTACTTTTTCTAACCTAACCCTTCTAATCTACCCCACGAAGGAGAAGATTCGCAACAAATTTCATATCTGTTGCAACAGCTGGGTATACTGGTGCAACTACTAGTGGTTCTGTTGCAACTTATTATCCATCTGTTGCATAAGTTGCGTTAGATTATTGATTCTGAAAACCCTATGCAACAGATGGACCATCCGTTGCATCTTTACAATTACTAACCTATTTAAAAATTGACTTCTTATATCACAACATGTTGACATAATTCTCTGCCTCATGAGAAAAAGGCAATTAACGTACCGAAAAGCTTATGACGCTGTCGATAGAATAACGAACCTTGACTTCTGCAAAAAGATCAAGGATAGGTACGATCAACTCAATGGGAAGAATTATCCCTTGGAGTGGGTCTTGATTTCCTAGTTCCTACGTTGGTCTTGGACGAAGAAGAAATGATAAAATATGTTAGAGGAGAGATGCCAAATCCACACGGCAAGAGCTGAACCGAGGTAAAGAGGATTCTTGCAGTCATTAGCGTAAATGACATGTATTATCGGGTTGTTGAGATACTATTTGAGGAGGGAAAGATTAATGTTTATGACCCCAACATACCTCTCATCGACGATTTTGATCTTTTTCTCCTCGTGGAGCCACTGATAGTGCTGTTTCCCATCTTGTTGAGAGAGAGTAAACCGATGAATCATTTTCCAAAGGAAGTGTTGAACAAAAAATCATGGGATTTTGAAGGTCGAAACAAGGGAATGATCCTTCCAAAAGAGGATGCCTCTAAAGAGAGCGGCTCACACGCTCTTGCATACATCGAATATTTGCTGACCGACATACAAATGGCTGAGCCAATGAATTTTATGTGCGATAATGCTGTGGCAAACCTGCAAGAGGTCTGGGCTTATGGGGTACTAACTACACGCTTGCAGCCTGTGTATATAGAAGAGCCTGTGAAATAGCAATTTTTAATTTCATGTCACCCTTCTCTTTATTACATGTACATGTAGTGGCAATAATTTTTTTATGATGAAATTTGAATTTTTTATAATGCAATAGATTGTCAATCTATTGTAAAATATATTTAATCTGTTCTGGCAGATAGTTTATCTGTTGCAATAGGTTGGTCATTTGTTGCATTACGCCGATTTTATTTCTATGAATAATCTAATAATCTAAGTCTAATCGATTGCAACAGTAGGAAGGCCTGTTTGGTAATTTCCAATAGATGACCTAAATTTTACAATATATGCCTAAATCTTTTTGATATTTTCCAATAGTTACGTTTGAATATCCATGTTCTCGACAACACCAAACCAGTAGCAAATACACACACCACCATGAAAATTTCAGCAATTAGGCTTAAATGTCCATGTGCCCAACAATACCAAACTAGTAGAAATAACGACAATAATGTAGTATCTTCTTGCTCGATTTTGTTTCTCTTCAGAAGCCTTGACTTTGTTCAACAAACCCCAGATTACAAGATTTTCTTGTGAAGGGTTTTGTTCTTCATACTAATCAATGTAATTGCATCCACCCAATTTCTATATAAAAGAGAACACAATTACAAAACAATTACAAGTCAATAATTAATCAACTAATTAAATAAAAAAAATATTACCTTTGAAATTTTACAAGTAAAAAACCTATGACCTGGATTTTGTTGAGTTCAAGAAGTCTTTAACAGAGCTTCATGACCGCACTTACAATATCAAAAATCTTTATCATAAAAAATAGTGAAAGATGCGCTCGACATTGTCAAGCTCAGTTGGAAAAAATGAAAGAAATAATTTGAAGAATTTGGATAGATTAAAGAAGATGACGATGAAGAAGAAGATTTGGGAATTTATGGTTAAATTTTAGGAGGAAGATGAATATATAAGACAATGGGGGGGGCAAAATAACGGTTGGGGGCCAAGTGACGACAAGTCAGCAAAATGTGCCAGACTGACACATTTGATGCCTATTCTATTTTATGTGTTTAAAATGAACACTGTCTACTTGATGGCTATTTTATTTTAGGTTTTTGAACTGAACACCGTCGATGGGTTACGCCTTTTTTATTTCAATTCACTTTAACCATTTTACATGTGTTGGCAATTTTTTATGTCCAATGAAAGTTAAATTTTTATAATGCAACAAATTCTCCATCCGTTGTAACACTTATTCTACCTGTCCTGACATATAGTTTATCTGTTGCAATAGGTTGGTTATCTGTTGCATTATCTCGATGTTTCTATCTAAGTTCATCTGTTGCAACAGTGGAAAGACCTATTTGATAAATTCCATCAGATTACCTACCTGTTGCAACTTATATCTAAATCTGTTTGATTTTTTCCAATAGATGTGTCGGCTATTGCAACAGATACATTATCTGTTGTACTATTTAAATCTAGTATTCCTTTTCAATTAATAAGTTCAAATCTAAGGAATAAATAAAATTCATAGACAAAATAAAATAAATCAAAGCCTTCAGAAATTAGCTGAAATAAGTCAACGAATAAATGAAATGTAAAACAATTGTTATGGGTAAAAATCTCAAAAAATACATCAACAAAAATTGAAGTATGATGCCAAGGATTACTTTGACAAACTCAAGCTATAAAGATCTACTCAGTATGGACAAGTTGTTCTTCATCCGGCACTATGGAATTCGGTTTTGCTCGTTGTGGAATTCGGCTTTGCTCATCGTGGATCTTTACTACGTATTTCTATAAAAAGAGTAGCATATTGTCAATGCTATTCAGCAGTAGCTTCTTCTACATCCACCTGGAAAGCCAGAATTGGTCAATGCCAATCACGGAGATACAACAAAATGGAAAAGGATAACTCATCTATTCTAGCAAATCAAGCAAGTCTTCCTCCTATTTTAAATTGTCCCAAACAGATTATATTTCTATTGAAACAATGAATCAACTGTTGGGATAAATTTCTACATAAAGAAGACCCTGTATGATAATTTCCAATGGATAAACCATCCGTTGCAACATATGAATCATCTATTGCAGCATATAGGTCGTCTATTGGTACAAATAAAAGCGGTACAAAGATCTGTTTGATTTGCTAAAACATACGAGACATATGTCGCAACAGATACTTTATCTGGTGTAACAAGTTAGTCAACTTTTGTAATAGATGTATATATCTGTTTGATAATTTTTAGTAGATGTATCATCTGTTGAAACAAATATGTGTCTATTTGTTTTGTCAGTTGGAAGACATATATATTCACCTTCTTCAGCTCGTGCTGCACTCCTTTGGACATTGTACGTTGCTCAGTGTAACACACAGACAGAGGAGTTGCAATTTCACTCTTTTAGATGCTTTATAATTCCTTGGAAATCACTCTCTTTCTCCTCTTAGCCCTAATCTCTAATGGAGCAGATAGAAATAAAATCCTCTTTGATGGAATGAGATCCCTATTAGATGTCAATTCCTTTACATAAGCAGTTAATACATTAATAGCATTATTCACTACATCATGTTTCGCTCTGCAGTCTTGACATTTGCATGCAGAACATTTGTTGGGAGAGGTAAAATCTGTATAACCAGTATGATCATACTTATAATGGTTTGCTTTAAATACTGTAAGAGAAGCATCATTAGCACCAACAGCAGAAGCAGCACCACCACCACCAGCTCCGTCACCACTAAGACCATCAACAACAACAAGCCCAACCACCAAAATTATTTTTCTTGTAATGGTTGTTGCTCTAAATAATTCCATTTTTATTCTATCGATGACCTTGGGAAGTCTCTTCTCAATATTTTAGGGATAAACTTACACTTCACTTGACACACTCTAAGGCTCGGACTACAAGGGAACTTTATGGGGTATTATAGTCTCTTAAGGGTCAAATGGAATGACTCAACTAGAAAATGAATTTTCTAGGAGTCAAGACTTAAGTTAGGAAGTGCATCACCTAACAAGTAAAATTCGAATTACTCAATTTAGGAAGTGCATTTCCTTACAAATTCCACTTGAATTACCCAGATAAGGGAATGCGTCTCCTTACAAATTCCACTTAAATTACCCAGACAAGGAAATATGTCTCCTTACAAATGGAAGGACTCAACTAAAAAGTGCGATTTCTAAGAGTGATGGTTTAATTTAGGAAGTGCATCACCTAATAATGAACCTGAATTACCCTGACAAGGAAGTGTGTCTCATAATGATATTGGATTATGAGTTTTACCATAGTTTTGATTACCAAATATGTACAGCAACATTGTCTCTTGCATTTGTAGAAGTGAGAAATTACGACTTTTGATGTTTAGGATTTGAAATCCTTGATTTGAAGGTAACATGTGTTCCTGTTTCATACAAAGAAAGCTTGTGAGTTTAAAAACAAGGTGGATGGTCTGTGGCTTTAGCTTTCTCGGCAATTACTCTTGCCCTCGTAACATTTAACCTTGCTTCCAACCATAAGCATATGTCATTGACTTGCTGCATCGTTGACCAAACTCAGATTTTTATGCGTGACTCTGAAACAAACACAGTATGTCTGCTTTGCCATGCTTCTGAGATATACCCTTTGAACCTTGGTATTTCCATGAGTTTCCATACTTGTCTATTGACAAAACTTTTTGTATGCCTTATTTTGGCTCACAATTATGTCTCTTTAATATGCTGAACTTTTATCTTGCTTTGTGTAATTGAAGAAGTTGGTAGCCAGTTTTATAATCTTTTCTCACTTGATTTGATATTTATTTGACTCAAAGACACAAGAAAAATGACTTTCCATTTAAATAACTCACTCAAGAAAACGAAAATTAAAATAAAAATATAAAGAAAAAAGAACAGACAATGAATATCCCCACTGAAACAGAGAAATTTTTTTATCTGAAAACGACAGTCAGCTCTAATGATTATGACATGCATTTCGGATTAAGCTGCCTGATCTTTTAATCCAAACTTTCACCAATTGTTGTTGAGTTAATGGCCTTGAAACAGAGTTTCTTCCTTAGGTCAATTGCATTTGAGATCTCATTCGGCTAGTGACACCTTCAAGGATTTTTAAAGTCAAATCTTTACAAAATCATTTATCACATTCTTATTACGATATAAAGCTTTTAAAAAATTGATATTTCTTTAATTTTTCTTATTCTAACGCTTTTATATTTATTTCTACATTTTTTATATCTTTTTACAATCAAATTTAGTTGATTTAGAATTCTTAAGCTAATGGAAAAAGTATTACTTGTCATTAATTTTGTTGACTTCTAATAAGGAAAGATTTATCATAAACATACTTTTAATATTATATATATATATATATATATATATATATATATAAATAAATTATTTTTGCCACATGTTAAAAGGAGGGGTAAATTTAGGCTTAAATTTAATTTTGAAGGCATTTTTGATCCTAATAGGTGGACGAAGCGGTATCATATTTTTGATCCAATAGATGGAAGGAGAAATTTATGAAACATTTCCAATACATTAAGGACATTTTTGACACTTTTCTGTTTAAAAAATAAAAGGAAAGGGGAAGGGGAGAAGATAGTGGAATGGGGGTCGAAGTGGGAGGTTGGCTAAGAACAAATTAAAAAAAATTTTAAAATATATTTTTTTTAACTTTAGGGGGTGGGGGATCGGGCTAGTAGGGGTGGAGGTGGGTTAAGAAAATTTTATTAAAAGACTTTTTAAAAGATTTTTTTTTGAGATGGGGAGGGGACGCGGCGAAGGTCGAGGTAAAGGGTAAGGGTGGGGTAAAAAAAGTTGAAATTAAAAAAAAAAAAAGTGGGCAGGGGTTTTGGTTTAGGGCGAGATAAGATTTTTTTTTTGAAATTTTCCAAAAAAGGAAATTTTAAAAATAAATAATATTATGATTTAAGAATAGCCATTAACTATAGTCTAAAAGATATAGATCATCAATCAGTTGATTCGTTCTAATTCATTGAATTAATCAGTTATAAAAATATCTAAAAAAGAAGGTAACGTTGCTTTTTCAAACATGAATTCAATATTTTTAACAATTTTTATGAAAAATTATGTCTTTATCTCGAAGTCTCGAAGGAAAGAAAAATCCTTCTTTGCTTTAACTTTGATGAAAAATTATAAGTGAAAGTTAAAATGGACGGGTCGTACCTGTCCCATAATGGAATACGGGGATGGAGTTAAATAATATAGGGTAATGGTAAAATAAATTTATGTAATATTAACTAAGGGCATAATTAAAAAAATACGAAAATCATGGGATAAAATGAATATTTTCATGGTTAAATGATGAAATCAAACCATACCTTATCATACATTTTAAGAAACAATAAAAAACAAAAATAATTCTCTTCATAATCTTACCATATAATGGAAAACCAACATCCAAACAAAGTGCTAGAGTTAAGTTGGACTGCCTATTTAAAGCCCTTTAAAATTAAAGAAAATTACAGAAAGTGACAAACTTAAGACCATAATTATAATAAATAACAACACCTTTTCAAAATTATATTTTATAGAAACAGTAGCATTTTTTTCCCATTAACTCTGCATATGCATGTTTCACTCTTTCTTTCTTATTTTCACTCCATTATTTTACCTCTCTGTAATTTACCTAAAAAACAAACTTCACAAAAATCATCTTTTTTTTCACATAGATTAATGAATTTCTAAATTAGTAGATTCAACAACAACAACAAACCCAGTATATTCCCACATAGTGGGGTCTGGGGAGGGTAGAGTGTACGCAATCCATACCACTACCTCTAATGAGGTAGAAAGGCTATTTTCGATAGACCCCCGGCTCAAGATAAAAGGCAGTATACAAAAACATCAAAAGCATAGAACATGATAAAATAACATAGATACGACATCCACAAAAAAGTACATTGCCAAACAAAGGACACCACAATTCCCCTACCTATTAACTACAACTCAACCACACCCTTAGCCCTCTATCCTAATGTTTTTCCTCCATATCTTCCTATACAGGGTTATGTCCTCAGTCCGCTGTAACTGCTCCATGTCACGGCTAATCAATTCTCTCTAGTATTTCTTCAGTCTACCCCTACCCCACTTGAAACCTTCCAAGGCCAACCTCTCACACGTACGAACTGGGGCATCCATGCCCCACCTCATCACATGACCAAACCATCTCAACCTCACTTCCCGCATTTTATCCGTTACTGAAACCACTCCCACCTTCTCCCGAATAATTCATTCCTAACCTTGTCCGCCCTTGTGAATCCACACATCCAATGCAACATTCTTATTTACACCACCTTTAATTTTTGGATATGAGA
Source organism: Capsicum pubescens (assembly GCA_030864215.1). Classification (NCBI taxonomy): domain Eukaryota; kingdom Viridiplantae; phylum Streptophyta; class Magnoliopsida; order Solanales; family Solanaceae; genus Capsicum; species Capsicum pubescens. The sequence continues at coordinate 123,299,581 of CM061542.1, forward strand.
ATTCTTAACCAGCCAACACTTCGCTCCATACAATATAGCAGGCCGGACTGCTACTCTATAGAATTTGCCTTTAAGCTTGTGGGGCAACTTATTATCGCATATAATTCCCGAAGTGAGCCTCCATTTCATCCAACCTTCCCTAATACGGTGAGAGACATCCTCATCTATCTCTCCATTCCCCTGAATCATAGACCCAAGATACTTAAAACTATCCCTCTTGCAAACCGCCTGAGAATCCAACTTTACTACCACCTCATTCTCTTGTCTCAAGTCATTAAACTTGTACTCCAAGTACTCTGTCTTTGTCCTAATCAATCGGAAACTTTTAGACTACAGGGTTTCTCTCCAAATCTCCAGTTTATCTTTAACCCCTTGTCGCGATTCAGTAATCAAAACTATATCATCCGCGAAAAGCATACACCAAGGCACCTCGCCTTGTATATTCCACGTCAGCACATCCATCACCAAATCGAATAAAAATGGACTAAGAGTTGATCCCTGGTGCAACCCTGTCAAGATTGGAAAATGCTAAGAATCTCCTCCCATTGTCCTTACCTGACTCTTCGCCCCCTCATACATGTCCTTAATTGCTCTAATGTACGCCACCAGAACCCTCTCGCCTCCAAGCATCTCCAAAGAACCTCCCTACGGACCTTGTCACACGCCTTTTCTAGGTCTATAAATACCATGTGAAGATCCCTCTTTCTCTCTCTATACTGCTCTACCAGTCTCTGTACAAGGTGAATTGCCTCAGTCGTGGAGCGACCAGGCATAAAACTAAATTGGTTCTCTGAAATCAACACAATCTTCCTCAACCTCTGCTCCACCACCCTCTCCTAAATATTTATGTGTGTCTCAACAACTTAATACCCCGGTAGTTATTGTAACTCTGAATATCACCCTTGTTCATATATAGAGGAATCATCATGCTCTATCTCCATGCCTCAGGCATCTTTGATGACTTGAAAATATTGTTAAACAAGTTGGTCAGTCACCTCAACCCTTACCCAACAGAGAACTTCCAAAAATCCACCGAAATCTCGTCAGGCACCGTCGCCTTGCCCCTTCGCATCTTGCGAATAGCCTCACTGACCTCCTCTACCCTAAATCACCGACAAAAGCCAAAATTGCAATACTCCCTGGAATACTCCAACTCTCCTAACACAACCCCTCTGTCCCTCTCATCATTCAAGAGCCTATGGAAATACGACTGCCATCTTTTCTTAATGAGGGTGTCTTCAACCAAAACTCGTCCATTCTCTCCCTTAATGCACTTCACCTGATCCAGATCACGACCCTTCTACTACCTAACCTTCGCAAGCCTAAACAACCTCTTATCCCTGGCTTTCTCCTCTAACCCCTTATACAAACTCTCAAAAGTTGTTATCTTAGTAGCCGTAACAGATAACTTAGCCTCCTTTTTAGCTACCTTGTACTCTTCCCTACTCACCCGCTTCTCTTCTTCATTCTTACTCTCCACCAACTTAGCATAAGCCGCCTTCTTCGTCTCTACCTTTTTCTTAACATCTTTATTCCACCACCAATCCCCCCGATACCGGCCAGACCAGCCCCTCGAAATACCCAATACCTCTTTAGTCGACTCCTTAATGCAATCAGTGGCCCTATCCCATATACTATCCACGTTCTCTCTACACTCCCACACTTCCATGCCCTTTAACTTAGCCCCTATCTCCAAAGAACTAACCGGAGTCAGACTGCCCTACCTAACACTAGGTCTATCCTTCCTACCCCGACGCAACTTACCCTTCTTGATAACTATGTCCATCACCAGGAGTCTATATTGAGTCCCAAGATTCTCACTCGGAATTACCTTACAATCCTTACACAAAGCTCTATCCCCCTTCCTAAGAAACAAAAAGTCAATCTGAGTCTTGGCTATCCTACTATCGAAAGTAACCAAGTGCTTTTTCTTCTTCGAAAAGCTAGAATTCACTACCACCAACCTAAACGCCCCTGTTAAATCCAAAAGCACACCTCTCTCATCATTCCTAACCCCAAACCCAAAGCCCCCATGCACATCATCGTACCCTAATGGTACAGACCCAACATGCCTATTGAAATCCCCTCCTATGAAAAGCTTCTCCGAACTAGGCACACCTCTAACCACCTCATCCAAAACCTCCTAAAATTTCTTTTTATCCTCCTCGTCCAGGCCCACTTGTGGTGCATATGTACTACAGAAGTTCAAAGCAGACTCCCCTAGACCAACTTGATAGTGATAACCCTATCACTAACCCTTTTAACCTCCAGTACCTGCTCCCTAAGCTCCTCGTCCACTAAGATACCTACGCCATTCATACGTCTTTCACTACCTGAATACCACAACTTGTACCCATCTACATCCCTCGCCTTGGAACCTACCCACTTGGTATCCTGGACACACGCAATATTAATATTTCTCTTCCTAAGAATCTTAACCAGTTCTATCGACTTACCCTGCAAGGTCCCACTATTCCACGACCCTACCGTCAAACTATCAACTCTCTTATCCCCTTCCTTAATACCTCGCACTCCGCAAGTCGGACCAAACCCACCCCCAGCCCTCCGACCCCCAAGGCCCCCAGGACATGACCCTATTCCACCATGTACCACCCAAGACACTACTCAAAATAAAGTACAACCAAGGCAAAAACAACAATAAAAATAAAGGCGCACGCAAAGCTCAAACTGCAACCAAAATTCAAACACAACAGATGCTAGAAAAATACAAAAATAAAGGAATAAAGAAAAAAAATTCAAGGTTAGAATTCACCGGGATATATAGAGGTGTGTCGCCGGAATCTGGTCAACTGGATAATTCGCCGGGAAATCGTCGGATTAGATCAGGATTGGGATCTGGTTAGCTGCCGTCACCACTGAAATCAACTTTCTTCATCGGTGCTATTTTTTCTACCACCGTCATTGTAGTCGAGAATGGAAAACCTACACCACCGGTGAGAGAGAAATGGCTAGAAGTGTGGAAAAAAATTAGGGGGGGATAGGGAGACCAAGAGCGGGAAGGGGGGAGAGATAAAGAGAGTAATACCCTTACCTGTCGCCGACGATGTTACGCCGTCGGCGTCGGCTTCACGTCGGCTTCACTGAAGCCGTTCAGTCACGTCAAAAGTGACGTTGAGAAGGAGCGTTATTGTGAACGTTAGTGGAGAGAAAAAGTTTAGGTGAGAGAAACTCAGAGATTGTTCCTAAATTAGTAGATTCCTTTTCCATAAATTACTCTTATTTAAATTAGTAAATTTCTTTTCCAAATCAAACTCAAATCTGAAGATTATTATCTTCATGATTTTCAAATTTTCAAAATAAAGCATCATTATTGTTTTTTTCTCTCTTATATCTCTAACTTTTTTGCTTGTTAGTTTTTTTTTCATTTTTTTTATCGTTTTATTTTTTTATTTTGATTTCTTTTTCTCTTTCTTTTTTTTCATTCCACTTTATTTTCTCTCTTCTATTTCTCTTCTTCTTTTTTTCCTTTTTTCTTTATTTTTTTCATTTTCTTATTTTTTTCCTTTCTCATATTGTTTTTATTTTCCTATTTTTATTTTTTTTGTTTTTATTTTTACACTTCTATCTCTCTTTCTTATTTTCTCCCCTTTTTCACTTCTTTTTTCGGATGCTTTATTTGAAATTTAATCACAGTTATGGAGAGAAAAAAATCGTATTGATTCTTTATTTTAAAATTTTGAAGATATTTATATTTGTATTTTTATTAGCTTATAGGTCATGTGCAGTATATGTATTTTTTATACACATATGGTTATGTTGATATATATATTTTTAGAAAGTAACATATATATTTTTTAGTATTTTTTAATGTTCATGCTATGTATTATGTATTTTTTGGTTTAGTTATATGTAACTATATATAGTTATAGTGCTTACTATTTAAGGTGTGCATTTGTATTTATTGTTTTATATGAGTCATATTTATATTTCGCAAATACATATGAAGATATATATTATAGTTATGTTCATTAACGTTTGATATGAATCTGATATGTATTTCGTAAATACATATCAGAGTCATATTTGTATTTTTTGTATGGTAATATACATATGGATCAGGCATGTATTCTGTAAATACATATGCAGAGCTATACATATTTTCTTGTGATGTAATATGTATTATGTAAAAGAAAACATATGCATACTATGTATCTCGTGTTTTTTATTTTGAAAAGTACATGTAATATAGATTTATGTCATTATTTTGTTCTATGGGTGACACATGATCATATATTCTTGACAAGAGTACATTCAAGGTTTGCATCACATATAGAATGTCACACAGTTTTTAAATTTACACTTTGATCCAAATGTTAGTTAATATAATGAGAAACTAAGGGAAAAAGGCACATTTTTCTCTCTCCTCATCCGTTGTTATTTTCTCTCTCTTCGCGATAGTTGTTGTTCATTGTTGCTGCTGCTTTATTCATCATCTTCTGATTTATTATCATCATCTTATTCTTCATTATCATCTTCATATTCTTTTTGTAGACCATTGTTGTTGTTGTTGTTACCCCAACTGCTGCTCTTTGACCAAATTCTTATGTCAAATTTTGTTTCCTAAATCTATGATATGGGTAAATGGTAATTAAATAAAAAAAAGATGTAAATAACTTGCAAAGAAGAAGATGAGAATGAAAGAGCAATAGTGAATCATACCTTAATGTTAAAAGGCGATCAAAACAACAATTTCAGTCAGGGAATATAAGATATGGATCGGTTTAGATCCAATAAGAAATTTATGAGAAAGAGGAGAGAAAAAAGGTTGTGATAACCCTAAAAAGGATAGAAAGAAAAAGATGAGAGACGAAAAAAAATAAATTTAGGGCTGAAGGAGAGATGAAATAATTCTAATTTCTTGATGTACTACCCTTTATATTAAATGACTAAACAAAGTGTATTTATTCAAATTTATATTTTTAAAGATTAATTAATAATGCTAATTTGGTAAAATAAACTCCTAATTAATAATTTTTTAATGGGTGTGCCAAGTCACAAGGGTCCAAGTAATATAATATGAAATGGAAGAAGTATTAGGTGTTTCAATATTCATTAATAATTTGAGGGGCATGAGGAAGAAAATGGGTGACATTGAAAAGACAAGACAAGACTACTCAATAAGATTTTTGAGTTATCCAAGAAATATTTTTACCGCCTTTAGTAGTACTACTTTATCTACTCGGACAGAAGCTTGCTTTAAAATTTAAATAAAATTTTTTTTCAAGTAATATGTCATTTGTTGCAACAGATATAAATATTTGTTTGAAAAATCCCAACAACTCAGTCATCTGTGACAACAGATGAAAATGTCCATTTGATAACTAAATCAGAAATGTCATCTGTTACAACAGATATCAATATCTGTTTGAAAATTTCCAACAGCTCAGTCATCCGTCACAACAGATGAAAATTTCTATTTGATAATTAAATTAGATATGTCATCTGTTGCAACAACTATTATTATCTGTTTGAAATTCTCCAACAACGTAGTCGTTTTTTGCAACAAATTTTATTGCAATTGATTTAGGTGGAACTAGGGATGAATGAATTAGCTCACAGAGTCAACAATAAATCCAATTGAGTCTTTGTAATTGCATGGTGTGGGTATTGCGTTTATCTCGACTTGAGTCATCGATCGATCATTCTGAGTTCAAATGAGTTCTCATTAACTTAATGTTAAGATTAATAATAGTACCTAAATCGATCTAGGTGGAATGAGGGATGAATGAATGAGCTCACAGGGTTAACTAAAAATCCAATTGAGTCATTGCATTTGCATGGTGTTAGTATTGCGTTCATCCCGACCCGAGTTGTCGATCGATCACTCTAAGTAGAAATGAGTTCTCATTAACTTAAGGGTAAGATTAATAATAGTACCTACATTGATCTAGGTGGAACTTGGGATGAATGAATGAGCTCATAGGGTCAACTACAACTTCAATTGAGTCTTTTGGCAATTGCATGATAAGAAGGTATTGCGTTTCTCCCGACCAAAGTCGTCATCGATCACTCTAAGCTGAATCTATTATTACTACCTCATATATTTAACTAATACCTTAATTGAATCATCTGGGTCGAGGGGTGAGTTCTTATACAGTCAACTTCAACTTTAATTGAGTGTTTTGGTAATTGCATGATGAGACGGTACTGCGTTCCGCCCGACCAGAGTCGTCGATCGATCACTCTGAGCCTAACCGATTCTTAATACCTTATATGTTAAACTGATACCTTAATTGATTAATCTAGGACTAGGGGTGAGTTTCCATAATGTCAGCTACAATAGATGACAACGCTTATTTGATAATTTACAACAGATGGGTAATTTATTGCGACATATGACTTAATCCATTTGATAATTTACAACAGAGGGTAATCTGTCGCAACAGATGACTTAATCTGTTTGATAGTTTATAATAGATTTGTGATGTGTTGCAACAAATGACGTAATCTATTTGATAGTTTACAATAGATGTGTAATGTGTTGCAACATATTACCTAATCTGTTTGATTTGATCCAATAGAAAAAATATTTGTTGCAATAAGTTGAACATATTTTTATATATAATTTCAATTGAATTCATATGTTAGATGTAACGCCCCGAATATGGTACCCGAAATACTACACGATTCTCATGACCCCGAAGGACCACAAGCTAACTCATGACTGATATCTGTACCTGATCACTGCATAATATACTGTATAAATGTGGTAATAAAGGTTCTAAGGCTATAAGGTTAAAAAATGTAACATAACTGATAAAACATAACATATGGACGGGGTATGAAATACCCAAAACAACTGAAATAAACTATCTGAACATACTATAGTCTGATAAAGCCTCTAACTGACTGAACTGTCTGAACAAGGAATTGATGGGACATGTCCCCAACTAACTCTAACTAATAAATTAATTAATAAGATAATAAAATAATGGTTATGTCCTCGAAGGATGAGGACTCACTACTAACTCTGACTGCTGAGACTGGAATGCTACTGATGCTCTGAAGCTCGTGCTTCTGAACCTATAGTATAAAACACCATAGCACAAATGCGTTAGTACGTTGGAATATACTGGTATGCATGTGAGATAGGCTGAATGCAAAGGGTTCATATGCATGAACTATACTAACTGATTGAATAACATAAACGTGAGAATGCATGCATGAATACATAATAACCGTAACTAAGTTTGTGATAACATGATTTCTGAGTCTGAGTACTGATAACATAAGATACTGATATCTATATAACTGAAATAACTGATATTGAGCAACTGTATCTGACAGTCTAGGTTCTGGTGAAACTAACTGAGATCCGTACTATTCTGAGTTGATTGTATCTAACAGTCCTGAATTCTGTAGAACTATTTAAGTTCTATTACTATGACTGAATAACTCTATCTGACAGTCCTGATTCTATAACTGAAACTGTGGGAAGTAGTTATCTAACCGACATGCCCCTAATATGCCATTATGGCTGAGTTGGGGTACAATCTGTAACCCCAATTGGAAAGGTGTCAATACTGCCCCACTGGTAAGGATAATCTGTAAGTAACCCTTATATAATAGGTAACTCTAGTGAGTATAGTGGGAACCCTCATATAACAGGTTAAGCCACCTCATCTACCCTCATATAATAGGCTACAATGTCTTAACCTACGCTGGCTACATAGTTCTGGAACACAAGGATTTCTTATAAGAATCACACCCTCATATAATAGGTGGGTTTCCATACTTGGGTTTGCTCAGTGCGAATTTCTACTCCTATCTGAATAGACACTAAACATGATTAACTGAACTGACTGGACTGAGTTAACTGAATTTCTATGGACTGACGAAATGCTACTGAGATTACTAAATTTTTGAGATTACTGAGTTTTCCTGAGTCACATGACTAACTAAATTTCCATGAACATGTCTCGACTGAGAGTATCTTGAAAACATGACACTGGCTCTAGGCACATAGCTACTTGTCGGGTACAAGTACCCCAAGGACTCGATAGCATGAAACTGACAAAGCATGACTTTCTTGAATACATGACCAACATCGACAATCCATAATATAATAAGATGGGGATTTCTTGAAGTACCAGTGCTAAAGAACCACAATGGCTACACATATATTCATAATTCATTGAATAAGACATTTCATCAAACACTTAACATGCATGAACTTGTACATGAATGGGGAATTTCATATTATCATACTAGAATGGCACTTTTCCTTCACATTGGCATTTCATCAAATACTTAACATGCATGAACTTGTACATGAATGGGGAATTTCATATTATCATACTAGAATGGCACTTTTCCTTCACATTGGCATTTAATCAAATACATGGGAATCATGCTTTGGTTATACAATCATCAACACATCTAATAATCATGGATATATCCATCAACGTGTAAATTTAAGGGTTTGTCATGATTATTATGCAAATCATCACATTCTAGGGTCAATCATTGGAATATGTAATTTTCAAACATAAATCAAAACCCCACAACATCATGAACATGAAGTTCAATTCAATTTAAATCATGAATATTCATACATACAGAAATCTTGGATTTTAAAAAGAGATTCTTGAGCTTTATGGGTGAAAGGGACCCATGAATCAGCACATGACATACCTGGGTGGATGATTTCTTGAAGATTGATAGAGGAAAACATGAATTCTTGACTTCGAATTAAACACCTAGGGTTTCTTGTTCTTGGTGATTATCTTTGAGAGAAAACCCTAATTTGATGTTGTAGATGAATAATGAACTTATGATCCTTGACCCAATATTATTAGGGGTTAAAACAGGTGGAAAAAGACCCAAATACCCTTTTAAAAATGACTTTAAAATAACTTAACGAACTATGCGACGGTGGGTGCGATGGCCCGTCGCTGGGTCGACGGTCCGTCGGCCTGTGCCGTCACCCTTAGGCAGAATGTGATCTTATTGCCTCCGCCCTTAAAGTACTCGGTCAACTACAACTTCAATTATTTTTATACAATTTCAATTGAGTTACCCTTTTGGCAATTGCATGATGAGACGGTTAAAAATAACGCATATCTTTTATGATTTTAAAAATAATTAAGATCAATTCGGATCGAATTAACATTTTCAAAACTTGTTATTCTTTTCCAAAATACAAATCAACCTATACAAAACATTTCATCATTTCAAATCTCGAGTTCTTGCTCTTTCTCTCTCATTCTCACTCAACAATATAGTACAGAAAATAACTACTCAATAAATTTGCTCAACCCTCCATAAAAGATCACTTTTTTTCTCATTTTTCGACCATATAGGTGTTATTTTCAACTTCATTCTTGCTTGTATCAGTTGTTTTCTTTGTCTTCTTAGGCAACAGAGTTCGAGAAGAGTTCTATATTTGCAATTTTTCTAAAAAATAAGGTCTTTTAAGTTAATGATGAAAAATAAAACTTTTAGCTGTATTATCTTCGAGAATGGGCTTACAATTTTGAGTTTTGATGGTAAAATCATAGGAAGAACTCGAGAAATCCCTAGTTTCCATCGCAGTGTTCCATTGATTATCGTGGTATTGTTGGATGGTGTTGGTGGTGGTGGTTTTTGTGGTCATCGTGATGACACTGGTGGTTGCAATTACATACATCAATTGTAATGTAATTTTTATTTTTTTGTTGTTTATAAGTAAAATATGTCTCCCAAAAGAAAAGAAAGTGAAAGTGGATCAATGTCTGACTATCCAAAACAAGGCTACAGTACAAAGGAATTCGGCGGAGCTTCCTGAACAATCTCTATCAGGGAAAAGTAAAGTGAAGGAGAGATGTGAAAACAACGTTGAGGAAGGTGGACAAGGGTCTATAGATGGTGATGAATAAAATAAAAGTGAGAAAGAGGAGGAATTGGAGAGTGAGAAAGAGAGAAAGGATGATCATCAACATGATGATAATGGAGCACTAATAGAGCGTGAATTAATATTGACATCCCAACATGATCTTGTCAAAACTTTTAGTATTGACAGGTTTCAAGTTGCGATGCCTATAAATTACCTAGAAGTAAAACAACTATCTGGTCAAATTGTACTTAAATGTCAGATGGGGAAATTTTTTGGACATTTTATGAAAATTATGAAGAACGAAAACATAGGTAGACTTTTTAAGAAGAGATTCTTTGTAGGATTTCTTAAGATGCATGAGGACCCCTCTGCTCGTATCTATTTCCCTAAGACAATGGTATATGGTCTTCTCAAGCGCAAGATCAAGTACGCAGGGATGATAAAGATCCGGAGGAGGGGGCAAAAAGAAGATGGATGAAATCTGGATCAACTACTATGGCATGCCTATTTATTTTGGCTTGTAAGAGTTTTCCATAGTGACGGGCTTAAGATTCCATCGTCCAGAAGAACCACCACCCCACAAAACATCCAAGGAAATAAAACGCAAGGAAAAAATAGATTGGTTGTTTGACATTGCTCGACATGGCAACAAAGCATCAGATTTGTTGATAGATCTCGAGGATAAGACCATACCAGGGAAGTACAGGGAGCAATTGTGCTTAGTTTGGTTTGCCCATTCGGTTATATTGGCAAGAGATGTCAACAAGGTTATAGAAGATGATTTTTTGGCGCGAACTGAGGATTTTGATAAATTCAACAATTATACTTGGGGTTATGACAACTTCTACTTGACTGTCCAATATTTACTGACAAAGTTATCCTCATGGACGACCACATTATACGGCTTTTCTTGGGCTTTCATGGTAAAATTAATCACTAATTTTACTTATCCATTAATTTATATTGAATATAGTTATTATGACTTTTTTTTTGCTTGCTTCGTGTTTACATTTTTAGACTTGGGCATTTGAAGCCATTTCTCCCCTCCGAATACAGTTAATGGATTATCTGGATGAGGTTTCTCATCCAAGGTGATGTTTAGGTGGTTGGCTGTAAAGAGTAACACCAATATTAAGAAGGCTGATCTCTTTAACCCTTCGGATGATGCAATACGTCTTCTTTAAGTAAAATAATTTTACTCAAATAAAGACATTGAACAAATGTTATATCTGGTGCAACAGATGTTATATCTGATGCACCAGATAGGACATCTTTTGTGATAGGGTACGATTGATATCTTGCATCAGATTACCCATCTATTTCTTTGGTTCTTTGAACCCGACTCCTAACAAATTAACCATCTACTTCAAATTATGCAACAAATATGTAATTTGATAACATATTGTTCATCTATTGCGACGTACAGATCATCTGTTGCATAGCAGATTACCTGTCTTGTGTAACTATTACTATAGATGATTGATATTTTGCATCAATTTATCCATGTGTTGCTCTATTTCTCTGAACCAGGCTCAAATGAATTTTAACCATATACTGCAAACTATGCAAAAGATGGGTCTTTTATTTAAAATATAACCGAACTATGAAAATTATTATATTATATGATTTAAATCCATCTATCTTATTTTTCTTTTTCATAGGTTGTGCATCCACGGATCGTGACTACTGAGGAGGAGTCGATGATGACTTCTTATATTACTCTTGGTCATGTTGATACTATAGTAGACCCAACGGTGGAGTTAATAAAGAAGGAATTGGATGGAGTAATAGACATATGAAGAGCAGTTAGGCAAGATCAGCCTAATGTTGAGGCTCATCATGACCAACCTACTAAGGCAGATCCAGGTGCTTCTTCTGGTGGAGTTATTAGTATTGGTGGCAGGCATGCTGATGCTGCTACCACTTGTGATGATGAGCATGTTGATGCTCAAGAAAGAATAAATATGTTTGAAAACACCCCTTTTCACCCTTACATAGGTCCCTCTCACCCCTCTTCACCCTCGTATTCTCATTGCAAATGCGAAGAGTGCAAAGACAGACATGATAAAATCTTTGAAAAAGTAGAGGCTATCTCTAAAGCTATTGAGAAATTCAAATCCAAGAGGTGTTTCATACCATCCATGAAGGTGAGGAAGCCACACACTCCTACAGTGTTGGTTAGGAGAAAGAAAAGAGCAATTAGAGACGTACTCTCCGGTTGGAAATCAAAAGAAATTGCAATTCCTCCCTCTCCAAAAGTTGTTCAAGTTCAAGAGCCATCCAAGAAGGTGTACATATACCCAGAACTTGGCACCAAAGAGAAGAGGGATCTGCGACAGGCCAAGAATTCCAAGCTAGGCGCACTAGATTACCCTAGGCCTCCCTTTCTCCCCCAAGACTTCCAGACTATGACTGATATGCGTATGTCATACGAGGACAAGGCAAGTTTACTTTTCCTAAACTAGCCCTTCTAATCTACCCCATGAAGAAGAAGATACACAACAGATTTCATATTTGTTACAACATCTGGGTATATTGGTGCAACTGGTAGTAGTTTTATTGTAACTTATTATCCATCTATTGCATAAGTTGCGTTAGATTATTGATTCAGAGAACCCTATGCAACAGATGGACCATCAGTTGCATCTTTACAATTACTAACCTATTTAAAAATTGACTTCTTATATCACAACATGTTTACATAATTCTCTGCCTCATGAGGAAAAGACAATTAACATACCAGGAAGCTTATGACGTTGTCGATAGAGTAATGGACCTCGACTTCTGCAAGAAGCTCAAGGATAGGTACGATCAACTCAATGGGGAGGAGTTAGACCTTGGCGTGGGACTTGATTTCCTAGTTCCTACGTTGGTCTTGGATGAAGAAGAAATGATAAAATATGTTATAGGGGAGAGGCCAAATCCACACGGCAAGAGCTGGACCAAGGAAAAGAGGATTTTTGCAGTCATTAGCGTGAATGGCATGCATTATCGGGCTGTTGAAATACTATTCGAGGAGGAAAAGATCAATGTTTATGACTGCAACATACCTCTCATCAATTATTTCGATCTTTTTCTCCTCCTGGAACCACTGATGGTGTTGTTTCCTATCTTGTTAAGGGTGAGTAAACCGATGAATCATTTGCCAAAGAAAGTGTTGATGAAGAAATCATGGGATTTTGAAGGTCGAAACAAGGGAATGATCCTTCCAAAAGATGATGTCGCTAAAACGAGCATCTCACATGCTCTTGCTCACATCGAATGTTTGCTGACCGGCACATAAATGGCCGAACCAACGACTTTTCTGTGCGACAATGCTGTGGCAAACCTGCAAGAGTTCTGGGCTTATGGGGTACTAAATGGACGCTTGAAGCCTATGTATATAGAAGAGCCTGTGAAATAGCAATTTTTAATTTCATGTCCCCCTTCACTTTATTACCTGTACATGTAGTGACAATAATTTTTTCTGATGAAAGTTGAGTTTTTATAATGTAATAGATTGTCAATCCGTTGTAAAATATATTTAATCTGTTCTGGTAGATAGTTTATTTGTTACAATAGGTTGGTCATTTGTTGCATTACGCTGATGTTATTTCTATGAATAATCTAAGAATCTAAGTCTAATCTATTGCAACAGTGGGAAGACCTGTTTGGTAATTTCCAATAGATGACCTAAATTTTACAACATATGCCTTATGCCTAAATATTTTCAATATTTTCCAATAGTTACGCTTGAATATCCATGTGCTCGACAACACCAAACCAGTAGAAAATACACACACCACCATGAAAATTTCAGCAATTAGGCTTGAATATCCATGTGCCCAAGAATACCAAACCAGTAGCAATAACAACAATAATGTAGTATCTTCTTGCTCAATTTTGTTTCTCTTTAGAAGCCTTGACTTTGTTCCACAAACCTCAGATTATATGATTTGCTTGTGAAGGGTGTCGTTCTTCATACCAATCAAAGTAATCGCATCCAACCAATTTCTATAAAAAAGAGAACACAATTACAAAACAATTACAAGTCAATAATTAATCAACTAATTAAATAAAAAAATATTACCTTTGAAATCTTACAAGTAAAAAACCTACGACCCAGATTTTTTTGAGTCCAAGAAGTCTTTAACAGAGATTCATGACCGCATTTACCATATCAAAAATCTTTATCACAAAAAATAGTGGAAGATGCGCTCGACATTATTAAGCTCAGTTGGAAAAATGAAAGAAATAATTTAAAGAATTTGGATAGATATAAGAAGATGACGATGAAGAAGAAGATTTGGGAAGTTAGGATTAAATTTTAGGAGGAAGATGAATATATAAGACAATGGGGGGAAAAATGACCGTTGGGGTCCAAGTGACGGCAAGTCAGCAAAATGTGCCAGACTGACACATTTGATGCCTATTTTATTTTACGTGTTTAAAATGAACCCTCTGTACTTGATGCCTATTTTATTTTAGGTGTTTGAACTAAACACCATCGATGGGTTCCACCTTTTTTATTTCGATTCACTTTAACCTTTTTACACGTAGTGGTAATTTTTTATGTCCAACGAAAGTTGAATTTTTATAATGCAACAAATTCTCCATCCGTTGTAACAGTTACTCTATCTGTTCTGATATTTAGTTTATATATTGCAATAGGTTGGTCATCTGTTGCATTATCTCGATGTTTCTAGCTAAGTCCATCTGTTGCAACAGTGGGAAGACCTGTTTGATAAATTCCAACAGATTATGTACCTGTTGCAACATATGTCTAAATCTGTTCGATTTTTCCAGTAGATGTGTCATCTGTTGCAACAGATACATTATCTATTACAATATTTAAATCTAGTATTCCTTTTCAATTAATAAGTTCAAATCTAAGGAATAAATAAAATTCATATACAAAATAAAATAAATCGAAGCCTTCAGAAATTAGTTGAAATAAGTCAACAAATAAATAAAATATAAAAAAATTTCTATGGGTACAAATCTCAACAAATACATCAACAACAATTTAAGTATGATGCCAAGGATTAATTTGACAGGCTCAAGCTATAAAGATCTACTCAGTATTGACAAATTATTCTTAATCCGGTGCTATGGAATTCGGCTTTGCTCATCGTGGAATTCAGCTTTGCTCGTCGTGGAATTCAGCTTTGCTCGTCGTGGATCTTTACTCCGTATTTCCATAAAAAGAGTAGAATATTATCAATGCTATTCAGTAGTATCTTCTTCTACATCCACCTGGAAATCCAAAATTGGTCAATGCTAATCACGGAGATACAATAAAACGGAAAAGGATAACTCATCTCTTCTAGTGTTTTAAATTATCCCAAAAAAATTATATTTCTGTTGCAATAATAAATCAACTGTTGGGACAAATTTCTAGATGAGGAAGACCTTGTATGATAATTTCCAACGGATGAATCTTCCGTTGCCATGTATGAATCATCTGCTGCAGCAGATAGGTCATCTGTTGGTACAAATAAAAGTGGTACAAAGAGCTGTTTGATTTTCTAAAATAGATGAGACATATGTCACAACAGATACTTTATCTGCTGTAACAAGTTAGTTAACTGTTGCAACAGATGTATATATCTGTTTGATAATTTTCAGCAGATGTGTCATCTATTGAAACAAATATGTGTCTGTTTATTTTGTTAGTTGGAAGACATATATATTCACCTTCTTCAGCTCGTGCTGCTCTCCTTTAGACATTGTACATTTCTCAGTTCAACACACAGACAGAAGAGTTGCAATTTCACTCTTTTAGATGCTTGATAATGCCTTGGAAATCACTCTCCTTCTCCTCTTAGCCCTAATCTCTAATGGAGCGGATGGAAATAAAATCCTCTCTGATGGAATGAGACCCCTCTTAGATGTCAATTCCTTTACAAAAGCAGTTAATACATTAATAAAATTAATCACTACATCATGTTTCGCCCTGCAGTCTTGACATTTGCATGCAGAACATTCTCTGGGAGAGGCAAAATTTGTATAACTAGTATGATCATACTCATAATGGTGTGCTTTAAATACTGTATGAAGAGCATCATTAGCACTAACAGCAGCACCACTACCACCACCAACAGCTCCATCACCACTAAGACCATCAACAACAATAAGCCCACCCTCCAAAATTATTTTTCTTGTAATGGTTGTTGCTCCAAACAATTTCATTTTTATTCTGCCGATGACCTTAGGGTCTGATAAAGTTTACAAAGATCGTAAAGTAAGAAAAAATGGCAGCTTTAACTCTCTATTGGTCGGAACTAGCGACGAATGTACAATCTAACATAAATCATTACATATATTAGAATGATGATTAGATCATTCAAAAAAATCATTAATTAAAAGAAAAAATTAATTATAATTATACTTACTGTATCCTTCTGGGGGTTGAAAAGATCAAGAAATTTTGCATTTTTATCAGTTTTGGCCGACAACCATCTCAAGATTCTTGGACAAGAAACTCCTTCCTGGTAGTTCACTTGTTGTCTCAAATAAGGAATGGCTTCAAACGCCTAAGCCTATAAAATAATGCCAATAAATCAAAACCATTATTGAGTAAAAAAAATGAATGATATCATAATAGAGGAAAGAAACATTTACCATGAAAGCCCATGGAAAACCATATAAGTTGACTGTCTTTGACGCTAACGGAGTCAACCAATATTTGACAGTCATTTTGAAGCTTTCATAACCCCAATGATAACTGTTAAATGCCTCAAGATCCTCGGAGTGCTTTATTAAACCGAGGATTATATTGTTGTTAACGTCTCTCGCCCAAAGAATATTATGTACAAACCAAACCAAGCACAATGGCTGTTTGTGCTTCTTTGAAAGTCCTTTACCTTTCAATGCTTCTATCAATTTTTTTGTTTTTGAAGCTTGGACCAACAATGGACACCATGTCATCACGATCACACGACTTGACTTTGCCTATTTTGGGTGTGCGAGGTACTTTTTTTGGGTTAGAATAGGTATAACTTGAGAAGGAGGATAACATTTTAGTCCAGCAACTATGGCAAACTCCTTCCAACCAAAACAAACAGGCATGCTGATAACGCTCAACTTACACCTTAAATTAGTGTAAGGCGGTCATCATCAACATATTTACCCAACTTTGGAGTTGGGGTCGAATCTACAGGGAACAATATGAGTGTCGATTAAACTAGTATAAAATTATAGCTACAAGTTAAATTCAAACAATTGATATAAAAAGATAAAATGGGGGTTTAAGGTTCACAGAGAGTTAATTGTCATTTTCAATATTTTAGTGTTTGAAATCAGTCTAAATAAAAAACCAGAGCTATGTTCACCAAGGGTTTCGGGAATTGACAGATACTAGGTAATGCTAGAGATTCTCGGAATGAGTAGAACAGTAGAATATCCCTGACGATTATACTATCTGACTTATCTCTCGACCTCACCTGGCAATTTATTATCTAATTCTCTCGAACTTAGATAACTTATCTATTTCCAATAGGATGTTATCTCAGGTAGATTAATCCAGTTACGGCATTAATCATTAAACAGAAGGTTGGTAGCTTCTGAGTCCCTGTTGATAATTCACGTCCTCTACTCTATTTCTCCGTTAGAAGCAAATAAAACCTAAGGAATAATATAATGTTTACAACTACTTGATTTTAGTTAAAACAATAGAATTTCAAGATGTTTTACGACTCTTTGAATCCGTTAAACACCTAGTATCATATCAAACCCTAATCCATCGATCCCATAACTCCAGCTAATTAAATTAGCCGCTCATGATTTGATGAACGAAATAACACGTTGAATTCATGATTATAATGATAAACTTACGAATGGATAGAAAACAACAAGTAGTTCCTCCGATTTAATCACAAGGTAGAAACCTCAAAAATAGTTGACACGAAAACACAAGAATATTTTATGAAAGAGAGCAAAAATATGTGTCTCTCTTCTTAGATTTGATGTCTGATAGGTGAATTATGAATGAATCAAAAATCCTAAAAGATGCTATTTATACTAAACCCTAATTAAGGAAATAAAATAACAAAATTAATAAAATTATTCAAAATAGGTGACGCCCAGGCTGACGTCGCGTCAAGAAGTTGACGCCCTATCATAGATGGCGTCAGAGAGGCTTCAGTTGCCTTCAGGTTCTGTCTTAGGCTGACGATGTAGCTGATGCCGCATCACCAATCTGATGGCGTATCACCAACGTCGTCATATTTTTTCTTCAAACTCAATTCTCTGATTTAGGTTGACGCCCTTCGTGACACCTTATCACCAACTTGAAGCTTTATCACCAACGTCGTTAGAACTTTTTCTCAGGCTTAAAGTTTCTGGTTAAGGTTGACGCCAATAATGATAAGCTATCATAAGGATGATGACATATCACGGAGGTCGTCAGCCATGATTTCTTTTTTTTTCTCAGATTTTCAACTCTTTTGCTCTATTATCGTTTGTTTTTATTCCTCCACACTTTTACTATAATATCATGAGCAAACACATTAAAACAACAAGAGTTGCTTCAGAATTCACAATTATTTTGAGCTAAAAAGCATTAAATGTGTTAGCTTTTGCTCACACATCACATGCCACAAAAATTTATCCATACCTCATTGATCTTATCATTGTTTTCATACATAAATCTATGCTTGAGAAGTTCATATACCATTTTCATTTGGAAACGAGCATTGTTGTCCTCCGGCAAATCAAGATATTTCCCAAAGAAGCTATCCCTAAAATAAGCATCCAATTTTTGTTCTCGAAGTATTTTTCTGAAGGCGAAGAAAGATTTTCCCATGGATGATTTAACCACGAAATCACCCGTTAAATCTGCGGCACAATCGCACTGTATTCTCATAGGATAATGATCAATGCTAAAGGCTTTGACCAAATCTTCGGTGGAAGGGCTATTAGCATTTGCATTATCTCTTTTGAAATATTCCTCCTCCCTGTGTATAACGCCCCAAAATCGGGTCCCGAGATGTCACACGGTGCTTAGGGTCACAAGTTACCCCAAGCTAACCCTTCTACTGGCATAACTCATAAGCAACAGAATAAAAATACAAATCCATACAAATCAGCAGAAATTAACTCTTTTCTGAATCTGATCGATACAAAAATAGAATTTTACAAGATTACAATTCTGCCTTTACAACCAAAATTGAAACAAAATACATCAACTTCTACTGACTGTCTATGAAGCCTCTACTAGTACTGACTGTAGGTAGCCGGGTCATGAATCCCGACTACCCTAACTCAATACAACTAAATAAAGAAAATACAACACTATAAAGTCTGCATAACTAACCCAAGCCCTTGAATCAAAAGGACTCATCACCTACTGACTGGATACCACGAACTGACAGGATCCGAAGGTGCAACTATAACATGAACCTACATTCCGAGAAAATGTAGCCCACATACGAATATGTGGGTCAGTATCATGGAAAAATACCGAGCATATGGGGGTGCATGCATATATAAAATAATATCTTAATATCATCACAGTTTATAAAATTATGCATGCTGATATAGATGACTCACTTAGCTCGAATTAAATCATCAAAATCATGGATGAATAATACATGTAAAGTAAAACAAGTGAGTCATTACAATACGTTCTCAATTCACTTTCATCTCAATTTCAAATCATCAAAACAATCAAATCTCATGTCAATTCTCATTAGAATATATTCCTTAAATCTTTTAAGAATAATGACTTTCTCAAACACAGCTTTTTAAGCAAATATGTTTTCATCTCAGATAGAAGAGTACACACACACACATTGGGAGATCCTATAACCGACATAAACCATGTGAGCTACATGAATTCCGTACAACCCACGTTGGGGAGAGCCGTCCAATCCTTGACATCTAAGTAGGACTATCGATATCAAATCCACACAAACTAGTGATACCTATATAAATTAGCCTCAGGCTCACTCCTACGGGGGCACGTAGTTCTAGGGAAGTAAGGTCACTTTATACCTCCCACTCGGTGCTAAAGATTTCTCCCGAACTTAGCTCAGATCATTTCAAAGACAATCCACAATAAAAAAATTTCAGTAATATATAAATATACATCGGGAGCTATCATGCTTCCCATTTATCAAAATCAACCGCGTTGTGGATTTCTTTCACACTCGAGTTCAAAACAACTCCATTAAGACCAAAAGGTCAAATCATTCAAAACATCTCAAATTATTTAAACTCAAGGTGTTTATAACATATGATTTTCTCAAAATAATAATCTCAAATAGGGTTCCAAAAACCCATACATCAATATCACCATAAAACCTTCCAAAGTTTCATACTTTATGACATAAGCACAAAAATAATCACTTAAAACTTAAAATTTCAGCTTTATAATCATACATCTTGGTAAAGAAAATTAGCTTTGGGATTCAAATCTCATTGTGCTTATAGCACATAATTTCTCAAAGTACAATTCCAATTAGGACTCAAGGTCTCATACATCAAAATCATATTAAATTTTCTCAAGATTCATGCTTTTCATCATATATATATATAACTTACTTTAAAATCTGGAAAATTCAGCTTTATGTACATAAATGTCGTCATTCTCATTCAATTCAACTTTCAAAACATAGAGTGTATCATAATCTCATGTAAAATCATATAGGGTATAAATTCATGCTTCAAATTCATATCAAAACATGTAAAATCATGTATATTCATAAAAGAAAAATCAATTTGGGCACAAGAACGAAAGAGAGTTCTTATTGAAAACCCCCACATACCTTGAATGATGAACTTTAGATCGATACTCGTTTTTGAGATATTAATCGTGCCTTTGAATGATGGTTCTTGGAGTTCTTGAACTAGGAACTTGGAATCTTGAATAAATTTGCAGAATTAATGGTGAACTTTGGAGGTTCTTGAAGTTGGATGTAGGAGCTTAGGGTTTTCTTTTTGAGGGAATTTGATGAAATATAACATATAATGCTTCTCATAGGATTTAATATAGGGTTTGGACGGATTTTGGGTGAGGGGGAATGACCAAAACGCCCCTAAAAATCAAATAATTCTCGAATTTGTCCTTTGGTGGACTGTTTTGATAGTCTGAAGTAGATCAACCATAACGTTTTACTTCGATATCCAAATTAGATGAAACCAATTTCACTAGAAAGAGGACTCTTATATATTTCCGTTGATATATAGTATCTCACCCTGATCATTGTGTACGAGGAGTTATGATCGTTTGAAGTTGACCTAAAAATTCACTTTTCATAGCCTGAAGTAGATCGACCATAACGTTTTGCTCCGATAGACAAATTGGATGAAACCAATTTCATCGGATAGAGGACTCGCAGATCTTTCCGTTGATATATAGTAAATCACCCAGATCATTATTTACAAGGAGTTATGATCGTTTAAATTTAGAGCAAAAATACGCCAGGCCTCAGTAATTTTTTCCTGCACGTTTTACTGTTCACTCTTATTCACGGTTTGATTGGAATGTTCATAACTCATCGCTCGGGTGTACGTTTTGGATGATCCACATATCGTTGGAAATATTATTTGATACTCTACGCAATGGTGGGTCATAATCTAAGACATTCCGCACGTAAAATTTATAATTCATTCTAGAAGATAGAACCCACCACGTTTACGCATAAAATTTCAACAAAAAATTTCTCGGGGTATTACATCATCTCCCCATTGGAAACATTCATCCTCGAATGTCGATGAATAAGTACAGAATACCATGGAAATGAGGACAAAAGGCTGGTATAACGAAATCAATCCACTTACTTCACTCCAAACTTTCGAATACTTCATAGAACATGCGATTCATAATGAGAATGGTCACGTAGTTGGATCTTAAACAAAGGAGACTAATTTTAAGGAATCGATATCTTTGGTTTATTCAGAGACTGAGAATCAAAGGTCTCGAAGGGTATCTCATCAAAAGAAGGACCACTTGCGCCCAAATGAAACGTCCCTCAACACTCCCTTCAAAATATTCAAATGACATTGTTCGGGGAGAAAATGAACCATAATTTGATACAATCCTATCGTATGAGAACAAGGCCCTATATGGCATAAATTAAGATAGGAATTTCTAGGTCTTGGGAAACATAACTCCTTGCTTCCAAACTTAGCAACACTTTCCAACTACTCCCTTGACTATGTTCAAGCCTAGCTTAAAGTACTCATGAGATACGCCACATTACACTATAATATTAATCTATATCATGAACCTCAATACACACTGAGCCTCACAACTCCTCAGTTCAAACATAACTCTTATTGCTACTCTAACTACCACATACAATCTTATACTAGAGATCCGCTAACTTGCGGTGCATTCTTTTAGATATACAACCATAACATTCAAGCCTATACTCATAACCACATACGCACTTCGCACATGCACCTCTAAACGAACACTCATAAAGCATCTTCCTCGCTTTCTCTAAGATTTCATCAACTACATCATTCACACATACTGGTCAATTCTTTAAACGGCACACATAACATTTTCTCAACCAATTGAACTATACAAAAAAACTATGTATTACTATTCCTACAACCTCATAGAAGTGCATAAAACCAACGCATAACAATCTTTCCAAATAAACATTTAAAACTTCAACTAACCACGGCATGTATCAAGGACTTAGCCTCAATCTAACTTCACTTCACCGCCGTGAGTATACCACCTTCTATCATAGATAAGAAAGTATCTTCTCTCTCTTCTAGACAACTGCTCAACACCATTAGCTTGACTTAATAAAAAGGTCACAAAATTTTAAAACATGAAGACCTGAAACATGAAGGGATAATGTAAATAACTTGACTCTCTCTATTAAGGCCTTAAGAGTAAAATATCAAATACAATGGGTTCATTAAGGTATCAAAACTGAAGACACCCATAACGGAAATTGAATCTCACTGATCAATAAGAGTATTGCCTGAGTACTGGAACTGAACATACTGTAAAACTTGAGTATATGGTCATGGGCGGCATGCCCTGAATTTAGAGCTCATAACTTATGGAATGTGATTCCAACTGCTAGAAGAACTGGAATTTCTCATTTTTGGAAACTAGAAGAGTATGTAATTCTCCATCATGTGTATGAACATGAATTAAGATCATGGAACTGAAATGTAAAGCATGAGTAGGTTTTGGGATAGCTGAAAATACTGAAATAACATTGGGTCAAGCACCGATCTTTCTCACAACAAATTTACAACTTACTGGTACTTCTACTAAAATGTAAAAGCTTGACTTGACTACTTTTTATATCATCTCCCCCTTAACTTTAAGCCACCACTCAAATTCTCAAATGCTTACTAATTTCGAATCTCCACGAACATCTCTATCGCCAGAATGTACACCATCTTGTGCTTCAACTCTTATTTCTATTAGCTCAACTTAAATACTTTCTAACCTTTTGATAGACCATGCTACTTCTATCTTCTCCCTCTAATACCATGCCTATGAACTTATGTTTCTAACCCATAAGAATCAAAATCACACTTAAGAGGCTCAATATTTCTAATCATACGCCTCGCCTTAACTTAGCCATCAAAACATCATCATCATCTAACTAGTATTTATCCATCTAACAAACCCATGGCACGACTCACTACACCACATACACTAATCCTCGAAATTAAAGCAGTCCCATAACATCTTGGGTGAACTTTCTCATCATAATATAATATTAAACTTAATTACAAGTCAACTACACTTAAACTCTTGTGCACACTGTTCAATCCTATTAGGTCACTTCCGGCAACTACTACCATTAATCCAGAAACCGTCACATTCGGCTTCATGATCACCAATCGTTCAAACTTAAGGTCTCACACTTCACATAATTTACAACTCCATCTCATGCATAACTCCCACGTGAAGATTATAAAACAACACATCCATGAACACTAGCCCACTTAAACTTCATAACAATAATAATTGGTCCTAATCATATAGCCTGTCTTATTCACAATCCATTAACATATCCTTATTTCACCCATCACTACTATCTATCCTTCATACATAACTTAACATAGTTCATAGCTCTCTACGTCTTAACTTAACTTCCTCTTGCAATCTGGAGAGCGCCTAGATTAACAACACTTACCCACCAAGTACTTTCATCAATAACCTATACTTTTCTAACACCACAAATACCATCAATAACTCTTTCCTTACCCTAAGCAAACAACAATCCACCTTAACTAATAACTCCTCCTCTGACTTTTACTAAACTAACAAACAAGGGTATATCACTTCATTACTAATTCAATCATAAGCAAAAATTCAGATATACATATTCAATAAATCGCCCTTACCACCTTTCTTGTCACTACACTTATAAACCCACACTTTCAACTAACACAGGAACGATAAGATAAATAACAAGTTGCTAGTGAATCGAAATAGGCCTCACACGGCTTCACTAGACTTTGGTTTTGTGTTTTGATCAAGAAAGTTATATGAATAACAAAGTAACTATGCTAGTGAATCGAAATAGGCCCCACACGTCTTCACTAGACTTTGGTTTGTATTTTGAACAAGAAAATGAGATGAATAACAAAGAAGCTATGCTAGTGAATCGAAAGAGCCCCACACGGCTTCACTAGACTTTGATTTTTCACAAACATAATGATAACAAGATTACATAATACAAGAGATAGAAACTTGGCACACAATATTCAACGATCTAAGAATACACCTTACTCTGTCTTAATTAAATAACTCATAAGAATGAGGGCATAACTATCAACTTAAGGAACTTAACACACTAGAGAGCTCCTCTCAAGCCCTTTGTGTAACTTTTGAAATTTCTTCTAGAAAATATAGAAGCATTACCTGGGGAAGAAATGGAGCTTGCGAATCATGTTATCTCAAAAATAATACATAGAGGGAGAAGTATAGATTAATATTGTAGATTCTGAGGAGGAATCTGAAAGCACATCTAACCTAGGCTTAGTTCACGACTTTTATGAATATGAATAAAGTACTTCAATCTTTGGAACTCAAAAGCACTGGTCACTGACAGGATACTTTCTAGATCTCTTACAATCCCATAACTATCTACGAAGAATTAAGATTAACTGTTTCTGATACCTTGAGAATGAGGCAGAGTTGGCCAGAATAGAGTAAGATGAGAATCTATATAAGCTTCATGGAGAACCTTTTTATAGCACGATCTTAGACTTGAAAGAAGGGAAAAATTTCCTAAATGCCCTGTATCCTCTCGAAGAAAAGTACAGACGTCTCCGTATCGTTCCACAAGAATCTACTAGACACGACTTCATAGACACCCTAGGACACTTGAACTCTGTGCTCTGATATCAAGTTTGTAACGCCCCAAAATCGGGTCCCGAGATGTCGCACGGTGCTTACGGTCATAAGTGACCCCAAGCTAACCCTTTTATTGGCATAACTCATAAGCAACTGAATAAAAATACAAATCCATACAAATCAACATAAATTAACTCTTTTCTGAATCTGATCGATACAAAAATGGAATTTTACAGGATTACAATTCTGCCTTTACAACCAAAATTGAAACAAAATACATCAACTTCTACTGACTATCTATGAAGCCTCTACTAGTACTGACTGTAGGTAGCCGAGTCATGACTCCCGACTACCCCAACTCAATACGACTGAATAAAGAAAATACAACACTATAAACTCTGCATAACTAACCCAAGCCCTTGAATCAAAAGGACTCATCACCTGCTGACTGGATACCATGAACTGACTGGATCCGAAGGTGCAACTATACCTTATACCTATATTTCGAGAAAATGTAGCCCACATACGAATATGTGGGTCAGTACCATGGAAAAATACCGAGCATATGGGGGTGCCATGCATATATAAAATAATATCTTAATATCATCACAGTTTATAAAATTATGCATGTTGATATAGATGACTCACTTAGCTCGAATTAAATCATCAAAATCATGGATGAATAATACATGTAAAGTAAAACAAGTGAGTCATTACAATACGTTCTCAATTCACTTTCATCTCAATTTCAAATCATCAAAACAATCAAATCTCATGTCAATTCTCATTAGAATATATTCCTTAAATCTTTTAAGAATAATAACTTTCTCAAACTCAGTTTTTTAAGCAAATATGTTTTCATCTCAGATAGAAGAGTACACACACACACATTGGGAGATCCTATAACCGACATAAACCATGTGAGCTACATGGAGTCCAACGTACAACCCATGTTGGGGAGAGCTATCTTATCCTTGCCATCGGAGTAGGACTATCGATATCAAATCCATACAAACTAGTGATCCCTATATAAATCAACCTTAGGCTCACTCCTATGGGGGCACATAGTTCTAGGAAAGTAAGGTCACTTTATACCTCCCACTCAGTGCTAAAGATTTCTCCCAGACTTAGCTCAGATCATTTCAAAGACAATCCACAACAAAATAATTTCAGTAATATATAAATATACATCAGGAGCTATCATGCTTTCCATTTATCAAAATCAACCACGTTGTGGATTTCTTTCACACTCGAGTTCAAAACAACTCCATTAAGACCAAAAGGTCAAATCATTCAAAACATCTCAAATTATTTAAACTCAAGGTGTTTATAACATATGATTTTCTCAAAATAATAATCTCAAATAGGGTTCCAAAAACCCATACATCAATATCACCATAAAACCTTCCAAAGTTTCATACTTTATGACATAAGCACAAAAATAATCACTTAAAACTTAAAATTTCAGCTTTATAATCATACATCTTGGTAAAGAAAATTAGCTTTGGGATTCAAATCTCATTGTGCTTATAGCACATAATTTCTCAACGTACAATTCCAATTAGGACTCAAGGTCTCATACATCAAAATCATATTAAATTTTCTCAAGATTCATGCTTTTCATCATATATATATATAACTTACTTTAAAATCTGGAAAATTCAGCTTTATGTACATAAATGTCATCATTCTCATTCAATTCAACTTTCAAAACATAGAGAGTATCATAATCTCATGTAAAATCATATAGGGTATAAATTCATGCTTCAAATTCATATCAAAACATGTAAAATCATGTATATTCATAAAAGAAAAATCAATTTGGGCACAAGAACGAAAGAGAGTTCTTGTTGAAAACCCCCACATACCTTGAATGATGAACTTTAGATCGATACTCATTTTTGAGATGTTAATCATTCCTTTGAATGATGGTTCTTGGAGTTCTTGAACTAGGAACCTGGAATCTTGACTAAATTTGCAGAATTAATGGTGAACTTTGGAGGTTCTTGAAGTTGGATGTAGGAGCTTAGGGTTTTTTTTTTAGGGAATTTGATGAAATATAACATATAATGCTTCTCATAGGCTTTAATATAGGGTTTGGACGGATTTTGGGTGGGGGAAATGACCAAAACGCCCCTAAAAATCAAATAATTCTCGAATCTGTCCTTTGGTGGACTGTTTTGATAGTCTGAAGTAGATCAACCATAACGTTTTACTCCAATATCCAAATTGGATTAAACCAATTTCATTAGAAAGAGGACTCTCATATCTTTCTGTTGATATATAGAATCTCACCCAGATCATTGTGTACGAGGAGTTATGATCGTTTGAGGTTGACCTAAAAATTCACTCATGATAGGCTGAAGTAGATCGACCATAACTTTTTGCTCCAATAGAAAAATTGGATGAAACCAATTTCATCGGAAAGAGGACTCGTAGATCTTTCCTTTGATATATAGTAAATCACCCAGATCATTATTTACAAGGAGTTATGATCATTTAAAGTTGGAGCAAAAATACGCCAGGCCTCAGTATTTTTTCCTGCACGTTTTACTGTTCACTACTATTTACGGTTCGATTGGAATGTTCATAACTCGTCGCTCGGGTGTCCATTTTGGATGATCCACATATCGTTGGAAATATTATTCGATACTCTATGCAATGGTGGGTCATAATCTCAGACATTCTTCACGGAAAAATTATAATTCATTGTAGAAGATAGAACCCAACACATTTACGCACAAAATTTCAACAAAATATTTCCTGGGGTATTACACCGTGTTTATCATATTCTGCTCCCGATTAAGATAATGCTTATAAATTAAGATCATATAGTGGTGGATGTAGCCTAGCTGCTTCACTTGTTCCTTTACTTGAACTTGATTCTGTTTCTGTTCTTTTGGGAACCATATTATCTAAAATTAATAGGAGCATAAAAAAATATATTATTGTTGATTAATGCATTGTTAAAAAAGGATAACAGAAACATGAAAAATTGTAAAATAACAGTTGCAACATATCGGTCTCTGTTGCACCTGGTAGTATATCTGTTGCAACATATAGCCAACATGTTGCAGCGGATGAGTAATCTGTTGCAATAATACAAAATATATCACTCATCTTTTAAGATAGATAAATGGTCTGTGCAATATATCACACATTATTACGATATATGAGTGATTCGTTGGGACAGTTAAATAACCTGTTGCAATGGATGAGTAATTTGTTGCGACAATACAAAACAAATCACTTATCTGTTGAGAAAAATGGATGGTCTGTGCAGCAGATCACACATCTATTGCAACATTATCTATTGCAATATGTGAGTGATCTGTTGGAATAGTTAAATAACCTGTAGCAACGACTGAGTAATATGTTACGATAATACAAAACATATCACTTATCTATTGAGAAAAATGATTGTCTGTACAATAGATCACACATCTGTTGTGACATCATCTGTTGCAACATATGAGTGATCTGTTAAAACAGTTAAATAACCTGTAATAATGGTTGAGTAATTTGTTGCAATAATACAAAATATATCACTCATCTATTGAGAAAGATGAATGGTTTGTGCAAAAGATCACACATCTGTTGCAACATATGAGTGATCTGTCAGAGCAATTAACTATCCTGCAGCAATGACTGAGTAATTTGTTGTGACAATACAAAACATATCACTCATCTATTGAGAAAGATGAATGGTCTGTGCAACAGGTCACATATCTGTTGCAACACATGAGTGATATGTTAGAACAGTTATCAACGGTTAATATTGTTTAAATTTCTTCCAACATAGGGTAATCTATCGTGGCAGATGAATGATCAGTTGGAAAAATTAAGTCTTGGATATTTTTTGTTGGAAAAGTTGATAGGATTTTATCCAACAGGAGGTTCATCTATTGCATCAGATCATTAATCTGATGGTTCTTCTATTTCATCAGATGGTTAATCAGTTGCATCAGATTTTTTTATCTGATGCTTAATCTGTTGCAATATACGGTTAATCTATTGCATCAAATAGTTAATTTATTGTATCATATGATTAATTTGTTGCATCAGAATTGTAATCTGATGGTTCCTCTGGTGCATCAGATGGTTTATCTGTTGCATTATATGATAAATCTGTTGCATCAGATAGTTAATATGTTGCACCAGATGGGTAATCTGTTGGAGGAAATAAAATCAGTAGCATAATTTTGTTCAACAAAAAAACAGCAATTTCACAATTTTTACCAAGAACAAGAACAGAACAAATAAACCCAAATTGCTTTTTTAATTTTATAAACACAAACATATATTGAAATTTTACAAATAAACCCTAATTTATGATATTTTATGTTTAGAAATTAGGGTTTTATTCAGATCACATTTTAAATTAATACAACAAATATTGAAATTGTTAACCAATACTATAAGAGTAATTGGCTCAAGTTCCTCATTTTTTTTAAAACTAAAAAGGCCATAAATTTTTACCTGTGAAAGAAGAAAAGGAACAATAAAGAATTTGAAGCTGTTGTGGCTGGAGAGCAAGACTGTCACGTCGATTAAAGGTTGAAGTCGAAAAGAAACTCGAAGCCCAACTAATTATAGCCGGATGTTGAAGTTGCTGAGGATTAAAATGAGAAATTTGCAGAACAGTTAGTTGGGAGAGAGTTGAGAGAAGTTGTCGAGAGAGGGATGAGAGACAGGCTGATTTGAATTGAAGAGGGAAACTCGAAGTCCAACTATTTGTCGACGGAGGTAGAAGTCGCCGGGGGTTGAAGGGAGAAAGAGGAGAACTCGAAGCCCAACTATTTGTCGACGGAGGTAGAAGTCGCTGAGGGTTGAAGGGATAAATTTTACAAAACTGTTGGTTGGGAGAGAGTTGAGAGAAACTGTCGAGAGAGAGGAGAGAGTGAGTGGTTGATTTGGATTGAAGAGGGGTGTGGGTTGTGTTGATTTATATTTTTGAAAAGATTAAAAAGTTTTAAAGATATTAATCAAGTCCACAAGTAACTTAATCAAGTTTCCTAATGATGTTTGACCCTTTAAGTTGGTCAATGTCATCAATCCTTCATTCAAGACTTAAAAGACACCTTTCCTTCAATTTTCTCAAGCTACAAATAGAAGTGTAAAAAATAAAAGCAAAAAAAATAAAAAAAGAAACAAAGAAGAAAAAAATGAAAATAGGAAAAGAAGAAGTGTAAAAAATAAAATAAAATAAAATAAAATAAAATAAAAAAAGAAACAAAGAAGAAAAAAATGAAAATAGGAAAAGAAAAAAAATATGAGAAAGGAAAAAAAATTAGAAAACTAAAAATAACAAATAAAGGAAAAAAACGAAAAAGAAAAAAAAAGAGAAAATAAAGTGGAATGGAAAAAATGAAATATAAAAAGAAATTAAAATTAAAAAATAAAGTGATAAAAAAAAGATGAAAAAAGACTAACAAGAAAAAAAAGTTAGAGATATAAGAGAGTGAAAGAGAGAAAAAAATAGTAATAATATTTTATTTTAAAATTTTGAAGATCATAAAGATAATGATCTTCAGATTTGAGTTTGATTTGGAAAAGATATCTACTAATTTAAATATGATTAATTTATGGAAAAAGAATCTACTGCTTTAAGTAAGAGTAATTTATGGAAAAGAAATCTACTACTTTAAATAAGAGTAATTTATGAAAAAGAAATTTACTGTTTTAAATACATGGTATAATTATTCTTTATTTAACTCAACTTGTTTGAGTAAAAGAAGGACAGTAAATCTTCTTGTATATATATTTTAGTAGCAACACTTTAATAAAATACAAAATACAAATTATTATTTCAGGTAATTATGAAACAGTTGCTATGAAACTCCTAATTATGAGCTTAAGTTTGCTATTTATAAAATTTTTCCTAAAATTAATGGCCGACTCGTCCTACCCCATTAAATCAAATTTAGGCAGACTCATTTTGATCCTAACCCATTAAGTCAGATGGGCGGACTCATTTTGATCGCCATAGTTACATGGTCAATAGAATTACAGAGCACTTTAAGGGGTTGTTTAGTAAGGTGTATAAAAATAATGCAAAATGTGGTGTATTAGTAATGTTTGTGTTAGCTATGCTTATATTTTCCTATGTGGTATTTAATTTGATGTATTAAAAATAATATGAATTATATAATTTCTAAATAAACTATATTCTTTTACAAAAATACCTTCCATATATATATATTGGAAAGGATGCGAAATATTTTTTGAGGGATAATTGTGTCTTTAATCGTGTTAATGCATGCATTAGATCTATTAAATTACTAATGTCATAAATTTTGAGGTATTAGTAATACTCACCTCAATACACAATAGAGTGTATAACTAATGTATTCTATTAGTTATACATAGGCTAAAAAATATATCAAATAAAATATTAATAATAAACAAGACTAATGTATTCATTAGTTTTTTTAATAAACTCTATCAAATGACCCCTAAAGGTTCACAATAGAGAAGATTATGAGTGTTTCTTTCTATATTTTATTCATGATATGCAATGTACCTGAAAGTTTGAATCATAAAGTCTGATGGAGCAAGGCAGGTTTAATCTTGGTCAAGGATTTTGTTAATTTGTACATCAAATACTGATTCGAAGTAGCTTACGAGTGAATTCAGAGCATATCAGTTCACACACACACAATCTATTACAGAGAAGAAAATAGAAACTACTATATGACGATTGAACTAACTGCCTAATTCATATACTACACCTCTATTTATATACACACTAGCACTAACCAACTAAATATAAAATATCTGATATGTATATTTGTCAACATGTACAACTGTCAACTAACCTTCCACTAATTAGCTGTAACAACCTAACTAACAATTTAACTAATTGCTGATGACATGGCACTCAACCTCAAGTTAATATTTTGTAATATCTTCATTGTACTCTCTAATAGCCCCCTTCAAGCTAGGTGATATGAAAATGTTTTTCATACCTAGCTTGGATATGAGATAGGCATGTTGATTCCTGCACAAGACTTTGGTAATAACATCAACTAGTTGCTCAGATGAACATAAGTAACAGATAACTAAAAGACCACTCAAAATCTTTTCTCTAATAAAGTGGAAGTCAATGTCAATATGCTTGGTCATTTCATGAAACATGGGATTAGCTGCAATTTGGATGGTAGTTTTGCTATCACAATTCAAGGGAATAGGAAATGTTAAAGGCACATATAGTGTGTTAAATAAACCAATGATCCATGTGACTGTGGAAACAAGACTTCTATACTCTGCTTCTGCAGAACTTCTTGAGATTGTAGATTATTTTTTTAATTTCCATGAAAGTAGATAATTCTCATATTTAATCAAGTATCCAGTGACTGAACTTCTAGTGTTCATACAAGATCCCCAGTCTGTATCACAATAAGCTTCCAAAGAACCAGTAGGCTTTGCTGATAACAAAATTTCCATTCCCGGTGGCTGCTTTACATACTTCATTACTCTGATTACTGCATTTATGTGAGATTCTCTTGGAGCCTGCATGAATTAATTTAAACTTTGTACTGCATAAGAGATGTAGGGTCTAGTCAATGTAAGATACAATAGTCTCCCAATTAATCTTTGATATTCACCTACATCAATCAAGGGAGGACCAAATTTGTTTCCAACTAAAACATTGAAATCATGAGTTGTAAGTTTCTGATTTATCTCTACTGGGGTGATACTTGGTCTTGAACTTCCCAATCCCAAATCAGAAATAAGCTCTAAGGCATACTTTCTTTGATGTATTAAGATGCCTTCTGCACTTCTAGCAAATTATATTCCCAAAAAGAACCTGAGATCTCCTAGATCCTTAATCTCAAAATTGTCTTTCAAAACTTGATTGGCTTCTGCAATTAACTCTGCGCTACTTCCTGTCACCACTAGATCATCCACATAGATCAAAATTATTACAATTCCATCTGTTCTCTTCTTAGTCATAAAAGAATGATCCAGATGACTTTGCTTAAAACCTATTGTAACCAAGGCATTAGTCAATTTAACATTCCACTGTCTAGAAGCTTACTTAAGTCCATACAATGACTTAAGAAGCTTGCATACTTTCACCTCACTATTTTTGTCATGTTGAAAACCTTGTGGAAGCTGCATATATACTTCTTCTGTTAAATCTCCTTGCAAGAAAGCATTGTAAACATACATTTGTTGGATGTTCCACCCTTTTGTTGTTGAAATAGACAAAACCATTCTTACGGTCACCATTTTAACAACTAGAGAGAATGTCTCTTGATAGTTCAATCCCCCCTAGTTATAGCCCTTGGATACTAACCTAGCTTTAAATCTTTCTATTTGTCCATCTGCCTTATGCTTAATTTTATACACCCATTTACACCCTATAGCTTTCTTTCCTGGTGGTAGAGTAACTAGCTTCCATGTATGGTTATCTTCTAATACTTGTATATCTTCTTTCATAGCTTGAACCCACCCTCTATCATTCATAGCTTGGTAGTTGTGCTTGGTTCAGTTTCCATGGATGAGTTAGCAAGAAGACATTGATAAAATTTGGAGAGATGAATATAGTTTATACCATCTGATATAGAATAAAGACAATTTGACTTCTTAGCCTTAGTAGATGTCACAAAGTCTTTATGCGAGAGTGGTGTTTTTCTTGTTCTCATTGATATTCTTCGAACAGGCTGTGAGGTTTCTTCTACATGAGTATATGCACCTACATCCACCCCTTGTGCTGTAGGGATATTCTCTTCAATTCCATCAACTCTATCATCTAACAGAGTTTCAGTTGTAGTTCTTCCTTGCAAAGTTGCAACATCATCCTCCAACTCTATGTCTGAATTCTCATGGATTAAATAGTCATTAATTGATCCAATATTATCAACTTTATTCTGCAACACATTTGAGTGTTCATTCTGAGTCTGAAAAGGAAAAATGGTCTCAGTAAATATCACATCTCTTCTAATAAAGAATGTGTATGCTTAAGGTCATACAATCTGTAACCCTTTTGTGTAGCTCCATATCCCATCAAGACTGAATTAACTGCCCTGGGCCCAAACTTATTTGTTTTATATAGAATTGTTGCATAACAAAAACATCCTATTATCCTCATATAAGACAAGTCAGGTGATCTTCCAAACATCACCTCAAAAGTAGATACATTATTTAAAACAAACAAAGGAATTTTATTGATAATATGCACAGCTGCAAGTATACACTTTCCCCAGAACCTGACTGGTAGATGCCCTTGAAATTTAATTGCTCTACCTGTCTCTAAAATATGTCTATATTTTCTATCCACTACACGGTTCTGTTGTTGTGTATGTGGGCAGGAACTCTAATGCACTATCCCATACTTTTTGAACAATTCATCACATTGAAAGTTAAAAAAACTCTCCTCCATTATCTGATCTAACAACCTTAATCTGTGACCCAAACTAAGTCTTAACCATTAAAACAAAGTGTTTCAAGATAGTAGAAACCTCTGATTTAAGGTGCATTAGAAACACCTAAGTCCACTTAGAATGATCATCAACCAATGTAAGGAAAAACTTCATGTTATTATGCGTAGCAGTCTTGTACGCTCCCCATATATCCATATGAATCAAATAAAAACAATTGACACTTCTACTATTACTAATTTGAAAAGAAACTTAATCTGTCTTGCTAATGGACATATATCACAATGAGATAATGCAAGGTTATGATCAGTCTTTAGCATACTAATCTTTCTTATTACATTTATAGGCACATGCCTTAGTCTTCTATGCCACGCACCACCATCATCATCACTTCTCTTAGCTACTGTTAAGGATCTTGTACCATGTTTTTGTGCTTGTTGTTTTTTTTGTGTTCTCAACAAGTATAATCCTTCTTTCTCTTCACCAATCTCCTTCACCTTCCCAGTGAAGAGATCCTGAAGGATAAAGAAATTCGAAAAGAATAAAGCACAATAATTCAGCTCTTTAGTCAATTTAAAAAATAACAAAAGGTTGAACTTGAAAGATAGTACACATAACACATCCTTAATTATATCACCTTCTGTTAACCTTGTATTCCCTAAGTGAGTACTAATGGTTGAATCACCGGTAGCTAAATGAACCTTTCCTGGATTGGTTACTGTCAATCCATGATTCAACAAAGATTTAGTACCTACCATGTGGTTAGTAGCACCACTGTCTACAATTCACTCTACACAACTATCACCAGTTATTTTACATAAAGAAGTACCTAAAAATATACCTACTATATTTGCACTTAAGTCCTGCGATTTTGGCTTGTTTAACATATCCAGTATTTGATTATATTGGTTTGGAGTGAAGTAAGGGACTGTTCCTCTTCCATAGCTAGTTCCTGGCTGAGAATAGTATTGAGAATGAGGATTGTGCTTCTCATTACCATACCTATGAGATCTTTATGTTGGTATCTGTGTATTAGGAAATAAACTAAGGTCTTTTACCCCTTCCACCTGTGATCCATTTGCAGCTTGAACCATATTGACCATCTTTTTACCCTTCCAATCGGGTAGATATCCAATCATCTGGTAACAAATCTCTCTTGTGTGTCCTTGCATGTTACAATGAGTACAATTCTTTAATTTGTTGCAGTCATCTCTGATATGCCCCTTTATGTCATAATAGTCACAGTAAGGTCCTCTTGGGTCCCTTTGCAAATGGTTGTATCCTCTACCTCCTCTACCTATTGAGCTTGATCCACTACCAGAACCACCAACTCGATTACACAATAATGCAGTAGGTGCAATTCCTTTACATGCACTATAGTTCCAACACCTAAAACCCTTTGGCTTTCATCTTGTATGATCATGGCATAACATTGATTAACACTAGGTGGTGGATTCATCATTAGTATTTGGCTCCTAGCCTGACCATAACTGTCATTCAAGCCCATCAAAACTGTAATAATTCCTGTCTACTCATGCTTTCTGTGTATTCCTTTAATTTGGCATAATCACAAGCAGGTGGCAAAATGACGAAGTCTAATTCATCTCATAAATTATTGAGTTTGGAATAATACATAGATACAGGGTAAATACCTTGAGTGTGTGTAACTATGGCTTTGTGTAAGTGAAAAATTCTAGACATGTTCACTTATAAAATAGTTCCTGCAAATCAGATCACACAAGAGCTGTACTTAATCGAAATAATATTCCACTGATCAATTCCTTGCTAACATTACTCATTATCCACGAGATAACCATCTCATTACACCGATCCCACTAATTTTTCTCCAATTCATCAGTAAAATCATTTCTCTTAATTCTCTCATCAATAAACCTCAATTTATTCTTTGTAAGAAGATTCAACTGCATTTCACGACTCCACAATGTGTGATTCTCTATTTCGACGAGTTGTATCCCAATTTGTACAGCTCTTGGTACATCATAAGGTAATCTTCTTCATCATTGTTGCTCAAATATGAACTCAAATATGAAGCAAAACCAAAAATCAGTAGAAAAAATTTAGAAGGTTGATCAATTCTGAGATCAATAACTCTCAGTATAGTCGTTCCCGCTCTGATACCATGTTAATTTGTACATCAAACACTGATTCAAAGTAGCTTACGAGTGAATTCAGACCATATCAGTTTATACACACACAATCTATTACAGAGATGAAAATAGAAACTACTACATAATGATTGAACTAACTGCCTAATTCATATACTACACCTCTATTTATGTACACACTAGCACTAACCAACTAAATACAAAATATATGTTATGTACA
The DNA here is from genome assembly GCA_030864215.1 of Capsicum pubescens. Lineage (NCBI taxonomy): Eukaryota > Viridiplantae > Streptophyta > Magnoliopsida > Solanales > Solanaceae > Capsicum > Capsicum pubescens. The sequence goes on from CM061542.1 coordinate 123,336,416, forward strand.
TTTGTCAACATGTACAACTGTCAACTAACCTTCCACTAATTAGCTGTAACAACTTAACTAACTGCCGATGACATGACACTCAACCTCAAGTTAACTATTTTCAATATCTTTATTATACTCTCTAATAGATTTTAGGAAGAGTTGGGAGCCGAAGCTTATGAGATTTTAGTGGGTGCCCAAAATCAGATTTTTTTCCTTTTTTTTTTTTTGACAACGGTGCCCAAAATCAGTCTCTATCAATTTTTAGTGGCCGAACCTTAGGGCGGCTTAGAGAATTTTGGGAGGCTTTTGATTTTTTTAAATTTATATTAAAATATTGAATGTTTGGAGTTTGGACATACAATTTAAAGTATTTTAAAACAAACTCCAAGGTTGAAGCATTTAATTTAATTAAATATAACTTTGAGCTTTATAATTATTTTAGTAGAATTTGTAATTTGCAAGTTTTTTATTTTGACTTCTGAACTTGCAAATTACATAGTACAGTTTTGTGTTAACAAATATATTTACATTCTTCTAGAAGATTTTTTTCAGCGTTTCATTGATTTCACTAAGGTCACTGTTTGATTTGATAATTTTAATTTAGTGGTATCAATGTCGTCGTTGCCTCTACTGGATTATAATTGTATTGTCGTATTTATTATTATTATTATTATTATTATTATTATTATTATTATTATTATTATTATTATTATTATTAATTATTACCAAAGTTTCTGCCCTCCACTCTAATTCAATCTATAAACAAGATGGAAAGTTCTAAGGCTTCGTTTGGCCATGAAAATGATAATTTTTCGGAGTTGAAGTTTGAGCTGGAGTTGAAGTTAGAGTTGGTATTGCGTTTGATCATGAATATAAATTGGAGTTGTTTTTGAAATTTTGTGAGGGAAATAAAAGTGAGAAAAGTGAAAACAAGTAAACTTTGTTTTCACTTTTTCAAAAGCAATTTTCAATAAAGTGAAATAATTTTTATGGCTAAAAAAAAATACTATTTTCACTTTTTTTTAACTAAAGTGAAATAATTTTTCAAAAATGTGTAAATTTTCATAGCCAAACGCCTACTAAATTGTCTTATTCTGCGTAGAGTTTGTGGTCTTTGACAAAAAAAATCAGAAGGTTGGTTTAGTAGTCACAAATTACATATATCTTTATTTAAACTAGATAGGTATGCCCCGTATTAGCTGGAACTCAATATTTATATTTTGCATTTTGCAGCATTTATGGTGCTTTAAACAGTAATATGTGGTAATAATATGAAAAATATATTACATTAATTACAAAATGTACAGTTGAATGCAAACAGTAAATCCACAATTAAATTTAATATTACAAATAGTTTTATCCTCATAAAAAGAGTGCAGTATTGCTTATCATCTTCGAATATGGCTTCTTGAGGCCCCAATAAGAACTTTCAACATAAGTAGAGCGCTCAACAAATTTAGTCTTTGAGGCTCCAAGAGGCTTTTTATTTTTGTTCATATACTTGAATGACTGTACAACATAAAAATAATAGATGTATAAAATAAAATATATATCAAAGACAAAATCTGAGGAAAAATGAAAACATGATTTGTTAATCAATATTTTGTGGTAACTTGCATATTTTGTTTGTATATTATTAGCATTCTTATGTTATTATACCTTCAGTATTAACACATGAATTCAGAAATAGATCAGTAAGTCAGAGATCTAGTCCTTTGACTGAATTTCAGAAATGCATATTTATCAAGAAAATGTTCTACAATAAAAAATTTCAACAATTATATTGACACCATATATCACAAAAGGTATTAGAAATAAAAAGGTTTAGCTTTCAATTTTTCACAGTAGAAAATAAGAGCATTGAAAGAAATACTAAATTTAAGCAATTTTGTTCAATATAAGTGAAGTCGATTAGCCGGGATGTATTCCCACTTCCTACCTAATAGTCTATGAGAGTTTTTTCGCATTTGAATATGTAGGTCTGAGTTATTGATACTAGTACGACCTCGTAGATGGACATATTTTGAGCATGTCAAAGACAACCGAGAGAAGGTCCGAACTTAAGTGTTAATGAAGTCCAAAACCACCCTATGTATGCACTCCATGGGCAGCCCATTGGAGCATTTTAATTAAAAGGACATTTTTGTCATTTATGTCTTATTTTGTGTTGTAATATAAATAGACCAACTTAGGGTTTTTGAGACTTGGTTGATCATTGTCAAGACTTGAAACGTTGTAACATTTTAGCCTCTCTCTTTAGAAGCCCCAACCGAAACTAGGGCTAGACAAGTGAAGATTAACTTATGTTTGCATATTGTCTTGAAACGTTGGTGTTTAGAGGAGGTAAAGACCCTCTTGTGTCAACGTAGAGTTAGGTTTGTGTCGTGGGTAGTGTTAAGGGTCCAAGAGTGTAACAATTCTTGGGTTCTTAAGATTGTCCCTTCATTTGGTCTAACTATTTATCTTGTATTTTGATGTATCTGTTGATTCCTTTTTTGTTGTTAATGTACCCGTGACTTTCTTATTGTTGTAATCTTGTTGTTTATGTGTTGATATAGTGAAATCGTGTGGGGCTCTTTCGATTCACTATAGTCATTGTAATCTTGTGTTCTCTATTTATCTTGTTGAATATTGTGATTGTTGTCTTGAAAACATAGAAAAGCCAAGTGGGGCCTTTGATTCTCTAGTGTTATTGTCTTGTAGATCTCTTGATTTTCTTGTTTGTGTTTGATCTTGTATCATTTGGTATCAAAGCCATCTTTGATTTTGTTCTAACAATACCAATCTTGGGCTTTCTTGCTAAAAAAATAAATAAATTTTTTTTGTTGAAATCTGAAAATTCCAAAAAAAAAAAGAGAAATCTGTCCATCTTGTTCTTGGTCGAGAAATTTGTGTTGTGTTGTTGTCTTGAACGAGATTGGTGTTTGTGTGTCTAGATTTGGTAGTCATTTTATTTGTTTAGAGTGTTTCAAGTGTTGGCTTCTTCCCCACCAATACTACAAGTGTCTAAATCTAAAGCTTGAGCTTAAAAGATGACATTGTTGTTGTGAACTTGCAAGATTGGCCGAATGGTGACGTTGTTGTAGACTTGGAGTGGAACATTATTGTTGTTGTTGTCGGTGTTCTTGAAGTTGTTGTTGTATGTTCATCTTGTTCTTCACCTAGTCTTACAATATAACCAACAAAAAGTGCAAATAGATTCAAAAGGGGTGAAGATAAAAGTTGTAAAGTTGTTTGTGAGAGGACTTGAATCATCACTTCCTAGACTTGACATCCACTTTTTCAACTACTATCCCTAAATCAAGGAGCCTTGTTTGGTGGAACTAGTACAAGTCAAGATCATATTTTTGAGAATAACTTAAAAGACTCAAGACTTATACTCTCCTCCCCCCACCCCAAAACCAATTGTCTTTCATTCTAAATTGTGTGAAGGTTGAAAATTTCAAATTTGTGACTAAGTTGTGTAGGCCCGAGACAAATTCCATGCTTCTACATCTCCAGTTGCTACTGTTCACGTCAATAATTAAGCTCAAATTTGTATTTTTCTAGTTTCTAATTGTTGATTCTTGGTTTCATTAGTTGATCCTAGAACTAATTAACAAACTAGTAAATTCCTACTAGATTGTCATTTAGTCCTTTGAATCCATTGTTCGTGTCTACGTTTCTTTTGTTCTTTTGTAGTTTTTATAATCGTAGTGCTTCTTAGTTCAAGTTCGAACATCACTTACTTGAGTCTTCCAACAAAGAATCCATTCCGACTAAGGAGTAGGCTTAATCTTCAACTCACCACAACTACAAGCCGACTTGCAAATATTTGTGACATCAAGTGTGAGGCTACAATATGAGTGAGAGAATAGTGAGGTTGTTTGAACTAACGTGTGTTTGTTTTGTAGGTTTTGTGATGTATTGTTATGTGTGACATAGTGGACTGATTTGGTGACTTGTTGGACCATAACTTGAAGGACCAATCCCGATACCATCACAATGGAACCCGAGGCTTCAAATGCTCAAACAATGGATAGTAATGCCATCAATCTCATTTTGGCTCGCCTTGAAACTATGTCTCGAGATGTGTCTAGGTTAAATGTGGGTCTTGAGAAACTAGATACGGATATGGAATCAATTAGTGGGAGATTAAAGAATGTGGGAAGTCAAAGGAGTCGACCATACACCCCTCAAAACATTTCCCCGACCACTACTCCTGAGGCTTTGCACCAAATGTTCCATCCACCAAGACAACCATCTAATGTCACAAACCAAACTCCACTATACTCCCTCACCCGAGACCATGAGAGGACAATCCAACCACTACTTCACCAAGTACAACATGAAGTACTTGGAACCCAAATTCCACCCCACAACCCGAGTCCTCTAAACCAAAATCTACTTGGCCAAAGACCTTATTATCCACCAAATCCAAACCCGCCACTACAAGCTCCACTTAACCCGAATAGAACTATCTAACATGAGGGGTATGGGACTTTTGATGATGGTTACATGAGGGGGGAAGAGGTACGGGGTAGACATGTTGATCCAAGAGAGGTTCATGGTCGAGAAGGAAGAGCTGGTCATTGGAACCAACAAAGGAACCAAAACCGTGAAGTAAGACTAAATACCATCAAAATGGGGCTTCCAATATTCAAGGGTGAGAGTGATCCCAAAGAGTTTATTACATGGGAATCCGCATGTGAGAGGGTCTTCTAAGTCAATGATCTTACCGAGGAGAAGAAGAGTTGCTACGCGATTGCTCACTTTGAGGGTTATGCTATTACATGGTGGGAGTTGTTAAGCGTTTTGGGAACATTTTGGTAGAGGGGAATCCCCCTCTTTGGTTTTGGCTAAGGCACCTTATGAGACAAAGGTACCTACCCGAAAGATATTATCAAGAGCTACTTTCCAAGTTGTATAACTTGAGGCAAGGAAACAAAAGTGTCATGGCTTACTACGATGAGTTCCAACAACTCATCTTGAAACTTGATCATAGAGGGGAACAAATGAGTCACGACATCATCCGATTCAAGGTAGGGTTGAATAGAGATATTGATTCATGTTTGACACTTCACAAGTTCGACACCCTTGATGCCATCTTCCAAGCCGCATTGGAAATTGAAAGAGAGTTGTGGGAGAAACTGGGGTCCAAGTTCAAAGTCCAATCATCCTCGGGTTGGCACCATGACAAGAATCATTCTTCCAAAGTGGAGAAGCCCGAGGCCAAGGCTTATCAATATGAAAACAAGACACCTCAAAGGTACCCTCCGAGAAATGAAGGTAAACCGTATTCCTTTCCTAATTCTAAGGGTTTTCAATGTTTTAAATGACAAGGTTGGGGACACAAGGCTAGTGAGTTTACAAATAGGAGGAATGTGATATTAAGGGAGGGAAAATTATATTTTCTTGGGGAGGAGGTGGGACTTGAACCGAAGGAGATTGATGATCAATCTCAAGGTGGAGATGGGATAGAACCCGAGAAACCAAAGGAAGGAGAGGAGGAGGATGCTTCGCCATGTGAAGTTGAGATTGAAGTAACATATTTTGTAGTGAGAAAGGATATGATTAGTAAGGTTTTGGGTGATCCCAGTCAAAGGGAAAAACTTTTTTACACCAAATGCCTTATTAAGGAGGTTGTGTGTTCTATGCTTATTGATAGAGGTAGTTGTGCCAATATTGCTAGTAGTACCTTGGTTGATGTTTTGAGGCTGGACACTATCCGTCATTCCATCCCCTACAACCTTCGATAGTTAAATGAGTGCGGGGAGTTAAAGGTAAACCGACAAGTGGTGATACGGTTCAAGGTAGGCAACTACTTTGACGATGTGTTGTGTGATGTTATTCCTATGCAAACGTGCCACCTATTGTTGGGAAGACCATGGAAATATTAAAAAGCTACCTTGTATGATGGACGATCCAATAGCTACACTTTGGAGCACCATGGCCGACGGTATACACTACACTCTCTCTCACCGATACAAGTGGCCGAAGTTAGTCAACAAGTTAGAGAGTTCAAAGAAAAGAGAAAGAATGAGAGAAAGGGAAGGACCGAGAGTGGGAGTAGAGGAGAAGGAGAGGTAATCAAAGAGAAAAGAGACAAGGGGTCCTCACTTTTGGGACTTACCCTCGGGAATCCTTTACTTCTCACTAACGTAGGTACTAGCATTTTTCCTAGTACCGCCTTTGCTTGTGTGCAGGTATATGATCTTATGCTTCCCAGGGGAGATGCCAAGAAACTTTACAACAAAAATATGCTTGATGAACTCAAGGAGTCCTTGTCTAAGCCTCCAAGATTTAGGACAGAAAATGAGGAGGTGATTCTATGGGGGAGCCGTGAGGTTGATGAAGCTGTGAGTTTGAGGTCAAACTCTTTTCAAGGAGGAGAGGATGATACAAGTACGACCTCGTAGATGGAAATATTTTGAGCATTTCAAAGAAAACCGAGAGAAGGACCGAACTTAAGTGTTAATGAAGTCCAAAACCACCCTATGTATGCACTCCATGGGCAGCCCATTGGAGCATTTTAATTAAAAGGGCACTTTTGTCATTTATGTCTTATTTTGTGTTATAATATAAATAGACCAACTTAGGGTTTTTGAGACTTGGTTGATCATTTTCAAGACTTGAAACATTGTAACATTTTAGCCTCTCTCTTTAGAAGCCCCAACCAAAACTAGGGCTAGACAAATGAAGATTCGCTTGTGTTTGCATATTGGCTTGAAACGTTGGTGTTTAGAGGAGGTAAAGGCCCTCTTGTGTCAACGTAGAGTTAGGTTTGTGTCATTGGTAGTATTAAGGGTTCAAGAGTGTAAAAATTCTTGGGTTCTTAAGATTGTCCCTTCATTTGGTCTAACTATTTATCTTGTATCTTGATGTATCTGTTGGTTCCTTTTTTGTTGTTAATGTACCCGCGACTTTCTTGTTCTTGTAATCTTGTTGTTTATGTGTTGATATAGTGAAGCCTTGTGGGGCTCTTTCGATTCACTATAGTCATTGTAATCTTGTGTTCTCTATTTATCTTGTTGAATATTGTGGTTGTTGTCTTGAAAACATAGAAAAGCCGAGTGGGGCCTTTGATTCTCTGATGTTATTGTCTTGTAGATCTCTTTATTTCCTTGTTTGTGTTTGATCTTGTATCGGTTATTCAAACTAAGTGACTTGAATTGTTTGAAATATGTATAGAAAAACTTTTTACATACGTTAAGGTCATTAAGGAACCTAGCTCTTACTCTTTCCCTAACAAACAGGCAGACCTTTCTTTTAGGGATGGATCACCATCAACCCTTACGATGACACTCCGTAAACTAAAAATATACAGACAAAAAACATACAGTTTGCCTATGTGTGGCGCTGCCATATGGAAGCCACTGAATGTTGTAAAGGGAATTAAGAATTTTTTTGCCCCTTTTCCTTTATATTTTGTATAGTGAGATTGGATGTGGGAAAGTTTTTGTTCTATTTCTATTTCTTCCTCTCCCATATATGATGGAAATATGTCAGGAAAATGAAGGATATCCAAAATACTTGTACGTAACTTCATCATGAGCAGGAGAAGGGCCTCTTTGAGAAAACTATGGACAACCTCTACTAAAAATATGATATAATCTTGAACTGAAGTGTTAACGCATATAAGTCCATTCCATGAGGTACTTTCCGATAGAATAGTTGCTTCAAGGAGTATTTCCTAAAGAGTAGAAGTCAGAATTCGATGTACAAGCAATGACATTTGATGACTGAAAAGTGACTACTATAATTTGATTGAGTAGAATTAAACAGTGTGCAAAACATTTCTCAGAAACAAACAATTACTGAATGTCATAAAAAAAATGGTAAACCCTCTAATGAGTAGCCTTTATGGCTTTCAATTACCAATGCAAAGTATAATTTTCCATAAAATTAGTTCAAGAACTCAAATATTATATTAACGCCAAATTGCCAAGAGTAGAATCTTCAAAAATCTTTATGAAGACAACAGTTGATTGGGGTACAGACATTTTTGAAAAATTTCACCAAGCAATCTGTATGCAATGACTTTGTTCACAGTAGGAGGTATCTTAAAATATATGTTCTGTAAAATGAGATGGACACCATACACTACTACTAAGGAAGTGAAGACTAAGATTAGAAAGCACAAGTATACAATCATCAAGCTCATCAAAGATATGTATAGATGGGCTACTAAGGAAGTGAAGTCTAAGATTAGAAAGCACAAGCATACAATCATCAAGCTCAACAAAGATATGTATAGATGGGGTCAAAATTTTCAAAAGAACTTTCTCTATGTACACATGACTTTCAAGATCTGCTATCATTTAAATTTAATTTAGTCGATTGTGATATATATTCAGGTTTTATTATATTCATGTCGTTCTGCTGATATTTAAGGACAAATATGCACTTTACATCCTTAAAGACCATGTCAAGCCAAAAAGAAATATAATAGTAGTATGTTAACAACTTAAAGAGACTAGTCAGTCAGGTTGTTATGGTTTGTTAGAAAAGAGAGTGATGTACAGCTGGTGCACAACTGTCAAGTTAGTGGAGTTGGATGTTAGTGGAGTCTGTTATTTTTCTCTATAAGTAGCAATTGCATCACTAACATTGTAATAAGAATTAGATCATTTTCAATCAATAAAGCTTGTTCATTCCTCTAAGAACCATATCAACAAACTTGGTCCAACAACTCTTACAAATTGCTGCTAATCCTATTTTTCATGAGAGAACTAAGCACATAGAAATAGATTGTTATTTTGTCAGAGAAGGAATCAAATCAGGTTTGCTGCAACCAGTTCATGTCCCCTCCAATATGCAACTAGCTAATCTCATGACTAAAGGACTTCAAGCAGCTCAACATCAGTTTCTTCTTTTCAAGCTGAGCGTCCTTGATGTTTTCCGGTCACCAGCTTGAGGGGGAGTAAAGAGACTAGTCAGTTAGGTTGTTATAGTTTGTTAGAAAAGAGAGTGGTGTACAGCTGGTGCACAACTGTCAAGTTAGTGGAGTCGGTTATTTTTCTCTATAAGTAGCAATTGCATCACTAACATTGTAATAAGAATTAGATCATTTTCAATCAATAAAGCTTGTTCATTCCTCTAAGAACCATATCAACGAACTTGGTCCAACAGCTCTAGGAATTTTATCACAACTAATTTCCATCCTCTCACAACTGCAACAACGAGGCACCCGATTAGTTTCATGTGATGGGCAATACTTCTGAAGCCAGAAAGGATGAGCCCTATATTCAGTTAGACCAGCCAAATTTGTTGGAATCTAAGCTCATAAAAATAAAGGTAAAATTTTTAAAAAATATATATTGCTAGTCATATTAACTAGATAATAAAGCTGTTGGATGCAGTAAAGTTCATGGTACAATACCACAATAATAAAATGTTAATTTAAGCAAAAAATGAATGAATTCCAGAAAGCCACTTATGCATATTGTATTCGTTATGCAACAACAATAACAACAACAATTAAACCCAGTGTAGTCCCACATATTGGGGTCTGGGGAGGATAAAATGTACGCAGTCCATACCACTGTCTCCGGAGAAGTAGAAAGACTGTTTTTGATAGACCCCCGACTCAAGACAAAGAATAGTAAGCAAATTCAGAATAAAACATGAAACAAGATGGAATTAATAGCAGAAATAAGACACCCACAAAGTAATATCCTACACTAACAAACCAAAGGCACCCCCACCCCCATACCCTCCTACTAGCAACTCCAACCTATGGACGTAGCTCTACGACTACCCGCTCGACTACCCCAAAGCTCTCCTAACTACTGGCTACAACCCACCCATATGCACCAACCTTCTAACCTAATTCGTGTCCTCCAAACTTTTCTATATAGGGTCATGTCCTTAGTAAGCTGTAACTTCTCCATGTCCCGTCTAATCACCTCTCATCAGTATTTCTTCGACCTACCTCTACCCCGCCTGAAATCATCCAACACCTACAAACTGAGGTATCCGTGCCCCTGCTCATCGCATGTCCAAACTATCTCAACCAAACTTTCCACATCTTGTCCTCCACCGAAATCACTCCCACCTTCTCCCTGATATTCTCATTCCTATCCTATCACCCCTAATAAGTTCACAATCTAACGCAACATCCGTATTTCCTCCATATATTGTATTCTTTATGCATAAAGTGAAGTTGCAATAGTTTAGCCTAAGTGTAGCAGCCGCGACAACCTAAAATATGAAATAAAATATTGCAGATGCTCGCTATGTGCACTAATGGAAATAAGACATTCAACAACAAACATAGATGTAGGGATAGCAATGGTGCGGTGCGGTACGGGTTTTCTCTAAACCAGTAAATCTTAGAACTGCACCACACCGTATTACCTTTAAATCCGCCCCACACTCATACCCACGCATACTCGCACCGCACTGCTCCATGTTTTTATTATTTTGAAAAATTCGTAACTCCATTGAAAATCATAATATTTCTAAATCTACAACTAGAAAATAACAACAACTAATTTCTATTATATCACTTTTCACTAACAAATTGTCAAAAAATATCACGTGTACAAGTAATAATTAAATATCATATTTTTTAAAAATTGAATAGAGATATTAAAAAAGTTATAAAATTATTTTTGTAGTGTTATACATGTCATTTTAAGTATCATAAAATTTTAAGTAAAGAATACATATAATTTTAGGTACATTCACGAATATAATATTAATTTTAAGCTTTTTTTAATTTAAACCCGCATATACCCGCAATTCGTACCGCACCGCATCATTTAAAAAAAACTTACTTTAACCCGCCCCGTAACCGCACCGCCCCGCATAACTTAAAATTCTCACCGCTCTGCACCCGCACCGCTTCATTGCCATCCCTAATAGAATGGTTAGAATCGAGGAAGGACGCTCTCTATGCCCGATCGAAATTAGTAAATCTTGATATTGAAAAAATGTGATGATGGTGAGAAGTTCCAAAAGAATTGGTTACATTGAAAGCACAAATTTGGAAATGACTGAACACTTACAATGATCTTGCACACATCACATTTTGGGTGATGTTGTTTCTTGTAGCATGATTTATGGTATGGACGGCTATCTGACATCAAAAACTGCAAAAACCAAAAACCAAAATGCTTTTACATTCAACAATTCAAGGTAACTGAAAGCACCCTGGGATAAGAACCCATTAAAGTAAAGCTGACTACATTTAGACCTCATAGTCAGAGATTGGTCGATGTCAACGAAAATATTTTGGATGCCAAACATCTGCCATGCAACTTAAAAGCCTCCTATGTCCAATTTCAACATTGCAACCGATACAGATCCTACACTAAAGACACATCAGTACATATAAACGCTAATCTGAAAGAAAAAAGTGCTCGAAGTAAGACGTGTACATCAATACTATCCATAAGTTATTGATATAATGCAAAGAATAAAAAAAATAAAATTACATACGTTTCATAGAACTGGAACATACGCTTCTATATTACAGAGAAGATGAACATACATTCTTCAAACTGTAAATTCTATAGCATGTAGTAATGGCTTTTTAATGCCATTAATACTCACCATTAATTTCTTCAAAGTTCACCCATCTTTGTCAATTTTAATATACTATATAAAGAGCACCTACAGAGAAAAGAGAATATACAACAAATAGAAAGGAAAAGAAAAAGAGTCTTCCTTCTTTCCTCTTCTTGAATTATTTTGGGAAATTGGTTTAGGCAACCTCCAAACTTCCAGCCACGAGTGCACGTGTTTGGAAGTAGCTGTGGAACCTTAGGGAGCGACCGGATAGAAGAATTTGCATCAGAGTCGGGCCGAAATTGCTTTCAAGGCAGTGACTTGTCATGACACAGTATTTGTGACTATTTTAATACTATTGTTTATTCCATGTACATATCAATATTATAGTACTTTTTTGTACCAATTTGAAAATGATTTCCTTACATACAATATTGATAAATGACTATTTCTTTGAACATAACTTTGTTGTCAAAACTTGAGCCATTAGATGAAAATAACTTTAAATGTTGGTTACAAAACTTCTGATTTTCTTAGAACAATTAGAAGTTGATTATATTTTATTTAATGAAGGTTCTAACATTATTACTAGTTTTAACACTATTATGATTGTTGATGAATTTTCTAAAAAAAAGGTTAAAAGAAATAGTAAAAATGCTAGAAGACATTTATTGAGTCATATGATTAATACTTTATTTGATTTATTTGTTACTTACAAATCTACTAAAGAAATATGGGATAGTTTGCAAAACTCAAAACAGAGAGGACAAAATAATGTCCAAGTTCATCTTGTTGAGGATGATAAAGTGATTGTTGTTGTAATCGTCGAGACGACCCTGGTGACTAACAAGACTGACTGGGTGTTGGAAACAGGGGCTTCAAGGCATTTCTACACCAATAAAGAGTTGCTCCATAACTTTATCGACTCCATTGATGATGAGTGCGTCTACATGGGTAACTTCACTACTGCTATAGTTATGGGTAAAGAAAAAATTTCTCTTAAATTAACTTTTGGTAAAACATTAGTATTGAATAATGTTCTATATGTTCCCTCTCTCTGAAGAAACTTAGTTTTTGGAGCACTTCAAAATAAAGTAGGCCTTAAACTTATTTTTGAAGCTGATAAAATGACGAATTTCATGCTTTTAAGCTCTAATCTTCCTGACTATATATAGTAGGGAAGCTCCTTTGTTTGCATGTTATATTCTTAATAGAGATCCTAATAAAAGGTTATACAAGACTTCATCTAAGTTATGGAAAAGGTTTGCTGCTAACTTGTAAGTTTTGAAAGTGAGGGGGTGTTTGGCTAAGGTTGGTCTACCTGATTTTAAATGAGAAAACGTAGGTTCTAAGACCTTTGACACTGTCTTTATTAGTTATGCTCAAAATAGTGTTGCATATAGATTTATGCCATTAAATGATTATTCTATTTGTAAATCTAGAGATGTAGAATTTTTTGAGCTTGTTTTTCCTTTAAAAAATGATGTACCTATTGATGTGCAAAATAATACTTCTATGTCTATTTTTATTAACTCTCATGTTATGCCTGCATCTGATGTTATTGCTAATGAGCATGAAAATGAACTTAGAAGGAGTAGAAGACGTAGAATTGAGACCAATTTTGATCCTGATTTTATCACTACCTTCTTAACTAAGAGTTTTGATATTGGTACTTTAAATGATAAATTAGTGTCTATCTACTTAATAGAAGAACACCCTAAAACTTATGATGAAGCAATGAGTTCAATAGATGCAATGTTTAGGAAAGAGTCTATTAAAAATAAATTAGACTTTATAGTCTTTAATCAAACATGGGACTTGTATGATTTGCCTAAAGGTTGTAAAGCCATAAGTAGCAAGTGAATATTTAAGAAAAAATTAAGGCCTAATGGTACAATTGATAAATATAAGGCTAGACTTATGATTAGGGGATTTTAACCAAAAGAAAGGTGTTGATTATTTTGATACTTATTCTCCTGTGACTAAAATAGCGACTATTAGGACTCTTATTTGTAACGCCTCATATTTTTGATCTAGAAATCAGACCGTCGTTCCTGCATGTGTAAACTCTTATGCCATGGTTTATATTTAATTTCATGTGTCATGTTCTTTCCCCTAGTGTGTGAAGTGAGTATGAGGTGAAAAGTGTTCATATAAATAACTTAGAGCAAGTTGAGCTAAGAATCTTTCATTCCCCCAAAGTTTGATATTCAATTCTACAAGGGTCCACTTTGAATGTGTATAACTTTAATTACACGTAGAATTTTGGAGCTTAAGACCCACCAAATTGTAGATAATGTATTAGCTTTACAACGGTACCAATTTCGCCTAAATACAATAACCGAGCGAAAAGTTATGGTATTTTCCTTGTGAGGCAGTAAGCCGATGTGACAGCGACGAGACGCGTCGGCCAGTGCATTACAAAACTATTTCACACGCTAAATCAGTTTCTAATGGGACTAGGGTCATCTTGGTCACTTTCCCTCACCTAAATTCTACCCATAACATAAAATTTCAGCCCCAAGGAGTATCAATTGACTCTTAAATCAATTTTCTCTCAAAAGGAAAATCCTAACCACCTCTCTAAGAACAAGATTCAATTTTTGGTCTCAAAGATCAAGAATTCAAGCCTTCCAATTCAAGATTCTCAAGAAAGGCTTCAAGATTAAACTTTCAATCTTCAAACTAAATAATCTAAGGTACGTGGGGTTTTCCTAAAACTACATGGGCATGGTGAAATTATTTTAATAATAAATAAATGTTTTGAAATAATAAATTTACAAAGGGGTTTGGATTTACAATTACAATTATGCATTATGAAACCTTATTGATGATAAAGTTTTGGTCTTGAGGCATCTCCCCCTTAAATTCAATTTTTGTTCATATATATTCATATGTGGGTTGAATGTTTGAAACTTGATTTGAGATCACTAAGATTTATACTCCCTCTCTCATTATGAATTATTAGATTGCATATTGAGAAGCATGACATAAATGTCTTTACTATTATTTGTTGACTTGGTTTTGATAATGACTTGAAGAGAGTGTGTCTTTCTTAATTGCATAAATGAAAGTGATGCTTTTAAAGAGAAGTGAATGATTTGTTACTAGATACTTGATCACCATGTGTTTGTGAATTGAATTGAGGATCCTTGACTCTATTTTCATGAATTTCATTATACTTATCCTCTTATTGTAACACCTCGACGTCTTCTTAGCTAAATTTCGTCCATGAAAAGTCTAAGCATTAGCTTCTAGAATGATCTAAATTAATTTTCATATGGAATTTCCTATATTTCAACATTTCATTATATAGATGACTAAATTAGGTTTCCAACAATATAAGATTCATCCAAAAGGGACCCTCAGTGAACAAGTTATGAATAATTTATAGTTCCAGTCGTAAACATCGTTATTTTGGTGTCTACCGCATCGCGGAGAGGGTCAAATTATCAATCGTAAAATTCTAGTGGGGCTCCACGATGGTGGTGCATCGCGGAGATACCCAATTTCTCACTCGTCAATTTCCAGTGGACCACCGCGATTGTGGCGCGTCGCGATGGCACCCAAAATCGGGTTTTTTTAGTTCAAATTTCCAGTTCCGTTTAGGAGTCATTAAGGGTAATTTTGACTATTTCCTAACCTGTAAAATCTTCCAAACAAAGGATTTAGGGTATGTTTGAGCAACTTAACCCTATTTTTATCAAAATCATCAAGAATCCTCTCTAGGGTTACAAAATAAAAACTCAAGTAGTTCAAGATTCAACCGTAGGTTTCGAAGTTGATCGCATATTTGGAATCCCCAAGTCGTAGGCTTCAATAAGTACCTATTGTCTTTCTAATTCGAGGTACGCGGGGTTTTTCCTAAAATCTCATGGGCATAGAAATCATGTTTTAAGAATGGGGTTTTGAAGTTTATGAATATAATCATGTTTTAGAAGTTTTGACGGTATTGTTTTGGTCTTTAGGACTTTCACCCAAATTGATTTGAAATTATGTATACATGTACGTATGTGTTCAAGAATGGTTATTCAGCTGAGATCATGAATTATAATGAATCCCTCTCTTGTTATGAGTTTTCTCATCTTCGTATGATATAAATTATTTTGAATGCGTTTTGAAGAGCATGTTATGAAATACTTTGGCTTTTGCTATGTTTTGAATATGATTTTTGAATACGAAAGAGAGGGTTGTGAATGTTGAATATACATATAATGAAAGAGTGCATAGTTTTGCCAAAAACACGTGACTACCATATGTTTGATGAGAGTTTTTTCATGGTTTTGACTTGAGTTTTTGGAACATGAAATCTTTTATACAAATTATATGTTTTGGGTGGTCTGAAACTACATTTTTATGAAAGATCATGCTTATTGCATTATGGATCAGAAATAGAACTTGCAAGTCTTGGTGTGACGAGACTAACTCAAAAAATGCCATGATAAATTCTGAACAGAATAGAATGCATGTTTGAAATCAGATTTACAAATTTTGTGATTAGAATGTTGCATGCTTAGAAATGGTTAAAAATTGGGCAGAAAGAGATGTTAGGTGGTTTCTCGAAGAAGTCATGAGTCCAGATACTCATTGCCCGAAACCTTGATTTGCCGATCCGGGTATATCTTATATTACACTGGCCTAGTATCGTATGGCGTATTAGAATCAGAGACTCCAACCCTTGCGGTACACTCGGATTGGAGACTTCTCCACCGAGTCAATGGGGGATTCCATATAGCCCGTGGAATATCAGAAAATGTAGGGGAGTTCCACCTAACTCAGAAGTAATACAAAGATCAGATACTATTTTGACAAGAATGATTTATGATTAACCGAATGATGCCCATGTGTTTCCAGAAACTATTTTATACATGACGTTTGATGAAAAATTGCTCTCATCTATTTTATATATATGTTCAAGTAATCTATTTTGGATTGCTTGGCATGCCAGTACTTTTATGCTGACCCTCCCTCCTTCCAGGTTCTGAGGCACAGTCTAGGGGTCCAGATAAACAGTAGATATTTTAGATCACAGATCAGATTGTGCAGTGGTGAGCCTTCTATGATCCAGCAGGTCTGGTTATTTCAGATAATTATCTTTAGTTCTATTTTGGTCTACTGGGGGCCTTGTCTCAGTTTTCAGATAGTTTGTTTAGTCCATAGTAGAGATTTCGCAGACTGTGTCAGACATTACTATTCAGATATATCTTGGATTTTTGTTTTCAGTGTTATGATCACATTCAGGTTGACCATGTTTCTGTAGTATTGTGAATCTTCTGCATTTCTTTTATCATATGAATTATGTTCATGATTACCAGATAGATAGGGGTATTTCGGGCCTTCATGGTTCGGAATGCTCATCACGGCCAGGGTTCTGGTTCGGGTCATGACAAACTTGGTATCAGAACACGATTCATGGTCCCAGGGTGTCTGCAAAATCGCGTCGGGTAGAGTCTTATTTATGGGTGTGTAGAATGCCACACTTATAAGCAGGAGGCTACTAGGTGTTTAGGAAATATTTCCCTTCCTTGTGATTTAGTTCGTGCTTTAGAGTCAAGTCTGTTCCTAATCACTGATCTTTTGTCTTACAAAAATAACAGTTATGCCTCCTCTTCGCAATACTAATCAGAGTGATCAGAATGATGAAGTCTATCCCACTCATGGGATGGGGACACATAATAGAGCTCCCACTCCAGACCCTTTCCCTACTCCGGGAGTACCTCCAGTCCCGACCAGTCCACCTCGGGCTCCACAGACCAATATTAACCATCCCCCGACTACTCAGAGGGATATTTCAAATGCCAAATTTGAATAGTCTATTCATATGATGGCACAGTTGGTGGCTAATCAGGCTCAATGATCGAAAGATATTGGGTCTGCATCAATGACGTCTGAGGCTACTAGGGTGGGACAGTTCATGAGAATGAACCCACCCAAGTTTACTGGCCCCAAGGTAGAAGAAGATCCGCAAGAATTCATAAATGAAATAGAGAAAAATTTCAAAGTAATACATGTGGATCATCTTGAAGGTGTTGAGTTGGTAGCCTACCAGCTGAAGGATGTAGCAAACTAATGGTACTATGAGTGGGAGGATGCAAAGAGTGACAGTGCTGAGCCCACAGTTTGGGATGAGTTTGTAGAAGCTTTCCTTGACAGGTTCTTTCCTTTGGAGATGAGAAAAGCTAAAGTAGAGGAGTTCATGAACCTCAAACAGGGTAAGATGAGCGTGCAGGAGTACACTTTAAAATTTAATCAGCTGGCCCATTATGCTCCTGAGATGACGAGTAGTATGAGGGACCGAATAAGGAAGTTTGCTTCCGGCCTTTCAGATGATTTGGTGCTTGAGTGTCAAGGAGCTATGCTGAACAAGGAGTTGGACTTTGCTAGGCTGACAATTCACATGCAACAGATAGAGGAGAAGAAAACAAAGATTTCTGAAGCTAGGGAGAAAGAAAGACAGGCAAAAAGAGCCAGATCTGCTGACTAGGGTTACGGTCAGCCTCAAAATGGTAAGTGGGGAAATAAATGGCAGAAGAAAAAGAATATGGGTAATGCATAGTCTGCTTCCAGCGCCCCAGTTCCCAGACCACCAGAACACAGACGATCTTAGAGTTTTCAGACTCATTATAGATCCAGAGCACCGGATACTCAGTCGCAGGGTAGTGTGGCTCAGCAGCACCATACTTTTCTGCGGTGTAAGACTTGTGGTAGAAATCATCCAGGGAGATGTCAGTTGGGAATTTTTGTATGTTATTCATGTGGTCAACCAGGTCATATTCAGAGGGACTATCCATCTGCTAAGAAGAATGTTGGTGGTGCAAATTCTCAGCCAAATTCTTCGGCACCACCCCCGCCTCAAAAGGGTGCCACATCAATTTTCGGGAGCGGTCACAATCGGTTATATGCTTTGACCAACCGCCAGGAGGCAAAAGTTTCCCCAGATGTTTTCACCGGTACGTTACAAATATTTTCCCATGATGTTTATGTGTTACTTGACCCCGGATCTACCCTATCCTATGTGACCCCTTATGTGGCTGTTGGTTTCGGGTTTGAGCCCAATATAGGCTCATATGATTTCTGAACCTTTATCTGTTTTCACTCTGATGGGTGATTCTGTTATGGCTAGGAGGGTGTATAAAAATTGTGTGGTATCTATTCTTAGCCGGGATACTGTGGCAGACCCCATAGAACTCGATATGGTTGTTTTTGATGCTATCTTAGGGATGGATTGACTCCATTCGTACTATGTCATGTTAAATTGTAGGACTCGAAGAGTTATTTTTTTTTCCCGAATAAGCCAGTGATAGAATGGGAGGGATATTCTTTAACACCTAAAGGGCACTTTATATCCTATCTCAGGGCTCGGAGACTCATTTCTAAAGGCTGTTTGTATCTCCTTATCTGGGTTAAGGACTCTAATGACGAGGGTCTTCCTCTTCAGTCTGTCCCTGTAGTAAATGAATTTCCAGAAGTCTTTCCAGATGATCTCCCAGGAATACCACCTGATAGGGAGATATAGTTTAATTTGGTATTGATGTGTTGCCAGATACCCGCCCCATCTCTATTCCCCTATATAGAATAGCTCCTACAGAACTAAAAGAGTTGAAGGAACAACTAGCAGATCTTCTAGATAAAGGTTTTATATGCCTCAGTATGTCACTTTGGGGTGCGCCTATACTCTTCGTGCGAAAAAAGATGATTCCCTTCGTATGTGCATAGACTACCGTCAGCTGAATAAGGTCATGATTAAAAATAAGTATCCTTTTCCTAGGATTGATGATCTTTTTGACCAGCTTCAGGGTGCTAGATGTTTTTCAAAGATAGAACTTCGTTCGGGATACCATCAGTTGAAGGTTAGAGAGTCAGATATTCCCAAAATAAATTTCTGAACCAAATACAGTCATTTGAATTCTTAGTCATGTCTTTCGGATTGACTAATGCCCCTGCAGCTTTTATGGACCTATTGAATAGGGTTTTCCGTCAGTTCCTGGATCTATTTGTGATAGTATTTTCAATATGTTTTCTCACAGAAAGAATTGAACCTCAGGCAGAGGCGTTGGATGGAGCTTTTGAAAGACTGATATGAGCCTACATTACCATTCAGGAAAGGCAAACGTTGTAGCCGATGCTCTTAGCAGGTTATCTATGGGCAGCCTTTCTCATGCTAAAGAGGAGAAGAGAGAGATGGTGAAGGACATTAACTGCCTTGCAAATCTGGGAGTACGACTCTTAGATTCTCAAGATGGAGGGGTGGTTGTTCATGATATAGCTAAATCATCCCTTTGTACCAAAGTCAAAGAAAAGCAGGCCGAAGATCCTATCTTAATGCAGATTAAGAGAGATGTGGGTCAACAAAAATTAATGTCATTTGAGATTGGTGGCGATGGTATTCTGAGATATCAGGGTAGATTATGTGTGCCTGATGTAGACGGGCTGCGGGAAAGAATCCTTAGCCAGGCTCACACGTCAAGATATGTTGTTCACTTAGGCTCTACAAAAATGTATCATGATTTGAAAACCATTTATTGGTGGAATAATATGAAGCATGATGTGGCTAAGTATGTTGCCAAGTGTTTGAATTGACAGCAAGTCAAGGTGGAACACATGGGGCTAGGTGGTACTTCTCAAGAGATAACATTGCCTTTATGGAAGTGGGAGATGATCAATATGGACTTCATTACAGGACTTCCGAAGTCCCAAAACTGGTATGATTCTATATGGGTAATTGTAGATAGGCTGACCAAGTCAGCACACTTTCTGCCTATCAGGACTAACTATTTGGGAGAGGATTATGCTAAACAGTTCATCGCAGAAATAGTTAATTTGCATGGGGCACCTGTGTCTATCATATCCGACCGAGGTATACAGTTTTCTTCTTAGTTTTGGAAATCTTTTCAGAAAAGCTTAGGTACCCAAGTGAACCTAAGTACAACATTTCACCCTCAGATTGATGGGCAAGCTGAGTGCACCATTCAAACCCTTGAGGATATATTGAGGGCCTGTGTGATTGATTTTAAAGGTAGTTGGGTGGATCACTTTCCATTGATAGATTTCACGTATAATAATAGTTTCCATTCTAGTATTAAGATGGTGCCATTTGAGGCATTGTATGGGAGTAGATGTAGGTCACCAATAGGGTGGTATAAAGTAGGTGAGATGCAGATGTTTGGGCCTGATCTTGTTCATCAGGCAATGAAAGATGTGAAGCTCATTAGAGAATGACTTAAGACAACTCAGAGTCATCAGAAATCCTATGTCGATGTTAGGAGGAGAGAGTTAGAGTTTGAGGTTGGAGATTGGGTATTTCTTAAGGTTTCTCCTATGAAGGGAGTTATGCGATTCGGGAAGAAGGGTAAGCTGAGTCCTCGCTATATAGGACCATACTAGATTGTGAGAAGAATAAATGGAGTTGCGTATGAATTAGAGTTGCCTGCAAGTTTGGGTTCTGTCCATCCGGTATTTCATATATCCATGTTGAAGAAGTGCATTGGAGATCATTCGTTAGAAGTACCCATCGAAGAAATCAACGTGACCGACTCCTTGTCCTACGAAGAAGATTCGGTAGCAATTTTGGATTACCAAGTTAGAAAGTTGAGAAACAAAGAGATTGTTTCGATTAAAGTGTTATGGAGAAATCAGAAAGTCAAAGAAACAACTTGGGAATCAAAAGATGATATGAGCGATAAATACCCAAATTTATTTGATCCGGTGAATGAAGTGATGGAAGGTACAATCTTTGTCCTTTTCTTTCCATGCTTTTGTTTGCTTGAAATCGTGCTTGTCTGTTTTCCGCATCATCATTCCGGGATAAATGATCCCAAAGGGGGATATTGCAACACCTCGACGTCTTCTTAGCTAAATTCCATCCATGGAAAGTCTAAGCATTAGCTTCTAGAATGATCTAAATTAATTTTCATGTGGAATTTCCTACATTTCAACCTTTCATTATATAGATGACTGAATTAACTTTCCAACGATATAAGATTCGTCTAAAATGGACCCTCGGTGAAGAAGTTATGAATAATTTATAGTTCCAGTCGTAAACATCATCATTTTGGTGTCTAGCGCATCGCGGAGAGGGTCAAATTATCAATCGTAAAATTCTAGTGGGGCTCCGCAATGGTGGCGCATTGCAGAGACACCCAATTTCCCACTCGTCAATTTCCAGTGGACCACCGTGATTGTGGCGCGTCGCGGTGGCACCCGAAATTGGTTTTTTTAGTTCAAATTTCCAGTTCAGTTTAGGAGTCATTAAGGGTAATTTTGACTATTCCCTAACCTGTAAAACCTTCCAAACAAAGGATTTAGGGTATGCTTGAGCAACTTAACCCTATTTTTATCAAAATCATCAAGAACCCTCTCTAGGGTTATAAAATAAAAACTCAAGTAGTTCAAGATTCAACCGTAGGTTTCGAAGTTGATCGCATAGTTGGAATCCCCAGGTCGTAGGCTTCAATAAGTACCTATTGTCTTCCTAATTCGAGGTACGCGGGGTTTTTCCTAAAATCTCATGGGCATAGAAATCATGTTTTAAGAATGGGGTTTTGAAGTTTATGAATATAATCATGTTTTAGAAGTTTTGACGGTATTGTTTTGGTCTTTAGGACTTTCACCCAAATTGATTTGAAATTATGTATGTATGTACGTATGTGTTCAAGAATGGTTATTCAACTGAGATCATGAATTATAATGAATCCCTCTCTTGTTATGAGTTTTCTCATCTTCGTATGATATAAATTGTTTTGAATGTGTTTTGAAGAGTATGATATGAAATACTTTGGCTTTTGCTATGTTTTGAATATGATTTTTGAATACGAAAAAGAGGGTTGTGAATGTTGAATATACATATAATGAAAGAGTGCATGATTTTGCCAAAAGCACGTGACCACCATATGTTTGATGAGAGTTTTTGCATAGTTTTGACTTGAGTTTTCGGAACATGAAATCTTTTCTGCAAATTACATATTTTTGGTGGTTTGAAACTACATTTTTATGAAAGATCATGCTTATTGCATTATGGCTCAGAAATTGAACTTGCAAGTCTTGATGTGACGACACTAACTCAGAAAATGCCATGATAAATTCAGAACAGAATAGAATGCATGTTTGAAATTAGATTTACAGATTTTATGATTAGAATGTTGCATGATTAGAAATGGTTAAAAATTGGGTAGAAAGAGATGTTAGTTGGTTCCCCAAAGAAGGCATGATTCCAGATACTCATTTCTTGAAACCGTGATTTGCCGATCTGGGTATATCTTATATTATGCTGGCCTAGTGCCATATGGCGTATTAGAATCAGAGACTCCAACCCTTGCGGCACACTCGGGTTGGAGGCTTCCCCGCCGAGGCAATGGAGAATTCCATATAGCCCGTGGAATATCAGAAAATGTAGGGGAGTGCCACCTAACTCAGAAGTAATACAAAGATCAGAAACTCTTTTGACAAGAATGATTTATGATTACTCAAATGATGCCCATGTATTTCCAGAAACTATTTTATGCATGAAATTTGATGAAAAATTGGTCTCATCTATTTTATATATATGTTCAAGTACTCTATTTTGGATTGCTTCGCATGCTAGTACTTTTGTGCTGACCTCCCCTCTCTTCAGGTTCTGAGGCACAGTCTAAGGGTCCAGATAAACAGTAGATATTTCAGATCGCAAATCAAATTGTGCAGTTGTGATCCTTTTATGATCCAGAAGGCCTAGTTATTTTAGATAATTATCTTTAGTTCTATTTTGGTCTACTGGGGGCCTTGTCCCAGTTTTCAGACAGTTTGTTTAGTCCATAGTATAGATTTTGCAGACTGAATCAGACATTATTATTCAGATATATCTTGGATTTTAGTTTTCAGTGTTATATTCACATTCAAGTTGACCATGTTTTCGTAGTATTTTGAATCTACCACATTTCTTTTATCATATGAATTATGTGCATGATTACCAGATAGATAGGGGTGTTTCGGGCCTTCATTGTTCGGAATGCTCATCACGGCTAGGGCCTCAATTCGGGTCATGACACTTATACTATTTGACTAGTTTGGTGGTCTAAAAATAATGTTTTGAAAGAGAAAAATGTAACATGATATTGTATGAATTAGAAATATGACTTGCAAGTTTTGGTATGACGATACCAATACAGATAATGGCATGGTAACACAAAATAGAATAGAATGTAGATTTTCATCTATATTTCTAGATTTTGAATTTAGAACGATGCATGTTTATATAAGGGTAAAAATGGTCTTAAAAAGAGTTAGATGGTTACCCGAAGAAAGTGCGAGTTGAAAGACTCAATGCTAAAAATCGTGATTTACCGACAAGGAGTAATGGTACCATGCTGTGTGGTCTTGTGTACCTTGATTTATGTTGTCCCACTTTAGGACTATGGTTAGGAGCCATGCTTTGTGGTCTTGTGCACTACCATGATATGTTGATATGATTGGGGATCATGGCACAATCCTGTATGTTCTTGCTTATCTCCCCACACTGATACTCCAATCCTTGTGGCAAACTTGGATTGGAGGCTTGGCCTCCGAGTCAAGGGCGAATTCCATATAGCCCGTGAAACTATAGATTGTAAGCCTCCGAGTCAAGGGCGAATTCCATATAGCCCGTGAAATTATAGATTGTAAGGTGTACCATCTAGCTCAGAAGTAATATAAAGAGTGGTTTATGATTTCAAAGAAATGTTTTAAGGTCTTTAAAGTGTGACCATGTGTTTTCATATATTATATGTAAAATATTTTATGAATTTCTCTCACTTATGTTATATATAAATACATTATTTTGGATTTCTCTGTGTACCAGTACATATGTATTGATCCTCTATATCTCAGGATCTAAGGTACAGTCCTGTGGTCCCATCTAGCAGTAGGTCCATGTGTGTCAGAAGTTGCAGTTAGTGAGCCCTCCATTATTTTGGATGGCCTAATCTATATGTCATTGTTATTTTATTTTGATTCATGGTCCGACTGGGGGCCTTTTCCCAGTCTTCAGATGGATGTTACTTTTAGTTAGTAGAGATTTCGCTAACTAGTGTTATATGTTTTTTATCTTTATGAACTCATTTCGGTATAGAGTAGTTGAAATAAAAGTTGACTATGATTCCATACTGTTTTATATTTTGGTATTTTCCTTCATATAATATGAAAGTGTGTATGATTTCCAGATAGAGAAGGGCACTCGGGTCTTCATGGTTTAGGATATCCGTCATGACAGGGCCTCAATTTGGGTTGTGATAAACTTGGTATCTGAGAATGGTTCTTGGTCCCAGGGTGTTTACAAAATCGTGTCTAGTAGAGTCTTGCTTATGGGTATGTTGTGTACCACACTTATAATTAGGAGGCTACCGGGCATTTAAGAGTGGTTTCTTATTCTTTCATACTCTAGTTCATGCGATGGAGTCGTCCATAAGAAAGTTATCCAAATTCCTTCCTTGATTAAAGTTCATAGACCATCCATCATTGTTGAGGTGATACAAGTCTAAGAGTCTAGCTCCCCTAGTGATGTGGTTCTCTCTAATTGAGTTATCCATAAAGTTATGAGATATCATAAGGACTTGAGGAGATTACATTAGTGCATTAAGGCGTATTGATCTGAGCGTATACCTTTATCTTGATGAATTGGTGATTTTCAGCATGAGGTTCGAAGTGTATTCAGTCCCCTTTCAAAATTCGTGATGCAGATGTCATTCATAAGGGTAATAATTTGTAGAAGAATGTTGGAACTATATTTCCACCAGAGTAGTAGTATATGTTAAAGTGCCATGACCTATTAGTAGTGAGATTGGACAAGAAGTTGGTGATATGAAGTCACAAGGTTAGAAGTCAGAGTGAGTATGACTTTTGCATAAATAAATAGTTTTAGTGATATAATCATGGATTGAGAAGTTGGATGCCATTGTATAGTGATAGACTAATGTTGTAGAAATATTTGTAGATTGTATGGTAGTTTGTGAAGAAAATGACTAGATATGATTTTTATTTATTCAAATTAGGGAATGATGTCAGAATAGATAGTTATGGTGGTAGTATAAATCATTTATAGATTTGAATGGAGAAGGGTAGATTAGTCAATAAGTTGTGGGTAGAGACTCACTGATGTTTATGGGATTTGGTAATAGTGAGAATGTATACATGGGTAAGTAGACTTAATGTGAGAAGGTATGTAGTGGATTCTGAGTTATAATAGTGAGGTTATGGAGAGGATGTGATTGTAGGTAGTACTTAAGTGAAATTTTCCCCAACTTGATAGACCAGTATAGTATGTGGCATGCTTTATCGGTGGTACATGATTGATTGTAGACTATGGGCTTGAACTTGATATGTGGGTAGTGGTGGATAGTAGCTTAAAATTAGTGATGTATGTTTTGTGAAAATGAATTAGTATGCTTGATGTGAGGTATGAAATAGCTCAGGTTGGAAACTTGTGAAAAAAAAAGGAATGGATAAGTGTGATATTTATGTACATGAGCACTAGTGTTAAAACAATGAATTATTGTTGAATCATTAAGTGGATAAGAACGTGAGTATATAGGAATAAGTTGAACCCCAGGTTGCAGGTTGTTAGATAAAGTTTTATGTTTATGCATGTTCTGTGTACCTAGATTTAGTTCTTGAATCTTATAGTATGGAGAAGCCTAGGAAGTTGTTGTATAGTTTTCTTTAGAGTTGAATTGAGGAGATATAGGTAGGCAAAGTGCGCCTTTGGTATAGTTTTGCATATTTTGTTATGTTGTAGGTTATGCGATTAAAGGTGTAATGACAGTATTCTAAGGAATTGAAGATTGAGTGTTAAGTGTTTAGAAGCGTGGGTGTCTATTCCCATGAAAATATTAGTCGTACGTTGTAGAGTGATGGCTATAGAGGCTAGCAAAAGTTAAGAGTAGCATTTTCAGAAAGCGAGGCCTTCAGAGTATAGTTCATTAGGGAGAGTCTAGAGTTTGAGTATATGGTGATGTCTCTGTTGTGTTGAGGGTTGTGGCTATAAATTTTTATGTGAGGTTATGTATGTAAGTCTAGGATTGTGACTTTGATCTAAGTGGGAGATGGTGAATGAAGGTAGTTCCCAAGTGTTCTCAGTATGGCAAGTTGCGGGAAGGAACTATGATAAACCTAATTCTACTCAACCATAATCCTTCTACTTCAATTTAGGAGAGCATCCTGCTAATGTCTTACGTCATCTGTTCAAGTCATGCCTATGCCTATGGTTCGAGTTCTCTATGGACTTATGTTTATGATCTGACCTCCAAACTAGAAGCAATTATGTATCTTAGTAATCCAGTCTTTCATGTATTCAAGCCATATGTTATGTTGTTCGTGATCCATGAAAATCTATGTCTCCCAGCATGCTTAGTCCTAAGGAAATATGTTTCTATATGTCACTGATTTATCGTATGTTAGGTTTAGACAAAGTGATAAAGTTTATGCTAACCCATGGAAAATCTCAGTTCTTTAAATGAGGACAAATCGCTTCAAGCGACAATCTTTGTCTTAGTTGTAATGTAACACCACGTAGCATTCTCGACTCAATACCACTCTTAGTTGCATGTATGGAGAGCTTACAACCTGAAAATTTTTCTAATTGTTAAAAGACTTAGTCATATGTATGATCTCTTAACTTCCATGATTTTCAAATTAATTTTTTTGACCCCGAGATATAGATTTTTGAGTTGATTCAAGGTCAGAGGTGTAAAGGGGGTGTCTCAGCAAAGTTTCAGATTTTTCAGACGACGTTTGAGGCATGTTTGGATGATAGAAAAAGTAGGCTAATGCGATGTCGATGCACCGCGCCAGGAATTGCGTCGGTAGGGACCAATGTGGTGCGTCGCTTAATGCGTCGTGTACCCTGTTCGTCTTACTAATTTTTGGGTCCAAGAGGGTAATTCAGTCTCTTTCCCTCATTTTATTTTGATATGTGCACCAATGTTTTCTCACTGTGATCTTTGCTAAGAATTCATATTTTATTGTGTTTCTTTCTAACGACTCTTTACTTATGATCCAGACACTTGATATATGGAGAACTTCGTGTCTATTTTATTGTATCTTTATTTTATGTCCCTCCTTATGTAGTGCAATAAGTATAAGTTATGGTCTAATGGTGTTACTTTCGTTCATGACATTTATGCTCGGGTCCCTTAATAACCCTCCGTATGATAGTATGATGGTGACTGTGGAAGCGTGGTGATGAGTTAGGTAGGGGAGTAGATGTTCTTGAAGGTGAAAAATTTAATGTGAATTCTCGAGCTAAGGTTATAGGTGAAAGGGAAAAGAAGGATATGAACTCTTGTTGTGTTAAATAGCTAAGAAGGAGGAATGTGGCATAAATATCTGTGAGAGTGATTGAAATTGTTGGTCTTAGTGGGGAGATTCATGTAGTGGGTGTAGTAATGATTAGACTTGAATATTATGGTTGCTGAAAATGCAAACCTATGTGCTATGTGGTTAATACTCTCTAATGTAAGTCTCGAGTGTGTTTGATGGTAGTGATAAGGTGAATAAATATTCTTAAAGAGATGTAAAGTATAGGGTCCCATAGCTTAAGTTAGCACCTTTATACTCCGAGTTAGGCTTCAACATAGCAGTACTAAGTAGTGGGACTCAAATTCTCGTGGCTAGATGTGCGATTGGAGAGCTGTAAGTTGGCGAGTGTGAAGTATGCTATCTATTATTTGGGGTGTAGATGATTAGTACCGCTAAGTTTAAGTCTATTTGTGGTACTTTGTAAGGTAGAGAATGCTTCTAATCCTATCTTCCGCGAAATATTATTTCATTATTAGTACCAATATTAATCAGGTCTATGATCATCAAATAAAACCCTGCCTTATGTTGTGATGATTATGATTCATAGAACTCATGTGCAATATCATCGCTATGTAAAGTCTCATTATCCCATGTTTCATGCTTTCACGTTTCACTAGGGGCTATCATGAAGCTCGTTTGAGGCCTTTGCATATTTCATTGAGGAAAAATATACAATGCGAGGTTTCGTTCTTTATTCTACACTTTTAGAGTTTAAACAAGTCCCAACCAATCATTCAGGGACGAATGATCCCAAAGGGGGATATAATGTAACGCCCCACATTTTTAAGCTAGAAATCAAACCGTCGTTCCTATGTGTGTAATCTCTTATTCCATGGTTTATATTTAATCTCATGTGTCATGATGTTTCTCCTAGTGTATGAAGTGAGTATTAGGTGAAAAGTGTTCATAGAAATCACTTAGAACAAGTTGAAGAATCTTTCATTCCCCTAAAGTTTGACATTCGATTCTATAAGGGTCCACTTTGAACGTGTATAACTTTAGATACACGTAGCATTTTTCATCTTTAAACCCACCAAATTGTAGATAATTGTATTAGCTTTCCAACAGTATCAATTTCACCTAAATACAATACCAAGCAAAAAGTTATGGTATTTTTGTATGAGGCAGTAAGGTCAGCGCGTTACGGAACTGTTTCACATGCTAAATTAGTTTCTAATTGATCTAGGGGCATTTTGGTAACTTCTTCTCACCCAAATTCCATCCATAACATAAAATTTCAGCCCAAGGAGCATCAATTGACTCTTAAATCAATTTTCTCTCAAAAGAAAAACCCTAACCACCTCTCCAAGAACAAGATTCAATTTTTCTTCTCAAAGATCAAGAATTCAAGCCTTTCAATTTAAGATTCTCAAGAAAGGTTTCAAGATTAGGCTTTCAATCTTAAAACTAAATAATCTAAGGTACGTGGGGTTTTTTTCTAAAACGACATGGGCATGGTGAAATTGTTTTAATGATGAATAAATGTTTAGAAATCATGAATTTACAAAGGGGTTTGGATTTACAATGACAATTATGAATTATGAAAACTTATTGATGATAAAGTTTTGGTTTTGAGGCCTCCCCCCCTTAAATTCAATTTTGTTCATATATGTTCATATATGGGTTGAATGTTTGAAACTTTATTTGAGAGCACGCAGATTTATACTCCCTCTCTCATTATGAATTATTCGATGGCATATTCAGAAGCATGACATAAATGTCTTTACTATTATTTGTTGAATTGGTTTTGATGATGACTTGAAGAGAGGGCGTCTTTCTTAATTGTATAAATGAAAGTGATGATTTAAAAAAAAAGTGAATGATTTGTTACAAGATATTTGAGCACCATGTGTTTGTGAATTGAATTGAGGATCTTTGACTCTGTTTTCATGGATTTCATTATACTTATCCTCTTTTACTGTTTGACAAGTTTGGTGGTCTGAATTTTTTTTTGAAAGAGAAGACTGTAGCATGATTTGTATGGCTTAGACATATGACTTACAAGTTTTTGTATGACGATACCAATACAGATAATGCCATGGTAACACAGAACACAATAGAATGCAGATTTTTATTCAGATTTCCAGATTTTGAATTCAGAAAGATGCATGTTTATAAAAGGTTAAAAATGGGTTTAAAGAGAGTTAGATGGTTACCCAAAGAAAGTGCGAGTTGAAAGACTCAATGCTAGAAATCATAATTTTCCGACACGGGGTAATGGTACCATGCTGTGTGATCTTGTATACTTTGATTTATGTGGTCCCACTTTGGGACTATGGTTAGGATCCATGCTTTGTGGTCTTATGCACTACCATGGCATGTTGATTTGATTGGGGATCATGGTACCATGTTGTGTCGTCTTGCGTGTCTCTCCACACTGATACTCCAATCCTTGCGGCAAACTTGGATTGGAGGTTTGGCCATTGAGTCAAGAGAGGATTTCATCTAACCTGTGGAATTACAGATTATAGGGTGTACCATCTAGCTCAAAAGTAATATAAAGAGTGGTTTATGATTTCAAAGAAATGTTTCAAGGTCTTTAAAGTGTACCCATATGTTTTCATATATTATATGTAAAATATTTTATGAATTGCTCTCACTATGTTATATATAAATACATTATTTTGGATTGCTCTGCATACCGGTACATATGTATTGACCCCCTATATATCAGGATCTGAGGCACAGTCCCGCAGTCCCATCCAACAGTAGATCCATGTGTGTCAGAAGTTGCAGTTGGTGAGCTCACCCTTATTCCGGATGGCCTAATCTGTATGTCATTGTTATTTTATTTTGATTCATGGTCTGACAGGGGGCCTTGTCCCAGCCTTCAGACGGATGTTACTTTCAGTTAGTAGAGATTTCGCTGACTAGTGTTAGATGTTTTTGATCTTTATGAACTCATTTCGGTATAGAGCAGGTGAAATAAAAGTTGACCATGATTCCGTATTGTTTTATATTTTCATATTTTCCTTCATATAATATAAAAGTGTGTATGATTTCTAGATAGAGAAGGGCACTCGGGTCTTCATGGTTTGGGATGTCCGTCACGGCTAGGGCTTCGATTCGGGTCGTGACATTATTGTTCTAGCCGTTATTCATAGTTTAGTGGTACAACAAATGAATGTCAAAACTTCATTTTAAATGGTGATTTAGAGGAAGAAATCTACATGACTCAACATGAGGGTTTTGTGGTCCCAGGATAAGAGGATAAAGTATGCAAATTGAGAAAGTCCTTATATGGACTTAAGCAGGCACCTAAGCAGTGGTATTAAAAATTTAATTTCACATTAATGGATAACAGCTTTGTTGTTAATTCATCTGATACTTGTGTTTATTCTAAAATTATAGGATCGGATTGTGTGATTATATGTTTATATGTGGATGACATGTTAATTTTTGGCCCTAATGTGAATGTTGTAAATGAGACTAAGAAATTTTTATTTTCTAAATTTAAAATAAAAGACCTTGGAAAAGTTGATGTGATTTTAGGAATAAAATCAAAAGAACTGTTAATGGTTTCTCTTTGTGTCAGTCTCATTATATTGAAAAAATGTTGAACATGTTTGATTGTTTTGATGTAGTTTCAGTGAGAACTCCTTATAATCCAAGCATAACACTTGAAAAAGAATAAAGATTCTAGTGTTTCTCAAATTGAATATGCTAAAATAATTGAGAGTGTAATGTTTCTCATGAGCTATACTCGGCCTGATATAGCTTATGCTGTTAGTAGATTGAGTAGATATACTCATAATCCCAGTAGAGAACATGTAACGCCCCGTATTTTCAAGCTAGAAATCGGACCGTCATTTCTGTGTATGTAAACTGTTATTCCATGGTTTATATTTAATTTCATGTGTCATGATCTTTCTCCTACTGTATGAAGTGAGTATGAGGCAAAAAGTATTCAGAGAAATCATTTAGAGCAAGTTGAGATAAGAATCTTTCATTCCCCTAAAGTTTGATATTCGATTCTACAAGGGTCCACATTGAACATTTATAACTTTGTATACACGTAGAATTTTGCAACTTAAGACCAACCAAATTATATATAATTGAATTAGCTTTCCAACGATACTAATTTCTCCTAAATACGATAATCGATCGAAAAGTTATGGCATTTTCCGTGTGAGGCAGTAAGGTCAATGCGTTATGGAACTGTTTCACACGCTAAATTAGTTTCTAATGGGTCTAGGGTTATTTTGGTCACTTTTCCTCTCCCAAATTCCATCCATAACATAAAATTTCAGCCCGAAGGAGCATCAATTGACTCTTAAATTAATTTTCTCTCAAAAGAACAACCCTAACCACCTCTCCAAGAACAAGATTCATTTTTTCTTCTTAAAGATCAAGAATTCAAGCCTTCCAATTCAAGATTCTCAAGAAAGGTTTCAAAATTAGTCTTTCAATCTTCAAACTAAATAATCTAAGGTACGTGGGATTTTTCTAAAACTACATGGGCATGGTGAAATTATTTTAATGATGAATAAATAATTAGAAATCATGAATTTACAAAGGGGTTTGGATTTACAATTAAAATTATGCATTATGAAACCTTATTGATAATAAAGTTTTGGTCTTGAGGCCCTCCCCTCTTAAATTAGATTTTGTTCTTATATGTTCATATGTGGGTTGAATGTTTGAAACTTGATTTGAGAGAACAAAGATTTATTCTTCCTCTCTCATTATGAATTATTCGATTGCATATTGAGAAACATGACATAAATGTCTTTACTATTATTTGTTGACTTGGTTTTGATGATGACTTGAAGAGAGGGTGTCTTTCTTAATTGCATAAATGAAAGTGATGATTTTAAAGAGAAGTGAATGATTTTTTACAAGATTCTTGACCACCATGTGTTGGTGAATTGAATTAAATATCCTTGACTCTGTTTTCATGAATTTCATTATACTTATCCTCTTATACTGTTTGACTAGTTTGGTGGTCTGAAAATAATGTTTTGAAAGATAAGACTGAACATGATATTGTATGGCTTAGAAATATGACTTGCAAGTTTTGGTATGACGATACCAATACAGATAATGCCATGGTAACACAGAACACAATAGAATGCAGATTTTTATTCAGATTTTTAGATTTTGAATTCAAAAAGATGCATGTTTATAAAAGGTTAAAAATGGGCTTAAAGAGAGTTATATGGTTACCCAAAGAAAGTACGAGTTGAAAGACTCAATGCTAGAAACCGTGATTTGCCGACACAGGGTAACGGTACCATGCTGTGTGGTCTTGTGCACCTTGATTTATGTTGTCCCACTTTGGAACTATGGTTAGGAGCCATGCTTTATGATCTCGTGCACTACCATGACATGTTGATTTGATTGGGGATCATAGAACTATGATATGTGGTCTTGTGTGTCTCCCCACACTGATACTCCAATCCTTACGGCAAGCTTGAATTGGAGGCTTGACCGCTGAGTCAAGGGAGAAATCCATAGAGCCCATGAAATTACAAATTGTAGGGTGTACCATCTAGCTCAGAAGTAGCATAAAGTGTGGTTTATGATTTCAATGAAATGTTTCAAGGTCTTTAATGTGTGCCTATGTGTTTTCATATATTATATGTAAAATATTTTATGAATTTCTCTCACTTATGTTATATATAAATACATTATTTTGGATTGCTCTGCGTACCAGTATATATATATTAACCCCCTATATCTCAGGATCCGAGGCACAGTCCCGCGGTCCCATCCAACAATAGATCCGTGTGTGTCAGAAGTTGCAGTTGATGAGCCCTCCTTTATTTCAGATAGCCTAATCTATATGTCCTTGTTATTTTATTTTGATTCATAGTCTTACTGGGGTCCTTGTCCCAGTCTTCAGACGGATGTTACTTTCAGTTAGTAGAGATATCGCAGACTAGTGTTAGATATTTTTGATCTTTATGAACTCATTTCGGTATAAAGAAGTTGAAATAAAAGTTGACCATGATTCCATTTTATTTTATATTTCCGTATTTTCCTTCATATAATATGAAAGTTTGTATGATTACCAGATAGAGAAGGGCGCTCGGGTCTTCATGGTTTGGGATGTTCGTTACGACAAGGGACTCGATTCAGGTCGTGACAAACCATTGACATGCTCTTCATTGCTTGTTAAGGTACTTGAGAGGTACTATGGATTGGTGTTTGCATTTTAATAAATTTCCTACTATTTTAGAAGTTTTTTGTGATGCAAATTGGGTGACTGACAATGATGAAGTTAGCTCGACCAGTGGCTATATGTTTACTTTGGGTGTAGGTGCTATTTCATGGAAGTCTTCAAAGAAGACTTGTATAGCACGTTCTACTATGTAATCTGAATTAATTGCTCTCGAGTTGGTATGGCAAGAAGTTTAGTGACTGAGAAATCTTAACAGATATGCCTTTATAGGGAAGACAAATATCACCAGTCTCTTTACATTGTGACTTACAGGCGGCAATTGGGATTGCTAAAAATAGTGTATACAATGGTAAAAAGAGACATATTCTCATCAGACATGGTGCAGTTAAACAATTATTGAAACATGGTGTGATTTTCTTGGAATATGTAAAATCCGAAAGAAATTTGATGAATCCTATAACCAAGGGTTTGAAAAGGATAATAGTTCTTGAATCGTCGAGGGGGATGGGGCTAAAGACCATGGATTGAGGTAATATGGTGGATACCCATTTATGGTTAAATGAAACCATATAGGCCTTCAATAAACACTACATATCCTATCCCTATGGCGTGTGGTAGTGTATTATAAGGTTGAACTTATTTTTGCTCTTAATGATCCATAGCCTTAATATGGTCTATGAGATAGACTTGGTGGATCACCTAAGTGAGTGTAAAAGGTTGGTCACCTTTTTATGAAAGACTTGGGTTATCTTTCTAGAGCACTCATGAGACCCAAGATTTGTGTGCATGACAATAAAAGATTTTTTGTGAGTTTTGGTTGGATTCTATATTTTTTTTGGGTCATATGGTGACAAAGTTGTTATTATGGCTCATCCACCCAAGACAATGATAATTTGTGATTGGGTTGAACCTATTTCTCCCATTGAGATTTAGAGTTTTATTAATTTAGCGGGTTATTTTTAGCTTTTCGTAGAGGGTGTCTTAGCTATTGCGGCTTCTTTGACCAAGTTGAATCAGTAGAAGGTTGTATTTCAGTGGTCGGTTCTTGTGAGAAGAGCTTCAAAAAGTTCAAGGAGTTGTTGATTTTGGCTCTTAGTTTGACTTTACCACGAAGGGCGTAGGTTTTACCATGTTTTTTAATGTTTTTAGTGTTGGTTCGGGTGTGGTGTTTTTGTAAGAAGGTAAGGTGATTGCATATGTCTCTCGTCAGTTGAAACCTCATGAGAAGAATTATTTTACCCATGATTTAAAGTTCGCAACCATAGTGTTTATGTTGAATTTATGGAGGCATTACTTGTATAGAGTTCTTTTCGAGATTTTCTCTGGTCATTTAACCTTCAGTACTTCTTCAAGCAGTGAGATCTTAATATGAGACAACAGAGTTAGCTTGGTTATTTAAGAACTATTATCTCACTATGCTTTATCATCCGGGCAAGGCTACTATGGTTGTGTATTCCTTAAGTAAGAAGGCAACTAGAATAAAGAGTTTATCTCATCTATTGATTTAAGAGTGACCTTTATCCTCGGAAGTTCAGTCATTAGATAACCAGATTGTTATACTTGATATTTTGACCCCCGGACATGTGTTAGCCTTTGTGGATGCCAGATCTTCTTTGATAGAACAAATTCGAGCTCACCAGTCTGATAATGATAGCTTAAAGGCGATTCGAAATAATGTGTTGAGTGGCTAGGCTAAGGAAACATCTCTTGATTTTGATGGTATTTTAATAATTGATTGTAGAGTATATGTGTTGAGATTTGTGGATGGGTTAGGTTGATTTTGGAGGAGGAAATTTTTTTTAGATATTCTATTCATCAAGGGGTAACCAAGATGTACCATAATTTGAAGTAAAATTATCCGTGGAGTGGTATGAAGAAGGATATAGATGACTTTATAACTTATTGCTTCTATTGTAAGCACGTGAAGGCTGACTATTAGAGACAGGGTGGTTTGCTTAAGAGATTATCTATTTCTAAATGGAAGTGGAAGCAGATCACTATGGACTTCGTTAGTAGGCTGCCTCATATTTCTCGTGGTTCTGACAATATTTGGGTAAGCATCGATTGATTTACCAAATTGGCCGATTTCGTACCTATTTAGATTTTTTTCAATGCTAAGAGGTTGACTCACATTTATGTTCGTGAGATAGTTCATCTTCATAAGGTACCCGTGTCTATAATTTTAGAAAGAGGCTCAGTGTTCACTTTTATTTTTGGGAGGACACTTCAGGATGAGTTGGGTACTTAGGTTAACTTTAGCACAATTTTCCATCTCTAGATCGATGGTCAGTTAGAGTGAACTATTCATGTTTTGGATGATATACTCGCACCTGTGTCATGGACTTCGAATGTCTGTAGGAGCATTTTTTTATCCTTAATAGAGTTCACTTAAAATAAAGGTTACGATTCAAGTATTAAGATTGCACCCTTTGAGGCATTGTATGGTAGGCATTATCGATCTCTTATTGGCTAGTTTGAGAATTAAGACATTAGAATCTATGGTACTGACT
Organism: Capsicum pubescens; assembly: GCA_030864215.1. Lineage (NCBI taxonomy): Eukaryota > Viridiplantae > Streptophyta > Magnoliopsida > Solanales > Solanaceae > Capsicum > Capsicum pubescens. The sequence continues at coordinate 123,372,830 of CM061542.1, forward strand.
TGCTTTGTGAGTCATTGGATAGGGTTTAGGTGATTCAGGATAGGCTTTTGGCAACCCGAAGTAGGCAAAAAGAGTTATGCAGATGACAAACTTCATGCTTTGAAGTTTGGGATTAGTGATCGATTCTTTCTTTGTATGTCACCACAAAGGGCATGACGAGGTTCTGAAAGAGGGGAAAGCTTAGACTGAGGTACATTGAACCTTTTGATATTCTTCGAACAGTTAGGGAGGTTACTGATGAGTTGGCTTTACCTCCAGACCTTTTAGTTGTTCATCTAATTTTTATGTGTCTATGCTTCAACGCTATATTTTGGATGAGTCTCACGTGCTTTGTTAGGACTCACTTCAATTAGATAAGAGGTTGACCTTTGTAGAGGATCCAGTTTTTATTTTAGCCAGAGATGTTAGACGGTTTTATTCTTAAGATATTCTTGTGTTTAAGGTTCAGTAGAGACACCATCATATTGTAATGACATGAATTTGTGAATTTTTCTTTTCTATGTGTTTTGACCATTTTGAGCTTTCCTATAGTTACTACATATTAATTTTGAGGTTTAAGGATTGTTGGAACGGTTCCTGATGCGATAAAAAATGTTTTGTGCAAATTTGTGGTTTTTAAAGGCTTAAGAAGCCATATAGTTGACTTTAATAAACTTTCACTATTTTGAGTGTCCAATGGCAAAATAGTCTGCGCCGGCAAATCCAGATGCCGAATTTGGGCTAGTAGCAGGATTGGTTCAAATTCGTGGCTTTTATGTATCATTCGATTCTTGGTCAGAAAATAGTAAAAAGGGTCCTAGGTGTTAATTTTTCGAAAACAATTTTTTTAGAAAATCCAACATTGCCATTGAGTCCGAAACGCCGAAATTATCCTGGTAGAATTTATGGGTAGATTCTATCGGGTCTTGAACTAATTTTGAGGGTCCATTTGGAGATATTTTTAACTTGGATTATTCTTCTGGTGTAGCATTTTTTGGTGCATCATGTTCTTTATTACAATCACGTGGATATATGTCGCAATCATGGGCATTGATGATTCTCTTTATAGCAATTGCATGGTGATGGTACTATGATCGGGATGGGTATTTGGATGGGCCGGGTTTGTTTTTTTCCATCACAGTTGCGAGGCCCTGCTCTTGAAATTTTGATGACCAACTTAAGCCCTGGTTAATGTTGACCCTCGCGAGTGCGAGGTAGGGGCCATGATTGCGAGGCACTGTTCACTAAATTGTACAAAAGCCTCATTTTGTATTTTTCTCCATTTTTGGACCTTTGAGCTTTGAGTTTGGTCCATTCTTGAAGATTTATTCTCTATTTGAGCTTAGGTAAGTTCCTAAATATTATTTCCATTATTTTTTATCGATTATATCATCAAAATCTCCTTTAAATCATGATTTCAAAATGGACAATTTGGGGTTTTACAAGTAAAGTTTAAAAATAGTTTTTTTTATTTGGTCCTTAATTTAAACCCATTTTCGTGTGGTTTTTTCTCCTGTAGAATCCTATAACCTTTGGGAGTGTGTTCTTTTTAAAAAATTCTAGGTTTACCCGTTTCATTTTTAAACTCATTTTTCAAATCCATTTTGGATCCGACCCAAATATGGGGAATATAAATATCATTAGTTTTATTTTAATGCATAGATGCTATATTTGAATGTTGTTGTTGATTATGAGGTCATTCACAAGGGGAAAGTTGTGCATTGAAGAACTTTAGATTTTCACATTTTGAGGTAAGTTATAGATTAACTTCTTTAATATTGAGCTAGGTAGTTAATAAATATGTAAAACATGTTATAGGTTGCGAAAATAACTATGGGGTTTATGTTTAGAGATTATTTTTACTGTTGTGTGCCGGTTTAGGGGCTTATATTCTATTGTAGTTGGTTTATGAACTTGAGTCTTAGTGGTGGATATTGTAATGACCTGGATTGCATAAATTTTACTTTTATGTGATTTGACCATTTTTCCCTTCCCCATAGATGCTACATGTTTGTTTTGGGGTATGGGGATAGTTGGCATGGTTTCGAATGCCTTTGTGAGGGTTTTAGGAGAGTTTGAGATGTTTAGGGGATTTTTAAGTCCTATAGATACCTCGATCAAAATGTGACATTTTGAGTGTTGGATGGTGATTTGTATAGTTCTATTAAATTTGAAATGTCAAGTTTGAGCTAGTAGAGGGATTGGTATTGGTTTGAAACCTTTATTTTATAATTCAACCCTCTATTTGGAAACTAGTTTAAATAAGTTTTTACTTGTTTAGGGGGTTAATTTGTTTAACATGATCTTTTTTTCAAAATTTAGACATTGCCATTGAGTCTAGAATGTCAAAAATAGCCTGTTAGCATAGCTTATTTACAATTATGAGATTTTGAACGAATTTCAAGGGGTCAATCGACTTTGTAACTTAGTAAAGTTGCTAAATTCAGTTGATATTTGGTGCAACTGCTTAAGCGACCAAGGACCAATTAAGAAGTAGGCGCTTTAGCAACTAAAAACCGCTTAAGCAGTAGTTTCTATTTTATCACTTTTTAACTCGAAGGGTTGGAAAACATTTATTTTGAGTTTTAAATAATTTTAAAACTTTAAAGAAAGTTTCAGTCCTATCACCCGAGGATGGAGCCTAGACTAGAGGGAAAGGAGGGCATCAAGGACAACCTTGGGATAGAGGATGAGTACGAGGAGTTATCCCAAATATAGAGGGTCTGTTGATTTGGTTATTGACTCATTTGGATAGTGTTCCCTTGAGTACACCTAGTGTTTCTTTAGTTCTGAGTATGGTACCGTCGTTAGTGTCAATATTTGCTTATGGTATCCCCTTGACTCTGAGTGTGGTTCTATCATCTTTATTGATATCTTCTTAGGGTATTTCTTAGACTTTGAGTGGTGCTCAACCTTTTGTACCAATATTTGATCATGGTATTCCTAGTTCAAGGCTACAACCTTCATCTATCGTACCTTTATGTATGGATTCAGAGCCTTCCAAAATTAACATTCCTCCAGTTACTTCTGGTATAGTTAGGTCTTTAGATGATCAGAATAGGTTTGAGAGGTTAATCCACTTGGGTCCGCGCATGTTCAGTGTGGCTATTGGTGAGGATGTCTATGAGGTTTTTACTGACGGTCAGTAGAAGTTATATAATCTTGGGTCCCTTTAGTCTCATGGAGTGGCTTATACTACCTACTAGTTGATTGATATGACTATGGATTGGTGCAGGTTGTATGCAAGTTATAGACCTTTGAGTTCTCCTTCTATGGCTTGAACTCAGTTGTCTAAGGCCTTCTTAGAGAGATTTATGCCATATAGTTTGAGAGACAGATGCGTGATAAGTTTGACGTGGATATGTCTCTCAATCCTGGGCCTTGATGATTCTGTTTATAGCTATCGCGTGGTGATGGTACAACGATCGGGATGGGTATTCGGATGGGCAGGGTTTGTTTTTTTCCATCACAGTTGCGAGGACCTTCTCTTATAATTTTGATGACCAAATTAAGCCCCGATCAATGTTGACCCTCGCGACTGCGAGGTGAGGGCCACAATTGTGAGGCACTGTTCACTAAATAGTATAAAAGCCTCTTTTTGCATTTTTCTCCATTTTTGGACCTTTGAGCTTTGAGTTTGGACCATTTTTAAAGATTTCTTCTCTATTTGAGCTTAGGTAAGTTCCAAAATATTATTTCCATTATTTTTCATCGATTATATCATCAAAATTTCCCTTAAATCATGATTTCAAAATGGACAATTTGGGGTTTTACAATAAAGTTTAAAAAGTGTTTTTTTATCTGGACCTTGATTTAAACCCATTTTCGTGTGGGTTTTTCTCCTGTAGAATCCTATAACCTTTGGGAGTGTTTTTTTTTTAAAAAATCTAGGTTTACCTATTTTATTTTTAAATTCATTTTTCAAACCCATTTTGGATCTGACCCAAATACGGGCAATATAAATATCATTAGTTTTAGTTTAATGCATAAATGCTATATTTGAATGTTATAGTTGATTCTAAGGCCCTTCGCAAGGGCAAGGTTGCACATTAAAGAACTTTAGATTTTGACATTTTGAGGTAGGCTATAGATTAACTTCTTTAATATTGAGCTAGGTAGTTAATAAATAAGTAAAACATGCTATGGGTTGGGGGAAATAACCATGGGGTTTATGTGTTGAGATTGTTTTTACTGTTGTATGCCTATGTAGGGGCTCATATTCTGTTGTGGTTGGTTTATGATATCTTTTATTGTGTGTTTCTCTTATGAGGGCTTTATTTAACTTTATTGACCTTATCTGCGTATTAAAATTCCTTGATTCTAGATATAATGCCCATGTGGGGGGGGGTGATTTTGCTGATATAGACCTTATTTGAGCATTGGTTATTTCTATCATGATAAAAATGTCTGATTTAGGGGTTGATATGATAATAATGATGTCTTGCATGTATATTTTTTCTGTTGATGCTTTAATGTTTTTATAATCATGAACTACATATATATTTTGTTGATTTCTGAGCTCATTTATATGTATACATATTGGATGGATTAGATATCTTCATATTGAGTTGATTGTGAGCATTACATCCTTATTTCATAACTATATATTCATAAGATATTGGTACCATTGAGAAACCCTATTTTGAGAGAAAATGACTCACTTTTGAAAACCTTTGGCAAAGGTTGGTTACGGTATTTTGAAAAACCTTAGCCAAGGTAATTTACCAACAAGGTTTTCTTGAGATATAAGTAATAGTATATGGGTTATGAACCCCCCACGTGTCCTACTTGGTAGTTGTGAGCTTGGTGGGTGTATACAGAAAGTCATGTAATGGCTTTCATCATTCATCCCATCAGTATTGCATTGCAGTGCATTTGCACACACATCTTACTTGTTTTCATCAGTTTTCTTTACTTGTGCCTAGTGATGTATGGATTCTTGAGAAGAGAGAAGCTATGGTGGTCCCCCTCAGACCGGCCGGATCCCACGAGTGAATCAAAAGTTGGATCTACATTGGATGTCCCCCAAATTATCCCATCTATCCTCCTGAGGAGATGTTTGGTTTCATAGTGAGTTTAGTGGACATGCCTCCTGATGCTGAGATTTTTATAATAGAGATTTCCATGGCTATGATAGTAGTCTGGTTGAAGACACTTTTTAGGGATCATATGTTAAACCTTCAGGTTCTGCGACTTCAGGTAGTTAGACATCGGGCCAAGAAGGTTGTTCTTGTTCTTTTAAGCCCTCCCAGCATGATGCTAGTAGTAGAGAGTGTTTTGTATGTCATGATATTGGTCATTACATGAAGGGTTACCCTAGACATATATTAAGTCTTAGCCAATAGTGTTCTTGGCTTTATTTTTTACCTACTACAATATCTGTAGTTGGAGGTGGTTCACAAGGTGGTTTGAGTAGTACTAGATATGATCGAGGTTGAGGTAGAGGGTGATTTGGTGGTGGTCGTGGAGTTACTCAATCTAAGAACAAATGTGGTCAGTTCTACGTTATACCTACTACACCCAAGGCATTGACCTTTGATACTGTAATTACTATTATCATCCCAGTTTCTTACAAATCTACTTTCTTTGACCTTAGGTCAGTTTTTATTTAAATCTCTATATGTTTTGTGTTTGGTTTTATGTTGCGTGTGGGCCTCTTGCTATGAATCTTTTTTTCTACCCATGTAGGAGATTCTTTAGCGATGGATTAGGTGTACCCATCTTGTGTGGTAACTTTTATGGACCATGAGACTTGGGTAGACTTGATTAGTCTAGGTATGGTTGATTTTGATATCATCTTGTATATGGATGTCTTAGCTCTTTATCATGCTACTTTGACCTGTTATGCAAAGATTATGATATTAACTACGCAGGGAGTGCCGAGATTATCATAGAAGGGTATGCTTAATTCAAGCCGAATGGTGTTATATCTTTTTTGCATGCTCACCACTTGTTAGAGAGAGGGTTTTCATCTTATTTATCTTATATCTATGATACTGGCATTAGCTCACCACCTTCTACTGATTCTATTCGAGGTTTTCTTGAGTCATGGATGTGTTTCCTAAGGATTTTCCTTGTATGCCTCAAGATCATGATGTTGATTTTCTATTGATGTGGATATGAGAACCAAACTCATTTCTATGGGCCCAATGGAGTAGAAAGACCAGTTGCAAAATTTGTTGCATACGAGGTTCATTAGACCTAGTGTATCTCATTGGGGTGCTCTTGTCTTATTTGTGAAGAAGAAAGATGGTTCAATGCGTTGTGTATTGATTATAGGTTGTGAACAAAGTGACAATTCAAAATAAGATTCTCTTCCTTACATAGATAATCTTTTTGACCAGCTTTAGGGGGTTTGCTGTTTTCCAAGATTGATTTGAGATTCGGGTATCATAAGTTAAAATTAGAGCTTTGGATATTCTGAAGATATATTTATACACTCGATACAGTCATTATGAGTTCTTGGTTTTGCCATTTGGTTTGACCAATGCCTTGATAGTGTTCATGGAGTTAATGAACTAGGTGTTTCGACTCTTTTGTGATTGTATTTAAAGATGACATCTTGGTTTATTCCAAGAGTGATAGCAACCATGTGAAGCATTTTAGGATTGTACTTGAGAGGTTTCTTGATAAGAAGTTGTATGCTAAGTTTTTTAAGTGCGAGTTTTAGTTGGATTCTATCTCTTTCTTGGTTCATGTGGTGACTAAAGATGGTATTATTGTTGATTCGGCCAAGATTACAGTAATTAGAGATTGGGCTATACCTACTTCTCCTATCGATATTCAGAATTCCTTTGGATTGACGTGTTATTACCGACATTTCATTAAGGGTTTTTCATCTATTACAACCCCTTTGACTAATTTAATTCATTAAAAAATGGTTTTTCTATGGTGAAGTACGTGTGAGAAGAGTTTTCAAAATCTCAAAGAGTTGGTGGCTTTGGCTTCTATCTTGACTTTTCCCAAGGAAGTTCTTCTGTGTTTTGTAATAAGTCTTGTGCAGGTTTGGTACGATGGTCTGCAAGTTATTTGGTGCTTTCAACAAAATTAGTCATTAATATGTAGGGCTAATGCACTCGTGGTGGGTGGTATGAAGAAGCATGTGGTGGATTTTATAGCTTATTTCTCGCGTTGTCAAAAGGTGAAGGCTGAACATTAGAGATCAGGTGCTTTGCTTTAGAGATTACCCATTCTTTAGTAGAAGTAGGAGCGGATCACTATAGACTTTGTGAGTAGGCTACCTCGTACTTTCCTTGGTTCGGAAATATTTGGGTCATCATGGATCGATTAAACAAATTGCCCCACCTTGTACGTATTTAGATTTTCTTCCGTGCTAAGAGATTGGCTTACATCTACGTTTGTGAGATAGTTCATCTTTATTGGGTACCCATGTCTATTATTTCATATAGAGTCTCAGTGTCCACTTCTAGCTTTTGGAAGATGTTTTAGGAGTAGCTGGGTACTTAGGTTGACTTTAGCACAACTTTCCACACTCAGATCAATGGTAATTTGGAGCGAACTATTCATGTTTTGGAGGATATACTCCCCACATATGTTATCAACTTTGGAGGTCAGCAGGAGTAGTATTTAACATTAGCGGAGTTTTTTTTTTATAATAATTACTGTGTTTTGAGTATTCAGATGACACCCTTCAAGGCATTGTATGTTAGGCGTTGTCTATCTCATGTTAGTTGGTTTGAGACCTCAAAGGTTAAACTCTATGGTACCGACTTGCTTTAGTAATTCTTTGCATAGGTTTTTGGTAATTCAGGATAGGCTTCGGGTGGCCCTAAGTAGGAAAAAGAGTTATGCAAACTATTAGCTTTGTTCCATAAAGTTTGAGATTGGTGATCGAATCTTTCTTTGCTATCGCCAAGGAAGGGTGTGATGACATTTGGGAAGAGGGGAAATTTTAGTCCCAGGTATGTCAGATCTTTTGAGATCCTCCGAACAGTTGGGGAGGTGCCTTATGAGTTGGCCTTACCCCCAGACATTTCAGACGTTCATCTAGTTTTTCATGTATCCATGCTCCGATGCTATTTTCCAGATGAGCCCCACGTTCTTTATTGGGACTTAATTCAGTTGGATAAGAGGTTGACCTTTGTTGAGTAACCAACGTCCATTTTAGTAGGGATGTTAGGTGGTTGTGTTGTATATATATTCTTATGGTTAAGCTTTAGTAGAGTCACTATTCTGTTGAGGAGGCTACTTTAGGGGTGAGTTGGATATGCATTGTTGTTACTCTCAGCTTTTTACCAATTTAGGTATTTCCTGGTGCAGCACTTTCTAGTGTGTAGGGCCCTTTATTGCGATTGCTTGGACATGTGTCAGGATTGTGGTCCTTAATGATTTCTTTCATCACAATCGTATGGTGGTGGTACTGCAATCATAACGAGAATTCGGTTGAAATGAGTCTGGTTTATTCATCACGGCTATGAGGCCTTTCTCTTATAGTCACAATGAAAAACTTAATCCCGGTCAATGCTGACCCTTGCTATCATGAAGTTGGGGTTGCGATCGCAAGACACTATTCATGAAACAATATAATAAACTTTTTTTGAGTTTTCCACTATTTTTGGTCCTTTGAACTTTGGATTTTGGTGATTCTTGATGATTTCCTTACCATTTGAGCTTGGGTAAGCTCAGAAACCTTGTTTCCATTGTTTTTCATCGATTATATTAGCAAAAACTACTTTAATTCATGATTTCAAAATGGAAAATTTTTGGTTTTATCGGTAGAATTAAAAAGGATTTTTCTTTGATTTGGACCTCATTTTTAACCCGTTATTGCATGGATTGTTTCATGTAGACTCTTATGATCCTAAGAGTGTATTTTTTAAAAATAAATCAGTTCTACCCCATTCAATTTTAAACTCGTTTTTCGTACTAATTTTGGACCTAGCCTAAATAAGGATAATATTGGCATCATTAGCTTTTTTTAATTCATAGATGCTATATTTGAATGTTGTAGTTAATTTTGAGTCGTTTTCATGGGGAAGGCTCTATGCCAAAGGACTTTAGTTTGGAATTTCATTATTCCAAGGTAGGTTATGACTTAACTTCTTTCAGATTGAGCTGTATTATAAAACATGCTATGGGTTGGTCAAAATTACTATAGGGTTTATATTATTTTTACTGTAGTGTACCCGCGTGAGGCTTATATTCTATTATGTTGCTTTTATGATATTTGATATTGTGTGTTGTTTTTGTGGGGGCTTTATTTGAATTCGTTGGTCTTATCTGTGCATTGAAATGCCTTTATTCGAGATATGATGCTCCTGTGGGGGATTATTTTACAAATATAGGCCTTATTTGAGCATTGGTTGCTTTTATCATGATACAAATTACCCAAGTTAGGGGTTGATATGATATTAATGATGTCATGCATGCATATGTATTCTGTTGGTGCCTAATTGAAGCATATAATCATGAATTATGGACATATTGAGTTTATTTCTAGGCACACTTGTATATATACATGTTGGATGGATTGGATATCATCATATTGAGTTGATTGTGAACATTACATCCTCATTTCATACATGTATATTCAAGAGATATTGGTACCTTCTTAAAATACTATTTTGAATGAAAATGACACACTTTTGAAAACACTTGAAGAGGATATTTCTTGGCAAGGTTGGTTATGGTATTTTGAAAAATCCTTGGCCGAGGTCATTTATAAGCAAGGTTGGTTTGACATATGAGTTATAGTATATGGGATTTGAACCCCTTATAAGTCCTTCCTGATAGTTGCGAGCTCGGTAGATGTATACAAAAATTCATGCAATGGCTTTCATCATTCATCCCATCCACATTGCATATATATATATATATATATATATATATATATATATATATATATATATATATATATATATATATATCGGTGTTGTTATATTTTCTATGTATTTTATATTAGACCTGTTAGTGGAGATGATGTACGCTACCATTTAGGACTTTTTGCTTGCAGGTGACGTTCTCATAGTATAGTTTACTTATCTTATTATACTTTTCTCAGTCGGCCTATAATACCTACTGAATACAAGTGAACCATATTCACCTCTATTCTGCTCTTTTGGTGTAGATCGTAGTACACACATTTTTTGAGGCAGCTGAGTTCATTTGGAGACTTCCATAGTTCAAGGTACTGATCTGTTCTAATGTTCGAGGCTGAATCTAACCTCATATTTCTTTATTTGTCTTTATTTTGATTATTAGAGATAGATACATATATTTTAAGTTTCTACATATTGTATTAGATGTTCATACACTATGACTTCAGATTTTGGTGATTTATGAGATTTCTTTCGAGTTTCTACTTTTACTTAAGTTTTAGGGCCTGACTTTGTTCTAGAAGTCTCGCTTTGTTTGGTATTTACTGAATATTTTATTTTTCCATTATCAGTTTGGATGATTTACTTACTTATCAAGGATAAGCCACTATAAGGGATAACATGACCTATCTTTGCACCGTGACACCTATTGAGGAGGCTACTTGGGAGGTCGAGTTCAACATGCATAGTAGTTATCCTCACTCTATACAGATTTAGGTATTTCATTGCCTTATAGTTTGAGGATGAACATGAGCCTTAGTCATGGATATTGTGATGACCTAGATTGTGTAATTTTTTTTTTATGTGATTTGACCATTTTTCCCTTCCCTATAGATGCTATATGTTTGTTTTGGGGTGTGGGGATAGTTGTTACAATTTCAAATACCTTTGTGAAGGTTTTAGGAGAGTTTGAGATGTTTAGGGGATTTTAAAGTCCTATAGTTAACCTCAATCAAAATTTGATATTTTGAGTGTTGGATGGTGATTTGTATAGTTCTATTAGATTTGAAATGTTGAATTTGAGTTAGTAGAGGGATTGGTATAGGTTCAGAACCTTTATTTTATATTTCAACCCTCCATTTTGAAACTAGTTTAAATAAGTTTTAGGGTTTTAGGGGGTTAATTTGTTTAACATGATCTTTTTTAAAATTTTGGCGATGCCATAGAGTCTAGAATGTCAAAAATAGCCTGTTAGCATAACTTATTTACATTCATGAGATTTTAAATGAATCCCAAGGGGTCGATCGACTTTGTAACTTAGAAAAGTTGCTAAATTCAGCTGATATTTTATGCAACTGCTTAAGAGACCAAGGACCAATTTAGTAGTAGGCGCTTTAGAAACTAAAGACTGCTTAAGCAGTAGCTGCTATTTTATCCCTTTTTAACTTGAAGGGTTGGAAAACATTGATTTTGACTTTTTAAATAATTTTGAAACTTTAAAGAAAATTTGTCCTTGCACCCGAGGAAGGAGCCTAGACTAGAGGGAAATGGGGGGTAAAGGACAACCTTGGGTAGAGGATGAGTACGAGGAGTTATACCTGTGAAAGATAGTTCTAGGAGTACCTCTCTCGAGGTTGAGATTAAGCAGGCAAAGGATATGGGACATCTCAAGTCCCACACAATTTTGTTTCTACCCAGTGCTAGAGGGTGTGTTGATTTGGTTATTGACTCATTTAGATGGTGTTCCCTTGAGTTCACCTAGTGTTTCTTCATCTCTGAGTATGGTACCATCGTTAATGCCGGCATTTGCTTATGGTATTCCTTTGACTCCGAGTGTGGTTCTATCATCTTTATTGGTATCTGCTTATGATATTTTTTAGACTTTGAGTAGTGCTCAACCTTTAGTACCAATATTTGATCATGGTATTCCTAGTTCAATGGTACAACCTTCATCTATGGTACCTTTATGTATGGATTCTGACCCTTCCAAACTTACTATTCCTCTAGTTACTTTTGGTACAGTTATGTCTTTAGATGATCAGAATAGGTTTGAGTAGTTAATTCACTTGGGTCCGTCCAAGTTCAGTGTGGCTATTGGCGAGGATGTCTATGAGGTTTTAGTTGATTGTCAGGAGAAGTTACATAATCTTGGGTCCCTTGTATCTCAGGGAGTAGCTTATACTACCTACTAGTTGCTGGATATGACTACAGATTGGTGCAGGTTGTATGCGAGTTATAGACCTTTGAGTTCTCCTTCTATGACTTGAGCTCAGTAGTCTGAGGCCTTCTTGGAGAGATTCACACCATATAGTTTGAGATATAGATGCATGATAAGTTTGACGAGGCTATGTGTCACAATCATGCGCCTTGATGATTCTCTTTATAACTATCGCGTGGTGATGGTACTATGATCGGGATAGGTATTCGGATGAGCCGAGTTTGGTTTTTCCATCACAATTGCGAGGACCTCCTCTTGCAATTTTGATGACTAAATTTAGACCCGGTAAATATTGACCCTCGTGAGTCCGAGGTGGGGTCCATGATTGTGAGGCACTGTTCACTAAATAGTATAAAAGCCTTTTTTTTGCATTTTTCTCCATTTTTTGTCTTTTGATCTTTGAGTTTGGGCCATTCTTGAAGATTTCTTATCTATTTAAGCTTAGGTAAGTTCCTAAGTATTATTTCCATTATTTCTCATCAATTATATCTTCAAAATCTCCTTTAAATCATGATTTCAAAATGGATAATTTGGGGTTTTACAAGTAAGGATTAAAAAGAGTTTTTTTTTATTTGGATCTTGATTTAACCCCATTTTCGTGTGGGTTTTTGTCCTGTAGAATCCTATAACCTTTGGGAGTGTGTTTTTATAAAAAAATCCTAGGTTTACCCATTTCATTTTTAAACTCATATTTTAAACCCATTTTGGATCCGACCCAAATATGGGCACTATAAATATCATTAGTTTTATGTTAATGCATAGATGCTACATTTGACTGTTGTAGTTGATTCTGAGGCCGTTCATAAGGGGACGGTTGCGCATTGAAGAACTTTATATTTTGACATTTTGAGGTAGGTTATAGAATAACTTCTTTAATATTGAGTTAGGTAGTTAATAAATAAGTAAAACGTGCTATGGGTTGGGGAAAATAACCGACTTGCTTTCGCAATTCTTATAATAATAGCTACGTTTTGAGTATTCCGATGAAACCCTTCGAGGCATTGTATGGTCGGCGTTGTCTATCTCATGTTAGTTGCTTTGAGACCTCAAAGGTTAAACTCCTTGCTACCGGCTTGCTTTTGCAATTCTTTATATAGGTTTTTGGTAATTCGGGATAGGCTTCGGGCAGCCCTAAGTAGGCAAAAGAGTTATGAAGACTGTAATCTTTGTTCCATAAAGTTTGAGATTGGTGATCGAGTCTTTCTTTGCTATCGCCAATAAAGGGTGTGATGACATTTGGGAAGAGGGGAAATTTTAGTCCCAGGTATGATAGACCTTTAGAGATCCTTCGGACAGTTGGGGAGGTATCTTATGAGTTGGCCTTACCCCCAGACATTTTATGCGTTCATCCATTTTTTTCATGTATCCATGCTCCGGCGCTATTTTCCAGACGAGCCCCACTATTCTATTAGTTCCTAATTGAAGTTGATAATCATGAATTGTGGACATATTGAGTTTATTTCTAGGCACATTTGTATACATACGTATTGGATGGATTGGATATCAACATATTGAGTTTATTGTGAACATTACAACCTCATTTCATACATGTACATTCATGAGATACTGGTACCTTCTTAAAATATATTTCGAAAGAAAATGACTCACTTTTGAAAACCCTTGAAGAGGATATTTCTTGGCAAGGTTGGTTATGGTATTTTGAAAAATCCTTGGCCGAGGTCATTTATCAGCAAGGTTGGTTTGAGATTTATAGTATATGGGTTTTGAACCCCTTATAAGTCCTTCCTGATAGTTGCGAGCTCGGTAGGTGTATACAAAAAGTCATGCGATGGGTTTCATCACTCATCCCATCCACATTGCATATATATATATATCGTTGTTGTTATGTTTTTTGTGTATTATATATTAGACCTGTTAGTGGAGATGATGTGAGCTACCATTTAGGACTTTTCTGCTTGAAGGTGATGTTCTCATAGTATAATTTACTTATCTTGTTTTATACTTTTCTCAGTCGGCCTATAATACCTACTAAATACAAGTGGACCATACTCACCTCTATTGTGCCCTTTTGGTGTAGATCGTAGTACACACATTTTTTGTGGTAGCTGAGTTCATTTGGAGACTTCCATAGTTCAAGGTACTGATCTTTTCTAGTGTTCGAGGCTCAATTTGACCTCATATTTCTTCATTTGTCTTTATTTTGATTATTAGAGATAGATAAATATATTTTAAGTTTCTACATATTATATAGATGTTCTTACACTATGGCTCTAGATTTTGGTGATTTATGAGATTTCTTTCGAGTTTGTGCTTTTACTTATGTTTTAGGACCAGACTTTGTTCTAGAAGTCTCGCTTTGATATGTATTTACTGAATATTTTGTTTTTCCATTATCAGTTTGGATGATTTTCATACTTATCAAGGATGAGCCACTATAAGGGTTAACATGACCTATTTTTGCACCGTGATACCTGTTCAGGAGGCTACTTGGGAGGTCCAGTCTGACATGCATAGTAGTTATCCTCACTCTATACAAATTTAGGTATTTCATAGCCTTATAGTTCGAGGATGAACTTCAGTCTTAGTGGTGGATATTGTAATGACCTGGATTGTGTAACTTTTACTTTTATGTGTTTTGATCATTTTTCCATTCTCCATAGATGCTACATGTTTATTTTGGGGTGTGGGGATAGTTGGCATGGTTCCTAAGCCACAAAATAGAAAAAGACTTAGGCCTTTAAGAAAATCCCAGGTAAGAGGTTCTTATTAACATTTTAGGAAGGTTTTTAAGGCACGTAAAATGTCCGCTAACTTGCGGTTATCTGGGCTATTTGAAAACAACTTTGACTAACTTTTAAAAAAGACTTGGTTTTTGAAAAGAAAGTGATTTAGGATGAAACTTGTATAAAATTATTTTTTGACAACTGAGTAAGGAATTTAACCAAGTCTAAGAAAATAAATAAAAAATAAGCATGTAAAGGGGAAAGGGGAGAATTAGAAGACTTTGGCTCGTAAACCCAAATCCATCAACCCTATTCTAATCTAATTTGGCTTTTGCCCCACCTACATCTGTCCTAATCTAAATATCGGGTTTTGGCCCATTACCTGTCCTAAATGATTTTTTTGAATCCATTGGCCCAAAATCGGCTTCACCTATATTAAAATACAACTCTGGCTTCGAGGAACCAAATGAATGAATAAATAAATGATTAAATAAAAAGATGACAATAATAAAAATCAAGACTTTTCAAGTCTCTCAGTGACTTCATCAATGGGTTTTGACCCATTTTACTTCTTCATCTATTTTGTAGCACCCGCACGCTATATATTCGACCTTGAGTTTAAACTTCGGACTTGACTCGAAGAGGTGGGCTTCGTTAGACCATTATGAAATGCAAGAGGAGAGGAGTCCATTTGGAGTTGAGACATTTTTTTCATGCAAAGAAAAGATAAAGAAATTAATATACGTTCAAGGTATAAAATTGACATACTCCAAAGCAAAATAAAATATCAAGAACCAATTTTTGAATGACAATGATTAGCACACTTGCACACGTATAACAAGATTGAGAGTCAATAGATAAAATGCAAAGCAAAGACACCCACTTACATGCCTCATGATTTATGTTCATATTAAGAATGAATAACGGTAAAAGGAAGAAGTACATATTCACTGAATTAATGCGAGAGTAAACAATAAAAGTTACAAAAGTAAAGGATGAGGCAATAAGAAATATAACCCTAACTTCTAAATTTGAACAAACATAGACACTAATCCATATAACAAAATAATATAAAGGATAACTTTTCAAGAAAGGGAAACTTTAAATTTCAATTTAGGCGACATTAACGAATATTCATACATCTAAATTACAACCAACATTTCATGGGAAAACGTATAATGACCTATGATTTATCTTTCTAAGACATAATTGATTCTCTTTTGATATTATGAATCAAAGAGAGACACGAATCAAGACTTTACACACACAAAGAGCACATATAACAATCCAAAGGGAGTAAAAAAATTAGAATAAAAGTTTAGAATTTCTAAAAGTGAAATATCGTTCAACAATCATAATATGCATGACTCAAAAATAGCTAAATAATTCTATTTAGCCACAAAATCCCAAACTTTCTCATCATTTTGACAAGTCAACATGTGAAAAAAGGACCAAACATCTTGGATGATAAATAGCTAGCACTTCATCTCCCATATGAGGATTTTGAAATCTATTAACATAATTAGCAAGCAAATGACAAGTTCTTGACTTAACCAATTACTATTTTACTAAGGATAAACAAACAATAGTAACTATTCTTTTTTACATAAAGAAAATAATTTTACATGCTAAAAACAAATATATCCGCTAACAATGAATCTAAACAAAGCATCAGAACGTTTTTTAAGCTAAGATTGAAACTTTATCCATAATAATCAAAGAATAAAGTCAAAAAGGAGAAACAATCAATATTATCTATTCTTTTCAACACAAAGAAAGCAACTTTACATGATAAAAAAACAAACATATCCACTAACAATGAATTTAAACAAAGCATAAGTACATCTTTTAAGCAAAGATTGAAACTTTATCTATAATAATCAAAGAATAAAGTCAAAAAGGCACGTACAACTAATGGTAGCTCATTTTTATACCATGAAAATGAAAATAACCATAATATCGATACCACAACGTCCTATGTCCTTCAAGGCCGTCTACAACAAATAATCCTAGCAAATAAAATTATAACTACGAGAAAAAAGAGGAAGAAGAAAATGATAATAAAACTAAAAAAGGGAAAGGTGTGTTTACCTTTTTTGGGCAACCAAAACGGGACTACAAGCTTTCTTTGGAGTCTTGATCATCACCGAAAAGAGTTCAACTCAAGAACTTCGATTAGCCCACAAATTTCATGGGAAACAAAATTATTTTACTAAAATAAAAAACTTTTCTTTTCTCAAAGCTTTTTTTTACAACCTCGAGACTTCGTCTTTCTACCAAAATAGTGGTAGTATTCATAGAAAAGGATGGGGATTCAATTTTTTTCATCCATCAATGTGGGAAAGAGAATTTAGGGGTGTTTTTGAAATTTTAAAATTGAAGATAAGGTGAGGTGAAAGATAAAGTGGGGGGAAATTGTACAATGTAGTCCAATTTTTGAATTTCAAAATTGAAAAAAGGACAAGGTTGAGGGGAAAATTATACAATGTAGTACAATTTTTAAATTTCAAAATTGAAAAAAAGACAAAGTTGAGGGTGAATTGTACATATAGTACAAATTTGAAATTATTTTTGGTGGGAATTGGGTAGAAGTTATGAGAGTTTTTGAGAATTTTTGGGTTATTTAAAATATAACCCCAATTGAGATTTAAAATTTTGCCAAATTTATTTAATTTTGACCTAATCAAAAATCAATGGACGAATTGCATTGCATTATGGCCAATTTGATTTAATTATGGCCAAATCTAATAGATTGACTAAATTAAATTGAAATTCAATACGAATTAATACTTTGTTTAATTCCGAGCTTCTTGATGAGATAAAATCAAATAAATATTCATCCAAATAAATTATTTTTGGGAACAAAATATATTCAAATCAAGGTCTTACCCATTTGAATTATTGTTTCAAGATAAGGCTTGATTAAAATTTGATATTTCATAAAATAGATATTTAAATAAAAAAATTATTTAATTTCGTATAATTGAATATGATAATATATAATCGCTACTTAAAATAAAAAAAAATTCTAGATAAATGCTTTGAAACGCTTCCATTCGGACAAAAAAAAATGTTGTAATTTTATTTAAAATCGAAGAAACTTAGAATTAAACTTAGTTGTGGAGGACAAAAATTAGGTGTCAACAACTGCCCCCTCCCTTTGGGTTGGATGGATGCAAGTAACCCTGGGCAAAGGAAGTTTGACATTCCTACTTTTTGTCCCACAACAAATTCATTTCTAACAGAGATTGGTTATCACACGAATTTCATGGACTTATGGACGGATCTTGGTACTAGGTTTCCTACACATCTAAGATTACATGAGAATTCAGGCCACTTGTAGTTCATAAAGCTTGATTTAAAACACGATTTTTAAAAAATTCACAAACTATTTTGGTTTTGGAGTTTTACTGAAACCAAAAAGCTGAATAATAAAGGGATTTGAAGGAAGGTTAGAATGCAGTCGAGTTTTCAACAAAGATCCTAGCCTACATATCCCCCAGACTCAGGGAATCAGACTGCTTGTAGTTCAACTCAATTGGTAGAAAAAATAGTCCTTTATTTTAGACGATCTTTGGCCCAGGATGAGTGAAGAGTTGATTGAGTTATGGAAAAAGGCTTGTAACCTCTTAACCATGAATGTGGGATCCTTCACATCCACAGGTAAGAACTTACCTGGTCATAATTTCCAGAACTCTCGGTGCCCTATCACTTAAATTTGAAAGAAAGAGAAGTTTACCCTTGGTATGAGTTTAGAAATATCCCAAAGGTGAGAATAAAATTGGAATATCCCAAAATAACCATATGCCTTATAACAGGGGTGAGGTTGGATGGTAGTGGTGATCATCCTTTAGCTCGCGCCCAAAGAGTTTGATGTCCCTCTCTAAACTATGTCCCATTTTGCTGCTATGAAAGAGTTCGACATTGTGCTGCATTATTTTTGGAGTCGTCCGCACCTATGGTTTTAGTTTTGAGATTTTCATCCTCTAAAATTCTCTCGATAATATCTCAAACAAAAATCTTTAGTAATAAGCACAATTCACAAAAGGGGTGTATAGCTTTTACCGTATCTCCACGTGAGTTGTTTCCTAAAAACCAAAGTCATCCTTTCATGTACCTATTTGAAAAGAAATAACTTGTAATAACAAAAACAACAACTCTCTTGGTTGTTGCATAATTAGCTCATTTGTCATTTGAATATGTCTTCAAAGTGGGGTGTCTCTTTTGGACACTGACGATACTTTATGCAGAACAATCCCTACAGCCGTGTAATCTTATGCTGATGCGGAAATTCTTTGATCACCTATAATGCTTGTTGTATGATAACCTCTCCGATTATTACTAATAATTCTTTGCATATGATCTCGGGTAAGTCTTGCACATCTTTTGTATCAATATGACTTATAGATTTCCCTTGAATTGTCAATCTTTGGATAATCTTGCACATTATTTGTTGTTGGATACAAGGAAACTTATAGATATTTTTTGAATTTCTAGCCTTTAGGTAATCCTGCATATTATCCGACCCTGGATAAGAGATGGCTTATAGATATCCCTCCAATCGCTAGTTTTCATGTGTTCCTGCACATCATCCGACCTTGGATATAATATGACTTATAGATATCTCTCAAATTGTTAGTCTTTGGGTAATCCTGCACATAATCGATCTTTGATATGACACAGCTTATTGAGAACCCTTGGACTTATCAATTTGATAATCTCTCATATTGTCCGATAAGGATTTAGTTACAACTTATGGATAACCTTCAGACTACCAATTTTTGGGTAACCTTGCACACTATCCAGTTAGGATGTTGTTGCGGCTTACAATGACCTATAGTCTATTAACTCATAGGTAATCTTGCACACTATTCTATTTCAAATAATATGACTTATAGATGGCCCTCAAATTATCAATTTCTAGGAAATCTCACATGTTATCCGAATCACGATAGCGACTTAAAAAGTCCCTTTAAATCAGGTGCTTGTGATGCATTTAGATGTTGATTCATGAAATGATGAGATATTCTCGATGCCAGAGTATTCTAACTTCGCGTGTCAATATATGTTAAATTCTATGATATCTTCGATGCCAGCGTATGCTATCTCACGTGTCAATAGATATTAAATACTGATGATATCCTCGGTGCCAGCGTATGCTATCTCGCATGTCAACAGATATTAGATACTGATGATATCCTCGAAGCCAGCGTATGCTAGCTCGTGTGTCAATAAATATTAAATGTTGATGATATCCTCGACGCCAACATATGTTATCTCACGTTTCAACAGGTATTAAATGCTGATGATATCCTCGATACCAGCGTATGTTATTTCCCATTTCAACAGATATTAAATACTGATGATATCCTCAACACCAGTGTATGCTAACTCGCATGTTAATAGATATTTAATGTTGATGATATCCTTGATGCCAGCGTATGCTATCTCGCGTGTCATCAAATATTTAATGCTGATCATATCCTCGATGCCAGCATATTCTATCTCACGTGTCATCATATAGTTAATGCCGATGATATCCTCGATGCCAGCGTATTCTTTTTAGCGTGTTATCAAATAATTAATATAAATGATATCCTCAATTCCAGCATATGCTATCTTGCGTGTCATTAGCTATTTATTGCTGATGATATCTCGATGCCAGCGTATGCTATCTCGCGTGTTATCAGATATTTAATGCTGATGATATCTTCGACGCCAACATATGCTATCTTATGTGTCATCAGATATTTAATACTGATTATATCCTCAAAGCCAGTGTATGCTATCTTGCGTGTCAATAGATATTAAATGTTGATGATATCCTCGATGCCAACATATGCTATCTCACATGTCAACAAATATTAAATATTGATGTTATCCTCGACGCCGGCATATGCTATCTCACGTGTCAACAGATATTAAGTGCTGATGATATCCTCAACGCCAATGTATGCTATCTCGCATGTCATCAGATATTTAATGTTGATGATATCTGTGACGCCAGTGTATGCTATCTCGTGTGTCATCAGATATTTAATGCAGATAATATCCTCGACGCCAGCATATACTATCTCTCATGTCATCAGATATTTAAAGTTGAAGATATCCTCGATGCCAGCATATGCTATCTCGCGTGTCATTAAATATTTAATGCTGATGATATCCTCGACGCCAACATATGCTATCTCGCGTGTCATTAGATATTTAATGTTGATGATATCCTCGATGTCAGAGTATGCTATCTCGTGTGTCTTTAGATATTTAATGCTGATGATATCCTAAACGCCAACGCACACTATCTTGCATGTCATCAGATATTTAATGCTGGTGATATCCTCGATGCCATCGTACGCTATCTTGTGTGTCATTAGATATTTAATTCTAATGATATCCTTGATGCCAGTGTATACTATCACGCGTGTCATCAGATATTTAATGCTGATAATATCCTCGATGCCAACATATTTTATCTCGCGTGTCATCAAATATTAAATGCTGATGATATTTTCAATGACAACGTATGCTATATTATGTGTCATCAAATGTTTAATGCTATGGCTCTTTGTGCAATGGCCCTCTTGGAAATGAAAACGATTTCACCAGAGTCCGTTTGTCTATGTTTTTGCTTTCTATATATACATGTACTCAATGTAGACTGTTAGTAGATACAATGCCACTCTCACTGGCGACAACAGTCAAATTTGCAAATATTTAAATGATAAATACTAGACATCATAATCTAAATTTCTTAATACGTTACTCATCCTCTTTTGGAAGAAGTATTTAAATAACAGACTCACCAGATATAAATGAATGGGTAAAATCCCTTTTTGGGGTCACTCAAATACCGTTCTTTTCGCTTCAATGAATTTTGAGGAAGAATTTCCACTCTTCCTCCTATTGAGTGATCCTTTTGATTGTTGTATTTACTCTACCGACTCCCTTAAATGCACCTGCACTCAAGGTAAATATTTAGTAGACACAAATTTGCTTTTGCTTGCGACTATCTTTTAAGAAAATTCTAAATACAATATTCATAAAAAAGATAAGGCGCCGTTGTTTGTCTTTCATGGTCTCAAGAAATGAGATAGAAAATTCAAAAATTCCTTGATAAATAGATATTAAACTCATTTTCGGGGCTACCCAAAAATACCATTCTTGAGCATTATATGCTTTGGTGTGGCTCACAACTCGCTAGGGTTTTTTTGAAAAAGATTCCCATATTTGTATAGTGATCCATGCATCCACAGAAAAACAGTTAGTTTTGAGTGAAACTACTCCATGTTGACCTCCTTCAATCCTTGGTTTAATCCTCACCATCTTTTAGGTGCTCCATCATGTTGGGACCTACACCCCGACTCTTTGTTCTAATAGATGCCTAGGCAATTACTAAGTAAAAAGATTTGTATAGATTTTCGAAACTAGTCTTATTTTTTTAGAAACTAGTTTCAAAAAATTTTGTAAAAGCTTTGGGAAATCTTTGCCAGTCATGTCGTGTACTAGCTCAACAAACGTCTTTCTCTTAATTCTAACTATATATGACATTTGACAAAGGATTGCTAGGGATTCATCATCATTGAAGCTTTTTATCAGAAGTTTTGTCATAGCTGGAGATTTAATCTGCCTAAACTTTTTCGCGACTGGTGATATCCAGAACTTTCCTTTGACCTCTAGTGCTGGGGAATTTGCAATATATTCCAGTGATTAGTGGAAATTTTGAGGCCTTCCTCAAAAATTCTTCCCCAGTTTAAAACTATTGTAGATGACCTTGGCTTGAGAGGATCGGCGGTCTTCGTGGGCCTTCATCTTTTTTTTTGGATCATGATCTTTCTCTTGTTTATTTTTTTATTCCTTCTCGAAAATTCTTCCCCAGTTTCCATTTACTAGGGTTATATGACCGAGCCTTTGGGGGACCTACGTATCTTATTGAAGCAGGAATCAGGTCAAACATTATTCATGATACGCTAGGGATTGAAAAATCTAATGGGTTGACCAAGTCGACATAGGCCGCTTACGTATCCCTTTTGTTGGGAATTCAGGTCATCACGTAGTTCATACATAAAAGAAAAGGATAATAGGAAATTACACATCATAAAACAAAAACTATCATAAAAGCAATTACAAATAAACCAAGGGGACGAAAACTAAAACATCTTTAAAACACAGTATCTCTTTACCACATTGGAATTGATTGGTTTGGTCAACTCTTGACCATCCATCTCCGGTAGGATTAGGGCTCCTCCAGGTTGTGCGTTTCTTATTTTTCAAATTCCTTTATATCTTCCACTAACATCTCCTCATCACCTTTTTTCCATTCATCATCATTCCCTTCGCTTTGTTCGTCTAACCCTTGACATGACATGACATTGGCAGGTTTTAAATTATTGCTATGGAAACAAACCATGTTAGATGATAACAAGATAATAAAAGGCAATAATATTTCAAAATAACTTCTTAAATAAAGGGGGGCTTTTTTCACTAAAATTTGAGAAATAACACAAACCATGGCCCATGACCCCCAGAAATGCGGGCCTATGCCTTTTTTTGAAAGCTGTAAAACACAAAAAGAAAATTTGAGACATAAAATGGTGGATCACGGGGCCTCCTCTGGATCACTACCAATTTTTAAAACTACTAGAAATTTCCCTTTCATCTACCACGATGGAGAACGAGTTATGAGTGGAGTGGAGGTCCATGTAACAGCCCGAAATCGCCTCCCGGGATGTCACACGGTGCTTAAGGCTATAAGTAGCCCCAAGCTAACCCTTTGAGCCTATTTCTACTAATAACACTCATTTCAAGATAAAATAATTCAAACACTAGCATAGTCATATCATATGAAAGGAAATACGAAGAAAATGCTCGGTCCAAATGACCAAGCAATACCGGAAAACCTCAACACAACCATAATATGATAACTAGTCTGACAAAGCCTCTACTAATCCATGAACTAAAGAGCCATTGGGATAGGTCCCCAACTGACTTAAAATGAACTGAAAGTAGTAACATAGTCTCTTAAATGCTGAAATGTCTGACGATAGGTCCTCGAACCATGAGGACTCACCACTGTAGGGATATAGATAGAGGTATTCGGAAGTCACTAACGAGGCTGGGACTGAGCACCTGAACCTATATTATAAGACAATGTAGAACATAGACGTATATGTGGATCAACACTTGAGAATGTACTGAGTATGTGGGGGTGCATGCATTTATATAAAACATCATCAATACTCTTTAATCAAATCATGCATGCAATAAGTAATGACTCACATGGCTTGAATAAGTATAAAATGTAAAGCACATGAATCATGTAGAATGGAGCAGGTAACACAAATCTCGTGAGTCATCATAGTTTAACTTTGAAATCGGTAATATTCTCTTATTCTCATTACCCATAGGCTAAAGGAAACTTTAAACAATACTTTCAACTCATTCATATGTCTCATGGAGAGTAAAACTTCTTTAATGCTCAAGAACTCATAACTCTTTTGAACTCAAGTACTTAAAATTCAGAATCATATTACTTTGAAACATACTTGAAGGCATTTCATTCACTTTAGGAAAATATCTCGTTTCAAGCTTTAGGAAAATCATTCTATCTCAATGGAAAGATACTTTAGTTTAGGGAAATAACTTATCTCATAGTTTTAGATAAAATACTTATATCAAGGGAAAATACTTTGGTCTTAGAGAAAATTCTCTACTTTACTATTAGGGAAATAACTTGTATCAAGGGAGGTTCTCTTAACCGACATAAACTATGCGAGCTACATGGAGTCCAACATTTTGTCCTCCTAAGGAAGAGACCCCACATTGGGTAGGAGCGTTATACTCTTGCCAGGGAGTATAACCTCAATTCAGTTATCACTTATCTCGGCCTCAGGCCCAATATCTCAGCCTTAGGCCCAAAAATTATCTCAGCGTCAGGCCTAACCTATAATGGCACGTAGTTCTGGGGTAAGAACCATAGTAACTTACCCAACTCGGTGTTACATCTCATGATAATCCACTTTAGAATAATCTCATGGTCCAATACGAACCTAATAATCAAATCTGTAATCTCATGTAGTGAAGTGGATTTCAAAACTCCATGACTATTAGGTCAAAACATTTCTCAATAATCTCAGAATACTCAAATCATGGGTGCTTATAGCATAAGAGTTCATAAAATTGCAAATCTCAAGTAGGGCTTAATAACCCATAATTCATTCTCAAGTTAAAACTCATCAAAAGCATAATAGATAGCATATAGATTCATAACTCATGTAGAAATCTGAAAATTTCAGCAATATACTCATATACTCTAATATCTCAAACATTTCAACTATTAACTTCTCAAGAATTAAAATCATGGGATATAGGCCCAGCTACAATTTCTCTAGAAAATATGTGAAAATCATGCGATTAGACTATCAATTCATGGGAAACGTCAAAATATTGCAATCAATAATAATGGGTGAAAAACCCTAATTCAGATTCAAGTAAAATCTCATAGATTGCAGAAAATCATAGTTTAAATAAGCCTTTGGGCACAAGGATGAAATGATTACCCTTGTTCAAAACCCTACATACCTTAGATTATGAAATTGAATGAACAACCTTGCTTTAAACTCTTCTTATTACTCTTGAGAGAGAGTTCTTGCAACCTTTGAACTTGAGGAACTTAAATATCAACTCAATTTGAAGAATCTATGGTGAGTTCTTGGATTTCTTGAAGAAGGGTTTTAGATTTGCTCTTGAGGGAGAAACCCTAGCCTTTGGATGTTTTGGGAGATAATGAGGCTATCAGTTCTTTTGGAATATATATCTGAGGGTTAAAAGGGAAAATACCCAAAAGCCCTTTTTAAAAAGGACTTAAAAATGTTGAACGGGGGCTGCGACGGTTGAAGCGACGGTCCGTCGTAAGTCCGACGGTCCGTTTGGTCGTTCGTCTCATGATGACCATAAAAAGGATATACTTCCTCGATGCGATGGTCGGATCGATGGTCCATCACAGGTTCGACGTTCCATTGGATCATCCATCGCTCGATGGACAAGATGAGACCACACTGCCTTAGTGGAGACGGTCTCAGGGACAGTCCATCGCAACCTTGGTGGTCCGTCGTCCTGACCATCGCACTTAGGCCAGGAAAGGGAGTTTTTGTCTTGGTCACGATGGTCCATCACAGACTCGACGGTCCGTCAGATCGTCCGTCGCACCTGGGCGGTTTCGACAACTCTCAGTAAAACTGCCATAACTTCTCACCCCGATGCCGGATTTGGACGAAATTGGTATTGTTGGAAAGATAATTCAATTATCTACATGAAAAAAATTCAAATTTAAGAAAAGTCTATATGGTTAAAACACCAATCACTTGGGAAGTCACTTATTAATCTTTTAGGGCCGAAATTATACTTCACTTGACACGCTCTAAGGCTCAGACTATGAGGGAACTTTGCGGGGTCTTACAATCCAGTTTTGCAAAGCTTATCCTGGTGCAACCTTACTCACCCCATCAAACATTGGGAAATCCTCTAGTATATTATTGCATCCCTCAAACTCATTTCTTATCCCATCCTTAAGACCATTATCTTTTGACATCTCACGCACAGGAAAAGACTGGTACAAGAGTGGAAATGGTTTAGAAAGACTCGTCTTTAACTTATCTTCAATCTCATCTTCCTTTCTTGGCTGGTATCCTAACCCATATTTATATGTTTTTTCTGGGATCATAATAGGATCAATAATTCCTTCCAAATCCTTACTCAAGACACTTAAGGTAGCCATGAGTTTCTTTATCTTCTCCACTCGTTCTGTCTTTTTGGGGTTTTCCGAATCCACCTTAGTGATGGTCTTTCTAGATAACCATTTGCTCTCTATTTCGATCATATTAGTTGTGGCTCTCCTATGATTAGGCAATGGATTACTGTTGATATTTAGTGTCGGTGACTTGAGGGTAATAACTTTTTAATCGATCAAATCTTGAATACTATGCTTCAGGTTAACGCATCCTCGGTACTGTGCCTCGCCGCTCTTGGATGATAGGCACAATTTTGATCGGCCTAATAAAATCAAGAATTAGGATTGATAAGTTTCAATAGGATAGACTATAAATGATCAACGTCCTTCAATATTCCAAAGAGTTAGGTGCAACTTTCAGCCAATGACGTAAAGTTTTGGGGAGGTCTTTTTTGATGTTTGGATGTGGGGGTTATAATAATTTTGATTAGAAGGAGGAGGTACTTGATGATAATTTGGAGGCGCTTGGATGTTTTTTTCTTATTTTGAAGGGAAGATTGAACATGAGGCTGATAATTCGGCTGCAAAACTTGGTATATTAAGATAAAATATTTGGCTGTGGAGCTTGGTATTGGGATTGGATATTTGGAAGTGGATCTTGTTACTGAGGTTTTATATTTGGAAGTAGAGCTTGGTATTGGGATTGGATATTCAAAAGTGGAGCTTGGTACTGGTGTTGGGTGTAGAATACATGCTGAAAACTTGGTGACAATCGTGAGGAAAAAATGTTTCTGGTCTTAAATTTCTTCTTCAACTTAGCACCAGAATCAATAGAGACCTCACCCATATCTTCTTTTATCTTCTTTGGAAACACATAATCCCCATATGATGTTGGGGTTTTGAAAATATTTCCTATTCGAATGCCTTCTTCCGGCGATTCCCTAATTTTTACCAAATCCGCAAAAGTTTCTCTAACCGCGGATACTATCCTAGTATAAAATTCTCCCTCCTGAGCATGAGAGAAAACCAAGACCATTTCTTCCTCATACATGAGAGGTTGTACTTTAGAAACTTCCTTTCTCCAATGGAAGGCATAGTCTCGGAAGTACTTATCATTCTTCTTCTTGATCTGATCTAGTGAGTATCGGTCAGGGACTATCTCAATATTAAATGCAATTCTATCAATAAAAAGTTTAGCCAACGCCCTCCAACTAGACCATCTTTTCAGTTCTTGAGATGTGAACCAATCTACGGCTTCACCGCTTATGCTTCGACAGAATAAGCGCATCAATAATGCCTCATTTTTTCCTACCACAACTATTTGATCACAATACATTCTTAGATGGGCCATTGGATTTCTGATACCATTAAACACTTCAAATTTAGGGACCATGTACCTTTCTAGTAGTTCTACTCCGGGATGCACACACAAATCATCGTACCCCAGAGCATCATTATTGCCTGCCTCATAAGATTCCTTGATCCTCATAATCTCTTCATGCATGGCCAACAACTTCTTTTCATGCTCAGTCCTCCACTTATTTTACTTCTCCTCGTAATGATCTACCTCGAGATTAGGAAAAAGATTATAGATGTCAAAGGATATGAGACATGAGAAGGATTTGGGAGGGTAGGTTGAAGTTTGGGATAAAAAGAGATTGGATGGCAGGTAGGGAGGACATTTTGGAAATTGATAGAACTTTGTAGAATTTGAGAGTAGTTTGGTGAAACCTAAGAGGGATTTTTTGGACCTGGAAATCAATTTTGTGGATTTGGAGACGGATTTTGTGGATTTAGGAGTGGATTTTATGGGTTTGAAAATGGATTTTGGGGATGAAAGGATGAATTTTGTAGAGACGAATTTTGTAGGTTTAAGGATGGATTTTGTGGATGGTAGGCATCTGGATTATTTTCTCGACTGGTGTTTTGGACAACATGACTTGGAGGATTATTGATTATAGGATATATGGGTTATTGGGAAGTGGAGTCGAAAGCTATGTTATTTGGATGATTCCCGAGAATAGGTATACTATGGGGAGGAATTTAGAGTGGAGTTTCATGTCCTCTTGAGGTAGGAGCATTGACAGTGATGGACAGATTAACCAAATCTCTAGTATGGTTTATCTCATCTTGAAGCATTTCTAATTTCCTCGCGAGTTCAACAATCATCTCGCTTTGTTCCGCTATTATATTGTCCCTGATGGTCAATGCATTTTCTTCATCACTCCTAGTTTTATTTGAATAATGATTAGGGGATGGAATTTTATAAGCCTTTAACCAAGTAAAGTAGGGATGTTCTGCCAACTTTTCTCAACATAGAGTAGTTTTCTGTTATATGCAAAGTGAAATAACTCAAAGACAGATGTGTTAGTTCCCATATGTGATGAATAATGCAAGATATTTGACGAGAAGTAACCACATAGAGTTTTTGTCTCATAGGGAAAGTGATCCACAGGAGCATTGTGGATGAATTTGTCTTTGATTCAAACAAAGCACATAAACACATAAGGTAGTTATATCACATAAAAAACATATATCCTAGTTAGGTGGCCCTTTTGATCCAAGGGTTGGCCTAACGTATTTGAAGTACATTCTTTTAAAACCAATCCATTATCCTTCCAAAACCATCATACGTATACATAAAAGGGATAAATTCTTACAAAAGTTGCACAAAAGGGATACAATCTTTAGGGAAAGGCAAAATAACATGTGAAAAATACAACATCCCGCGCAAGGGATAGGAAATACTAGCTCCTAGATGCTCTTCTATCGGCGTTCACCCTCTTAGCTTTGTCCACTTCGTGTCATAGGCAACATCTGTTGATGATCAAGCAATTTTCGTATAACTGTGCTTTATATCATTAGTCTTGGGAAATCATGCAATCATCCCAAATTGATCAATGTTTTGCCTGGCTCATTTTAATTCGTCCCTCAATTTTTGTATGATTGAGACATCCTTACATGAAAATATGCAAAGCAAGCCTTCCTCCTACCCCCAAAGAATAATGGATTGGATTAAATAATATGTATTTTCTCCAAAACATAAATATTATTCATCTGTAATTGACTTAGGGTTAATAGACGCAGTGCAAGATTTCTAATGGGCCCAATACCCTCTCGGATATTGAGTCATCCTAGGTTTATGCCTAAAAGAGGGTTTTTGATTTAGCTCTATCCTAGGTGTCTAGAGTGGGTTTAGACACAGGTTTCCAAGCCAACAACTTGAATTTTGAAATACGAACAGCCTTCAACCGCCTAACGTGCCGATAAACCATCGTATTCCCAACACTTTATTTGGAGTTGAACAACAAAGGCCGGGACATCTATAAAACCCCAAAATAGTTTAATCATCATGTGAGATTATGCCATGAAATGGAACAGTTGAATTTCGCAGAATTGAAAACACATAAGCACATAAACAATTTAAACAGTTAGCCAAAAGATAAATTCAAACATTTGGTTAGAACCTAGTTAAAATCCCCAGCAGAGTCGTCATTTCTATTTTATCCCCTTTTAACTCGAATAGTTGGAAAACATTGATTTTGAATTTTTAAACTATTTCAAAATTTTAAAGAAAATTTCAAAAAAATCTAACAAATTACAAAATCGTCACTTAATTTATTTGAAAAGAAATTAAGAAAACTTTTAAAAATAAAATCCTAAGCCTCAAAACAGAAAAAGACTTAGGCCTTTAAGAAAATCCCAAGTAAGAGGTTCTTATTAACATTTTAGGAAGGTTTTTAAGGCACCTAAAATGTTCGCTAACTTGCGGTTATTCAGACTATTTGAAAACTACTTTGACTAACTTTGAAAAAAGAGAAGTTGGTGTTTGAAAAAAAAGTGATTTAGGATGAAACTTGTTTAAAATTAATTTTTGATGACTTAGTAGGGAATTTAACTAAGTCTAAGAAAATAAATAGCAAATAAGCACGTAAAAGAGAAAGGGGAGAATTAGAAGACTTAGGCTCGTAAACCCAAATCCATCAACCCTGTCCTAATCTAAGTTGGATTTTGCCCCACCTGCACCTGTCCTAATTTAAATATCAGGTTTTGGCCCATAACCTATCCGAAACTATTTTTCCGAACCCATTGGCCCAGAATCGTCTTCACCTATATTAAAATACAAATTTGGCTTCGAGGCCCCAAATGAATGAATAAATAAATGATTAAATAAAAAGAAGATAATAACAAAAATCAAGACTTTTCAAGTCTCTCAGTGACCTCATCAATGTGTTTTGACCCATTTTCCTTCTTCGTTTATCTTGAGTTTAAACTTCGGACTTGACTTGAAGAGGTGGGCTTCGTTAGCGCATTACAAAATTCAAGAGGAGAGGAGTCCATTAGGAGTCAAGATATTTTTTTCATACAAAGAAAAGATAAAGAAATTAATATACGTTCAAGGCATAAAAGTGGCATACACCAAAGCAAAAGAAAATATCAAGAACCAATTTTTGAATGACAATGATAAGCACACTTGCAAACGTATAACAAGAATGAGAGTCAACAGATAAAATACAAAGCAAAGACACCTACTTATATGCCTCATGGTTTATGTTCATATTAAGAATGAATAAAGGTAAAAGGAAGAAGGCCATATTCAATGAATTAATGCGAGACAAACAACGTAAGCTTGTGAAAGTAAAGGATGAGACAATAAGAAAAATAACCATGACTTCTAAAATTGAAAAAACATAGACACTAATTCATATAACAAAATAAAATAAAGGCTAACTTTTCAAGAAATGGAACCTTTAAATTTCAATTAAGGCGACATTAACGAAGATTCATGCATCTAAATTACAACTAACATTTTATGGGAAAACGTATAACAACCTATGATTTATCTTTCTAAGACATCGTTGATTCTCTTTTGATATTATGAATCAAAGAGTGACACGAATCAAGACTTTACACACACAAAGAGCACATATAACAATCTAATGGGAGTAAGAAAATTATAATAAAAGTTTAGCATTTCTAAAAGTGAAATATCGTTCAACAATCATACTATGCATGACTCAAAAATATCTAAATAATTCTATTTAGACACAAAAGCCCAAACTTTCTCGTCATTTTGACAAGTCAACATGTGAAAAAAATGAATAAATATCTTGGATGAAAAATATCTAGCACTTTATCTTTCATATGAGAATTTTGAAATCCATTAACATAATTAGCAAGAAAATGACAAGTTCTTGACTTAACCAATTACTTATAAACAATAATAACTATTCTTTTTGACGTAAAGAAAACAACTTTACATGCTAAAAACAAATATATCCGCCAACAATGAATTTAAACAAAGCATAAGAACGTCTTTTAAGCAAAGATTGAAACTTTATCCATTATAATAAAAGAATAAAGTAAAAAAGGAGAAACAATCATTATTTTCTATTCTTTTCAGCATAAAGGAAACAAATTTACATGCTAAAAAACAAACATATCTGCTAACAATGAATTTAAACAAAGCATACGTACATCTTTTAAGCAAAGATTAAAACTTTATCTATAAGAATCAAAGAATAAAGTCAAAAAGGCACGTACAACTATTGCTAGCTCATTTTTATACCATGAAAATAAAAATAACCATAATAGCCATACCACAACGTCTTATGGCCTTCAAGTCCATCTACAACAAACAATCCCAACAAATAAAATTATAACTACAAACTACGAAGAAATAAAGATGAAAAAAAAATGATAATAAAACTAAAAAAAGGGAAAGGTATGTTTACCTTTTTGGGGTAGCAAAATGAGACTACAATCTTTCTTCGGAGTCTTGATCACCACCAAAAAGCATTCAACTCGAGAACTTCAATTAGCCCCCGAATTTCATGGAAAAAGAAATTCTTTTACTAAAATAAAAACTCTTCTTTGCTCAAAGCTTTTTTTATCAACCTTGAGACTTCGTCTTTATACCAAAATAGTGGTAGTATTTATAGGAAAGGATGGGGATTCAATTCTTTTCATTCATCAATATGGGAGAGAGAATTTAGGGGTGTTTTTGGAATTTTAAAATTGAAGATAAGGTAAGGTGAAAGATAAAGTGGGGGGAAATTGTACAATGTAGTACAATTTTTGAATTTAAAAATTGAAAAAAGGACAAGTTTGAGGGAAAAATTGTACAATGTAGTACAATTTTTGAATTTTAAAATTGGAATAAGGACACGGTTGTGGGGGAATTGTACAATCTTGTACAAATTTAAAATTATTTTTTGTGGGAATTGGGTAGAAGTTATGAGAGTTTTTGAGAATTTTGGGGTTATTTAAAATATAACCCCAATTGGGATTTATAATTTAGCCAAATTTATTTAATCTTAACCAAATTAAAAATAAATGGACAGATTGTATTGCAATTATGACCAATTTGATTTCAATTATGGCCAGATCTAATAGATTGGCTAAATTAAATTAAAATTTAATACGAATTAATACTTTGTTTAATCCCGACCTTCTTGATGAGATAAAATCAAATAAATATTCATCCAAATAAATTATTTTTGGGAACAATATATATTCAAATCAAGGTCTTACCCATTTGAAATAATTTTTCAAGATAAGGCTTGATTAAAATTTGATATTTTGCTAAAATAGATATTTAAATAGTAAAATTATTTAATTTCATAAAATTGAATATGATAATATATAATCGCTACTTAAAATGAAATTGTTTTCTAGATAAATGATTTGAAACGCTTCTATTCGGACAAAATAAAAATGTTGTAATTTTATTTAAAATCGAAGAAACTTGAAATTAAACTTAGTTGTTGAGGACAAAAATTAGGTGTCAACAGCTGCTTTAGTGTCTAGGCATCTCTTAAACGGTAGCTTCTTTAGAGACCTGGTGCTGCTTTAGTGGTCATTTAACCTCTAAAGAGACCATTGCTATATATAAATGCCCTTTTGTGTTTTTTCACCATATTAAGACTTTAAGCTCTGGATTTTTGCAATCTTTAGCGTTTTTATCTCATTTGAGCTTGGATAAGCTCTAAAACCTTGTTTTCATTACTTTACATTGAATTATATCATCAAAAACACTCTTTAATCTTGGTTTCAAAATGAGATTTTTGTGGATTTTGTCAGTAAATCTTAAAATGGGTTTTTGTCAAATAAGACCTTATTTTTAACTACTTTTTGTGGGGTCAACTGTAGACTCCTATAACCTTAGGGAATATGTTTCTAAATTTTTTTTTTAGATTTACCCCTTTTATTTTTGAACTTATTTATCAGACCTTTTTTGTATCCAACTTAAATATGGGAAATATGAGCAGCATTAGCTTTCTTTTAATGAGTAGATGTTGTATTTATATGTTTTAGTTGATTCTGAGGCCGTTCAAAAGGAAAAGGCTCCGCATTGAAGGATTTTAGGCTAGGATTTTGACGCTTTGAGGTAAGTTATGGATTTACTTTCTTTAGACATAGATATGTAGTTAATGAATAAGTAAAAGCCTGTTATGAGTTGGGAAAAATAACTACGAAAAAAAAATTTGAGCTATTTTATACTGCGTGATACCCGAGTATAACTCCATGGAAGTATGCATGGACATCACACGGTTCTCAAAACTATAAATAGTCCCAAGCTAACCCATAATTCAAACTTAAATTGGAACTCGTATGAAAATCGAACTACATATTAAAATCTGAAGGAAAATGAATTCATATCATAACAAAAGTCTTTAACTTAGAAGTCTTTAGACAACTCTCAAAAAAACTAAACACATTAATATTCTGACAAGCCTCTAATACTGACCAGAGAGCCATTGGGACAGACCCCAGCTAACCCGAACATAAGCTGAAATAAAATAACTAAATACTTCATCAACAACAAAAGTCTGATAAACTGGGTCCTCGAACTATGGGAACTCACTAAAAGTCGGGATGTAGGTGGTGATGCCCGTAGTCAATCGCGCTGCTGGAAATGAGCACCAAAACCTACATTATAAGACAATGTAGCAGATAGACATATATGTTGATCAGTACCTTTGAAATATACTAAGTATGTGGGGGGTGAATGCATAAGTATAAATGATAACTGAATATTCAATTAAACTTTCAATGATGCATGCTAGGTGTCAATGATTCACCTTGAACATGAATAAAACAAAAGGATTGTAAGATCATAATCATAAATGAAGAATCATAAGAATAAAATTCATGAGCAATTACACTTAGTTTCAAAAAGATTTACTTATTTAGTTTCTAAAAGCTTTACTTATTATTCTTTCTTTGGGAGGTTCTTCTAACCGACAAAAACAATGTGAGCTACCATGGAGTCCAACGACTTACCCATATTGGGGAGAGCTGTTCTACCCTTTCCATCGGAATAGAACCTTAATCTTAAGTGATCACAGAACTTCATTCATATTGGGCTAAAGTTTAACCTACGGTGCCTCATAGTTTCTAGGAATTTAGGATACTCTTTTCCGCATTACCTTCTCGGTGCTAAATACTAGTTCTAGAATACTTATATGCTCATACTTTTAAGAAATCCACCTTAAAATAGCATAAGGGTCTATAGACTGAAAACCAATTTTCCTTCTCTTTCTTTAAATCATAATCAGGATGAACAGATATGGATTTCAAATCTTATCTTATGATCAAAATATCAATATTTACTTTAAATCATATCATAAAACTTATCAATGGAGATTATGAGCATAATCTTCTTGTAAACTCAATACTTGTACTTAGGGCTTAGAGTTCATGCTTTAAATCATTGAAAGTCATAATAAAACATCATACTAAATAATCACTTGAAATCTTTCAACAATCCAAGTCAAGATAATGAAATTTAAAATCACAATATGAATCATATAAATTAAAACATGAATATTTGCAATTCTTGATGTGCTTAAAGTTTTCATTCTCGTGGTAGTTTCATAATTCAAGAGTATGGATACTTCGGTATAACCCCAATTCAAAGTAAATAAATTCAATCTTAAAATATGCACTTTGGGAACAAGGATGAAAGAATAACCCTGTTCATAACCCCACATACCTCGATTAAATGAATTCTTGGAGAAAGCTTTAATTTGAAACTTAACTTCTTGAGTTCTTAAGGGAAGAAACTTGAATTTTGTTCTTGGGAAGAGGGGAAGGGTTTCTACATGAGTGATTTAGATGATCAGGGGCAAATGATGCCCTTTTAAGTGTTACAAGTCGTGTTTTGGATGACTGGGTTTTAGAGGAAAGGACCAAATTACCATTTGGACACTTTTATCATGAAGCTGAAAATACAATGTCTCCACATCGCGGACCCTATAGCGGGGGAATAGCCTACCTGGCGTGATACCTATCTCAGGGAAATAGCCTACGTGGTACAGACCCTATCTCAGGGGAATAGCCTACGTAGTGCAAACCCTATCTTGGGTGAATAGCCTCCGAATGTTGCCCTATCGCGGAGGCTCACTACCTCCGTGGTCAAAACATGTCCCAAAATCCCTCCTAAAAATTCCAAAACTCTTCGGCGACATACCTTTAACATCTCAAAACATGTTTCAACTTAAAACCAACGTCTCGGGTTCGGAAAGGCCAAAAATTTAAAATCCATAAAATCTTGGGGTCTTGAAAATGACTAAGTCCTCAACACTTAGTGAAAATTTCAAGCCTTGGACCCCTTAACATGCAATCAGAAGCTGAATCGAGCTTAGAATCTTACGAGGTATTAAAATATCTCCCCCTTGGGACTATTTGTCCTCAAATAAAGCTGGTTAAGTTAAGATACTAAGGTGACTAAGAGTCTATACTGAACACTGATAAGATGAAACGTGGTTAAATAACTAGGTATCAAACATAACACATGCAACATAGGCTGAACTAATTTCATGAATGTATGTTGTGACTTAAGAGTGGTTATATAACTAAAACAAAAAATGGAAAAAGTCATATTAAAGAGAACCATAACCTCAAGATGATTCTAAATTATTGGAGAAAAGATGAGGGTACCGGGTTCACATATCTTCTTCTGATTCCCAAGTAGCTCCCCCAGAAAAATGATTTTGCCATAGAACTTTGAAATAGGGAACCTTTTTGTTCCTCAACCTACGAATCTGATAGTCAAGGATCTTAATTGGAATCTCATCATAAGAGAGACTATCTCTCACATCCACACTATCTAAAGGAAAAACTAAAGTTGGATCACCAATATACTTCTTTCACAAGGAGACATGAAACACTGGATGCACTGACGAAAAGTCTGTAGACAACTCTAACTCATAAGCTACATTTCCAAAGAGGCTCACAATGCTATTTGGGCCAACATAACAGGGAATGAGATTTTCCTTCTTAACGAATCTCTTCAATCCTTTTATAGGCCAAATTTATAAATAGACCAAGTGACCAACATCAATTTCAAGATCCTTTCTCCTCACATCTGTATAATATTTCTGATGGATTTGGGCTATCTTCAGCTTCTCTCGAATTAACTAAACATTCTCCATCACCTCAAATACCAAATCTGGCCCTATCAAAGTAGCCTCACCCACTTCAAACCAACTAATTAGAGATATATATCTCCTCCCACAAAGGGCCTTAAACGGAGCCATCTAAATGCTGGAGTGATAACTATTATTGTAGGCAAACTCAATCAGAGGTAAGTGGTCATCCTAACTACCCTTAAAGTCAATAACATAGGCCCTCAACATTTTCTCTAGAGTTTGAATAGTCCTCTCTGCCTGACCATCCATCTGAGCATGAAAAGTTGAACTAAGGTAAACTTGGGTACCAAAACCCTTCTAAAAAAATTCCACAAGTGAGAGGTAAACTGAGTACCTTTATCAGAAATAATAGAAAATAGAACCCCATCCAATTTCATCAACTCCCTAAGATAGTGCCTGGCATAATCCTTAGCTTAGGACAAAGTATGAACTGGTAAGAAATGGGTTGACATGGTCATCCTATCTACAATGAACCATACCAAATCGTGCTAACGATGCGTATGAGGCAACCCCGTCACAAAATCCATATTCACCACCTCCCACTTCCAAGTGGGGATGCTAAACTCCTAAAGTATACCGCTAGGCCTTTGGTGTTCAACCTTAACCTGCTGATAGTTTGAACACTTATCCATAAACTCTACAATATCTTTCTTTATACTACTCCACCAATCGATTTCTCGTAAGTCACGGTACATCTTAGTGGCTCCGGGGTCAATAGAATACCTTACACCATGCGCTTCTACTAATATTCGTTGTCTCAAACTATCAACACACGAAACACATAACCTACCCTGACAACGAAGCACACCATCTCCCCCTTAGGAGAAAATCTCCACCTTCTAATCTCTAACTGCCTCCTTTAACTTAACCAAACTAGGATCCCTGTCCTTCTTTTTTTTTTCTTTGGCAATCAATGAAGATTCTGAACCAGTCTAAACCCATACACTACCTTTGGCTGAATCCACCAACTGAACTCCTAACCTAGCAAGATGATGAACTTTATGGACTAACTTCTTCTTATCATCCTCAACATCAACATGGGAAACACTGCCCATAGACAATCTATTAAAGGTATCTGCCACTCTATTGGCCTTGCCCGGGTGATACAACACACTTATATCATAATCTTTCAATAACTCCAACCACCTTCTCTAATGAAGATTCAGCTTCTTTTGAGAAAATACATACTGAAGACTCTTATGGTCAGTAAAAACCTCAACATTCACTCCATATAGGTAGTGCCTCCAAATTTGCAAGGCAAAAACCACAACAGCTAACTCTGAATCGTGAGTTGGGTAATTCCTTTCATGATCTTTAAGTTGCCTAGAAGCATAGTCTATCACTCTTCCCTTTTGCATTAGCACACAACCTAACCCAACTATGGAAGTATCGCAATACACTATGAATCTGTCTAACCCTTCTGGCAAAGCTAACACTGGTGTTGAAGTCAATCTATTTTTCAACTCTTGGAAACTCTTTTCCGACCATATAAACTTTACTTTCTTTTGGATCAGCTTAGTCAATAGTGCGTCTATAGAGGAGAAACCTTCAACAAATCTCCTATAGTATCCAATAAAACCTAAGAAGCTCCAGATATTGGATAAAGTAATGGGTCTAGGCCAGTGCTTTACTGCATCAGTATTCTAAGGATCTACATGAATACCATCCCCTGAAATGACATACCCCAAGATGTTCATAGATTACAACCTAAACTAACATTTACCAAACTTCGCATACAATTGACGATCCTTGATGCTCTATAAAACTTTTCTGAAATGGTTGGAATACTCTTCCTCACTCCTGGAATACACCAATATGTCATCAATAAAGATAATGACAAATATATCCAAGTACTTCTTGAAGACCCTGTTCATCAAATCCATAAAGGCTGCAGGAGCATTTGTCAGTCCAAATGATATACACATGAACTCAAAATGGCCATACCTCATTTGAAAAGCTGTTTTGGAATGTCTTGCTCTCTAACTTTCAACTGATAGTATCCCGACGTAAGGTCAATTTTGGAGAACCATCAAGCACCCTGAAGCTGATCAAATAAATTGTTGAATCTAGGAATAGGATACTTGTTCTTGATGGTAAAGTTGTTTAACTGTCTCTAATCTATACATATTCTGAGAGTACCATATTTCTTGCTTACGAAAAAGACTGGAGCACCCCATGGTGAGACATTAGGTCTTATGAAACCTTTATCTAAGAGGTCCCTAAGCTGCTTTTTTAACTCTTTAAGTTCGGCCAGAGCCATATGATATGAAGGGATAGAGATTGGCTAAGTATCCGAATTAAGATCAATACCGAATTCTATTTCTCAATCTGGAGATACCACTGAAAAATCTTTAGGAAAAACCTCAGAAAACTCGTTGACTACACGAACTGATTGAACTGTCAGAGATTCAAACTTTATATCTTTAACTCGAGCTAAATAATAGATGCACCCTTTTGATATCAAATTCTTGTCCTTATGATAAGAGATGAAACGACCTTTGGGAGACACATAACTACCCTACCATTTAAAAACTTCCACATAAAAAAACTTGAACTTCACCATATGGGTGCGACAATCTAGTGATGCATAGCATAAATGGAGCCAATCTATGCCCAAATAACATGAAAGTCTACTATCTCTAGGTCTATTAGGTCCTCTAGTATGATTTTATGGAGGATAGTAATAGGACGCATCTTGTAGACTCATCTTACAACAACCGACTCATCCACTGGGGTGGAAACTGACAAAGGCTTAAAGAGATATTTAGGACCTATCCAAAAATTTAGCGCAATCAATGAAGAATACCAGTGATAACATCTAGTGAGCTCTCCTTCTCTTGATAGGATGGTAAGCATAAAAGTGATTCTGGTGCTGACCGACCGGTACTGACCGCTACCGGTACTGAATAATGCACCCTGTGGAAGAACTGGGCGACCTGGATGAGCTGGTACGTTAGTAACTTGAGTTTGAGGAAGAACATCCATACTTCCCTGTTTAGCATACAGACACTCCTTGATTCTGTGGACCAACTTTCCACTCTCATAACAACCCCTTTTTCCCATCAAACACTTATTAGAATGGGTCCTGCCACACTTTGCACATGTCAAATAACTGGGCCTTCTGACCACACTGTTTTGAGACCTGGAATTCAAAGTCCTGCCCATTGATCCTGCTTGGACTTAGGTGCATGGACAATGGCTTGAGATGGCATAGGCACTGATCAATAGCCCTGAAACTGTGAACGACTTCCCCTTCTAGACCTTGGCTAACTATACTCAAATTGTCCAGTCCTGGCCCTCTTGTTTCTCTTCTCTCTTTCTTTCAACTTTTTTGCCTTAATTTTTTGAACATGAGTCATCAATCGAGAAATATCCATATCCCCAATCAACATGGCAGTCCTACACTCCTTGACCACTAAATCAGATACACTAATTACAAACTTACATATATAAGCTCTAGAGTCAGATAACAACTCAAGAGCATACTTAGACAACTAAGTAAACTTAAGGTAGTACTCATTCACTATCATATAACCCTGACTTAGGTTCATAAACTCATATACCTTATCCTTCCTTATCATATGTAAAAAGAACCTTTCTAGAAAAGTATTCTAAAATACCTACCAACTTGCAGGATCTGTATTCTCACCTCTACCTTCCTTCTACATAACAACCTAATCATAAGAAATATCCTTCAGCCTATAGGATACCAGTTCTACACTCTCTTCTTTATTAACATTCATAGTCTGAGTAATCTTTATTACCTCATCAATAAAGAGTTAAGGATCCTCATCAACCTTTGACCCATAGAACTCAGGTGGATTCATCCACATAAAGTCCCGAATTATGGTTGCAGCTAAATTACCATTTTGCTGGAGTGGGACTGCCTCTTGTTGGTTTCCCTGAACATTGCCATTCACAACTTAGGCTAACGCTTAAAACGCAACTCCAAATTCAGCATGAGACACATTCTCATTCAGAGGGTCGGTGTGCAGGGGTGGTTGATCACTATTTCTGCGTGCATTAGCTCGGCGAAGAGGCATATTCTATCAAATAAAAACATGAGTTAAGGTAGATAGAGACTACAATAAGAACGATAGATCTTGAAAGAAATGATGATTCCTAACTCATTCCATAGCCTCTTTCTCATAAATGTAGTATGTTTTACATCGATGAACAAGACTCTACGTAACGTGGATTGTTTGAATACCTAAGAATCTTTAAAACCTTAGGCTTTTATACCAAGTTTGTAACACCCCGGAAGTACCCCCTGGACATCATACAATGCTCAAGACTACAAATAGTCCCAAGATAACCCATAATTCTAACTTAACTTGGAGCTCATATGAAAATAGAACTACATATTAGAATCAGATGGTAAATGAATTTATATCTTAACAAAAGTCTTTAACTTAGAAGTCTTTAGACATCTCTTAAAAATCTAAAAACCTCACTAGTCTGACAAGCCTCTAAAATGACCAGATAGTCACTGGGACAAACCCCAACTAACCCAAACATTAGCTAAAATCAAATAACTAAACACTTCATCAACAATAAAAGTTTGATAAACTGGGACCTCAGACTATGATTACTCACCAAAAGTGGGGATGTATGTGGTGATGTCCGTAGTCAATCGTGCTACATGAAATAAGCACAAGAACCTATATTATAAGACAATGTACCACATAGACATATATGTGGGTCAGTACTTTTGGAATGTACTGAGTATGTGGGGGTGTATGCATAAATAAAAATGATAACTAATTATTCAAATACACTTTCAATGAGGCATGCTAAGTATAAATGACTTACTTTGAACATGAATAAAACAAAAGGACTGTAAGATCATAATCATAAATGAAGAAGCATAAGAATAACCTTTGTGAGCTATGACACTTAGTTTCTAAAAGATTTTACTTATTATTTTTTCTTTGGGAGTTTTTTCTAACCAACATAAACCATGTGAGCTGCCATAGAGTCCAATGTCTTACCCATGCTGGGGAGAGTTATTCTACCCTTTCCATTAGAATAGAACCTTAATCTTAAATGATTACTGAACTTCATCCATATTGGGAAAAACCTTAACCTACAGTGGCTCGTAATTTCTAGGAATTTGGGATACACTCATCTGCATTCCCTTCTTAGTGCTAAATACTACTCCTAGAGTACTTATATGCTCATACTTTAGAAAATTCACCTTAAAATAGCATAAGGGTTTATAGACCAAAAACTAGTTTTGCTTCTCTTTCTTTAAATCATAATCAGGATGAACAAATGTGGATGTCACATCTTATCTTTTGATCAAAATATCAATCTTTAATTTAAATCATATCATAAAACTTATCAATGGAGATTAAGAGCATAATCTTCTTGTAAACTCAATACTTGTACTTAGGGCTTAGAATTTATGCTTTAAATCATAAAATGTCATAATAAAACATCATGCTCAATAATCACTTGAAATCTTTCAATAATCCCAGTCAAGATAATGAAATTTAAAATCCCAATATGAATATTATAACTCAAAACATGAATATTTACAATTCTTGATGCTCTTAAAGCTTTCATTCTCATGGTAGTTACATAATTCAAGAGTATGGCTATTTGGGTTTGAACCCTAATTCAAAGTAAATAA
The DNA here is from genome assembly GCA_030864215.1 of Capsicum pubescens. Lineage (NCBI taxonomy): Eukaryota > Viridiplantae > Streptophyta > Magnoliopsida > Solanales > Solanaceae > Capsicum > Capsicum pubescens. Next base: position 123,415,283 of record CM061542.1, read on the forward strand.
GTTCAATCTTAAAATATGCACTTTGGGCACAAGGATGAAAGAATAACCTTGTTCATAAACCCCACATACCTCGATTGGATGAATTCTTGGAGAAAGCTTGAATTTGGAACTTAACTTCTTGAGTTCATGAGGGAATAAACTTGAATTTTGTTCTTGGGAAGAGCGGAAGGGTTTCTACATGAGTGATTTAGATGATCATGGGCAAATGATAACTTTTTGAGTGTTGTAAGTCATGTTTTGGATGACTAGGGTTTAGAGGAAAGGACAAAATTTCCCTTGTCCTCTTTTATCATGAAGCTGGAAATACAATACCTCCTTATCGCGAACCCTATAGTGAGAGAGTAGCCTACGCAGTGCGGACCCTATCTCAGGGGAATAACCTATGTTGTGTAGACCCTATCTAGATAGAATAGCCTAAGCAGGTGAACCCTATCTTAGGGGAATAGACTGTGTAGCGTAGACCCTATCTCGAGGGAATAGCCTTCGCAACGCGGCCCTAGCGCAAAGGCTCACTGCCTTTATGGTCTAAATATGTCCCAAATCTCGCCCAAAAATTCCAAAACTCTTCCGAGACATACCTTTAACATCCCTAAACATGTTTCAACTAAAAAACCAACATCTCGATTTCGGGAAGGCCAAAATAATAAATCCATAAAATCTTAGGGTCTTGAAAATGACTAAGTCGTCAACACTTAGTGAAAATTTCAAGCCTTGGACCTCTTAAACATGCAGCCAGAAGTTGTATTGAGCTTAGAAACTTATGGGGTATTACACCGAGTGGGGGCTTATATCCTGTTTTTTTTACTTGTGATATTATATATTGCGTGTTACTCGTGTGGAGGTTTTAGTTGATAATATTTGCCTTATCTGTGCATTTGTCTGCCTTTATCATGATAGGAATTGCTCGAGTCTTTGGTTGATATGATATTAATAATGTCTTATATGTATATTTATTCCAATGGTGCCAAACTACAACTAATATCATGAAATATTGACATATTGAGTTGATTACTGGACTCACTTATACACATATTGAATGGATGTATTATCTTTATAATTATTTAATTGTGTGCACATTATATCCTTAGTTATACATTCACATTCATGAGACTTTGATACTATTGAGGAACAATGATTTTGAAAGAAAATAAGACACTTTTAAAAAATTTTAGATCAAGGGATGTGCTGGTCGGGCGGATTGAGATATGAACATGAGATTGGTTGATATTTGAGATAGTATATAGGTTGTGAAACCTTGTGTGGCCTATTTTGGAAGCATTGAGTCTCGATAGGTGTATACAAAAAGTCATATGATGACTTTCAAATTTATTCACTTAATTATTCATTACATCGCATTTGCATACGTATATGCATATCATGTGTTGATCCTTTATGTTCTACTTGACATGTAATCAGTCTTAATGTACTTTTGTGAATGCTTATCTCTCTCTCTATCTCTATCTCTATATATATATAATGGAGACCATGTGAGCTACCCTTTGAGAACTTTTCTACTTGCAGGTTTCATGCTCATAGTAATTTCTTTAATTGTATTATTTTTTTCTTGCTCAGTCGGTCTATCATACCTACTGAGTACAAGTGAATCGTACTCACTCTGACTCTTCTCTTTCAGTGTAGCTTCTAGTACGAGTGTGGAACGTGGTGGCTGATTTGATGCTTGATCAGTTGGAGATTTTGAGGTACTGTACGCTCTAGTCTTTCAGAGTTAATTCAGGTCTCATCTTATCTACTTGATGTGATTATCTATTTTAGAGACATACACGTATTATTTAAGATTCTGATATGATTTCTAAATTCTCTTCCACTTATGATACAAGGTTTTTGGATGGTTATGTATTTTTTTTTTGCACTTCCGTATTTGTCTATATTATGGCTTGGGTTTTTTCTAGAAGTCTTGTTTTGTTCTATTTTATTACTATTTTCAAATTTTCTTAACTTTTGGGAACTTGGCTTACTTATCAAGGCTAGGCTGAGATTAGTGCTATGATGGCCTCAACTCTTACGTCGTGACACTTCCTTTAAGGAAATTCAATCCCACATGACATAATGTATAGTAATACAACAATATAACTCGTGTCTTCTTTGGGTAACCACCTAACTCTCTTTAAGCCCATTTTTAACTCTTTAAGATATGCACCTTTGAAATCAAAATCAAAAAATCTTACTCTGTTGTGGCATTCATCTGGTTGGTATCGTCATACCAAGACTTGCAAGTCATATTTTTAAAGACATAAAATATCATGTACAACTCTTTCATTCAAAACAATGTTTAGACCACCAAAACATTCAAACAGTACAACAGGATTCAAATTTCAAAACATATGTCAAACCATGCAAAAATTCTCCCTTTTCAATATTTCAACAAATGGTGGTTAATTTCTCAAAACAATCATGCAATTCCTTTGATTATCACATTTAGCATTTAAAAATAAGAAATTATCCCTCTCTCCAATTCATAACCAACATAAAGTTCATATAAGATAGTAAAGCTCTTGACTCATACTTTAAGACATGCCATTTAGTAAACCATGACTTGTAAATCAAGAAGCAACGCAATAAGAGAGGAAAATTCATTATTCATGCTCTCAATTCATGTTTCAAAACTGAAAAACACACACATATAAATATACACACGAGAAAATTAAGATTTCGTGGGAAGGCCTCAAGACCAAAATATTATATCATTGAAAAGAATTCATAATGCATATTCTGTAAATTGTTCTCAAAACCCATCATGAATATATGATTTGCAAACCTTAAAAACTTAATAAAACAATTTCACCATGCCCATGTAGTTTAGGAAAACCCCATGTACCTTTGATTACTTAGCTTGTGAATAGGACTCGAATCTTGACTCGTTGATTAGAAATCTTGAACTTAAACATGAATCCTTGATCTTTGGGAGGGAAGTTAGGGTTTTGTTCTTGATTGATTTGAGTGAATTTGGGCATATTATGCCCAATAATATATTTTAATGCACAATTTACACAACTTGGGGCCTTAAGGAAAAGAAGAGTCTACCTATTGGATTTAAATTCACAACTATAATGCCAGTTTAGCCTTCATCGTGATACGGTGATGCCCTCATCTCCATACTCACCATGATGCGGTGTAATCGCGGAGAGTCACTAGAACTGATGATTGTTGTTTTGCTCTTCACCGCGGCGCGGTGAAGGTCTCACAGCTATAGTCACCGCAACGCGGTGAAATTGCGGTGACCTTCTGTTTTCAATTTCTAAACATGCCTCAAACCCCATCCAAAAAATTCAAAACTTACCCGAGACTTGCTACTTACACCACTGAATATGAATCAACCCAAAAATCTATGTCTTGAGGTCAGAAAGTCAATTTTTTAAATCATAAAAGTTTAGGAGCTTAATTTATGAATAAGTCCTTTGACACTTAGAAAATTTTTAGGTTGTTAGCTCTTTAAGCATGCAACTAAGTGTGATATCAAGTCAAAAATGCTATGGGGTGTTACATTATCGCCCTCTTAGGGTCATTCGTCCCCGAATGATGGTTTAAAACACAGATAAGCACCAAAGAAAAGATAATGAGATTAGTATATAATTTGCACCTTCTATGTCGTCATCCACGATCTCAAAGAGGTTTGGATATCTAGTTCTCATGTCATCCTCTGATTCCCAATTAGCTTTCTCGGCTTTTTGATTCTTCCAAAACACCTTAATCAAAATGATTTCCTTACTCCTTAGCTTCCGAAATTGGCGATCCAAAATGGCAATGGGTTCTTCTTCATATGACAAGGAGTCTTTCACACTGATTTCCTCTATATGCAACACTAGGGAATGATCACCAATACACTTTTTCAACATGGACACATGAAACACTGGATGCACGGAATCTAGACTTGCAGGCAAGTCTAACTCATAAGCAACCCCACCTATCCTCCTCATAATCTGATATGGTCCTATATAACGAGGACTAAGCTTTCCTTTCTCCCCGAACCGCATGACTCCCTTCGTAGGGGAGACTTTTAAGAATACCCAATCATCCACCTCAAATTTTAAATCTCTCCTTCTAACATCGGCATAAGATTCTGGCAACTTTAAGCATTCTTAACCCATTCCATAATGATGTACACCTTCTCCATTTCCTGATGCACAAGGTTCAACTCAAAGAATTGGGTTTTTCCCACTTTATACCACCCTATTGGTGACCTACATCTCCTCCCATAGAGTGCCTCAAAAGGGGCTATCTTAATACTAAAATGGTAGCTATTGTTGTTGGCGAATTCTATCAATAATAAATGATCTACCCAACTACCTTTGAAGTCAATCACACAGTCCCTTAACATATCCTCCAGGGTCTGAATGGTGCGTTCGGCTGGCCCATTGATTTGAGGGTGGAAGGCAGTACTCAGGTTCACTTGGGTGCCTAAACCCTCTCTGAAAGGATAGATAGAACTACAAAAAAAATTATGTACCTTGGTCAGATATAATAGACACCAAAACACCATGCAATCGAACTATCTCACGAATGTATTGCTTAGCATAGTCATCCCCCGAATAATTTTCCCACACAAAAAGAAAATAAGCGGACTTGGTCATTCGGTCAACAATTACAAAAATTGAATCATATAGGTTCCGATACTTTGGAAGCCCCAAAATAAAGTCCATATTAATAATCTACCACTTCCATACAGGTAAAGATATCTCTTGAGAAGAGCCACCTAGTATCAAATGCTTTACCTTGACTTGTTGGCAATTTAAGCACTTAGAAATGAAATTAGCAGCATCTTTTTTCATATTATTCCACTAGTAAATAGTCTTAAGGTCATAATAATTTTTTGTGGAGCCTGGGTAAATAACATACCTCAAAGTGTGAGCTTCATCAAGAATCCTCTATCACAATTCATCCACGTTCAGAACATAAAGCCTACCCTGATATGTCAAAACCCTATCATCTCTGATCTCAAACACCATCACCTTCTGTTGACCATCATCTTTCTTAATTTGTGCCAAGATGGGATCCTCAACCCATTTATCCTTAACTTCAGCACATAAGCTGGATTTAGTTATATCATGAATAATTACTCCTCCATCTTCGGAATCCAGAAGTTGAACTCCCAAATTTGTAAGCTGATGAATATATTTCATCATCTCCTTCTTCCCTTTCTTAACATGATAAAGACTTCCTATTGACAACCTGCTAAGAGCATCGACCACCACATGGGACTTACTCGGATGATAGTGCAGTGTTATGTCATAATTGTTCAATAATTCTAACCAATGCCTCTACATGATATTCAACTCTTTCTATGAGAAAACATACTACAAACTTTTGTGATCAGTAAATATATCTACATGTACCCCATAAAGATAGTGCCGCCAGATCTTAAGTGCAAACACCACAACTGCTAACTCTAAGTCGTGAGTGGGATAATTTTTTTCGTGCACCTTTAACTTCCTAGATGCATATGCCACCACTTTACCATGTTGCATAAGCACACTCCCAAGTCCCACCCGAGATGCATAATAATACACAATAAAACCTTTGGTACCATCAGAAAGAGTCAAAACTGGCGGTGTAGTCAAATTATCTTTTAGTTTCTCAAAACTATTTTCACATAAGTCCGACAATAAGAATTTTTCCTTTTTTTGAGTTAATTTAGTAAGAGGAGCAGATATGGAGGAAAAAATATATACAAATCTTGTGTAATACCTTGCCAAACCCAAGAAGCTTCAGATATCAGTCATGAGTCTGGGCTATTTTCTCACTACCTCAATATTTTGGGGGTCAAGTTTAATCCCCTCACTAGAAATGATGTGCCCCAAGAAAGCAATAGCGTTAAGCCAGGATTCACATTTGGAAAACTTTGAATATAATTCATGATCTTTGATTTTCTGAAAGATGATTCAGAGGTGGCTAGCATGATCTTTCTCATTCTTAGAGTAAACCAATATGTCGTCAATAAAGACTATGACGAACAGATCTAGAATCTAATAAAACACCCTCAATAAAAGTTGCGGGGCATCAGTCAGCTTGAAGGAAATAACTAATAATTCATAATGGACATATCAAGTTGGGAAAGCTATTTTGGGAATGTCAGCTTCCCTAACCTTCAACTGATGCTACCCTGAACAATGTTCTATTTTGGAAAAACATCTGGAACCTTGGAGTTTATCAAATAAATCACCGATTCTGGGAAAAAGGTATTTATTCTTAACAGTGACCTGAGGGAATCATCTTTATTACGCATGAAGAGCACTGAATCACCCAGGGAAAAACACTTGGATGAATAAAGCCTTTATCAAGGAGGTCTTTATTGTTCTTTCAACTCTTTCAATTCTGTTGGAGCTATTTTGTATAGTGGGATAGTGATAGGTCGAGTGTTTGGCAACAAATTAATGCCAAAGTCTATCTCCCTATCTGGTGGTATCCCTAGGAGATCATCAGGAAAGACTTCTAGAAATTCATTAATTACAGGGATAGACTGGAGAGAAGGACTTTCAGTGCTAAAATCTTTGACCTGAATAAGATGATACAAACAATCCTTGGTTATAAGTTTGCAGGTTCTGAGATAAGATATGAATTTCCCCTTAGGTGCTAAAGAATACCCCTCCTACTCTATCACTGCTTCATTTGCAAAGGAAAATGTGACTCCTCGGGTTCTGCGGTCTAATGTGGCATAACACGAATAGAGCCAATCCATCCCTAAAATAGCATCAAATTCGACCATATCAAGCTCTAAAAGATTTTCCTTAGTATCACAATAATCGATGGACACAACACAGTTTCTATACACCCTCCTAGACACAATAGAGTCACCAACAAGAGTTGTAATAGAGAAAGGTTACAAAATATTTTTAGGCTCAAAACCAAATCAACTGCCACATATGGGGTCACATAGCACAAGGTAGACTCGAGATCAAGTAACACATACATATCATGGGAGAAAATTTGTAACGTACCAGTAACAATGTCTGGCAAAGCCTAAATATCCTGGCTGGTAGATAATGCATATAACTGATTGCGACCGCCCCCGATAGCTGAAGTATTACCCTTGGGTGGTGGTGGTGCCATGGAGTTTGACTAAGACTTAGCACCCCCAACATTACCCCTAGATATCGAATAGTCTCTTTGAATATGGCTTGGCTAGCCACAAACGTAGCATACTATTAAGCCAAACTGACACTTCCCTGGGTAACTTCTACCGTAAGTTCCATATCGAGGAAAAAACCGATACGTCTGAGCAACACTACCTTGGAACTGGGTCCCCTGCACCCCTGATCTATCTCTAGGCTGAATGTTTTGAAACCATCAATCAACTGGCGGTTTGGGCACTGGGCGTTAGAGGAAGACTGAGCATTACTCCAAAACTTTTTCTTCGACCACTTGTTTCCCCAATTATTACCACTGTGTTGCTGACTGTTATTCTGTTTTGTGGATTTGGCCCTCTTAGACTGCCTGTCCTTCTCCCTTGCCTCTTCCAGCCTCTTCTTATATTCTTCAACCTTTTGCATATGAATGGACAATCGGGAGAAATCCATATCTATATTCAACATCACTCCTTTGCATTCCATCATCTAAGAGGCTGGATGCAAACTTCCTCATATGGGATCTCATGCTACCCGCCAATTCTGGAGAATACCTGGATAGCTAGGTAAACTTCAATGTATACTCCTTAACACTTAGTTTTCCTTGCTTAAAATTTATAAATTATCTAACCTTTGACTCCCTCAATTCCTGGGGAAAGAATGGTCTAGAAAATCTTCCACACACAGAAGGCTCAGCATTATTACCCCTCGAATCCTCCCATTCATTATTCCATTGATTGGCCATATCTTTCAACTGATAGGCTGCCAACTCAACCTTTCAACTCCATTCGCATGCATAACTCTAAAAAATTTCTTTAGTTCATTAATAAACCCTTGGGGGTCCTCCTCAACCTTCGTACCAGTAAACAGAGACGGGTTCAGTCTCATGAATTGACCGACCCGTGTAACCTCAGATGAACAAAACACAAAACCCACATCTTCAGATCGACGGGTCTGAGAGGACTCCAGCTGAGAAATCATATCGATGGACTTTTTGAACTTAGCATTAAAAACTTCCCTATGAGGTTTTTGAGGATGGTTAACACTGGTCCAGGGAGCTCGAGATGGATTGGTCAGAACTGGAGAAACTCTCGGTGTAGACACAAACTCTGGGGTACAAGCTCTATTATGGGTCCGCATCCTATGAGTGGGATAAACATCTTTATCTTATGTGCTTTGTTTGTTGGTCCTACGAGGAGGCATGATCAATTTTCTAAAATATAAGGAATCATTGGTTAGAGGACATTCAGAATCTACAGCACAGACTAAACTATGAAAGAAAGAGAGAGACATTCCTAAACACCTGGTAGCCTCCTACTTATAAGTGTGATATGCTACACACCCATAGATAGGAATCTACCCAACACAATTTTATAGATGACCTGGGACCATGAACCGTGCTATGATACCATATTTATCATGACCCAAGCCAAGGCCCTGGCCTTGACGAGCATCTCGAACCATGAAGGCCCGGATGCCCATCTTTATCTGGAAATTATACACAATTAGTAGACAACATAAAGTACAGAAAAACTTATCAAACAGAAATATGGTCAATCTCTTAATTCAGCTGAATAATACAAAATTAGGTTCATAACATTCAAAACACACGACACTAGTCTGAGAACTCTCTAACGATACGAAAGTCAACATCTATAGAAAACTGGGACAAGGCCCCCCAATCAGGCCATAAACCATAATGAAATAACAGAATCTTATAAATCAGGCCTTCCAAAATAAAGAAGGCTCACCAATTTCAAGTCTCAGATATCGAATCTAGTGCTTAGAGGGACCCCAAAACTATGCCTCAGATCCTAAAATATAGGAGGTCAATACAGATGTACTAGTACACAGAGCAATCTAAAATAACGTACTTTTATGCAACATAAGTGAGGGAAATTCATAAAAATATGTTAGTCTAAAATAGTTGAAAATATATAGGCATATTCAATAGGCTTTCAAAACATTTCTATAAATCACAACTCAACTCTTTATCTACTTCTGATCTAGGTGGTACACCCTACAACTCTACAATCCCACGGGCTATATGGAATCCTCCCTTAACTCGGCGGCCAATCCCCCAACCCAAGTTTGCCGCAACGGTTGGAGTCTTTATCTCTAATATGCCAAAGGTCACTAGGGCAACGTATAATCCCTCTTAGGGACATAACAATCCCGTCTCGGTAAAACACGATTTTGGTCAATGAGTTTTCTAAACCCGTGCTTTCTTCGGGTAACCACCTAACTCTCTTTAAGCCTATTTTTAACTCTTTAAGGCATGTATCCTTTGAAATCAAAATCTGAAAATCTTACTCTATTATGGCATTCATCTGGTTGGTATCGTCATACCAAGAATTACAAGTCACATCTTCTAAGCCATAAAATATCATGTACAACTCTTTCATTCAAAAAAATATTTAGACCACCAAAACATTCAAATAGTACAAGAGGATTCATATTTCAAAACATATGTCAAACTATGCAAAGATACTCTCTTTTCAATATTTCAACTAATAGTGGTCAATTTTTGAAAACAATCATGGAATTCCTTTAATTATCACATTTAGCATTTAAAAAAAAAGAACTTATTCCTCTCTCCAATTCACAACCAACATAATGTTCTTATAAGATATTAAAGCTCTTAACTCATACTTTAAGATATGCCATTTAGTAAACCATGACTTGTAAATCAAAAAGTAACACAATGAGAGAGGGAAAATTCATTATTCATGATCTAAATTCATGTTTCAAAACTAAAAAACACATATATACTTATAGACAAGAAAATCAAGATTTCACGAGAAGGCCTCAAGACCAAAACATTATATTATTAAAAAGGATTCATAATGCATATTCTTTAAATTGTTCTCAAAACCCATCATGAATATATGATTTCTAACCCTTAAAAACTTAATAAAACAATTTTTCCATGTCCATGTAGTTTAGGAAAACCCCATGTACCTTCGATTACTTAGTTTGAAAAATAGGACTAAAATCTTTACTCGTTTCTTGGAAATCATAAACTTAAAGATGAATCCTTGATCTTTGGGAGGGATGTTAGGGTTTTGTTCATGATGTATTTGAGTGAATTTGGGCATATTATGCCCAAAATATATTTTAATTCACTATTTACATGACTTGGGGCCTTAGGGAAAAGACGAGTCTTCCCCTCGGATTTAAATTTGCAACTGAAATACCGGTTTAGACTTCATCGCAATGCAGTGATACCCTCATCGCCATACTCACCGTGACGTGGTGCAATCGCGGTGTGTCACTGGAACTGACCATTGTTATTTTGATCTTCACCGCGACGTGATGAAGGTCTCACCGCTATGCGGTGAAAACACGGTGGCCTTCTATTTTCAATTTCCAAACACGCCTCAAACCCCGTTCAAAAAATCTAAAACTTACCCGAGACCTATTACATACACCCCTGAACATGAATCAATTCAAAAATCTATGTATCAGGGTCGAAAAGGTCAATTTAGAAATTATAAAAGTTTAGGAGCTTAAAATATGACTAAGTCCTTTTGACACTTAGAAAATTTTTAGGTTCTTAGCTCTTTAAGCATTCTACTAAGCATGCTACTATATCTTTAAGTATGCTACTAGATATTTAAGCTTAAACCAACATCAATATCTCATGAGCAACTCTTTAAAACACACACTTTTACAAAGCTAACAATTAGGGAAGAGTAATATGCCTGAAATATCTAAGTTTATGAATAGAATTCCACCCTTGAGCCCTTAGATGACCTATTTCTTGGAAACCCTAAGAATGGCTGCTTGAGAGACTTAACACAATTTTTGAAGTGTTTGAGTACGTTATGAATGAGAAATAATCCTTTTTTAAGTATCTTATAAATGTGGGGTTTTAATTGGGTAAGGAGGGAATTGTCCAAATTACCCCTTATTTAAAACTTAAATTTAATCGTCAATGACTACTAGTCACTATACGACTCATAACCACACCTTATGACTTATCACCATGAGTTATAATGAAGATAGTGTTAGGGCACCCACATACTGTTGACCTAACGATTCAGCTGGTACAACTCGTAATGGGACTTTACAACTGGTAGGTCGTAGTCAACACAGAACCTATTTGGGATAAATACTAGACATCTAACGATTTATACCCAATGACTTGTAATGAGTCCTCACGACTCATAGTAAGTCACTCGTACCTAGAGAAGAACTTAGTCATACACTTACTGATTTGGTTACAATTGGGTCCCTAGGACCCGTCAAGACTCTTTATGACTCGTAGGGGTAAGTCATAGTCAAGGAAGTGAGGATAAAATTTTAGAAATTTTCAAGGACCAGAAACCCAGGATGTTATAGATTTAGTTAGACTGGTAGTGGGATAAAATTTTAGAAATTTTCAAGGACCAGAAACCCAGGATGTTATAGATTTAGTTAGACTGGTAGTGGGATTTTGGTGGAGTCAGAGAGACTTTTGATGGAGAAGACGACATAAATTTATAAAGTGAAGAAGTGAAATGGAAGGAGTGAGATCGTTAGAGAGGGGAAAAAAGTTGTGGCATCCATAGCTGTCGGAGTTATAGTGGTAGTGGACGACAATTTGGAGGCTGAACGAGTGTTAGGGAGATTGAGGCACTAGTGCGTGGTGGAGATAGAGGGAGTAAAAATGAACTTTTTTGGATAAGGATATTGGGGTTTAGCTTGATTAAAAGGAAAGAATACTGATATTAAATTGTGGCTCTTGATCGTGAGGGATGGACAACTATTATTAAAAGTTAGTTATGAGTCGAGTTATAATGGGCCAAATTTGGTCAATATTGGAATTACAATGGGAATTTTATATTGATATCATTTTGACTAAAATTGACATCAATTGGATACAAAGTGGCTAGAAATTAAAAGAATTGAGAAAATTAGATGGAATCAAGTACCAATTAATAAACAATAGTGAAGATAAATAAAATATTATAAATATTAAATAAAATGTTATTTGGGAATTAATCATATATAAAGTATGAAAATTATGAAAATTATGAAAAGTTACATTTGAAATGAGACGTTATTTAACTAAAGTATGTATATATAAGAATTATGTGTGAGTTAATAATGATGTTAAATTATACACTCATAAATTTTGAAATTAAGATATGTAAAAAAAACAAATAAGATGTATGACTAATTGTTCAAATGTATAAATAATTATATAAATGACCTAATAGTTGAAAAATATCTAAAAGACATTAGTTTGTCACATAACATCCAAAGTTCGATATAGGAAGGTTACAATTGGGCGTCGACAACTACCCCTTGTTTGTTCGAGAATAAAAAATGAATTGTTGGGGAAATAACATTGACGTAATAACTAATTTTGTTCGATCGAAGGGATGATTCTTTAGAATTGAAAAAAAACAAGATGAAATTTGTAAAATGTTGTGGCCAAGACTTCAATTTCAAGTCATCTATGTATCTCTGATTTACGAGAATTAGGTTGTTTGTGGTTTTAGATTTAGGGATGAATGAGATTCCTAAAGAAAATTGGTGAATATTAAATTTAAATAAAAATAGTACGAGTAGACAAGATTTAGGCATAGTAGTCTTGAAAGGTGAAATATGAATATGATTTAGGTTAGGATATGTGATATAGGGATAAAGAATAATGTTCCGAAATGGAAGAATAATTCTCAAATGTCCTTTCTTATGCTTTTTGGGGCATACCTGCAGCTCTTAACATAACTAGATAAAATGGTTAGTTTATACGCATAGATAAGTTTAAGTAATACGATGAAAACTAATAGTAATAAGTAAAAATAATAATAAGATGACATAAGAAAACATATCTTTTTGACATTGCGTTTGTTGCCAAAGCTTTTTGAGAGACCTCAAAAAATCTACCCCAGTTTTGACTTTTTAAGAATGATTATCTGCCTGCAAAATCAATTATCCATATTTTAGGGTAAACGAGCTCAGTTATCTTATTTTTGGATAAACGATCTCGACATATCCTATTTTAGGATGAACAAATCCAATATGTCCTATTTTAGGGTGGATGGACTTGATATATCCAATTTTAGGGTGAATGAACTTCATATATCCTATTTTTGGATAGACAAATTCAATATATCATATTTTAGGGCGGACAAAACTAATATATCCCATTTTAGGGTAGACAAACTTGATATATTCTATTTTAGGATAGATAAATCTGATATATCTTATTTTAGAATAGATGAACCCAGTATATCCTATTTTAGGATTATGAACCCGGTATATCCTATTTTGGGGTGTATAAACCTGATATATTCTATTTTGGGGATGATGAACTCAATTCATCCTCTTTTAGGATGGATGAACCCAGTAAATCCTATTTTGGGGTGGATGAACTTGATAGGTCCAATTTTTAGGTGAATGAACCTGATATATATTATTTTAGGATGGATGAATCCGGTTTTCTATTTTAGGGTGCATAAACTCGTTATATCCTACGTTTGTTAGTAACTTCTTGGTAGTCTTCCATGCCATTATGATGGAATTTTTTAGGACCCCACAAAATTTTTTGCCCTAGTTTAGAATATATTTTGCACTTCCCTGTAAATCTAAATATTGTCTGCTTGTAGAGCTTTTAAGGTAATCTAAAAAAAATTTCCTCAATTTTTACTCTTAAAGTCTTATATTCCTGCATTACTCAAAGAAAATGTTAGTTTAAAAGAAATAATTGTCTTGTATTCAAATATCAAGGTTCGACTTTGAATCTGCGGTTGTCATTTGAAGTCACGAAATGGTCTAAAATAACTTAGATTTGTCAAATAGAGTCTAGGTCAAAAGCTAACATGATTTGAATATGAAGGAAAAGGGAAAATTTATTAGATGAAGGTCAAATCCAAGAGTGGACTACCTACGTATCCAAATGAAAGTTAGATCAAATGTAGTTCATCATCAAAAAGAAAAATATAAACAAAAGTAGGAAATTTTATTAATTTGAAAGAGAATTGGTACTTTGCATGTGATGGTTTTTTCCTTTTCAGTTCCTTTGATATTCGTTATACTTCTTTGTCAAATATCTCAAGGTGATTTCTATTGAATTATCTTGGACAATAGTTTTACCTGTAGTATCATAGATATTTCTCAGTGACCCTCGTCGTACTACAACTCATCCTTCTCTATCAAATCTTGGATCTTGTCCCTCAATGCTGAAAATTCCTCAATATCATCACCCTTTATATTTGAATAATATGCACACCTTTTGTACTGATCAAAATTTAAAATTATATATTTAGGGATCCATCCTTCTCTTGCTTTCAAAAATTCTTGAGCAAACAATCTTTGGAATATATTGGTTAAGGGTTTAGTTAAAGGGGTAAAGCATGAGGTTTTAATTTCTTTGGTTGATGAGGATTTAATGGTATTGAAAAAATCAATCGTTAAAAATATTGTTGGTGGGAGTTTGGATATGAAAACCTTATGGATTATTGGTGTCCAAAACTGCATATGATTATTGGCTATTTCGATAGTGTTGCTCTTGAGGTGTGATGGTTGATATATCTTCTTTCTTTTGGCTAAGCTTTCAGTGCTTGAAAAGTAGCTTGTATTGCAGAAACATCAAAATCTTTTTTGTTCGAATGCCATATTCTATTTTTTTTTCAATTAAAATTTGATTGTTGAAGCTTCAAATACATAAGTAGAATAATCTTTGATAGTGTATTCCATATAGCGACCTGATGAAAGCTTTTAACCAAATCTTCTTTAGGCACATGAGGACATATCTTAGAAGATTCCAATCTCCATCATGTTGTATAATTCTTAAAATATTCATGAGTTATTCTCCTTACTTCAAGAAAGTCCAGCATCATCAAATTGATCTTAATATTAAACTTATATTGTCTCAAAAAGTCTTGAGCCATGTCTTCCCATGTATCCCATTTTGTCAAAGTCTTGTTTGATGAACCAAGTGAGTGCTACTCCATACAAACTTTAAAATGAACAATCTCATTAGCAGAGCTTCATTATGTCCTATGTTAATTAATCTACCACAATTGTCCATTGGATGAACAATCAGGTCTCAATGTCCATCAAATACATTAAATTCTCAAACTTTGTATCATGTTGGCAAATCTACCCTTAGATGTAGGCATAGTTTCTCATATCTCAGTCATTAATGCCTTGGAAACATCGACATTCATCCAATATCTTTTTTAAGTCAAGAAACTTTTATTGCAATGTAGGTGATTCCCCATCATGTATTACTATGTTTTGCAAAGTACCAATATTGGCATGTGCCAAAAATATTTGTTGAGGAGACGAATAAGGAGATATGGGAAAAAATGTATTTTGTGCTTCAGAAGCGGTAAGATTTGTGTTAGAAATAGGATCAAGATGGTTAGGTATATTTTTAAATTTGTAGACTCTTGGCAGATTCAATGTCAAATATTTAGACAACCTATAAGCAAAATAAACAAATTAATACAAATCACGTAGCATAGATAAGTTTAAAACATGACAATAACAATAATAATATAAAAATAATAGATACTTGCAAAAATAGATCTAAGTCAAATAAGAAGATGAAGACTAGATCTTAACGAGTAATCCATGCTTCTAACACATGAAGTAGTATAATTATGGAACTTATAATTCAAACATATGATACTTAATGAATTCTATGGTGTCAAACGTTGAATTGTAGTCGCATTAAAGATTAAATAAGTCAAGGAAATGAATAAGGTCGATACATGTTGAACATCAATCCTTTGATCACTTTGTTAGTACATCTAATTCCATGAAGAGTTTCAAAGAGGTAAAACATAGTGGAAAAGGAAATTTTTATTATAATGAGATCAAATTCATTTAATGAGCACCTAAATATCCTTCATATAGGAAAATCAGATCAAATATAGTTCTAATTACATAAAATAAAAGTAAAAAAAGAACTCCATATTGTTTCAAGTATGTGTAGATCTTAAAGTACTTTCAAGTTCTTGGATATCGAAGCAGACAAACAACATGATATCCTCTTCATCAGTGCTAAACAAGTGTAAGTCATGCTTAGAAAATTAATCAACATCGAGATTTGGTCCTATTATAGCTATCACCTTGATATCAATCATTATTTGAGTTCTATATTTTAAAGTTTGACATTCTTTAGTGGTGCAATCTTTCATCCCTAAATGATAAACATATGTTTTAGAGTGATAGAGTATAACACCCTTGGTTTTGACCCATAGAAAATTTTTGACAATTTTGGTTTCTGGATCTACTATGACTCATAGGAATGAGCCGTATAATGGGATATAAATAGTATGGTCCTATCATATGCTGACCAGTGTTGGTTGGTGGGATGGATTTTAGTTACTGGAATGGATATGACTTAGGGGTACGAGTCGTATTGGTGGGTACGAATCGTTTGGTTCCTTAAATTAATCTTACAACTGGTTACTTAGTTAGATCTGGTATGAGTGGCTCACCATGAGATGTAAGCCAGGGTACAAGTCGTACATGAACTCTTATGGTGGACAATGTCTAAATCTTCCTTGGGTTTAATATGCCATAGATATGGATGAAGGGTACGGATCATATGCTTCAGATATGACTTGGTTAGATGATTCGTATCCTAGATAGAGTTGGATCTAAAGTTTCAGGCTAGGATACGAGTGGAGGGCACCAATCATATTGGAGGGTACGACTCGTGAGGGTTAGTCGTACCCCTCTGACGGGGTTTTGGTGCAACTTAAATGGGGGTATTCTGGATATTTCCCCACTTATTCTAATGAGGTTCCATGAATTCTAACCTACTTGGAAGTTTATTTACCCTATTATTCCATTCGTTAAAACTTACAAACTCTTCTAAAACACTCTATAATTCTCTCGTACACTTTTGGGCAAGGGAGGCTAAGGTTTTAGCAAGAGGATTAATTTGGGGCCTATCTTGGTGATTTCTTTCCATTATCATCTTGTTTTAAGGCATGTTATCTTCCCCCATTGTTAATTCTAATGAGAAGCATGGTTTTTATGAATGTTTTCATGACTTCATTGATTGTATGATTTTTGTTTTCAAATATGAATTGGAGGTTTTGATGTTAAATGCTTGGTTAGGGTTTTTCATGTTTTAATTATGCTTTTATATTCATTAATAGTGGTTTTGGATAACTGGTTTCATGGGAATGGTTCTTTGGTAATGGACTTTGGTTTTGGAAATACTATGTCCCAAATGTGTTTGATAAAATGCCTTTACTAATGTTTTCATCATAATATTACTTTTTCAATGGAACTTATGCGTGGTTTAAACTTCATAATGGAACCCTAAATGATATGAATAATTTAGATGGTTTTAAATGGATTGAAAAGGCCTTGATGGCCATGGGTTTGGTTAATTGGAAATCATGGAAGGGCCCTTGGAAGTCCCCTTAAACCAATAAATGGTTGTCTATGGATAGTACATGCAAGTATGGTCGGTATTTCGATACCACCACTAAATTCCTTGGTTAATAAATGTTAAATGGATTGGTTGGTTTCTTGGTAATTGTTTTTGTAGGGAAATAATGGCAGGATGTGTAGCAAAGCTGTGAAAAGTGGAGGTCCCAGAGGGACCAAAACTGCAAGCTCATATTTGTCGATGTGAGGTTGGTCTTGGTGACCGTGTTCTTGATGTCACACTATATTTTAGAGGATGTACTAGTCATCCTCAGTTTTCTTCCCTTGTCGTGTGGCTTCACGCACTGGGCCCTTTCAGCCGGGGGAGCTAAACCCATATAGCCTATGGGTGGATTAGGATGGCAAAGCTACATAGCCCAGGTAAAGGTTTTAATGGCATGCTAAACCAGATTCCTTTTCCAATCATGGTTATATATATATATATTTATGGTTGTGTGTATATGGATGGTTTTAATTGGCTTTATAAAAGACATTATTTTATCCTTATCCTGAGATCATGCCAGCGTTCACCCGCTAACATGTCTACTGGTGGTTGTATACCCATGCTAAGTAGGAACCGGACATTCTACTCCTCCTACATAATGATTAACTCGGGGATTAATATTTGGACTGAAGTTATGAGCTTTCATCCTTTCGGAAGGCTCCATTTCATGTTATGGATATTTTAGACACTTTGATTTTATTTTTTGGATATTGGTTTGGCCCTAGTTAGGGGAATGTCCCAACCGACTTCTATTACTCTTTTGGTTAGAGTATTTGTGGTACTGCTATGGGTTGGAATGGGAAGGATTTATATTGGTGTCAATCTTGGTATTGGAATAAGTTGGTGGGATGACATCATTGGATATAATTTCTCATTGTTCCATCATATTTTATTTTGGATTTAATTATATTATGTTTTGGAATTTATTTTTTTATGGCCTGGTTAATGGCCTTTAGAATGGTTTGGTACGTTTGGACGGTTGGTGTGGGATGGTTGGGCTCAATTGGGATGATCATAGTTGTGATCTTATCCCAGAGTCTTCATGTGAGCTGTTATACTATATTGTTATATCCTCAAAATTCAGCCAACTCAGGGCAGGTGGATAAAGGTTGGGTTGGGTAAAAGGGGTGGTCTCCAGTCCCAGTCAGACTTGGGACACCCATTACAGCAAGGCCCCCGATCGGGTCGCATCAAGTTGGTATCAGAGCCTAGGTTTATGTTCAATTAGGAGTCCACAAAACCGTGTCAATTGGAGTCTTCTTTAGGGATGTGTAGCGTGCCACACTCATAAGGGAGGGTTTATAAGGCATTTAGGAATGTCTCACTTTCTTGGTATTCAATTTTCAAGCTTGGAGTATCAGTCCTGGAATCTTATCTAACCCTTGTTTGTTCGTCTTTCAGATCATGCCTCATAAATTTAGAACACAAAAAAATTCTTGTATCCCTTTTGGGGGTAATGCTGAAGGGGTGCATCCTACTTTTGGGGTTCATCTTCGATCTCACAGTCCTATTCCTGATAGATTTTGAATTCCACTGGTTGCTACTAGTCCTTCTTAAGGCGAGGTGACTAATATGTAATTCCATCATCCTATTCATGTTGTTGCTCAGATAGTAGTTGCTCAGGCTGAGCGGGGTGCAGCTGTTTCTTTATCTGTTGAGGCCAGAAGGGTTGTCTAATTTATGAAGATATATCCTCCCACTTTTTCTGGAGTGAAGGTCGAGGAGGATTCACAGGCCTTATTGGATAAAATAGATAAAATATTTTGGGTGATGCAAGCTACCAATGTGGAGGGGGTAAACTTTGCATCTTATCACCTCAAAGAGGCTACATATCATTAATATGAAAAGTGGGATAGGGATAGGGATGGTGTGGAAGAATCAGTCTTATGGGGTACTTTTCCTAAGGCCTTCTTAGGACGTTTCTTTCCCCAAGAGTTGTGTAACACCCCAAAATCTAGTTCCCGGGATGCCATACGGTGCTCCAAACTACAAGTAGTCCTGAGCTAACCCTGGTTGCTTCCTACTACATCTGAATCTCAAAATGGGAAAGTATGAATGTAATATCATCATAAATTTGGAAATATAGCTGAGAAATCAGAACATATCTAAATATACTAATCTCCTCAATCTGATAAAAACAAATACTGAAAAGTCTGAATACGACAACTGAGATCTAAGACTAAATCTAGTAGTCCGACAAGCCTATACTACTAAATCTAGAAAGCCACTGGGATAGGCCCCAGCTGACTCAAACTATCTGAAATAAATAAATAAACATCTACTAATAAACTGAAACATGAATAGTTAAGTCCACGAACTATGAGGACTCACCAACCATAGGGATATAGATGAGATGCTTGAAACTCACTATCCCTGCTGAGAATGAGCACCTGAACCTACATTATGAGATAATGTAGCACATAGACGTATATGTGGGTCAGTACTTTGAGGATGTACTGATTATATGGGGGTGCATGCAATAAGTAAACAATATTATCACAGTTTATCAAATCATGTATGCTAAATATAAATGACTCGCATAGCTTGAGTAAAATTTAAAATCTAAAAATCATAAATCATGAATAATAAAGTATGTAGTATGAATCTTGTGAGTCAATGCACTTAATTCTAAAATCTATATTTTGTTCTTGATGTCAAATTGTATAGGCTAAAAGAAGTCTGGAACTTATTCTGCATAGTAAACACTTTATCTCAAGACTTAAATAATTAAAACTATTTTAAGAGTGAGGGACATCTATTTGAGAAGTTTTTCTAACCGACATGTACACCATGTGAGCATCCATGGTGTACCACGACTAGCCCCCATAAGGTTAGGGCTTGTAACACCCCAATTTTCTAAACTGAAATGCTACACGGTGCTCATGACCCCGAAGGATCACAAGCTAACCCATGACTGATATTTGTACCTGTATACTACATAATATACATAAAATGCGGAAACATGAATGTGAAAGGCCATAAGGTTCGAACTGAAAATCGTCTGATAACAAAATGTCTGAAAAGGGTATAACAATACCAAAACAAGTCATAAATACTGAAAATAATGAGATCTGAATATCTAATCTGACATCTAGTATGAAAGCCTCTAACTGAACTGAATAAGGAGTTGAAGGAACATGTCTCCAACTAACTCAATCTAGCAACTGAATAGTAAATGTAGCAATAATCATATCGTCCTCGAATGAAAAGGACTCACTGCAAACTCTGAACACTGGAATGTTCCTACTGATCTGGAGCTCGTTCCTCTGAACCTATGGTGTAACATAAGAGAAAGCACCTTAGCACAAATGCATCAAGATGTCTTAATGTACTGAGTATATGAGTAAGGTAGGCTAAATGCAAAGGGTTATATGCATGAACAATGCAAACTAATATGAATGTGAGAATACATACATGCATAAACAACTATAACTGACCTCGTAATGATGCTGACTACTGAGTCAGAATGCTGACGACATGACTTTACTATTACTGAGGTACTAAATAGATTATTGACTATTTATGACAGTTCAAATTATGAAGAACTGGTTTGAATGACTGTGTCTAACAGTCCTGAAACTGAATACTGGTAACGTGAGCTATGACAACTGATATAGTTGATATGACTGTAATGATCGGACTAATCGATATAACCGATACTGAGCGACTGTATCTGACAGTCTAAGTTCTGATGAAACTATCTGAGTTCCATTCTACTTGGAGTAACTAAATCTGAGATCAGTCCTATATAGCGGGTGATCATGAGTATACTGATAATAAGGATGATTTGACTTAGTCTGAGATCAGTCCTATCTAGCGGGTGATCTTTAAATCTAATGATTTTGATACTGATTAATCATAGTTGAGATCATTCCTAGCTAATGGGTGATCTTGAAGTCTATTTACATGGATAAGCATTGACTGTATCTAACAGTACTGAATCTGTACTACAAAGCTGAGTTGACTGTGTCTGAAAGCCCTGATTGTATAACTGAAACTGAGGGATGTGTTTATCTAACCGACATGCCCCAAGCAAAGCTGACTGGGGTCCAATCTCTGCCCTGACTGGAAGGGTGTCAGTACCGCACCACCACTAAAGACATCTGTTGTGGAGTCAGTCCTAATCTAGCGGTTGACTCTTGGAATCAATCCTATACATATAAATGTGCTAACGGGTGACCCCTGAGTATGTCATTCCTATCTAATGGGTGGCATCTCGTACCTACGCTGGCAACGTAGTTCTGGAACTTAGGGATTGTTTCTAGGGATCTTAGTTCTATTCTAGCGGGTGAGCCCCCATCCCTAGGTTCGTTCGGTGCTGAATCCTACTCCCATCTGAAAGACACTGAGCTGAATAACTGGGCTGAACTAAATAACTTAACTGAACTAATTTGTTGAAATGATACTGATTAACTGAACTGATACTAGTGGTATTGTTTAGCGGATCTAAAATTGAGTTTACTGGATTCCGATGACGGACGGAATATAATGAGTTCTGAGGACAGATTAAGAGTACTGAAGTTACTGAGATTGACTATGATTACTGAGGTTACTGAGCACTGAGATTACTTAGTTTTCCTGAGTTACATAATTGACTGATTTCTATAGATCATGGCTTGACTGAGAGTATGGTGAAAACATGACATAGCTCTAGGCACACAACTATATTTTTCGGGTACCAATACCCCCAAGACTCAATAGAGGGAAACTGAAACACACGGCATGACTTGTTCACAAAATTGGAGTCCACAATTCATAATATCATAAGTAAGGGATTTCATACTAATCATGGTTCTCAACACCTTATACATGGAAAGGTGAATTCATACGACATGTAATTACTTGCATAGCTTCAATATCATGCTCATTACATATTACAACCACAATCCATAATACCATAACTTGGGGAATTTCATGAAGTAAATGGTTATTCTACATCTTGTACATGAGTGAGTTTTGCAAGTAAGCATAGCATAATTCCATAATATTAGTTCATGAGTAATCCAATAGTGTTCACAAGACACATTATCAATAAGGCTGACATTAAATCATAGAGTCCTATCATGAATCCTTCACTTGGTCACAATTTAGCTATAATGCATGATTTCTAGTCTCTTAGGTATTTTATCAAACCACTTACATGTACTCTTTAAGGCATAGGTGTATTCACAAACTTACACCACTTTAATCCACCCAAATTCTTGGGTTCCAACTATATGATCACAATCTTCCTTGAAGTTCATCAAATTCCCACTCTATAACAAAACCACAAACAACAACATAAATACAACCATATCACCACAAAACATTCATGATTTTGTTATAAAAGATTGATTCTTGAACTCCATGAACGAAAGGGATCCATGGATGAACACTTTGCATACCTTAATAGCGATGAAATTGTTGAAAGATTGGACCTTCACGCTTGATTATGCAACCCTAGTAGTTTTTCTACTTCTTGTGCTCTTAGATAGTGAACCTAAGATGTTAATAGGGTTGTAATGTAATTAGAAGCTATAAATTCATGAGTTTAAGTATTGGGACATGTAAGGAGTGTTAAAAGACTTAGTTATCGTCAAAATAACTCAAAAACTAAGTGTTTTTCGTGGCTGAAATCATAAGTGTACGTCGCACACCTCATCGCGCATACTAAGGTGTGTGCCGCACATTCTATCGCATAAGATAAGGTGTGCATCTCACATGCTATATCACACTTGAGGGTGTGCTCCGTACAACCTGTTGCACACTTGTTCCAGTAGCCATGTGTGATTGTTTATGCGTCGCACTCCTTCTTTGCAGGGCCATAACTTCTTACTCGGGTGTCGGATTTTTATAAAATTGGAATCGTTGGAAAGATAATTCGATTCTATACAATTTGGTTGGTCTAAATCTTCCAAAATTTCACATATAAATCAAGTTATCCTTGTTCAAAGGTCACTCTTGTGGAATCACACACTAAAACTTAATAGATCCAAAAGCTATTAGCTTGCCTTACTCTGAGTGACTTACATGAGCATGATTAACACATCATAAGCTATCTTATTGCTGGGATACTCATTGTAAATCATGTACTCAAATATGAATCACAAAATATGAGGTTTCATATGTAGGAGAACTGATTCATTTCCTAGCTTAGAAACATATGGGGTATTACAATATCTCCCCCTTGGGAACATTCGTACTCGAATGACACTGGTTGAGATGAGAGAAAAGACAACTTACACGAATATATAAAATGAATGAATGATCATAATTTCATGGCTGAGATGACTGAAAACTGAGCATATCATACTGTACATGCATATCTGATGCATGGGTAGCTGATTTATGAATGTAGGACTGAGTGTTCTAATAAACTGAGTTTCTCAAATTGAGAATGTATATCTGATGCTTAACTGATAAATTGAATCCATGCATATCTGATGCATGATTATATGAATGACATAATACGTGAATGCATGACTGAAAGTACTGATAAGCTGACCACGCATATCTGAATGCGTGAATACATGACTGAACTGACTAACAAACATATGACTGAACATGCAATGGTAAAGGAACTAAGATTGAACTAAAACATGAGAACATGACTGATTTTTCTACGTGACATATGGACTGAACATCATGAACTGAACTGAACCTCTGAATACTTGACTTACAGCTGAGGTCTAACTTGAAGGTCAACTTACGAGTACCCTCTATTCTAGACTGAATTCATTATGCAAGGAGAAATTGAAGGATCTAAGGCATGAGAGAGTTAAGAGAAAGTGGGGTATCTCCCTCTTGGGATGCTATGTCCCTCTAAGAATGGTTACCTTACGGAGATACTGGGTGATGCACAGGGCATCTACGAACTAGATTATAACTAAACTTTAGGAGTCAGAAACTAATGAATGATGCATAAGATGAACTGAACTTGCAACTACTAGGAGGTTCTACCTTGAAATTGTTACATTCTGTAAGGTTTTGGATAGCATGAATAGATACAAGGATGAGAAAATAAGCTATACAAATCTGACTGCTTGATTGCTAAATTGATTTGCTGGCATGACATGAATATTGAAAGAAGGGAAACTGTTCCTAAAACATCTCATAGCCTCCTGCACATAAGTGTGGTGCACAACATACGCATGTACAAGACTCTACTAGATGCATCTTTCAGACTTACTAGTACTCTATTGAACCTTAGGCTCTGATACCAAGTTTGTAACACCCCAATTTTCTAAATCGAAATGCTACACAGTGTTCATGACCCCGAAGGGCCACAAGCTAACCCATGACTAATATCTGTACCTGTATACTGCATAATATACATAAAATGGGGAAACATGAACATGAAATGCCATAAGGTTTGAACTAAATAAAAGTCTAATAACAAAATATCTAAAGAAAGGTGTAACAATACCAAAACAAGTCATAAATACTAAAAATAATGAGATCCAAATATCTAATCTGGCATCTAGTCTAAAAGCCTCTAACTGAACTGAATAAGGAGTTGAAGGAACATGTCTCCAACTAACTTCATCTAGCAACTAAATAGTAGATGTAGCAATAATCATATCATCCTCAAATAAGAAGGACTCACTGCAAACTCTGAACACTAGAGTGTTACTGCTGATCTGGAGATCGTGCCTTTGAACCTATGGTGTAACATAAGAGAAAGAACCATAGCACAAATGTGTCAGTACGTCTGAATGTACTGAGTATACGAGTGAGGTAGGCTAAATGCAAAGGGTTATATGCATGAACAATGCTAACTAATATGAACGTGAGAATACGTACATGCATAAACAACTATAACTGAACTCGTGATAATACTGATATTGAGTCTGAATGTTGACGACATTACTTTACTGTTACTGAGGTAGTGAATAGATTATTGACTATTTCTGACAGTTCAAATTATGAAGAACTGGTTTGAATGACCGTGTCTAATAGTCTTAAAACTGAATACTGGTAATGTGAGCTATGACAACTGATTTAGCTGATATAACTATAATGATCGGACTAATTGATATAACCGATATTGAGCGACTGTATCTAATAGTCTAAGTTCTGATGGATCTATCTGAGTTTCGTTCTACTTGGAGTAACTAAACATGAGATCAGTCTTATCTAGCGGGTGATCATAAGTATACTGATAATAAGGATGATTTGACTTAGTCTAAGATCAATTCTATCTAGTGGGTGATCTTTAAATCTAATGATTTTGATACTGATTAATCATAGTTGAGATCAGTCCTAGCTAATGGGTGATCTTAAAGTCTATTTATAAGGATAAGCATTGACTGTATCTAACAGTACTGAATCTATACTACTAAGCTGAGTTGACTGTGTCTGAAAGCCCTGATTCTGTAATTGAAACTATGGGATGTGTTCATCTAACTGACATACCCCAAGCTAAGCTGACTGGGGTCCAATCTCTTCCTTGACTGGAAGGGTGTCAGTACCGCACCACAAGTAAAGACATCTGTTGCGGATTCAGTCCTAATCTAATGGTTGACTCTTGGGATCAGTCCTATACATATAAATGTACTAACGGGTGACCCCTGAGTAGTTCGGTCCTATCTAATGAGTGACATCTCGTACCTACGCTGGCAACGTAATTCTAGAACTCAGGGATTGCTTCTAGGGATCTCAGTCCTATTCTAGCGGGTGATACCCCTTCCCTAGGTTTGCTCAGTGCTGAATCCTACTCCCTTCTGAAAGACACTGAACTGAATAACTGGGCTGAACTAAATAACCTAACTGAACTGATTTGCTGAACTGATACTGATTAACTAAACTGATACTAGTAGTATTGTTTAATAGAGCTAAAAGTGAGTTTACTGGATTCTGATGACGAACGTAATATATTATGTTCTGAGGACTGATTAAGAGTACTAAAGTTACAGAGATTTACTGTGATTACTGAGGTTACTGAGAATTGAGATTACTGAGAATACTAAACTACTGAGATTACTGAGTTTTCTTGAGTTACATAACTGACTGATTTCTATAGATCATGGCTTGACTGAGAGTATCGTGAAAACATGACATGGATCTAGGCACACAACTATATTTTTCGGGTACGAATACCCCCAGGACTCGATAGAGGGAAACTGACACACACGACATAACTTGTTCCACAATTCATAATGTCATAAGTAAGGGATTTCATACTAATCATGGTTCTCAGCACCTTATACATGGAAAGGGGAATTCATGCGACATATAATTACTTGCATAGCTTCAATATCATGCTCATTACATATTACAACCACAATCCATAATATCATTACTTGGGGAATTTCATGAAGTACATGGGTATTCTACATCTTGTACATGAGTGGGTTTTGCAAGTAAGCATAGCATAATTCTATAAGACTAGTTCATGAGTAATCCAATAGTGTTCACGAGACACATTATCAACATGGATGACATTGAATCATATAGGCCTATCATGAATCCTTCACTTAGTCCCAATTTAGCTATAATGCATGATTTCTAGTCTATTAGGTATTTTATCAAACACCTCACATTCACTCTTTAAGGCATAGGTGTATTCACAAACTTACACCACTTTAATCCACCCAAATTCATGGGTTCCAACTATATGATCACAATCTTCCTGGAAGTTTATCAAATTCCCACTCTATAACACAAATCACAAACAACAACATGAATACAAATATATCACCACAAAACATTCATGATTTTGTTATCAAAGATTGATTCTTGAACTCCACGAATGAAAGGGGTCCATGGATGAACACTACACATACCTTAATGGCGATGAAATTGTTGAAAGATTGGACCTTCACGCTTGATTATGCAACCCTAGTAGTTTTTCTCCTTCTTGTGCTCTTGGATAATGAACTTAAGATGTTAATAGGGTTGTAATGTGATTAGAATCTATAAATTCTTGAGGTTAAGTATTGGGACGTGTAAGGAGTGTTAGAAGACTTAATTATCCTCAAAATAACTCAAAAACTAAGTGTTTTTCGTGGCTGAAATCATAAGTGTGCATTGCACACCTCATCGCACATGCTAAGTTGTGCGCCGTACATTCTATTGCATAAGATAACGTGTCTGTCACACATGCTATCTCCTACTTGAGGGTGAGCGCCACATAACCTGTCGCACACTTGTTCCAGTAGCCATGTACGATTGTTTATGCGTCGCACTCCTACTTTGCAGGGTCATAACTTCTTGCTCGGGTGTCGGATTTTTATAAAATTAGAATCGTTGGAAATATAATTCAATTCTCTACAATTTGGTAGGTATAAATATGCCAAAATGTCACATATAAATCATGTTATCCTCATTCAAAGGTCAGTCTTACGAAATCACACACTAAAACTTGATGGATCCAAAAGCTATTAGCTTTTCTTACTCTGAGTGACTCACATGAGCATGCTTAACACATCATAAGTTATCTTATCGCTAGGATACTCATTATAAATAATGTACTCAAATATGAATCACAGGATATGAGGTTTCATACGTAAGACAACTAATTCATTTCCTAGATTGAAAACATACGGGGTATTACAGGGTTATTCTACCCTTGCCATCGGAATAGAACAATCTCATCTTAGTGATCATAATGTCAGTCATCCACATAGAAGTGGCAATAATATAAATCCTACATTGGCACGTAGTTCTGGGGTATGAAACTGTAGTAACGTACCTATCTCGGTGCTAAATACTACTCCCAATCTCATGCTCAAAATCTCAAGAAATATCTACTTTAAAATTATTCTAATGGTTTATAATAAAAACCAGCTATAAATCTGTAATCTGAATTTGTAAAGTGGATTTCAAATCTATTCTGAGACCAAAAGATCAAATCTTTCTCAATAATCTGAAAGTATTCTAGTCATGGGGTGATTATAGAACAATAATTCTTTGAATAACAATCTTTAAATAGGGCTTAATGACCCGTGTACCAATATCATGATAAAACATCTCAAAATTCATGCTTGATAATATAAATGTTCATAATTGATCATAAAATCTGGAAATTTCAGCAATAAGCATAATAATATGAACATACCCATGTAATTTAACTTCTAAAACATTGAAAATATCATAAGCTTGTATATAACAATAATGGGTATAATCTATAGCTTCAAATTCATGGGAAAACACATAAAAATCAATTAACTTTAATAATTAAAATAGGTTTTGGGCGCAAGGATGGAAGATTTATCCTTGTTCAAACTCCACATATCTTTAATGATGAACGTAGATGAACAAGCTTGCTTTCGAGATTCTATTTGTGCTCTTGAATGAAAATACTTGAAAGTCTTGGAATCGGAACTTCGAATATTGAACTAATTTAGAAAAATGATGGTGGAATCTTGAGGTTCTTGGAATTGGGTATTGAAGCTTAGAGTTTTTAATTTGAGAGAATTTGATAAAAAAATAAGCCTAATGTGCTTAGAATAGGCTTAAATCTTGTGTTTGGATGGATTGGGGATGGGGAAAAAGGACTATACTACCCTTTGGCCTCTCTTTCCTGTGTAACTGACCATCGTAGTGTGACTCCCAAAAATGGGAATAAATCTCGTGTCGCAACTTATAGAAACGGGAATAAATCTCGTTGTCGCGAGCTTATCGTGAGTCATCACTGTTTTGAACGTCCAAACTCACTCTTACGCTAGTACGAAAAACCCGAAACTCACCCGAGATGTACTATGGACTTCCCCGATCATGAATTAACTTTCCAATGTCAGGAAGGTCATAAATAAAACCCTCAAAGTTCAAAGGCTTTGGAAATGACTAAGTCCCAACACTTAGCTATAATTTTCTAAGTGTGATACCTCTCTTGGCATCCGTTAAAGGGCTTAGACTATGAGGATTTTTGTGAGGTCTTATAATATCTCCCTCTTGGGAACATTCATCCTCGAATATCACTCGCTAGGATAAGAATACTTAGGAGTCTGAGGATATCATGATAGCATGATAGAAATAAGATTGCTAAACTGATTCTATATTATTCTAAGCTTCTGAGTTAATCTGTGAGTGCATGAACTTGCAATGAGGACATCTATATGGATGAATATATTATTAGAAAGGAATGTAATTATGGAAGAGTAGTACCTTTGACTAAATCTAAGTTTTCAGAGAAGAGGTGGGGGTACTTGGCTCACATATCTGCTTCTGCTTCCCAAGTAGCGCCCTCAACAGACTGATTCCACCAAAGAACTTTGACCAAAGGAACTTCTTTGTTCCTTAGTCTACGGATCTTATAATCTAAAATCTCAACTGGAATCACTTCATATGAAATACTGTTCTGAATATTTGAACTATCTAAAGAAATTACAACAGTGGAGTCACTAACGCACTTCTTAAGCATAGAGATGTGGAATACAGGATGAAAAGCTGACAAGTCTACGGGAAACTCAATATCATAAGGTACTTTCCCGACATGACTCAGAATTCTATAAGGGCCAACATACCGAGGACTAAGCTTTCCCATTTTGCTAAATATCTTCACCCCTTTCATTGGTGAAATCTTTAGATAGACTAAATCACCAACTTTGAATTCAAGATCTCTTCTTCTTACGTCCATATATGATTTTAGACAACTCTGGGTTGTCTTCAATCTTTATCTAAGCAACTTAACTTTCTTCATAGCTTCAAACAATGCATCAGGCCCAAGAAAAATGGCCTCATCCACTTCAAACTAACCTATGGGTGATCTACATCTTCTCTCAAAAAGAGCCTCAAACGGGGCCATCTGAAGCTAGAATGGTAATTGTTATTATAAGAAATTCAATCAATGAAAAATGCTCATCCCAACTACCTTTGAAATCAAGAGCACACTCTCTCAAGATATCTTCTAGAGTTTGGATTGTCCTCTCTGCCTGATCATCTGTCTACGGATGAAAAGCAGAACTGAGATAGACTTGGGTACCAAGACACTTCTAAAAGGCTTTCTAAAATTGGGAAGTAAACTGAGTACCCCTATCTGAGATGATAGACAAGGGAACTCCATGCAATCTAACTAACTCTTGGATATACATCTTAGCATAATCTTCAGCGGTATAGGATGTGTGAACTAGCAAGAAATGTGCTGACTTAGTTAATCTGTCTACAATAACCATATAGAATTATGATGACGACTCAAAAAGGGTAATCCAGTCATAAAATCCATGTTTACCTCTACCCACTTCCAAGTTGGTATACCAAACAATTGCAATATACCACCAAGTCTTTGGTGCTTTACCTTAACCTATTGATAAATTGCATACTTCGCTACAAACTCAGATATATCTTTCTTCATACCACTCCACCAATAGATTTCTGACAAATCGCGGTACATCTTGGTAGCACCTGGATGAATGGAATATCGTGCACCATGCACTTCAGCCATAATTCTCTATCTCAATTCATCAACGCTAGGCACACACAGCCTACTTTGATATCTCAACACGCCATCTCCCCCTTGGGAGAAAACTTCTATCTTTTGGTCTTTAACTGACTTCTTCAGTTTGACCAAACTAGGATCCATATCTTGCTTCTCCTTTACTTCTAAAACTAGGGAAGATACGTAACTACTCTGAATCCAAACATTACCTTTAGCTGAATCAATCAATCTAACATCCAATATAGCCAAACGATAAACTTCTCGAGCTAACTCCTTTTTATCGATCTTCACATGAGCAACATTGCCCATAGACAACCTGTTAAAGGCATCTGCCACTATATTGGCCTTACCCAGATAATACAACACGCTCATATCATAATATTTTAGTAACTCTGACTACCTTCTCTGATGGAGATTCAACTCCCTCTGAGTAAACACATACTGTAAATTTTTGTGGTCTGTGAGCATATCAACATGAACACTATACAGGTAGTGCCTCCAGATTTTCAAAGCAAACACCACAACAACTAATTCCAGATCATAGGTTGGGTAATTCCTTTCATGGGGTTTCAACTATCTAAAGGCATAGGCTATAACCTTACCTCTCTACATCAATATACAACCCAAACCAATCCTAGAGGCATCACAATAAATAACAAAACCATTCATACCATCGGGTAACGGTAGGATTGGGGCTGAAGTGAGTCGTGTCTTCAATTCCTGAAAACTCTTCTCGCAAGAATCTGACCACAGGAACTTAACTTTCTTTTGGGTCAATCTAGACATAAGGGATGTAATAGATGAGAAACCTTCAAAAAAGTAGCGGTAATAGCCAGCTAGACCTAAGAAACTTCTAATGTCTAACGGAGAGATAGATTTAGGCTAATTTCTTACAGCTTCTATCTTTTGGGGATCAACTCTAATGCCATCGGCGGAAATAATATGACAGAGAAAGTATACTAATCTTAGCCAAAACTTACACTTGCTGAATTTAGAGAACAATTGGTGATCTTTAAGAGTTTTCAAGATAATTGTAAGATGATCTACATGGTCATCCTTACTACAGGAGTATACGAGGATATCATCTATGAAAAGTATGACAAATATATCTAGATACTGTTTGAATACTCGATTCATGAGGTCTATGAAATCCACTGGAGCATTCTTAGCCCGAAAGACATGACTAGAAATTCAAAATAACCATAACGGATCCTGAAAGCTATCTTCAAAATGTCACATTCTCTTACTTTAAGCTGATGATAGCCGGATCTAAGGTCTATCTTTGAGAAATAACTTGCAACTTACAATTGATCAAACAAGTCATCAATTCTAGGAAGAGGGTATTTGTTCTTAACTGTGACCTTATTTAGATGATGATAGTCAATGAATAGTCACAAGGAACCATTTTTCTTTTGCACGAATAGGACGAGTGCTCGCCATGGAGAAACACTAGGCCTTATGAAATCCTTATCTACAAGATCATTGAGTTGCTCCTTCAACTCCTTAAGTTCTGTGGGAGCCATACGATATGGTGAAATAGAAATGGGCTGAGTATCGGGAAGAAGGTCAATCCCAAATTCTATCTCTCTATCGGAAGGTGCCCCTGGGAGATCTTCTGGAAAAACATTAGGAAACTCATTTACTATTCTAACAGACTGAATTGGTGGAGTCTCAGACTTAGTGTCTTTAAATCGAACTAAATGATAGATGCAACCCTTGGATATCAACTTCCTGGCCTTAAGGTAAGCTATGAAATGACTCTTGGGAGACACCGAATTACCTGACCACTCAAAGATTATCTCATCTGGGAACTGAAATTTCTGTATAGTAAACACTTTATCTCAAGACTTTTAATAATTAAAACTATTTTAAGAGTGGGGGCATCTATTTGGAAGGTTTTTCTAATTGATATGTACACCATGTGAGCATCCATGGTGTGCCACGACTATCTCCCGTAAGGTTATGGTTGTTCTACCCTTGCCATCAGAGTAGAACAATCTCATCTTAGTGATCACAATCTCAGTCATCCACATTGAAGTGGGAATAATCTAAATCCTACGTTGGCACGTAGTTTTGGGGTATGAAACCGTAGTAACGTACCCATATCAGTGCTAAATACTACTCCCAATCTCATGCTCAAAATCTCAAGAAAAATCCACTTTAAAAGTAATCTAATAGTTTATAATGAAAACCAACTATAAATCTATAACGTGAATCTGCAAAGTGGATTTCAAATCTATTCTGAAACCAAAAGGTCAAATCTTTCTCAATAATCTAAAAGTATTCTAATCATGGGGTGCTTATAGCTTAACAATTCTTTAAATAGGGCTTAATGACCCGTGTACCAATATCATGATAAAACATCTCAAAATTCATGCTTGATAATATAAATGCTCATAATTCATCCTAAAATCTGGAAATTTCAGCAATAAGCATAATAATATCAACATACCCATGTAATTTAACTTCTAAAAAATTGGAAATATCATAAGCTTGTACATAACAATAATGGGTATAATCTCTAGCTTCAAATTCATAGGAAAACACACCAAAATCATATAACTTTAATAATTAAAATAGGTTTTGGGAACAAGGATGAAAGATTTATCCTTGTTCAAACTCCACATACCTTTGATGATGAACGTAGATGAACAAGCTTTCTTTCAAGATTCTATTTGTACTCTTGAATGAAAATTCTTGAAATTCTTAGAATGGGAACTTTGAATCTTGAACTACTTTAGAAAAATAATGGTGGAATCTTGAGGTTCTTAGAATTGGGTATTGAAGCTTAGGGTTTCTAATTTGAGAGAATTTGATGAAAAATAAGCCTAATGTACTTAAAACAAGCTTAAATCTTGTGTTTGGATGGATTTGAGATGGGAAACAATGAATACACTACCCCTTGGCCTCTCTTTTCCATGTAACTGACCATCATGGTGCAACTCCCTGAAATAGGAATGAATCTCGCATCGCGACTCCCAGAAATGGGAATAAATCTCATGCCGCGACTTCTAGAAATGGGAATAAATCTCGTTATCACGAGCTTATTGTAAGTCATCACTATTTTGAACATCCAACTCACCCTTATGCTAGTCCAAAAAACCCAAAACTCACTCGAGATATACTATGGATTTCCTTGATTATGAATAAACTTAAAAATCAACTTTCCAAGGTCGGGAAGTTCGTAAATAAAATCCTCAAAGTTTGAAGGCTTTGGAAATGACTAATTCCCAACACTTAGCTAAAATTTTCTAAGTGTGAGACCTCTCTTGGCATGCTTTAAAGGGTTTAAATGGTGAGGATTTTTGCGGGGTCTTACTAGTTGAGAGAGGCAAAGATGAAGGAGTTTGTAAACCTCAAGCAAGGGAAGATGTCTGTCAAGGAATATGCCTTGAATTTTTACCAATTGTCATGGTATGCTCTTGATTTAGTGGCTGACATGTGGGCAAGAATAAGGAAGTTCACTTTTGGGTTGAATAGAGATTTGATTTTGGAGAGCAAGACTGCCTTGTTGATTATGGAAATTGACATCTCTAGGTTAACTATTCATATATAACAGGTACAGGATGAGATGAGAAAACAGACAGAGTTTGGAGATGATAGGGTAAGAAGAGTAGGTTTTTTTACCAGAGAGGTGCTCAGTCTCATGATGGTCGAGATGGTGGTAAATTGAAGAAAAAAAAGTGGGGGAGTTTTGTTTCTTCTCTTTTTCTAGTGCTCCTTAACAGTTGAGCAACAGGCGTCATCAAGGTGGTGATAATTTCCAAGCATAGGGTTCCCCATCTCAAACAAACGGAGGTCAGTCAATTTTTTCATGCCCTCTTTAATAGTTCTGTGGTCATCTATATCTGGGTTATTATGATGAAGAAAGGGAAAAATTCTTCAAGTGTGTCCAGGTAGGCCATCGGCTTAGGTATTGTCAAGTTAATAAGGATGCTATGAGGCTGAATAAGATTCTCATGGCTTTATTTTTTGCTCCTACTCCTAGTGGTACCACATTTACTTCTGTTACTGCTCCTAGTTTTAGTGGTTGTCGGAGTAGGGTGTATACTTTGGCATACCGACAAGAATCCGAGCCATCACTTAATGTCGTTACTGGTATGTTACAGCTTTTCTCTCATGACATATATTATTTGCTTGATCTGGGGTCCACTCTCTCCTATGTGACTCCTTATGTGGTTGGTCTTTTGGTTTCGATAAAAATTTATTTCAAATCTTTTTTTCTTTTTCACCCAAATTAGTGACTCGATCATTGCTAAGAGAGTTTATAAGGGGGGTGTGGTATCTGTTGTTGGCAATCAAACCTTGGTGGATCTGTTTGAGTTGGGTATGGTGGATTTTGATATCATTCTGGGTATGAATTGGTTGCACTCTTGCTATGCATAGTTAGATTGTTGGAACCATAGGGTTATCTTTAGGTTCACTGGTAAGCTGATTATAGAATGGAGGGGTGATTCTTTAGCTTCTAGGGGGAGATTTATTTTGTATATTAGAGATCAGAGGTTAATCTCCAAAGGTTGTCTTTATCACATGGTCTGAGTTAATTATTGTAACTTGGAAGGTCCTTCTTTCCAGTCAGTTTCAGTGGTTAATGAGGTCTTTCCAAATGATCTTCCTGGTGTTCCTCTGGATAGAAAATCGAGTTTGGTATTGATCAAGTTCCAGAAACTCATCCAATTTCTATTCCTCCATATAGAATGGCTCTAGTTAAGTTGAGGGAACTCAAGGAGCAACTTACAGATTTTATAAATAAGGAGTTTATTCATCCTAGTGTATCTTCGTAGGTCGCACCGGTGTTGTTTGTGAGTAAGAAATATGGTTTCCCTTGGATTTGCATTAACTATAGGCAATTAAAAGAGGTGATGATCAAGAACAAGTATCTTTTTCTAAGGATAGATAATTTGTTTGACCAGTTGCAAGGTGTCAAGTTCTTTTCTAGGATAGCTCTTCAATCTGGGTACCATCAACTAAAGATTAGGGAGGTGGATATCCCTAAGATGACTTTTCGTACTCGGTATGGGCACTTTGAGTTTTTAGTAATGTCATTTAGGTTGAAAAATGCTCTAACAATATTTATGGATCTGATGAATAGGTTTTTTCATCAGTACTTGGATCTCTTCATTACTGTGTTGGTTGATGACATTCTTGTTTATTCAAAGAGTGAGGTAGATCATGCTAATCACCTCCATGTGGTGTTGTAGACCTTAAAGGGAAAATGATTGTATGCCAAGTTCTCTGAATATGAGTTTTGGTTGAACATTGTAACTTTCTTAGGTCATATTATTTCTAGTAAGGGGATCACTATAGATCTACAAAAGGCTTTTATGGTGAAGAAGTGGCCTAGACCTACTACTCCATCCAACATTCGTAGCTTCTTGGGTTTAGCTGGGTATTATAGGCAGTTTGTAGAAAGCTTTTCATTGATAGCTACTCTTTTGACTAAGTTGACTCAGAAGAAGGTCAAGTTGTCTTGGTTGGATGCTTATGAAGAGAGTTTTGAGAAGTTGAAGGATAAGCTAACTTCGGCTTCAATCCTGACTTTACCAAAAGGAAATAATGTGTTCGTGGTTTATTGTGATGCATCTTGGGTAGGGCTTGGTTGTGTCTTCATGCATCATGGGAAGGTGATTGCCTATGCTTCCAGGCAATTAAAAGTGCATGAGAGAAATCATCCTGCTCATGATTCGGAGCTATTGGCAGTTGTGTTTGCTTTGAAATTATTACGGCATTATTTGTATGGTGTTCATGTGGATATATTTTCTAATCATAAGAGTCTACAGTATGTGTTCATTTAGAAGGAGATTAATCTTAGGCAAACAAGATGGCTTGAGCTTCTCAAGGACTACAATTTGAGTCTTCACTACCACCTAGGTAAAGCTAACATGGTTGTTGATGCTCTTAGCAGGTTATACATGGGGAGTTTGGCCCATGTAGAGGAAGGAAAGCGGGAATTGGTGAAGGATATTCACCGCATGGCTAATCTGGGAGTTCGCCTCTTGGACTCCAAAGATGGTAGTGTGATGGTGCAAAAAGAGGTTCGATCGTCTTTTGGTACAGATATTAAGGAGAAACGAGTTCTAGATCTTATCTTGATGAAAATCAAGAGTGATATTGGTGAGCAAAAGGTAGTGGTGTGTGAGATCAGTGGTGATGGTGCTTTACAATACCAAGAAAGGTTGTGTGTTCCTAATGTCAACAGATTGCGACAAAGGATTTTGGCTAAGGTGTATGAATTGTGCTATTTTGTTTATCTCGGCTCGACTAAAATGTATCATGATCTCAAGAAAATCTATAGGTGGAATGGCATGAAGAGGGATGTGGCTGATTTTGTAGCCAAGTGCATAGTATGTCAACAGGTTAAGGTTGAGCATACGAGGCCAGGAGAGTTGTATCAATAAATTGATTTGCCCAAATGAAAATGGGAAG
Organism: Capsicum pubescens; assembly: GCA_030864215.1. Classification (NCBI taxonomy): domain Eukaryota; kingdom Viridiplantae; phylum Streptophyta; class Magnoliopsida; order Solanales; family Solanaceae; genus Capsicum; species Capsicum pubescens. The sequence continues at coordinate 123,452,538 of CM061542.1, forward strand.
TGATCAATATGGACTTTGTTACCAGTCTTCCTCGATCTCGCAATCAATATAATTCGATTTGGGTCATCATGCATAAGATGACTAAGTTCTCCCACTTTTTGCCAGTACGGACTACCTTCTCAGTGGAGGATTATGTGAAGTTGTATCTTCAGGAGATTGTAAAGCTCCATGGGGTGACTATTTCAATTATTTTTTATTATGGCACATCTTTTACATCTCACTTTTGGCGATCTCTTAAGAAAGGGTTAGGGACAAACGTTAGTTTGAGTTTTGCTTTTCACCAGCAGACGGATGAGCAAGTAAAAAGGACTATTCTGACATTGAAAGATATGCTTCGAGCTTGAGTGATTGATTATGGTGGAATTTGGGTGGAGCATCTACCTTTGGTGTAGTTTGCTTACAATAATAGCTATTATTCTAGTATTGATATGACCTCTTTTGAGGCATTGTATGGTAGAAGGTGTAGATCTCCTATTGGTTGGTTTAAGCTTAGGGAGGTAGACATGTTTGGTCCCGACTTGGTTTACCAGGCTATGGAGAAGGTGAAGGTGATTAAGGATAGGCTGAGGGCTGCCCCAAGTCGCCAAAAGTCCTATGCGGATGTTAGGCGTAGAGACTTGGAGTTTAAGGTTGGGGATAAGGTTTTCCTCAAGGTATCTCCCATGAAATGAGTAATGCAGTTTGTCAAGAAGGGGAAGCTCAATCCCCGATATATTGGTCCATATAATATTTTATGGAGATTTGGTAATGTTGCTTATGAGTTGGAGTTGCCTTCTATCTTGATGTTGGTTCATTCGTTCTTTCATATTTCCATGTTGAGGAAGTACATTGGTTATCCTTCTTCGGCCGTTCCTTTGGAAGGATTGGGTATCAAAGATTCTCTATCTTATGAGGAAATCTTGGTTGAGATCTTGGATAGGCAAGTCGTTCGTTGTGGACCAAGGATATGGCTTCGGTTAAGGTCATGTGGAAGAACCACAAGGTGGAAAAAACTACTTGGGCAGCTGAGGAGGACATGAAGTCCAAATATCCACTTTTTATTCTGCTCCCGGGATTCATGCGGAAGGTATGTGTCTTTAACACATATTTATTTTCAGAGTTTATTAAAGGAAAGATTAAGATATTTGCCTTTTTAAAAAAAAACTTTGTTAAAGATTGGGAACATATTTTATAAGATAATGTAATTGACTCATGCATGTGGTTACCCGTACCTTGTCCATCATTTGGAGACGAATGTTCCTACTGGGGGAGACTATAACACCCTGGGTTTTGACCCTTAGAAAATTTCCTAGAATTCTGGTCTTCGGACACAATATGACTTATGGTAACAAGCCATATGATGGATGGGGTATGAATGGTATGTTCCTGTCGTATGTTGACCAGCGTTGGTTGGTGGTATAGATTTTTGTTACTGGAATGGATACAACTTAGGGGTACGAGTCGTATGGATGGGTATGAATCATTTGGTTTCTTAACTTAATCTTAGACTTGGTTACTTAGGTTGGATTTGAGTACGAGTGTCTCACCATGGGCTGTAATCCAGGGTACGAGTCGTACCAAGGACTCATATGGTTGACAGTGTCTAAATCTTTCTTAGGTTTAATCTTCCATGGGTACAGATGAAGGGTAGAGATCGTATTCTTCGGATACGACTTGGCAGGATGAGTTGTATGCTGGACAGTGTTTGATCCAAAAGTTGAGGCTAGGATACGAGTGGAGGGTACCAATCATATTGGAGTGTACGACTCATGAGGGTCAGTCGTACCCCAATGATAGGGTTTAGTGCAACTTAAGTGGGGGTATTCTGGACATTTATCCACTTATCCTAATAAGGACCCACGACTTCTAACCTACTTAGAAGGTTATTTACCCTTTTACTTCATTCATTAATACTTAGAAACTCTTTTAAAACACTCTATAATTCTCTCAAAAGCTTTTGGGCAAGGGAAGCTATGGTTTCAACTAGAAGGTTAATTTGGGGCTTGTCTTGGTGATCTCTTTCCATCATCATCTTGGTTTAAGGAGTGTTCTCTTTCCTCATTGTTAATTCTTACTAGAATCATGGTTTATATGAAGGTTTTCATGATTTCATTGATTGTATAATTTTGGTTTTCAAATATGAATTAAGAGTTTTGATATTAAATGCTTGGTTATGGTTTTGTCGTGTTATTATTATGATTTTATATGCATTAATGGTGGTTTTGGATAATTGGTTGCATGGGAATGATTCTTTGTTAGTGGACTTTGGTTTTGGAAATACTATGCCCCTAATGTGCTTGATAAAATGCCTTTAACAATGTTTTCATTATAACATTTGTTTTTTAATGGAACTTATGCATGGTTTAAACTTGGTAATGTAACCCTAAATGATATGAAAGATTCAAATAGTTTTAAATAGATTGTAAAGGCCTTGATGGCCATGGGTTTGGTTAATTAGAAATCATGGAAGGGCACTTGGAAGTCCCCCCCTTAAACTTATATATGTTTGGCTATGGATAGTACTTGAAAGTATGGTCGGTATGATGATACCACCACTAAATTTCCTTGGTTAGTAAATGATAAATAGATTGGTTAGTTGCTTGGTAATAGTTTTAATTGGGCAATAATGACGGGATGTGTAGCAAAGCCATGGAAGGTGGATATCCCGGGGGATGGGTACCAAAACTGGAAACTCATATTTTCGATGTGAGGTTGGTCTTGGTCAGCGTGGTTAATGTCACACTATATTTTGGGGGATGTACTAGTCATCCCAAATTTTCTTCCCTGGTCGTATGGCTTCACGCACTAGGGCCCTTTCAGTAGGGGTGCTGAATCCATATAGCTCGTGGGTTGATTAAGACGACAAAGCTACATAACCCAAGTAAAGGTTTTAATGGAATGCTAAACCCGTTTTCCTTTATCCACATGGTTATATATATATGTATGGTTGTGTGAATATGGATGGTTTTAATTGTCTTTATAAATGGGATTATTTTATGCTTATTCCGAGATCATGCTAGCATTCACTCGCTAACCCGTCTACTAGCGGTTGTATACCTACACTATGCAGGAACTGACCGTTCTACTCCTACTACATAGTCATTAACTCGGGGATCAACATTTGTACTGAAGTGGTGAGCTTCCATCCTTTTGGAAGGTTCCATTTCATGTTATGGATATTTGTAGATACTTCGATTTTTTTGGGAAATTGGTTTTTGCAATGGTTGGGACATGTCTCAGCCGGATTTTATTACTCTTTTGGTTAGAGACTTTATGCTACTACTATGGATTGGAATGGGTGGGATCGGTGGCCTTGGCATTGGAATAAACTGGTAGGCTGATATTATTAGACATAATTTCTCACTGTTCCATCATATTTTATTTTGGAGTTAATTATATTATGTTTTGGAACTTATTTGGTTATGGCTTGGTTTATGGCCTTTGGAATAGTTTGGTACAGTTGGGCAGTTGGTGTGGGATGATTAGACTTAATTAGGCTAGTCACAGTTGTGATCCTATCCAAGAGTCTTTATGTGAGCTATTAGACTATATTGTTCTATGCTCGAAATTCAGCCAACTTAGGAAAGAAGTTTGAAGGTTGGGTTGGGTAACGAGGGTGGTCTCTGGTCCCGGTCGGACATGGGATGCCCATTACAGCAAGTCCCCTGGTTGGGTTGTGTCATCGAGCCAATTTGAGTATGCATTATAATTGCAAGAATTGGTGTAATATAACCAGCAACCCTTAATCTCTCACAAAATTGTCCTATGGGCTCACCCAAAGCAGTGTACTATCTTGGTGATTTTTTTTTGAAACATAGCTTGAGGTATAACTGATTGATTGGATAGTTGATTAGCTAGTGGATTTTGATAAGTCATTGGAATGTATTTTGATGTTGGAGCAATGAGTAGAGAGTTGGGTACAAACAATTTGAGGATGAAGTTTTATGGTAAATTGGGGATAATATACTTGGGAAAAATTTGGTGTTGGAATGATTTATGGATATGGGTTCCATATTAATTGAGGGTGACTTTTCTTTACTATCCTCTCTTTACATATCAAATTTTCTATGTCTCTCCTTAATTAGCGACATTCATCTGTATCATGATCTAGCATGCTAGAATAGAAGGCATATTATTTTTTGGATCAAAGAAAAGACTTGAAGGGTAGTTCGAACCAACAAACTTTGGCTGTAGAATACCATGTGTCCTCAATATTTCAAAAGTGATTGACGGTGGTCTGTCTAAGTGTCATATCTTGGGGTTTACTCTCTTTGGATTTTGGAGGCTTTGATATGTCATTGATAATTGTCTTTCTCTTATACTTGAATTGTGGCTCAACCAAACCAACCTTGTCTTGTCTTAGAGTTTCTAATATGAATTTTCTCTTCAGCATATTGTCGAGCCGCCTAATAAAGTCATTTTTCAAATTGTTCCAAGAGGCTCACTTACTTGTATCATTCTTTGGGTACCACTTCAATGCTAGACCTATAAGTGAGATGACGAAAATCTTCATCTTAAGACCATCACTTTCCATATAACCTCTAACTTATCGAGGTATGCCTTCAAATAAAAGTGAGGTTCTCCAGGCCCATCGTATAACGAAAAGTTCAAGTACCTAACTCTATCCTTACCCTTTTCCCTTATTTGAATAACTTATCCATCCCGAGTTGTTAAGATGACCCAGACTTATGGTTAGAAACCTTTACTTCTATTTGCTTTTCCTTTCCCATTCCCGTGAACTCATTAAGTGCGTTTGACAGTTCAGTTGAATACATACTTAAAGATACTTGTGAATCATAATCAGGTATAAGTGAGGTCATCAATAATGAAACTCCATAGTGTAGATGAGAGAAATAAAGTCAGTTTTAGATAATGGCTCTGGAAATCCTAGTGGTATATCAGCTGAACCTGAAAAATTAGTCATTATTCCTCTGATTATTTTTATTTTCCTTATAGTTCTTTTGATGCTTGACTTAAATGGACGTAACTTTTTCTAGGTACAACCCCAAACTCCTACGCTCATCTATACTTTACAAGGTTGATAAGAATTACTTTACTATCCATTTTTGATATTCAATTTTAGTCAACCTTAGGAGAAAACAGACACACGATTAGTAAAAGATACACACAAAAAAAAGAGTATGGAATAAATATTTTACTGATTTGAAAATAATGAGTTATACTCATTTCGAGTGAATTGAAGTTAAGAAATCTCTATATGACTTAGAAGTTGCGAATCTAGAGTACAACACAAATATGAAAATATTGATGGTCGAGAGTTATGATAAATACACCATTATGTTGAAAGTGTTGAGTTAAGGATATGCTAGAAACAATGAATTACTTTAAAATATTAGAAATGAGATTAGAAAATTCTATTGAGAAAAGGACCTTTTCACGTGATGACTAATATGATAAGGATATGAAAGAGGGAAAAAACGAGTCATGAAGATAACAAGAGAGTTTTGAAAGGTCATAAGATTGTATGATTCATGCCTAAAGGAATAAAGGTAAATAGATTTTGGGCATCACCTAAAAGCTTTAAGGATAATGAATAATTCAGACATAAAAGAAATAGAAAAGTAGGTAAGATATTGACACACATGCAGTGGTTAAACACATAGAATATAAAGTTAGGGGCCTTTTTAGGGTCGTTACCCTTTGGACTTGGGATGGTCAAACCATTGATCTTAACACATCTCGAGTATTAAGACCTTAGAGAATTAATGAAATACATATTTATTAATAATTAGAGACAAAGGTTAAGTTTCAAATAAATAGTAACACATAGCACATAATATGTATGTTTGTCTTTGGGTGGTGGGTACCCTTTCGAAAAAAGGTTAATTACTAATTTTGTGGATTGGCTCCAAGGTCAAACCACCTATGGATAATGCATGTATGACTTAAATGAAAGGTTACATATGACACTATCTTATGTTTTCAAGAGTTGGTTCACACAGACTAAGGATAATTTTATGTAAGAAGGCACGTAGTTATGCGATAGATAAAACTATAAGTTCCACCACATCTTATTGAATTTTTGAAGAGATTTTGAATAAGTACGAAGGCACAACATCTGAGTATAGTGAAAGTGTAAAGATTCCAAGTGGAAAAAATATGAATGAAATGTCAATTTTATGAAGCAGTAACACATTGGCAATATAAGAAAAATGACAAAAGTAAGGAAGATATATAAACGCACAATTAAAAAAGCATTGGAGAGATAAGAGATAACATATATACAAGTAAAAGAGGAAGAGAAAAGTGGATGGAAATACAAAAGATTTTAGAAAAACAAAGTAAGGGAGAAAAGAAAGAAAATTAACATGCTTTAACAACAATAGAACATGCCGAAATAACTATTTAAGGAAACAAATAGTGGGAAGAAGGAAAGGAGGCAATCATGAAAAGGAATAAACACAAAATAAAGTGTAGACAAATAGAAAACATAAAATCCCAATATAACACATGAATTTGTAATGGTTAGAACCTAAGTATTCCAAGTAGAGTCATTATGTTGTCACGTCTCATTTTTCCTCGTGAAAAGCGAGATTCGACATGACAATTCTTTTTGAATGATTTAAAAGAGATGAGTCATTACCTAATAAATTAAGGTGTGTTTGGGCACCATTCTACCACTAATAGTTACAAATATTTAATTATTAGTCTACATTAGCAGAAATTCGAGTAAGAGTTCAAATTACCTCAAAAGAAAGATGTTAGACACCTTTTGAGGTTCACAAATGTAGATACTGATCGAATTCATATATTATATGAGAAATTTTTGTGATAAACAAAGGTAAATTGATTTTTTTTAACTAACTAATATTAACTATGTGGCCACACATGAAGATCCTTAAATTAATAAATAAACCAAGAAAAAATCTATTATTACCAAATTAATACCAATCTAGGTGATACCATTTGTAGGGGGTGCGGATTAGGTGTGATAATTTAACTAGATAATAAATACGTAGGTATTTATTTTTATAATGAATATTATTGATTGGGATAATTTTCATTTTTATCTTCTTGACTAAAGATGTTTTATTAATTCATATTCTAGATTAGATATTATCGTAATTAAATTATCTAGTGTTTTAGGATCCTCGTTCTTAATATGTAATCTTTTGTATTCTAGGTATAAACTATATAGTTGAGTTTCTATTTCTTTTAATGATTTATTCTTTTCGTAAGATGTATTCATTAATTTGTGTAGTTTATTATTTTATCCTATTGAAATTTTAGCAATTTCTATGTAGTATTTTATTCTAACTTTGCTATATTCAATGCGTAGGTTTATATTTTTTATTTGACTAATTAGTATTTGTTGTTCATGTATAACTAATTTTCCATCTGTATTAAATAATTTTTCGTACGTATTAAATAAATTGTTATTTGTATCTTCCTTTTCTAAGGTTAATTTTATTTTAAGTAATTTTTCTTCTAGTTGCCTTTTTTCTATTTCAAGTTGATTTCTGTAATTAACTTCTTCATATATCTAACTTTGCCTTTCTCTAATTTTTTTTATATATTCTAACATTTTTTAATCTGAATAATATCCATCTGGGTAATTATCTAGGTATAACTGTGCTATCCAATCCATAATTTCAATTTCATAGTCTAATACTTTTTCTAATATTATTCTCTTAATATCTATTTCTAAATCTCTAAGTATATATAAGATTAAGATTTTAAGATTATCTATCATTTAAAATTGACTAAATATTTTATTATAATATTTTGTAGTCGTTTGTTTTACCCTTAGTAGTTCTTGCATATTTTTGTTAAGGAATTCTATATATTTTATATCTTTATTTTCCATGTATTTGTCTATATTTATTTTCATCTGTTTTTCTAGTAACTGTATGTTTCTCATATCTTTTTCTAAAAATTCTATGTAATTTATCATGCTAAGTATTTGTAGGAGTAGTTAGGTAGGTATGGTATATAATTTACTCTAGTCATGTAATATTTACCAAATGCTTTTTCTAATATGATTTTTCTTATATCTACTATTTTTATATCTTTAAGTGCATACAAAATAAGTATTTTAAATTTATCTACCATCACATCAGATAAATAATTATTCATTTTCATAAAATTGCTTTTTTCAAAATATTCCCTTCAACCATGTTCATAACAAAATATGGTCATCTTAGATTACTATATACTAGATTATTCTTAAATAACATGTTCTTCGGTCACTATTAGCATGGTAATCTGGATATTTTCCCTTAAACAACGCCTCTACTCTGGTTACTCTCCACCACGGCTTCTTGCCTTATTGGTTTCACCTTTAGGATGGCATAGTTCTTAGGGATTTTTCTCCTTTTCCACTTTGCTAATAAACTTCTTAACATATTATTCTTCGAATAATTCTACTATAAAGTAACTAACATGAATTTATTTTATCATACCATGATTGTTGGGAATTATGAATTTAGCTATTCATAATCATAAATAAATATACCTGTTCGGGTAGGTTTGATATTTCTGAGCTTTGTTCCTCCATAGATTTTTCCATTAAAATAAATCTGTTTTTTAATTAATTGAGCAAAATATTTGTTGTGGACTTGAGAGAGTATTTGCTTCAACGCATGAAGGCTTGCCTCCTCTGCTGCCTTCTATGCCTCTATTTATAATGAGAGCATTTACATGATTCTAAAAGAAACAAAAAACTTTACACGTTTCTCTATTTCTCTTAAGCTAATAAATGAACAGAAAAATTTAATAAAGTCTTTACAAAAGTCAAAAAAGTAGGCTACTATATACATATGGCTACCTAACATATATATCTTTTCTGAAAGTTAACTTTTTACATGTTTCTTTCTTCCTTTATTGCTCTGTCTACTTTTGTTGTTCCGTCTTCCTTTATTTTTTTGTCGTATCTGTTGATTTTTTTATCTTCTTTCCAGCTGGCATGCTTATCTTCTTGGTTCTTTTATTCTAGGTGGACTTCTGGGATAATATTATCTTCTCTATAACATCTCGAACATTGATGGTCTGGATATTTGTGTCCAATTATCTTGCAATATCTTGTCAGTAATCCGTCTGAAATAAATCCTCTCTTAATGGCTCTTGCAGTAGACTGTTTTTCTGGGTTAAGTAATGTCATTATCCATTGTCTAACAACTTCCATAACTGTTTGTCGTAGTTTTTTTGAATTTGAATAAATTATCCGATGATCTCTTGAATAATAGCTCCATATTGGGTTTCGATTGGTATAATTATTTGCTAAATATAATTCTATTGGTGTATCTATTCCTTCTCTAAAACATGTTTTTATTAATATTTTTGTACCTCCAAGGTGTACATATTTTATTGGGTCTCTACTTTTTATATCGTTTATCTCTTTATTAATTATTCTTTTTGTTACTAGTGGTCTACTAGCTTTACCTTTTGCATATCTACAGTCTATTACATGTTCCTTTTGGCTTACTACATAATATTCTTCCTTTTTTCTAGTAAATATATTTTTTATTGTTGGTATTTTAAATATTTTTTCTACACTTAAGTCTAACTCTTTTCCTTTTATTTCATCAAATACATTGTTATCAAATATTATTTTTTCGTCTATTATAAATTCTTCTTTGTTCATTTTATTGTAAATAGTTCATGTTGATATATATATTCTAAACTATCTATTTGTGATTCTAAATTTGATATTTCATCTTTTTGTGCATTTATTGAGTTTTTACTAACTCCGGCAAATATATTATAATTTAATCTTTCTATTCTTATTCTTAATTCTTTACGTTTTTCAGAAATAGTTTATTTTAGTTCTTTGTATTTTTGTATTTTATTCATTTTAACCGTATTTATAGTATTTTGGCGGATATCTAAATCTAATTTTATCATAATTAGGTGGTATATGTCTCATTCTTCTAGATTTTAAATGGATTATTAATTTTGCAATACTAGATATTAAGGTAATTAGGTAAGCTAATCTTTGTGGGTTTTCTTTTGTTTTATTTAGACTTATATATTCTGAATAATTACTAATTAAAGATTCTTTTATTTTTCTAAAAGCTTCTATGTTTTTAAAGGGTCTTCTCATAATTAATATTGATTAATTATTGTCAAGTAAATCCAATCTAAATTAATAAACACGTAAATTTAAACATGTATACTACTTCTGTATTTTTTAAATAACTGGGCTCTGATACCATTTGTCATATTCATTCTTTAGATTATATCTTTTAAACTTATTCTTATAATATGTAGGTTTCTTTATTTCTGATGCACTAGGTATTATATTTTGATCTCCTTTTTTATCAAGAGTATTTATTTTTGTGTTGATATTTTCTAAATTTTCTTCATTAATTACTTCTTGTTTTTCATTGATTTCTAAATTTTTTGTATTTGTTAATATTTCTGTATATGTTTCACTATCTTCTGAATCATAATTGTCTGTCTCTTCAACATCTATATTATTTATTTCTAATTCCTTGTTTTTTATTTCTTTATTGTTTAGTTCTAGTTTTTCTTTAAATTGATTTATCTCGTTTAATAATTTTTGTTCTTTATCTTTTTCTTCTTTTTCTTTCTGTCTTTTTTCATACAGATCTTTTAACATTTGTAATTCTTTTTCTAATTCAGCAATCTTACTATTTTTAGTTTCTTCTATTTTTCGTATTTCTTCTGTAGTTTGTTGTTTTATTTTTTCTATTTCCTTTTTTCTATCTATTTCTTCGTTTTCTCTTTCTATTCTTACCATAGCTGTCAATTTATCTTCTAATTTTAATTCTTCTTTTTCTAACATTAAATATAAATGTTCGCCTATTTTCTTATATCTTCTTCCTAGATTAGAAAATACTATTCTTATTTTTAATCCTTCGTGATTTTCATATATACTGTCTTCACTTTCTAATTCGTAATCTATCTGCATATATTCTGTGTTTTCTATTTTTATTTCTGATATTTATTTATTTTTTGGATTTTTAGGTAATTTACAATCTCTAGCTAAATGTCCTATTTTTCCGCAATTATAACAAATACGTTCCTTTATAGATTTCTTTTTCCTATATGGTCTTTTATGTTTATAGTTTTTTACATAATATCTTTTTCTTGGTTTCTTATGTCTTTTTCTTTTCTTATAATATCTTTCTTCGCATCCAAATTGAGGTGCTATCTTGTCTTTGCAACATGCTAAATTTCTTATTAATGTTTTTTCCATTTTTATTTCTTCTCTGTATTTTTCACATAGGTTTCTATACCATTGTTGTAAAATTTTTATTCTTGTCCTGTATTTAAGAGTATTAAATATTCTTTTTCATTTACCTTTCCTGTTATGTAATATTGGTTTGAATTATCCATTGAACTTGTTTCATAACTTAGTCTTTTTGATGAGCTTGATGATTCCGGTTTATCATAAGCTGTTCTTTTTGTTGTACTTATTCTGTCATTTATTATTTCTAGATTTATTCTTTTATAGGTGGTGAATATTTTATATAGTTCTTCCATAGCTGTTAGTTCTTCTCCGTCTTGGGTATATATGGTATTTAATAATCCATAGCTAAAACAAGTTTTTATTAAGCTTGGATCGGTTTTGGGTAGTGCAATTAGCTTGTTGTAACCTTGTAATTTTTGGGTTATATAGTTTGTGTTTGGTTATGAAAGTGACTAACATGGGAATTTAATTATTATTTAAAGCTAAGACTGAATTTGATTATTGCTTAATATAATAATTTAAATAACTAGGTAATAAAATTTTTTATTTTATATATAAATAAATAAATAAATTATCAAAAATTTAGTTTTACCTAATTAATATAAATAAATTCTTAAACAATAAATCATTATCCTTGAAAGAAATATAATTAAATATTCATCTAAGCGAGGATATAGAAGTGAGATAACTATGTAAAGGAAAAAAACTTAATTACCAACTTAAATTAAACTTAATTACCCAAAATAAATAAAGGAATAAAAGAATATAGTAATATAAAATTAAGTTAATGAAGTAAACAGTTCGATTTGAAAAAAAGGTTTTGAATTAAAAAATGTTAGTTGCTTTTATAAGGATGCTGCCACGATATTACAAACACATAAAATATTTACATATAAATACACATAATCTCCATATTTGAAAACTTTGGTAAATGATATTTCTGAAGACTCGTCGGCGTAGTTTAAGCTTTGAGAATTAGACCTCATAATTTATTTTAATTTTTCGCTAACTATAAGTTAAGAGATACTAATTTATATATATAAATTATGATTCTAAAACAAAGACACTGTCTGGTTCAAGTCGTTGAAAAATGAACCGTAGACAACGTTTTAACCATGAGAAGTTAAAATTGTGATAGAAAGATATTAATGTGAATTTATGAGTAAATGATTAAAATAATAAGAAAAACATTTCAAGCACCTAGCCCACAATCCCCACCCCCATAGTATCCCCCTTATTTGTAAGGTATATATTTTCTGAATTGCGTTCGTACATATGTATTACAGACCAAATAAACAAAGGCAAAATAAAAGAAAAAACAATGGAAAAAAAGAAAATCTTCTGCAGAATAGTCCACTTTGTACCAAACTCCCCAGGCAACTATTCAACAACCCACCATTTGGAGGGGGTGCGGATTAGGTGCGATAACTTTACTAGATAATAAATACGTAGGTATTTATTTTTATATAATGTACTTTATGAATATTATTGATTGGAATAATTTTCATTTTTATCTTCTTGACTTAAGATGTTTTATTAATTCATATTCTAGATTAGATATTATTGTAATTAAATTATCTAGTGTTTTAGGATCCTCGTTAGTATCATGTAACCTTTTGTATTCTAGGTATAAACTATATAGTTGAGTTTCTATTTCTTTTAATGATTTATTCTTTTCGTAAGATGTATTCATTAATTTGTGTAGTTTATTATTTTATCCTATTGAAATTTTTAACCTATTCTTTTATACTTTTTAGCCTTTTTAACGTGTACAGAAACATGTAAAATTCGTCTATAAATAGAGAAAGCAGAAGGCATTACAAAGTAAGCCTTCATGCGTTGAAGCAAATTTCCTCTCAAAGCCCACAATAAATATTTTGCTTAGTTATTTAAAAAACAGGTATATATCAATGGAAAAATCTATGGAGGAACAAAGCACAGAAATATCAAACCTACCAGAACAGGTATAATCATTTTTAGCAATTTCTGTGTAGTATTTTATTCTAACTTTGCTATATTCAATGCGTAGGTTTATGTTCTTTATCTGACTAACTAGTATTTGTTGTTCATGTATAGGTAATTTTCCATCTGTATTAAATAATTTTTCGTATGTATTAAATAAATTATTACCTGTATCTTCTTTTTCTAAGGTTAATTTTATTTTAAGTAATTTTTCTTCTAGTTGTCTTTTTTCTATTTCAAGTTGATTTCTTTAATTAACTTCTTCATATATCCAATTTTGCCTTTCTCTAATTTTTTTATATATTCTAACATTAATTTATTCTGAATAATATTCATCTGAATCTAAGTAATATTGATGTTTATAATATATGTGTAAGTTTTCTATACTGTTTAATAATTCTTCCTCTTCATAATCTTGTAATTTTCCCCATATTATTTTCTTTATGTCTATAATTTATATATCTCTAAGTATATATAAAACAAATATTTTAATATCATCTGTCATGCTTTTTCATAATATTTTTTAGTTGTTTGTTTTAGTCTAAGTAATTCTTGCATATTTTCATTAAGAAATTCTATATATTTTATATCTTTAGTTTCCATGTATTTGTCTAAATTTGTTTTCATTTGTTTTTCTACTAATTGTATATTTTTCATATCTTTTTTCCAAAATTTTAGATATATGCGATTTATCATAGTTGATGTGTACGTAGGTATTTATAAGAGTAATTAGGTAAGTGTGGTATGTAATTTATTATAGCTATATAATCTTTACCGAATATTTTTTCTAATATGATTTTCCTTATATTTATTATTCCTATATCCTTAATCACATACAAAATAAGTATTTTAAATTTATCTACCATTACATCAGACAAATAATTATTCATTATCATATAATTGTTATTTTCAAAATATTCCCTTCAATCATATACATAACAAAATATGGTCATCTTAGATTACTATTTACTAGATTGTTCTTAAATAACATGTTCTTCGGTCACTATTAGCATGGTAATCTGAATACTTTTCCCTTAAACAGCGCCTCTACTCTGGTTACTCCCCACCACGGCTTCTTGCCTCATTGGTTTCACCTTTAGAATGTCATAGTTCTTAGGGATTTTTCTCCTTTTCCACTTTGCTAATAAACTTCTTAACATATTATTCTTCGAATAATTCTACTATAAAGTAACTAACATGAATTTATTTTATTATACCATGATTGTTGGGAATTATGAATTTAGCTATTCATAATCATAAATAAATATACCTGTTCGGGTAGGTTTGATATTTCTAAGCTTTGTTCCTCCATAGATTTTTCCATTAAAATATACCTGTGTTTAATAACTAAGCAAAATATTTGTTGTGGACAAGAGAGAGTATTTGTGCTTCAACACATGAAGGCTTGCCTTCATCTGAGCAAGTGCTCGTTTATTTATATTATGAAAATGTACACTGTTTTTCTTTACATCTGTCAACTACTTTACAAAAGTGAGAAAAACGTTTCTACAAAGTCTTTAAAGCTAATGTCTAATCTAATAATGACACTTCTTGCCAAAAATCTAATAATGGCACTACTTTCCAAAAAAGACTAAGAAGAGTCAAAAAAGCCTAAGGCTAGTTACATGATTTTTACGTAAAGCTATCTAGCTATTCTTCCATATTTCTTTCTTGAATTACTTTCTTTGTCTTCTTTCTTTATCCGTAGTTATCTTCTTTTTATTGCTCTGTATCTCCATTATTGCTTCATATCTTACATCTTCCAGCTGTTGCTTTTATCTTCTTCTATTCAAGTTGAACTTCTGGAACAATATTATCTTCTCCATTACATTTTGAACATTGATGGTCTGGATATTTATGTCCAATTAACTTGCAATATCTGGTTAATAATTCTTCCGAAATAAATTTTTCTCTAATGGCTCTGGCGATAGGTTTTTTCTCTGGATTGAGTAAAGTCAAGATCCATTGCCTAACATCTTCCATATCTGCTTCTCGTAGTTCCTTTGAATTTGAGTATACTATTACATTACCTCTTGAATAATAACTCCATATGGGATTTCTGTTGCGATAAGTATTTGCCAACTCTTGAAGAATTGTGGATAGTCCGATAATTCTCTTATTTGCATAAAAATTTGGTATCTCAATTCTAGGTATTTCTGGTTGTGGAATAATATCTTCTGGTATAATCATATCTCGGGTCATTCCTATTTTTACAACTTGTATAGGTGATTTAACTTCATCATACAATATCTCTGCTGGTGCCGTATAAAATTTTATAAAAAATAGGTTACCTTTGGTTATTCATTTAAAAATGTTAAATGAATCATATATTTCTGGTATATTGGATATTTCATTTCCGTCTTGGGTATATATGGTACTAAGTAGTCCATATTCGTAACAAGTTTTAACTAGACCTGGTTTGGTTTTGGGCAAAGCAATTAGCTTATTGTATCCGATTAGCTTCTGGGATATGTAATTCGTATGTGGTTCTTGGATGTTTATAGCTATGGGGTTGGTATTTAAGAAGGTTTGTATTTTGTAAATATTTTCTATGTATGTTCGGGCTGTATAGTTGTAGGTCTTTTTGTCTTGGTTTAAACTTTCTCGGTATGTGGTAATTTGTGGGGGTATAAACATAGGATCTTTTGGTGTATTTGGAATAAATGGTTTATCAAATAGCTTATTTAGGTTCATATTTGTATTTTTCCTAACTCTTTTGCTTGTACCTGCAGAAGTAGATTGATAAACGTTATGGGTTTTATGGAGTATCCCAACGTCTCTTTCTAGCTCTGGAATTTTAATGTCTTCCGATCGACATAGCTCTGCAAACTGCTGAGTTAGATAATTTGTAGCTTCAGACATCAGTTTAACTTCATTAGTCTTTAGCTTTTCTATTTCATTACCCATACTGTCCACTTTCATTGAAAGCGTAGTTAGGGTGTTGAATATCTTTTCTAGAGTATCCTCTTCTATTATATCAGTCTGTGTAGCTTTGTCTTGATATGTAATCTGCAATAACATTTTTGTTAGTACTAATTTCTTCAATTGTAAATGTAAAATTTAATATATTCAATACTAGTCTCCGAATTTCTTTTGTTGTAACTGAATTTTGTATTTTCTTTGTTAGCCACCAACGTACCTGTGTATTATCTGTTCGTACAATAAACTTGTTATATACAATATATGGCTCAAATGCTAATAAACATTTATATAATGAACATATTTCTTTTCTATATTTTTCCCATTTTATTTCTGTTTCATTAAATGTTCCTGAATAATATCTACAATGATGTTCTATTTTTTCATTTTCATATCTATATTTAAGTACTCCTCCATAACTACATTCACTAGCATCTGCTTCTACTATATATATAAATTTTCTATTTTCATCTGGAAATTGTAATTTTGGTAATTCTTTACAAAGTGTTTTTATTTTCTGAACTTGTTTTTTATCTTCTTCGTTATAATTATATTCTACACCCTTTTTTAATTTTTTCTGTAAGGGCTTTAGATTCTCTGCTAATTTTGATATATATTCTCTTACTTGGTTTACTAATCCTAAAAATGATTGTAATTTCTTTTTTGTATCTAATTCTTCTTTTGAATTTATTATTTTTTGTACTATATGTTGTTGCATTTTTACTCCACTTTTATCTATTTGTATTCCTAAAAATTCTATCTGATTTTTCATAATTTCAGCTTTCTTTTCACTTAAACTTATTCTCGATTTTTCTATTATATCCGTAAATTGTTTCAATAATTTTAAATGTTCTTCTTTGGTCTTTGTATATAATAGTATATCGTCTATGTATACTATACAATTAGGTAGTTGTTTAAAATAACTATCCATAAAATGTTGATATCTACCTGATGCATTTTTATATCCAAATGGTAGTACATTCCATTCATAAAATCCTTGTGGTACCATAAATGCGGTTAATTCCTTAGATTCTTCTTCTAACTTTAGATGGTAAAATCCTAATTTACAATCAAATTTACTAAAATAATTATATCCTTGTATTTGTCTTATTTTTAATATCTTATTTGGTATTGGGTAATTATAAGTCATTGTTTTTGCATTTAAATTTCTATAATCAATAACCATCCTACTTTTTCCTCTTTTTTGTTCACTATGTTTATTTATTATAAATGTTGGGCTATTATGTTTACTATTACTTTTTTGCATATATTGTTTTTCTAATAATTCTTCTATATGCATTTTAAATTCTTTTAAATCATCAAAATTATATGTTAATGGTTTCTGCGTTATTATGCTATTTTTATCTATTAATTCAATTTTTATAGTGGTTTTATGTTTTTCTCATCCTTTTAATGGATCTTCACTATATAATTGTTCTAATTTTTTCTTAATTATTCCTATCTTATTTATTGAAAATATAGTTATTTCCTTTTTATTTATCGAAAATACGACCAGTTCTATTGTATCTTCGGTATTTTTTATATTTTCTAATTTTTGTGTAATTTTTTCATTTCCTTTAACCAATTAGTTTTCTTTCTTATTTTATTAATAACTCTTTTTGCTCTTACTTTCTGTTTACATGGTGTTGTAAGCCACCAATTTGTTCTAGTTATTATATGTGGGATAATTTATCTAAAAACGGCATTCCTAAAAGTATATCTTTTGATGTTAGCTCATAATTATAGATTTCTTCTATTGTTAATATTTTATCTCATACTTGTGTTTTTACATTCTTATCTTTATAAGTAATTAAGTTTCCTTCGTTATTAAATCCTTTAACTATTATTGGTGTTTTTAATTTATTCCATTTACTTTCTGGTAAACAATTATATCTACATAAATTAGCTTCTGCTCCTGTATCTATCATAGGCGTATAATATCTACTGTAATATCCTTCTACTACGATCTTCATTAATGCATATATTTTCATTTCATGTTAAAGCTCTTCTTAAGAATAATTTCTTTCTGTTATATGTTATGGTTAATTGTGTATGTTCTACATTATATGGGTTTACTTGTTCTAGCCATTTTATTCCTAATATTATGTCAGTTTTTATTTCCTCATTTTTTACTAGATATTTTGCTATATAATTTTCTTCTTGTCCTATATTTAAGAGTATTAAATATTCTTTTTTATTTACCTTTCCTGTTATGTAATATTGGTTTAAATTATCCGTTGAACTTGTTTCATAACTTGTTCTTTTTGATGAGCTTGATGATTCCGGTTTATCATAATCTATTCTTTTTGTTGTACTTATTCTATTATTTATTATTTCTAGATCTTCTTCTATGTCTATATTTCTGTAACTATAATCATTATTATCAATTGTTTTTACGAATTGTTCAACAGGGCTTTCTATTTGTATTTTATTAATTTTATTTTTTCCCGTTATTTTATGTTTTGTTGTTAATACATATAGATTTTTACATCTTGCTGTAAATATTTTACTTCATGGGTTAATTCTATTCCTGATATTTTCCAATATAATACTAATGATTTGTCTATATTTTTATCTGTTACTGCTATAGAATAATTCACACTTATTATAAATTTAAATTTTTGGTATATTAAATTTCCTTTTATGGCAGTTATTATACTTTTTTCTATAGGTTTTATAATTCTATCATTTGCTAAATATAATTCTATTGGTGTATCTATTCCTTCTTTAAAACATGCTTTTATTAATATATCTGTACCTCCAAGGTGTACATATTTTATTGGGTCTCTACTTTTTATATCGTTTATCTCTTTATTAATTATTCTTTTTGTTACTAGTGGTATACTAGCTTTACCTTTTGCATATCTACAGTCTATTACATGTTCCTTTTGGCTTACTACATAATATTCTTCTTTTTTCCTAGTAAATATATTTTTTATTGTTGGTATTTTAAATATTTTTCTACACTTAAGTCTAACTCTTTTCCTTTTATTTCATCAAATACATTGTTATCAAATATTATTTTTTGATCTGTTCCTTCGTCATTTAAATATTCTTCTTTTGTTATTATTTTTATATCTTCTTCAGTCATTTAATTCGTCTAATTCACTATCTATTTCATTATCTCCTATTTCATTATCTGTTTCATTCTCTGAAATTTCATATATACTGTCTTCACTTTCTAATTCGTAATCTATATAATCTATCTGCATATATTCTATATTTTCTATTTTTATTTCTGATATTTGTTTATTTTTTGGGTTTTTAGGTAATTTACAATCTCTAGCTAAATGTCCTAATTTTCCGCAATTATAACAAGTACATTCATTTATAGATTTCTTTTTCCTATATGGTCTTTTATGTTTATAATTTTTTACATAATATCTTTTTCTTGGTTTCTTATACTTATATTTTGCTTTTTTGTATTTCTTATATTTCTTATGTCTTTTTCTTTTCTTATAATATCTTTCTTCGCATCCAAATTGAGGTGCTATTTTATCTTTGCAACATGCTAAATTTCTTATTAATGTGTTTTCCATTTTTATTTCTTCTCTATATTTTTCACATAGGTTTCTATACCATTGTTGTAAAAATTTTATTCTTGCTTCTAGAGTATCTACTATTTTTGTTTCATCCCAACTTTTTATTATTTTTGAACTAAATGGTTCAGGTAATTTACTAAAATATAATTTTCTTATTTCTTTACTTTCTTCTGTATTATATGCTCCTTTATAATAATATTCTTTAAATGCGCAAGTATATTCATCTATGTAGCACATATTACATATTGCTAATTTTAACATTAAATTCCTATTTGTATCTTTCTCTTCATTTTGTTCGTCTTCTGTTGTTGTCATGCTACTAAATTCGTCTTTTATAGCTGTTTCATATTTTTTTAATAATTCTATAGGTGTTAGTTTAGTTGTGGTTGTTGATGATGTTCCTTCTGTGGGTTTGCCAGTTCTTAATATTCTTTTACTATTTTCAGTTAGATTTAAAAACCATAATTTTACTGTTCCTATTAGTGTTCTTTCTATATATTCTGGTGCATCTATTACATTTATATTATTATCTAATAATTATTTTGTCATATATCCTATCCATAATTGTATTATTTTTTCTGTATCTATTACGCAATCTAAGTCTAAAAAGTTATAATTTTTATTAACTATTTGTTTTGGTGTCCATTTGTCATATTCATTCTTTAGATTATATCTTTTAAACTTATTCTTATAATATGTAGGTTTCCTTATTTCTGATATACTAGGTATTATATTTTGGTCTTCTTTTTTATCAAGAGTATTTATTTCTGTGTTGATATTTTCTAAGTTTTCTTTATTAATACCTTCTTGTTTTTCATTGATTTCTAAATTTTTTGTATTTGTTAATATTTCTTTATATGTTTCACTATCTTCCAAATCATAATTATCTGTTTCTGCAACATCTATATTATTTGTTTTTAATTTTTTCTTAAATTGATTTACTTCGTTTAGTAATTTTTGTTCTTTATCTTTTTCTTCTTTTTCTTTCTGTCTTTTTTCATACAGATCTTTTAACATTTGTAGTTCTTTTTCTAATTCAACAATCCTACTATTTTTAGTTTCTTCTATTTTTCGTATTTCTTCTGTAGTTTGTTGTTTTATTTAGACTTATATATTCTGAATAATTACTAATTAAAGATTCTTTAATTTTCTAAAAGCTTCTCTGTTTTTAAATGGTCTTCTCATAATTAATCAATATTCATTAATGTCAAGTAAATCCAATCTAAATTCAAACATGTATGCTACTTCTATATTTGTTAAATAACTGGGCTCTGATATATAAAAGCATACCCACCCATGCATACAAACAAATGCACAGACCATTGCTGGAACTTAAGTTCTTACGACTTTATGTTTTAGCAACCTAGAGTTGGACAAACTAGGACTAGAAGTCCATACAGAAGCAAAAGACGCCAATTGAAATTTCAAACTACATTTATGCTATTTGAACATCCATAAAAATATCAAATATATACAAGAAAACATAATCCAATGGGCAAGTCAAGTATCTGGGGATGCTTAGAGAGAACAACTTGAAACATGATTGCAAACCAAACAGACAATTCTTATTTTTGGCAGCAACTCTCATAAAAAAAATCATAGAAGTCTAATAGTGTACCAGTTAGTGAAAACAAAGGAATAAGGAATGAGAACCGGAGAGCCTGGACAACACTTTGATATGATAGAAGTTAACTGAAAAACTAGTAAGAGAAACCAAAGAACCAACACTTTGAGTAGCACACTATAAGGACTTGATTCTGTGAATTTCTCCTTTTTATGTGTTTAGACCATTTTATCCCTCTCTGTGGTTGCTACATAATATTTTTGGGGTGTGGGGATAGATAACATAGTTCCCAATATATTTTGATATAATTTGTGCGAGTTTGTAGCTTTTATAGGTTAAAAAAGCCTTATAGTTGATTTAAGTCAACATTCATTGTTCTGCATGTTGGATGACAAAGCGGACTATGTCAGTAGATCCAAAACATTGATTTTAGGTTAGGAGAGTTGTTGGTTTGATTTTATAGCCTTTGGATCTCATTTTGACCGTCAGTTTGAAAAATTGTGAAAATGGAAAAATTAGAACAATTATATAGTGAAGATCCATTAAAAGGATGGGAAAAACATAAAACCACTATAAAAATTGAATTAATAGATAAAAATAGCATAATAACCCAGAAACCATTAACATATAATTTTGATGATTTAAAAGAATTTAAAATGCATATAGAAGAATTATTAGAAAAAACAATATATACAAAAAAGTAATAGTAAACATAATAGCCCAGCATTTATAGTAAATAAACATAGTGAACAAAAAAGAGGAAAACGTATGATGGTTATTGATTATAGAAATTTAAATGCAAAAACAATGACGTATAATTACCCAATACCAAATAAGATATTAAAAATAAGACAAATACAAGGATATAATTATTTTAGTAAATTTGATTGTAAATCAGGATTTTACCATCTAAAGTTAGAAGAAGAATCTAAGGAATTAACCACATTTACGGTACCACAAGGATTTTATGAATGGAATGAACTACCATTTGGATATAAAAATGCACCAGGTAGATATCAACATTTTATGGATAGTTATTTTAAACAACTACCTAATTGTATAGTATACATAGACGATATACTATTATATACAAAGACCAAAGAAGAACATTTAAAATTATTGGAACAATTTACGGATATAATAGAAAAATCAGAAATAAGTTTAAGTGAAAAGAAAGCTGAAATTATGAAAAATCAGATAGAATTTTTAGGAATACAAATAGATAAAAGTGGAGTAAAAATGCAACAACATATAGTACAAAAAATAATAAATTCAAAAGAAGAATTAGATACAAAAAAAGAAATTACAATCATTTTTAGGATTAGTAAACCAAGTAAGAGAATATATACAAAAATTAGCAGAGAATCTAAAGCCCTTACAGAAAAAATTAAAAAAGGATGTAGAATATAATTATAACGAAGAAGATAAAAAACAAGTTCAGAAAATAATAACACTTTGTAAAGAATTACCAAAATTACAATTTCCAGATGAAAATAGAAAATTAATATATATAGTAGAAGCAGATGCTAGTGAATGTAGTTATGGAGGAGTACTTAAATATAGATATGAAAATGAAAAAATAGAACATCATTGTAGATATTATTCAGGAACATTTAATGAAACAGAAATAAAATGGGAAATAAATAGAAAAGAATTATGTTCATTATATAAATGTTTATTAGCATTTGAGCCATATATTGTATATAACAAGTTTATTGTACGAACAGATAATACACAGGTACGTTGGTGGCTAACAAAGAAAATACAAAATTCAGTTACAACAAAAGAAATTCGGAGACTAGTATTGAATATATTAAATTTTACATTTACAATTGAAGTAATTAGTACTAACAAAAATGTTATTGCAGATTACATATCAAGACAAAGCTACACAGACTGATATAATAGAAGAGGATACTCTAGAAAAGATATTCAACACCCTAACTACGCTTTCAATGAAAGTGGACAGTATGGGTAATGAAATAGAAAAGCTAAAGACTAATGAAGTTAAACTGATGTCTGAAGCTACAAATCAGCTAACTCAGCAGTGTGCAGAGCTATGTCGATCGAAAGACATTAAAATTTCAGAGCTAGAAGGAGACGTTGGGATACTCCATAAAACCCATAACGTTTATCAATCTACTTCTGCAGGTACAAGCAAAGGAGTTAGGAAAAATACAAATATGAACCTAAATAAGCTATTTGATAAACCATTTATTCCAAATACACCAAAAGATCCTATGTTTATACCCCCACAAATTACCACATACCAAGAAAGTTTAAACCAAGACAAAAAGACCTACAACTATACAACTCGAACATACATAGAAAATATTTACAAAATACAAACCTTCTTAAATACCAACCCCAGAGCTATAAACATCCAAGAACCACATACGAATTACATAACCTAGAAGCTAACCGGATACAATAAGCTAATTGCTTTGCCTAAAACCAAACCAGGTCTAGTTAAAACCTGTTACGAATATGGACTACTTAGTACCATATATACCCAAGACGGAAATGAAATATCCAATATACCAGAAATATATGATTCATTTAACATTTTTAAAAGAATAACCAAAGGTAACCTATTTTTTATAAAATTTTATACGACACCAGCAGAGATATTGTATGATGAAGTTAAATCACCTATACAAGTTGTAAAAATAGGAATGACCCGAGATATGATTATACCAAAAGATATTATTCCACAACCAGAAATACCTAGAATTGAGATACCAAATTTTTATGCAAATAAGAGAATTATCGGACTATCCACAATTCTTCAAGAGTTAGAAAATACTTATCGCAACAGAAATCCCATATGGAGTTATTATTCAAGAGGTAATGTAATAGTATACTCAAATTCAAAGGAACTACGAGAAGTAGATATGGAAAACGTTAGGCAATGGATCTTGACTTTACTTAATCCAGAGAAAAAACCTATCGCCAGAGCCATTAGAGAAAAAATTATTTTGGAAGAATTATTAACCAGATATTGCAAGTTAATTGGACATAAATATCCAAACCATCAATGTTCAAAATATAATGGAGAAGATAATATTGTTCCAGAAGTTCAACTTGAATAGAAGAAGATAAAAGCGACAACTGGAAGATGTAAGATATGAAGCAATAATGGAGATACAGAGCAATAAAAAGAAGATAACTACGGATAAAGAAAGAAGACAAAGAAAGTAATTCAAGAAAGAAATATGGAAGAATAGCTAGATAGCTTTACGTAAAAATCATGTAACTAGCCTTAGGCTTTTTTGACTCTTCTTAGTCTTTTTTGGAAAGTAGTGCCATTATTAGATTTTTGGCAAGTAGTGCCATTATTAGATTTTTGGCAAGTAGTGTCATTATTAGATTAGACATTAGCTTTAAAGACTTTGTAGAAACATTTTTCTCACTTTTGTGAAGTAGTTGACAGATGTAAAGAAAATCAGTGTACATTTTCATAATATAAATAAACGAGCACTTGCTCAGATGAAGGCAAGCCTTCATGCGTTGAAGCACAAATACTCTCTCTTGTCCACAACAAATATTTTGCTTAGTTATTAAAAACAGGTATATTTTAATGGAAAAATCTATGGAGGAACAAAGCTTAGAAATATCAAACCTACCCGAACAGTTATATTTATTTATGATTATGAATAGCTAAATTCATAATTCCCAACAATCATGGTATAATAAAATAAATTCATGTTAGTTACTTTATAGTAGAATTATTCGAAGAATAATATGTTAAGATGTTTATTAGCAAAGTGGAAAAGGAGAAAAATCCCTAAGAACTATGCCATCCTAAAGGTGAAACCAATGAGGCAAGAAGCCGTGGTGGGAAGTAACCAGAGTAGAGGCGCTGTTTAAGGGAAAAGTATCCAGATTACCATGCTAATAGTGATCGAAGAACATGTTATTTAAGAACAATCTAGTATATAGTAATCTAAGATGACCATATTTTGTTATGTATATGATTGAAAGGAATATTTTGAAAATAACAATTATATGATAATGAATAATTATTTGTCTGATGTAATGGTAGATAAATTTAAAATACTTATTTTGTATGTGATTAAGGATATAGGAATAATAGAAATAAGGAAAATCATATTAGAAAAAATATTCGGTAAAGATTATATAGCTATAATAAATTACATACCACACTTACCTAATTACTCTTATAAATACCTACGTACACATCAACTATGATAAATCGCATATATCTAAAATTTTGGAAAAAAGATATGAAAAATATACAATTAGTAGAAAAACAAATGAAAAAAAATTTAGACAAATACATGGAAACTAAAGATATAAAATATATAGAATTTCTTAATGAAAATATGCAAGAATTACTTAGACTAAAACAAACAACTAGAAAATATTATGAAAAAGCATGACAGATGATATTAAAATAATTGTTTTATATATACTTAGAGATATAGAAATTATAGACATAAAGAAAATAATATGGGAAAAATTACAAGATTATGAAGAGGAAGAATTATTAAACAGTATAGAAAACTTACGCATATATTATGAACATCAATATTACTTAGATTCAGATGGATATTATTCAGAATAAAAAAATGTTAGAATATATAAAAAAAATTAGAGAAAGGCAAAATTGGATATATGAAGAAGTTAATTACAGAAATCAACTTGAAATAGAAAAAAGACAACTAGAAGAAAAATTACTTAAAATAAAATTAACCTTAGAAAAAAAAGATACAGGTAATAATTTATTTAATACATACGAAAAATTATTTAATACAGATGGAAAATTACCTATACATGAACAACAAATACTAGTTAGTCAGATAAAGAACATAAACCTACGCATTGAATATAACAAAGTTAGAATAAAATACTACACAGAAATTGCTAAAATTTTAATAGGATAAAATAATAAACTACACAAATTAATGAATACATCTTACGAAAAGAATAAATCATTAAAAGAAATAGAAACTCAACTATATAGTTTATACCTAGAATACAAAAGGTTACATGATACTAACGAGGATCCTAAAACACTAGATAATTTAATTACGATAATATCTAATCTAGAATATGAATTAATAAAACATCTTAAGTCAAGAAGATAAAAATTAAAATTATTCCAATCAATAATATTCATAAAATACATTATATAAAAATAAATACCTACGTATTTATTATCTAGTAAAGTTATCGCACCTAATTCGCACCCCCTCCAAATGGTATCAGAGCCCAGTTATTTAACAAGTACCTATGTAACACATATTACATATTGCTAATTTTAACATTAAATTCCTATTTGTATCTTTCTCTTCATTTTGTTCGTCTTCTGTTGTTGTCATGCTACTAAATTCGTCTTTTATAGCTGTTTCATATTTTTTTAATAATTCTATAGGTGTTAGTTTAGTTGTGGTTGTTGATGATGTTCCTTCTGTGGGTTTGTCAGTTCTTAATATTCTTTTACTATTTTCAGTTAGATTTACAAACCATAATTTCACTGTTCCTATTAGTGTTCTTTCTATATATTTTGGTGCATCTATTACATTTATATTATTATCTAATAATTGTTTTGTCATATATCCTATCCATAATTGTATTATTTTTTCTGTATCTATTACGCAATCTAAGTCTAAAAAGTTATAATTTTTATTAACTATTTGTTTTGATATTTCTGTACCTCCATATATACCCTTATTAATGTTTTTGTACCTATCGTCGGTATTTTTTATATTTTCTAATTTTTGTGTAATTTTTTCATTTCCTTTTATCCAATCAGTTTTCTTTCTTATTTTATTAATAAATCTTTTTGCTCTTACTTTCTGTTTACATGGTGTTGTAAACCACCAATCTGTTCTAGTTATTATATGTGGGTATTATTTATCTAAAAACGGCATTCCTAAAAGTATATCATTTGATGTTAGCTCATAATTATAGATTTCTTCTATTGTTAATATTTTATCCCATACTTGTGTTTTTACATTCTTAGCTTTATAAGTAATTAAGCTTCTTTCGTTATTAAATCCTTTAACTATTATTGGTGTTTTTAATTTATCTCATTTACTTTCTGGTAAACAATTATATCTACATAAATTAGCTTTTGCTCCTGTATCTATCATAGGCGTATAATATCTACTGTAATATCCTTCTACTACTATCTTCATTAATACATATATTTTCATTTCATGTTAAAGCTCTTCTTAAGAATAATTTCTCTCTGTTATATGTTATGGTTAATTGTGTATGTTCTATATTATATGATTTTACTTGTTCTAGCCCTTTTATTTCTAATATTATGTCTGTTTTTTGCATTTCTTCTTTTACTTCAAATTCAATTTTTATTTTTCTAATTCCTATTATTATTATTTTTCTACTATATTTTTAGTATTTATTAAACTTCTTGGTAGATCTGGGCATATATTATTGTCAGTTTTTATTTCCTCATTTTTTACTAGATATTTTGCTATATAATTTTTTTTTGTCCTGTATTTAAGAGTATTAAATATTCTTTTTCATTTACCTTTCCTGTTATGTAATATTGGTTTAAATTATCCATTGAACTTGTTTCATAACTTGTTCTTTTTGATGAGCTTGATGATTCCGGTTTATCATAATCTATTCTTTTTGTTGTAGTTATTCTATTATTTATTATTTCTAGATCTTCTTCTATGTCTATATTTCTGTAACTATAATCATTATTATCAATTGTTTTTACGAATTGTTCAAAAGGGCTTTCTATTTGTATTTTATTAATTTTATTTTTTCCCGTTATTTTATGTTTTGTTGTTAATACATATAGATTTTTACATCTTGCTGTAAATATTTTACTTCCTGGGGTTAATTCTATTCCTGATATTTTCCAATATAATACTAATGATTTGTCTATATTTTTATCTGTTACTGCTACTGAATAATTCACACTTATTATAAATTTAAATTTTTGGTATATTAAATTTCCTTTTATGGCAGTTATTATACTTTTTTCTATAGGTTTTATAATTCTATCATTTGCTAAATATAATTCTATTGGTGTATCTATTCCTTCTCTAAAACATGCTTTTATTAATATTTCTGTACCTCCAAGGTGTACATATTTTATTGGGTCTCTACTTTTTATATCGTTTATCTCTTTATTAATTATTCTTTTTGTTACTAGTAGTATACTAGCTTTACCTTTTGCATATCTACAGTCTATTACATGTTCCTTTTGTCTTACTACATAATATTCTTCTTTTTTTCTAGTAAATATATTTTTTATTGTTGGTATTTTAAATATTTTTTCTTCACTTAAGTCTAACTCTTTTCCTTTTATTTCATCAAATACATTGTTATCAAATATTATTTTTTGATCTGTTCCTTCGTCATTTAAATATTCTTCTTTTGTTATTATTTTTATATCTTCTTCAGTCATTTAATTCGCCTAATTCACTATCTATTTCATTATCTCCTATTTCATTCTCTTAAATTTCATATATACTGTCTTCACTTTCTAATTCGTAATCTATATAATCTATCTG
Organism: Capsicum pubescens; assembly: GCA_030864215.1. Classification (NCBI taxonomy): domain Eukaryota; kingdom Viridiplantae; phylum Streptophyta; class Magnoliopsida; order Solanales; family Solanaceae; genus Capsicum; species Capsicum pubescens. The sequence goes on from CM061542.1 coordinate 123,481,197, forward strand.
CATATATTCTGTATTTTCTATTTTTATTTCTGATATTTGTTTATTTTTTGGGTTTTTAGGTAATTTACAATCTCTAGCTAAATGTCCTAATTTTCCGCAATTATAACAAGTACATTCATTTATAGATTTCTTTTTCCTATATGGTCTTTTATGTTTATAATTTTTTACATAATATCTTTTTCTTGGTTTCTTATACTTATATTTTGATTTTTTGTATTTCTTATATTTCTTATGTCTTTTTCTTTTCTTATAATATCTTTCTTCGCATCCAAATTGAGGTGCTATTTTATCTTTGCAACATGCTAAATTTCTTATTAATGTTTTTTCCATTTTTATTTCTTCTCTATATTTTTCACATAAGTTTCTATACCATTGTTGTAAAAATTTTATTCTTGCTCCTAGAGTATCTACTATTTTTGTTTCATCCCAACTTTTTATTATTTTTGAACTAAATGGTTCAGGTAATTTACTAAAATATAATTTTCTTATTTCTTTACTTTCTTCTGTATTATATGCTCCTTTATAATAATATTCTTTAAATATGCAAGTATATTCATCTATGTAGCACATATTACATATTGCTAATTTTAACATTAAATTCCTATTTGTATCTTTCTCTTCATTTTGTTCGTCTTCTGTTGTTGTCATGCTACTAAATTCGTCTTTTATAGCTGTTTCATATTTTTTTAATAATTCTATAGGTGTTAGTTTAGTTGTGGTTGTTGATGATGTTCCTTCTGTGAGTTTGTCAGTTCTTAATATTCTTTTACTATTTTCAGTTAGATTTAAAAACCATAATTTTACTGTTCCTATTAGTGTTCTTTCTATATATTTTGGTGTATCTATTACATTTATATTATTATCTAATAATTGTTTTGTCATATATCCTATCCATAATTGTATTATTTTTTCTGTATCTATTACGCAATCTAAGTCTAAAAAGTTATAATTTTTATTAACTATTTGTTTTGGTGTCCATTTGTCATATTCATTCTTTAGATTATATCTTTTAAACTTATTCTTATAATATGTAGGTTTTCTTATTTCTGATGTACTAGGTATTATATTTTGGTCTTCTTTTTTCTCAAGAGTATTTATTTATGTGTTGATATTTTCTAAGTTTTCTTCATTAATACCTTCTTGTTTTTTCATTGATTTCTAAATTTTTTGTATTTGTTAATATTTCTGTATATGTTTCACTATCTTCCGAATCATAATTATCTGTTTCTTCAACATCTATATTATTTATTTCTAATTTTTCCTTAAATTGATTTATTTCGTTTAGTAATTTTTGTTCTTTATCTTTTTCTTCTTTTTCTTTCTTTCTTTTTTCATACAGATCTTTTAACATTTGTAGTTCTTTTTCTAATTCAGCAATCCTACTATTTTTAGTTTCTTCTAATTTTCGTATTTCTTCTGTAGTTTGTTGTTTTATTTTTTCTATTTCCTTTTTTCTATCTATTTCTTCGTTTTCCCTTTCTATTCTTACCATAGTTGTCAATTTATCTTCTAATTTCAATTTTTCTTTTTCTAACATTAAATATAAATGTTCACCTATTTTCTTATATCTTCTTCCTAGATTAGAAAATACTATTTTTATTTTTAATCCTTCGTGATTTTCATATATTTTTTCATCTATTATAAATTCTTCTTTGTTCATTTTATTGTAAATAGTTCATGTTGATAAATATATATTCTAAACTATCTATTTGTGATTCTAAATTTGATATTTCATCTTTTTGTGCATTTATTGAGTTTTTACTAACTCCGGCAAATATATTATAACTTAATCTTTCTATCCTTATTTTTAATTCTTTACGTTTTTCAGAAATAATTTATTTTAATTCTTTGTATTTTGGTACTTTATTCATTTAAACCATATTTATAGTATTTTGGTGGATATCTAAATCTGATTTTATCATAATTAGGTGGTATGTGTCTCATTTTCTAGATTTTAAATGGATTATTAATTTTGCTTCAATACTAGATATTAAGGTAATTAGGTAGGCTAATCTTTGTGGATTTTCTTTTATTTTATTTAGACTTATATATTCTGAATAATTACTAATTAAAGATTCTTTAATTTTTTTAAAAGCTTCTCTGTTTTTAAATGGTCTTCTCATAATTAATCAATATTCATTAATGTCAAGTAAATCCAATCTAAATTCAAACATGTATGCTACTTTTGTATTTGTTAAATAACTGGGCTCTGATACCATTTGGAGGGGGTACCGATTAGGTACGATAACTTTACTAGATAATAAATACGCATTTGGAGGGAGTGTGGATTAGGTGCGATAACTTTAATAGATAATAAATACATAAAAAAATCATTTTACCTTTTCTTGTTGAAAATCAATTTTGGGAGTCCGTTTTAACCCTGACTCAAAAACAAAGAATATGGGTATTATTGTCTTTCTTTTAACACATAGATTCTATATTTATATGTTTTAGTTGATTTTGAGGATGTTCAAGAGGGGAAAAGCTCTACGTGAAGGGTTTTACGCTTGGATTTTAGCGCCACAAAGTAGGTTATGGCTTAACTTTTTTCAGACTTGACTGGGTAGTCAATTTTTATATAAAAGTATGCTATGGGTATGACTAATAATTATTAAAATAAAGTTATTACTATTGTGGGATAGGGGCTTATGTTGTTATGATTGGTGATATGAGATGATAATTGCTATGCGTGGCCTGTGTAGGGGTCTTATATGATATTATTGGCCTTGTGTATATATTTGGTTGCATTCTTTATGATTGAAGTGCTTAAGTTGGGGTTAGTATGATGTTAATAATGTCTTACTTACATATTTCACCTTAATGGTTCATTGCTTATATTGAATCATGGGTGATTGAATTATTGAGTAGATTTTAAGCTCACATGAGTGTACATTGAATGGATTTGGGATCTTCATACTGGTAGGGTTGTGAGCATTACATCCTAATATTATACATATATTCATGAGACATTGCTGCCATTTTGGAAACATTAAATTTTTGACAAAAAATGAGATTTTTTTTTACAAAACCCTCTATCATAGCCCACGAGTCAAGAAGAGATATGGATATTAAGATTGGGATTTGAGTATCAAGAGAGTATATGGGTTGTGAACCCCACATGTATCCTACGTGGAAACATTGAGGCTTGGTAGGTGTATACGGAGGTTATGCAGTAATCTCGATCATATCACATCATCATCATTATTATCATCCTCATTGCATTTAATCCATTTATAATTCTCCAATGTTATGTTTCTGTGTTTTGTCCAATGCATGTTTACTCTGTTTTCTTTATGTACCTATTTCCTGCTTATATGTTATATTTTAAACTGTTAGTAGAGATGGTGTGAGCTACCATTTTGGACTTTTTTTTCTTGCAGGTGACGTGATCATAGAGTGTATTTATATATCTTATTTTTCACTTTGTTCAGTTAGTCTATTATACCCATTGAGTATAAGAGGACCATACTCATCCCTAATGTGCTCTTTTGATGCAGATCCATGTTTGAGTGTACCGCACGATAGTTGAGTTCAAGTGATCAATTTGATACATTCGAGGAAGAGTATGCTCTATGCTTGTTGAGTCCACCTACTACCTTATCCTATCTATTATATGTCTTATTTTGTATTCAGAGACAGACTTATGGTTTTTTTTTGGACTTTTAGTTGTATTTTCAAACTTGGAGTTGTATTTAGTTTGTTCTTATACTGCGATATCAGGTTTTGGAATGATTTATGGTATTATTGTTATTTGAACTTCTGCTATCATTTTGCATGAATGGTTTGACTTTGTGCTAGAAGTCTCACCATGGGTTTTGCGTTGTGATTTCCATTTACATATTCGTTTGGGTGATTGACTTACTTGTTAAGTCTTAACTGTATAAGTTCCATATTAACCTATGTTTCTGGGACAATATTAGTAGTAGAGCAGCTAGGTTAATTTGTCTCATCAATGTAGTAAGATAGTGTTTTGTAGAGTCTCATAGATCAGTACGTAGATGTCTGTATCTATCTTTGAGAGGATATAAGATATCTTTAGTGAACTTCCTTATCTTATTCCTTATTATGCGGGTTATTCCATATCCTATTTTCTAAAATTAGTTTCACTTTTTTCTACATAAATAGTGAGGACTAGATCCAATGAGACTAGGGATGGTGAGCTGGGACTTGATGAAGGAGACCAACCGAGGGATCTGGTAGATGTCTCAGATGCGCTCAAGGACCTTCTCTTTCCAGAGGTAGTACTAGGGGGATATCTACTGATATCGAGATTTAGCATGCTAGATATATAGGTTTTACTCTGGTTTTATAGAGTTCTTCCAACCCAGTCTTTGAGGGATTATTGATTCATTTGCTAACTTATTTAGAGGGTGTTCCTTTGAGTGCACCTAGTATTCCTCTAGCTTTGAGTATTGTACCTTCATCTGTGATAGTATTTTCTTATTGTGTTCCTTTGGTTCTAAGTGTGATTTCTTCATCGGTTCCAATATATACTTATGGTATTTCACAGGCTCCAAGTACTGTTTCTTTTTCTGTGCCAGTATCCGAGCATGGTATTAAAAGTCCAGGGGTTCAATCGTTATCTATGCTACCTCCTTATGTAGGATCATAACCTACTAAATTCACTATGTCTCCTGTTGTTTTGGGTCCTGTTATGTCTTCTCAGGATCATAAGAAGTTTGAGTGATTTACTCGCTTAGGTCTACCCAGGTATGGTGGTGTTGTGTGTGGGGATGCCTATGAGTTCTTATTTGATTATCGAGAGAAGTTGTATAACCTGAGGTCTCTTGAGTTGCATAGAGTTACTTACATTACCTACCAATTGAGAGTATAGCTAGAGTTTGGTAGAGGTCACTTGTTAGTTGCAAACCTTTTGGTTCCCTAGAGATAACTTAGGATAGATTTGTTGAGGCCTTTTTGGACAGGTTTGTTCTATATAGTTTGCGGGATCAAATGAGAGACGAGTTTGCATCACTTGGAGTAGGGCTCTATGACTATTGTCGAGTATGAGCCCACTTTCATGCTTTGTCCAGACATTCCATTTCTAGTATAGTTACTGTGTATGAAAAGTCTTAAAAGTTTGTGAAGGTATTGGATGTTTCACTTCAGTTGGCTACTGCCCAGATGGTAGTGTCAGGGGCATAGTTTCAGATTATAGTAGATCATGAGATGATTACTGAGTCTATCCATCGAGCTACATAGGAAGTCGATAAGAGAATTTAGCATTAGGGTGAGTTAAGTGGTCAGACTACTCGAGGCAGAGATTTTAAAGGTTCCCATAGGAACTATTATAGACCAGTGCAGGAAGCTTTGTTGGGTTTAGTTAATAGGCCTTTTGTTTCATCGATTTTGAGTAGTCGAGTGTTGTCCTTGAGTTGTCATTTAAGCTCAATTGTACCACCTCAGATTGAGTCCAGCCACAGAGGTTGCTATGCATGTGATAACTTTGTCCATGTGGCTATGGATTTTCCCTATCGTATATTTTAGCCTACTCCTATCTCGACAGTGAGAGGTGGCCATCTAAGTCGTTAAGGTACTACTAGAGGTGTACGAGGCAAAGGTAGTAGAGCCCATGATGGTGGTCATGGGTCTACTCAGTTCCACAACAAATGCTGATAGTGCTATGTTATACCCGCCTAACCTAAAATAGAGGCTTTTAATGTTGTTATCACAGGTATCATCCTCATTTATTTCAGAACTACATCTGTGTTATTTAATCCTAGATCAACTTTCTCCTATGTGTCTGTATATTTTGTTTTGTGTTTTGATTCTACTAGTGAGCCTCTTACCATGCCTATTCATTTATCTATCCTCATAGGAGTATCTTTGGTGGTGCATTGGTGAACCGATCTTGTCTTGTGACCTTCACAGGTCGTGAGACTTGGGTAGATCTAATTATCTTAGATATGGTAGATTTTGATGTCATATTGGTATGGATTGGTTAGCTCCCTATTATACTGTTCTAGACTGCTATGTTATGACTGTGGCTTTAGCTTTGTTGGGTATCCTAAGGATAGCTTGGAAGGGTTTGCTTCATTCGGGCCCTAAGAGAGTTATATCCTTTCTTTAGGCTCATTGCTTGGTAGAGAGGGGATGTTTGTCTTATTTGGCCTATATTTATGATATTAGTATTGATTCACTACCTCCTTTGGATTCTATCATCTGTGAGTTCAAGAATGTTTTTCCTATGGACTTGTCTAGTATGACTTCAGATTGTCATATTGACTTCACTATAGATGTTGATTTGAGCACCAAGCCTATTGCTATTCCACCTTATAGGATGTCCACAATGGAGTTGAAGAAATTGAAGGATTAGTTCCAGGGCTTATTTGACAAAGGATTTATCCAACCTAGTGTAAAATGCGCCTATCTTATTTGAGAATAAAAATGATGGATCTATGCACATATGTATTGATTATCGATAGTTGAACAAAGTGATGGTTAAGAATAAGTACCCTCTTTCTTATATTAATGATTTATTTGATCAGCATCAAGGTGCTTTGATGTTTTCAAAAATTGATTTAGGGTCTGGGTATCACCAGTTGAGGATTAAACTTCTCATATTCCAAAATAGTTTTTTGGACTCAATATGGTCATTATGAGTTTTTGGTCATGCCCTTCGAGTTTACTAATGCTCCAACAGCGTTTAAGGACTTGATACATCGAGTGCTTCGATCGTATCTTGACTCTTTTGTTATTATTTTTATAGATGATATCTTAGTTTACTCAAAGAATGAGGCTGATCATGAGGAACATTTACTGATTATACTTCAGAGAATGGGAGATGATAAATTGTATACAAAGTTCTCCAAGTGCGAGTTTTGGTTGGAGTCTGTCTATTTCTTGGGTGATGTTGTGACCAGAGATAATATAATAATTGACCCGACCAAGATTGTAGCAGTTTATGATTGGGCTAGGACTACTTTTCCTAACAAGATTCAGAGTTTTATTGGTTTAGTAGGCTACTATCGGGGCCATGTTGAGGGTTTCCCATCTATTGCAGCTTCTTTGACCAAGTTGACTTGGAAGAAGATTTCATTTTAGTGGTTTGATGCTTGTGAGACGAGCTCTCAAAAGCTCAAGAATTTATTAAGCTTATCTCCTATGTTGACCTTGCCAAAGAAAAACGTGGGTTTTACCATATTTTGTGATGCTTCTGTTTTTGGGTTAGGGGTTGTGTTGATGCAGGAGGGTAAGGTAATTTCTTATGGTTCTTTCCAGTTGAAGCCTTATGAAAAGAATTACCTTATACATGATTTGGAGTTGTGCACAGTTGTATTTCCTTTGAAGTTATAGAGGAACTATTTGTATGGAGTTAATTGTGATATCTTCAAGGATCACCGTAGCCTTCAATATTTATTCACCTAGTCAGATCTTAATATAAGGCGACATTATTGTCTTGAGTGCTTATGGTTTATGATCTTACTATTGTTTATTATCTGGGCAATGCTAATATAGTTACGGATGCCTTGACCTAGAAGTCAACTAGTATGGGTAGCTTGGTGCATCTTTTAACTAGGAGAGGCCTTTGGCTTACAAGTTTAGTCTTTGTATAACTCGATGGTTAGGTTTGATATTTCAACACCTGGGGGTGATTTGGCATTTGTGAAGACTTGATCCTCTTTGATGGAGCAAATTCAGACTCACCAGTTTGATGATGTTGGTTTGAGTAAGTAAGCCTTAATTGACTCTGATGATGTTTTTACGACTGGGGTCGAGTTTTTATGCCGAGAGTGGGTGATTGGGTGAGATTGATTTTATAGGAGGCTCAGTGTTCTAAGTATTATATTCATTTTGGAGTGACTAAGATGTATCTTGATTTGAGGAAACACTATGGTGGGGTGCTTGGGAGAAGGATGTAGTAGACTTTGTAGCTCATTACCTATGTTGCCAATAGGTGAAGACCAAGCATTTGGGTAACACCCCAGATTTTGATCCTTGAAAATTTCTAAAATTTTATCCTCGTTGTCCTAACTACAACTCCTCCTTATAAGTTGTAAGGAGTCTTGACGGGACCTTGGGACTCAATCATAGCCAAAATAGTATGTGTGTGGTAAAGTCCTTAAGTCATTGAGAGCAAATCTTAGTATGTCCAGTGTATACCCCAAGTGGGTTCTATGTTGACTATGACTTGACCCTACGAGTGTTAGGGTCACGATATGAGTCATATAATGTAAGTCATAGGGTCAACAGTATGGGTTCCCCCTGAAACTGTCTTGGCTACGACTCATGGCGATGAGTCATAAGGTATTTTTACGAGTCACCGTGTGACCCGTAGTCACCGGCGACACTTTTCTATTTTTCAAGTTGAGGGCACTTTGGATATTTCCCACTTTAACCACTTAGACCCCACATCCATAAAAAATCTTTGGGGTATTCTTTCAACACTTTAACACATCCAAAACCCTCTTTATTCTCATTAAATCCTCTCAACCAAGATACTTAGGGTTTCTAAGAAGTAGGTCATCCAAGGGCTCAAGGATTGAATTCTTTTTGTGAAACTTGGTATTTCAGGCATGATACTCATCCCTAATTGCTATGTTTTAAGGTGTTGTTCATATGGTATTGATGATGGCTTTTAAATATGGGTTGAGGGTTTTGAATGCTTGTCGATGAATAATGTTTTCCATGGTTTACACATGATTGTTCTTGCTTTAAATATGATTTTCAACCTATAGGGTGTATAGGTATGGTGAATAAATTAGGGGATTGTGATTTCATCTACTTGTCACTATTGAGCTCAACCCCATATTGTGAAAATAGTTTTGAGCATGAAAAATATGCACATTGATCTACTCTTGAATTATTACCTGATATGAATGGTTATTGAAGAATATTGATTTTAAATTAAACCTCATGGGTTGTGTAATTACCCAAGTTAATATGTAATTGAACCAAGGGGCAATGAATTTCCCTAAATAATGAAGTTGTTTCGGCATGTTGTTGTTACCTTGTAAGTGAAGTTGGTATGACAATACCAATAATGTATGCCTAAATATGTATCATGGTTCAATGAATAGGAATGTGCGATAAATGATTTAATTAGGATTTACTACGGGTTGTGTAGTTGAGTCATGAAAGTGGAGGTCCCAAGGGACCAATATTGGAAACTGCAATTGCCGACACGGAGGTCTATATGATCGGGTGGTTTGAGTCCCCCTTATTATTATCATATGATTTAGAGGTTCGAGTCCCCTATATTATATTACATGATTGGGTGCTTGTGTCACCTTGATATATCGGGAGGTTCGATTCCCCCATGGTGCACATGTATACCTTCTGGTTTATGTGGCCACACGCATCGGGCCCTTCCAACTATGGGAAAGTTGGGCCTTTATAGACCGTGGGTGCCCTTATATGTTATGACGGTTGAGCTACACAATCCAGGCTAAAGTTTTAAAGTGTATGTTAAGCCTTGTTCCCTATCGCGACATGTGATATATATATGTATATGTATTTGAATGTGTGCATAAGATTTGAATGATTTGAATTATTGATCACGACATTATGTTATCCTTATCCCTGAAACACCCAAGATCTTGGCCTTGCAAAAACTTTTGGTTTTTGAATATGTTGTCTAAGATACAATTGGATAAGCCACTTGTACCCCTTGGGTATGGGTTATATCCACTCCCCCCTCTCATACCTTAAGTAGCCTAAGAGGGTGGAATTTTTTCTCCTATACAAGTGACCCCTCTTTGATCATATCCTAAGTATATGAGCAGTACCTAGGTGAGTCATAAATAGTGAGGTCTTAGCTTAGAGTGGACAATTTTTGTTACGAGTGGAGCATACGAGTTAGGGGTGAGTCATACCCGTTGGATATGAATCAAGGGTGTATAGTCGTACTCTTAACAGTGTGTGTGACCTAGGAGATACCTAGGGTACAAGTCAGGGTACCACTCGTACCCTAGGGTACAGTTCCCTTAGTGAGTCGTACCCCTGGACGGGTCTGTTTTCCAGATTTTAACTAAGGGCCTTGTGGTCATTTCCTACACCCTAAACCCTAAGTCCCTTCACTATATAAGTGTATATGTCCTCGTTAAAGACATTTTGTATGGATCTAACATCCTAAACTCTCTCTCAAACACTCTCAAAGTTCTTGGAACTAGATTAGAGGCTAGGGTTTGAAGGGTGCTAATCTAGAGGTAAGAAGAGTCAAGTTTTTCTTAGTGGATCATCTTGTTTAAGGCATGTACCTCTTCCCCTTGTTAATTAACTCTAAACCCATTTATTTTACACTTGGATTAGTAAGTGTAAATGGAGATTTTGGAATCAAATAAAAAGGGTTTTGTTGCCTAATGATGAATAATATTATTTCTTGCTTAGACTGGTGTTTCTACATGTTATTGATGAGAATTGCATATGCGGGTGATTGTTGTATGTGTTTTAACATGAGGTTCTTGGGTAGCCCTAATCTTGATGATTTCAACCATGAAAATAGACTTGTTAAAGGTATGCACACAAGGTGTTTTTGAAAATGTCAAAGTAAATTTTCTAGTTGCATATTGGTGATGTTTTGAATTAGTAAAATGGCCCAATATGAATGAATGATTGATAATTAATATTATGAAGGTATTGAGAGCCACGTATTGTATAATTGATGACTTTGTTGGGTTAATGACTAATAAGGGATTGAAGTCCCCAAACATTAATATGAAATAGAATAGTATGTTAAACTAAATTATGGTGAGAATATGGTATAAGATTGCTAATGAAATGCGTATAACATGTAGGTCTTGATGACCATAAGTTATACTGATGGTGAGTTTAATCAAGGAATTTAGTCCATTGGAGTGACTAGTGGTTAAATGGTTTTGTGAAGGTCAAATATGTATCTATGGTATTGGTCTAGTGGTGATGAATGAGATAAGATGTTGGTAATGAATGTGAACACTTAGTAAATGTTTGATAAAGGCATTGTTGTCCATGCGAGGAATAAGGGGACGTCTTTGACAGTTAGTTGGCTAGATGGGTCATAGTCCCTAAAACATGAACTTGAATTGTGTTTGAATAAAAAGGTAAATATAAGAACAGTAATGAGGAATGATTGGTTCGTAGAGGTCTTGGTGACCATAAATGAACTTGGATCATGTTGTGAGCTAAGGACTTTGGACTATCTATATGATTACTTATTAGTTTGGGTCGGCAAGGACCATGTGGATGTCTATAGTATTGATATATAGCCTTGATGTCTAGAATGACTTAAATAGGTTTGAGTCCTTATGTGTTGAATAGTATGGATGTTGATATGACATTAAGAAGGGCTAAAGTCCAAAGGTCGATTATTGATAATATAAGACATGTGTTGGTTTGTGGTCCAAGTCCACATACTGTAGGAAGTGTGCCAGTTTATGGTCTGAGCCCACTCACCATGGGAGTTGGTTTATGGTTCAAGTCCATTTACCATACAAGTTGAGTTGGTTTGTGGTCCAAGTCCACTTACCATATAAGGCGTATTGGTTTGTGGTCTAAGTCCACTTACCATACAAGGCATATTAGTTTGTGGTCCAAGTTCACTTACCATATAAAGCTTCTTGGTTTGTGGTCCAAGTCCACTTACCATACTAGGCGTGTTGGTTTGTGGTCTAAGATAACTTACTATATGAGGTACGCCGGTTCGTGGTTTATATCCACTTGTCGTAAGAGGTATGTTGGTTTGTGGTTTATGTCCACTAGCCGTAAGAGGTATGTTGCTTTTTGGTTCGTGTCCACCTATTATATACTATGTGTTGGTTCAAGGTTTGTGTCCTTTTGCCTATTGTAATGTAGAAACCTTATATGGCTAAAATGTAAGGGTGGAAGTTTGGGAAGTCCTTCATTCCATTTCTCATGAATGAATGATTCAAGAATGCATGTCATGACTTGTTCCATGGTTTGGCACATTGTATAACTATATGTATATATATCTTTATATATGCCTATACTTATGTAAATGTGATTGTAGATGATGGTTTGACATGGATTTAAGCAAATATACTATTTATCCTTATCCTTGGGTTATATACTAGTGCTCCAACCGCTAATCATCTCAGAATGCTATGTCTCCGTGCGACATAGGGTCCAGAGGTTCATCTTCTTTTCATATGTAGTGACCAAGTGTTTGGGCGGATCGTGTGTGATATTGAAGTGGTGAGCTTTCATTCTTCAGAATGCACATATTTCATAGTCTCTTTACCTTATGTTTTAGGCTTGATGTTGGCTATTATTGGGGGTATGTCCCAATATATGTTCATATATTTAGACTTCAGACTTGTATAGAGGTATTGTGGATGATTGTGGACTTGGGTGTTTTGGTGAAACAACCTAGGAATATAGGACCCTTGCAAAACTTTGTTGGGTCTTACTTAATGTTTAATGCTCCCTACCCAAAGTTTTTAGGTGGTAGAAGTTTCCATGATGGTGATATTTTTAGGGCCTAGGGTGCCCAATCTCAAGATAGTGGGGCTTAGTCATCTCTATCATACCTCCATGTAGGTTCTGTGGTCATTTGCATCAGGTTTCCTGTGATGAGGCAAGAGATAGGTGCTTCAACTGTGGTCAGCCAAGGCATATGCTTTGAAATTGTCTTGTTGGTATGGTTTCCTCTAGGGTAAATAAAGTTCTTGTTACATCCTCTTAAGCTTCGACACCAAAGGGTGCACAATCTGGCTCCAGTACTTGTTTAAACCGTGTTTATGCTCTCACTACCCAATAGGAGTCTGCAACATTGCCTGATGTCATGACTGGTATGTTTAAACTCTTCTCTCATGTTGTGTATTATTTACTTGATTTAAGGTCCACTCTATCTTATGTGAACCTATTTGTGGATATGCATTTTGGTTTAGGTCTAGAGTGTATTTTGGACCCCTTTTCTATTTCTACCTCGGTAGGTGACTTTGCGATTGCTAAAAATATCTATAAGGGTTGTGTGGTATCTTTTGGTAGCAAAGAAACTTTATTGTATTAATTTTAATTATATATGGTAAATTTTGATGTCATATTAGGGATGGATTGGTTGCATTCGTGCTATGCTTCTCTAGACTGTCGGACACGTAAGGTTGTCTTTAAATTTGCTAATTAGCCAGTTATTGAGCTATCATCTATTCCGAGTTAAAGATTCTAACTCGGAGGGTCCATCTTTGCATTCTGTTCCAGTGGTGAATAAATTTCATGGGGTCTTCTCTGATGACCTTCCTGGTGTTCCTTCGGAGAGGGAGATTGAGTTTGGGATTGATCTTGCTCCGGACATCCATTCGATTTATATTCCTCCATATAGAATGGATCCACCAGAGTTGAAGGAGCTTAAAGAGCAAATAAAACATCTTTTAGATAAGGGGTTCATGCATCCTAGTATGTCCCCGTAGGGTGAACCAGTGTTATTCGTGAACAAGAAGGATGGTTCCCTTTGAATTTATATTGATTACTGGCAGTTGAATAAGGTAACGGTAAAGAATAAGTATCCTCTCTAGAGGATAAATGGTTTATTTGATTAGTTACAACGTGATAAGTTTTTTTCCAAGATAGATCTTTGATACAGGTATTATCAGCTTAAGATTAGGTAGGTGAACATCCCTATGACTACTTTCCATACCAGATATGAGGCTTTTGAGTTTTTTTGTTATGTCTCATGGGTTGACCTATGCCCCGGCGGCATTCATGAATTTGATGAATAGGGCCTTCTGTCAGTTTCAAGATCTATTTGTCATTTTGTTCTCATATGTGACATTCTGGAGTACTCTAAGAGAGAGGTGGATCATGTCGGTCACCTCCGTGTTGTGTTGTAGACCTTGAAGAAGAAACAGTTATATGCCAAGTATTTTTAAATATAAATTCTAGTTGAACGTTGTCACTTTTCTGGATCATATCATTTCTAGTTAGGGGATCATGGTAGATCTGAAGAAGGTTGTAGTGGTTAAGAAGTGACCTAGACCCATGACTCTAATCGATATTCGGATCTTCTTGGGTTTAGATGGTTATTATAGGAAGTTCATAGTAAGTTTTTCTTCTATAGCTTCCCCATTTACTAATTTGACTCTGAAGAATGTAAAGTTCGTATGGTATGATTCTTGTAAGGGCAGTTTCAAAAAGCTAACGGATAAGCTAACTTTGGCTCCGATTTTGAGTTTATATGAAGACGCTGATGGGTTTGTGGTCTATTATGATGAGTTCTATTTGGGGCTTGGGTACATTATGATGCAGCATGGTAAGGTAAAGGATTATACCTCAAGGAAGTTGAAGGAGAGTGAGAGGAATTATCCAACACATGATTTGGAATTACTAGTTGTGGGGTTTGTGTTGAAAATCTGGTGTCACTATTAGTATGGAGAGCATATGTATGTCTTCTCTGATAATAAAATCCCGAAATATATGTTTACTCAGAAAGATCTTAAATTCAGGCAAATGAGATAGCTTAAGCTTCTCAAGGATTATGACATGAGTCTTCACTACCATCCAGGTCAAGCTAATATTGTTGATGATGCTCTTAGCAATTTATCGATGGTAAGTATAGCTCATGTGGATAAAGAGAAGTGATAGTTGGTAAAGGACATTCACCATTTGGCTAACCTTGGAGTTCGTCTCTTAAACTCTTACAATACTAGAGTGTTCACTTAGAAAGTAGCTCAGTCGTCTCTTGGTGCTGAGATTAAGGAGAAACAAATGTTAGATCCTATCTTGATGAGAATTAAGGGTAATTTTGGTGGGCAGAGGGTGATGGCCTTTGGGATTAGTGAAGATGGTACTTTGTGGTACCAAGGGGGTTTACATGGGAATCCCTTAAGTCTTGGCTAATGACATTGCTTGCAAGCTATAGTCGGTATGACGATACCATTTCATAAAGCCTTGGTTAATAACATTTGGAATCGGTGGTTGGTTATGTGCTAATAGTTTTATATGGGCAATAATAGTGGGTTGTGATAGATTACCATGATGGGACTAAGGAATACAATGGCATATGACACAAGAGAGAGTAGCAGTCTGGACCAAATGTGGTGCCTAGAAACTATGTTCAAGACTAATTTTTCATTTATTATTAGTTCAGGGACTTAGAAGGAAATTATGAGAGAAAATATTATTAAAAAAACTTGATGCTGAATTTTTATCATTATTCTGTATCTTTTTGAATTGGGGAGTGATGGCTTAGCACCAAGGGAGAAACGCTACTTCATCTTCTTCGCCAAGATTGTGTTTACTTTTTGGTATGATGAATATTTCTCTTGTGATTTCCGTTTTACTCATGAGTAGCTAACTTTATTAGTTAGGGTTATGGAATCCTTGTAGCATACAATCTATTACTTTGGATTTTTGATTTCATCATGTATTGATCTGCTTATATCATACTCTTTTCATTTATCTTGAATTCTCGTGGTTGCAAACATAGAGGATGTGCCTTAAAACTCAACTTGTTCGATAGAAAGTTTGAGGTTTAGAAAAGAGAGTAGTGATAAGAAAATAGGATTTCCAACCCCTATTTCATATATTAATGCCTTAACAGGATTAACTACTTGGAGATTTTGTATTGTTTTTATAAACACTTTTGATTCGAGAGAACCAAAGTGAATTAGTCCTTGATGGTTGAAAAACACTAGGATTATGTTATTAAATACAATACGTTTCTCTATAAGCACGATGCATGTATGAATTTGTAAAGCCCATAGTTAGAAATTATTGAAAACTACAAGGTGGACATAACCCTAGCTTGCTATTTCTCTAAATTCGAATACTACTACACATATCTCATCTTGTTAAACTGAAACCATTAATTTGGGAACTGAATTAAATTCCCCCTTATTGTTTTACGGAAATGAATGATTAAAAGTCAACTAATCTATATACAACTTAATTAGAACCATATTCCCTATAGGATTTGACCCTAATCTATTTGGGTTATATATTTGACAACGACCGCTTACACTCTTGTAAGAGAATTGTAATTTGGGCTTATCAAATTTTGGCACCATTGTTGGGGAATACAGTTATTGATTGAGTTTATTTGTGTTATTTGACTGTTAGTTAAGTTTCTTAATTTTACATTTATTTGTTATTTTTGTTCGATACAGGCTCATTGTTGTTTATGATACAAACCAGAAGTTCAAGAGAACCATTATTACCTTTTAATCCTGAGTCTCATCTCATTGAAAGAATGGCTAACCAACAGGAAACTGAAACATTAGCCGCTTTGCCTAATGTTCAATTAAATCAATAGAATGCAGATAACCTAGGTCGTGTACCTAATCCTGATGAAGAGGACCTAGGAGATTATGATTTAATTGACCCGGATAATAGAAGACATGCAACGGGAGTAGTTGCACCTGTTAATCGAAGTCGTCCATTCAGAGGAAAACTAAACCACCAAGCTGCACAATTTGATATTGACAATGATAAAGACAATTTAGATGGAACTGGATCTACAGGGAAATCATTCTACCACTACTAACTCCTGGGTAAAATTCAACTTCACCAGTATTATGATCCATCTACTGAATTTGAAAGGACTCTTAGGTGGATTACCTAGTGATGATCCAAATCTACATTTGGTGAATTTCATCAGTATTTGAAAGTCGTTTGGTAATCCTAGAGTGGGACAAAATACTATTCATTTAAGATTATTCCCACTATCTTTGTCTGGAGAGGCAACTATGTGGTTGAATAAGTTAACGACTGATTCTATAACAAACTAGAGACAATTTAAATGAGCTTTCCTAGAAAGGTTCTTTTCACCCTCTAGAATGTTACAGTTGAGGGATGAGATCATCAACTTTAAGAAATTGGCTAAAATGCTTTACATGAGACTTGGGAGAGTTTTAAAAAGAAGTTGACTCAATGCCCAAACCATAAGATGACTAATGAACACTTGATGGAAATATTCTACAGAGCTTTGAACTCACTTACAATGACAATAGTGGATAATACTGCAGGAGGATCTTTTATGGAGCTCACCTTTACTGAGGTTGTGTACATGTTAGAAAGAATGACTAATAAAAGTAGCGCTTGGAATACTAGTGATTCTGTGGTAGCAAGCAATACTGGGTTTATTATAATATTAGTAGAGCAGCGTAGGAAAGAGGAGGAGTGTGATCATATGAAAACCCAGATGGATCTTCTCACATAATATTTGCTATCAGGGAATGTAGAAAGGGTAAAAGTTGTGGGGTCTCACAGTAAGGGAGTTGAATCAAACATCGAGGAAGAGGATAACTATTTGCATAACCAGGAGGCTTTCTGGACCTGTACTCAAGGAAACCAAGGTTGGAACCATCAAGGAGATTGGAAGAATAAAAGTGACAGGAGTGGACTGTATGTACCTCCTAGAAGCCGTGAGAATGCTGCCACCAGTCCAGGCAAAATGTCCACGGAGCACATGATGGAGAAACTATTAAAGGGAGTTGAGGCGACCAATTTTGGGGTGACTACTATGAAGAGTGACATATCTTCCATGAGTCAACTAATAAATCCTCTCTCAACCGCTATTAAAAAACTGGAGTAGCAGATGAGCCAATTATCCATAATATTCAACCAAAGATAAAATGGGACTCTACCAAGTGATACAATTCAGAATCCGAGGACTGATGGATCATGTATGGTCATTACCACTAGGAGCGGTAAGATATTATCTAGACCAGGATTAGGAGCATCCTCTCATACTGATATGGTCGAAATAGATTAGGAGATGGTTGATGAATCTTCAGTGGTGCCTGTAGAGTTGGGAGGTTTGAAAAAGAAGAGTGCGGAAGTGGAACAACTACTTAAGCCGGCGCATGTTAGTGATGTGGAGAAAGGCATAAGAAAGGAGGTAAAAGTTATTCTAGTTGAAATCCTAAGGCCACCACCCCATATCCACAATGATTAAAGAATAAAGAAGATAAAGGCAAATTTAACAAATTCATGGCTATGTTGAAGAAATTGACAGTGAACGTTCCTTTAGTTAAAGAACTGGAATAGATTCCCGAATATGCTAAGTTTATGAAAGATCTGTTGATGAAGAAAATGACTGTAAGCTATGAAATAGTAGACAATCTTAATCATTACAGCGCCATTGCTACAAGAGCTATTGTTCAGAAGAAAGCTGATCTGGGAGCATTTACTATCCCATGTATGATTGGATAGCTTAATTTTGACAGGGCCCTTTGTGATCTTGGGGCAAGCATAAATCTTATGACATTGGCGGTTTTCAAGAAACTGGGTTTGGAAGATCCTACGCCACTAATATGTGGCTTCTAATGGAGGATATATCGGTGAAAAGGCCAATTGGGATTCTACATGATGTACTTGTAAAAGTTGTCAATTTTATATTTCCTGCTGACTTTGTAATTCTTGATTGCGAAGTGGACTTTGAAGTACCCATAATTTTGGGCAGACCATTCTTAGCAACTGGGAGAGTGTTAGTTGACATGAAGATAAATAAGCTTAAATTTAGGCTCAACGAGAAAGAAGTTAGTTTTGAAAAATGTCAGTCTATGAAACAACAAAGGGAGATGAGTGTCTTTTTGATTATTGATGTATTCTACGAAGATGAGCGAGATGTACCAGTTAAGGATAGGTCTGCTGTGGAGACCATAGCTGGTTTGGTTGAACTTGCAAGCAAGGATGTGAGTGACTTCAAAGTGGATAGACTTGGAATAAAGCATTTTCTTGATCCAACAAATAATGTACAAATGGTATCATCGATGTATCCTGACGAAGTCTGAGTAGTCAAAATAATCGAGTCATGCCACAGCGTTAAATTAGGCGCTGCATGGGAGGTAACCCATGATCTTATTCTCATTTTATCATGTTAAATAAAAATGTAAAAATAAGAGTCGAGCAATGACTAAAACTACGACGCTTGGTGGGAGGCAACCCATGCTTCTAATCATTTTTGTTGTTTTTAATTAAGTGTAGGTGCATGAAGTACTAAGGAGGTGATTGGTACCAAATTTGGTTTGGAATTGAGCCATATCAACGGTGGTAAGTTTAGGAGTAATGGGAACATTACAGGTAAGTTGGAGTGGTCAAATATGTAAGGCTCGAGTCATGATTCATTTTAGTGTTGTGACCTAAATTTTGTTAATCCAACCCAAAAAGTTTCACAGTGCGACTTTATTTTGTGATTTTTAATAAGGTCTGTGATGGTACCGCAGGGATCGGGCCGATAGGCCTGCTACCGGAGCCCACCACTGACCACGATGGGGGTGCGAGTGTAAATCCCCTGCAGTACAGACCTTTCTCAATGCTTTATATGAAGAATAGGGTTCATGGTGTCCAAGTTTAAGTGTACTACAGTGTGTGTGGTGCCCAAGTTTACGTAGGCCATGGCAAAGGCGTCGTAGGCCATAGAAAAGGCGTCGCCTAAGACATAGCCTAAGCCTACTGCCTCAAGTAGGCATTACCATGTGCGGCACACACCTTAACTTATGCGACACCTTATGCGGCGTATACCTTAATGTTGGCGATTGCTTGTGCATCGCATACCCAACCGCATACCCTCACTGTTACACTTGTGTGATACATTAGGCGGCTCATACATTAATATTGGCAATTGCTTGTATGCCACATACTTACCTTTGTGCGATAACATGTGTGATGCACACCATACTGCATAGGCTCACTATTTCATATGTGCAATGACCTATGCGACGCACACTTAAACTTGTGTGATAACTTGGGCGCTGCACATCACTCTAAATTCAGCTTAGTGTCTGACTTTTAATTAGGTCAATCCGACCCATAATTCATTCTTTAAATAGAGTCCACACACTAAATGCCCAAATTCACCCTTATTTCACCTTTAAGACATACAAGCTTTTGCTCTCAACATTCCCTTTGTCCTTCAAGATTCTTCTTTTCTTCATAATCTCAACAATTCTCCCTTTATTTCTTCAATCTTCCATCTTTAAGGTAAGTTTTTCTTTCTTAATCCTTTGATGTTTTCACTTTATGTATAGTTACTTAATTTCTTGAGGATTATAGATTAAATTCTTGTCATGGCTATGTCAAAAAGAGGTTTTGAGCATCTTAGGAAGATAAACATCATTGTTATAGTAGAAACCATTGTTGTAGTACTTTGAGCTTTTTCATGTGATTGAATTGTTCATGACTAACATAGTTTAGTTGTGTGTCCATTATTTCACAACTTACTTGACGGAACACAACATTGGTTCAATCGTGTGAAAGTGATGGTGTTTTGTGTATATTGATATGTTGAAGCTCTAAGACATAACTTTGTTCAAAAATTATTTCATTGAAGTAAAGTTGGTGGAATAAAAGTGAGTGAATTGTATGGTGACTAATGTTGGTGCACCATATCAAAGTGTATGTCAGCGAAGTATGCGTACCCGACAATAACACTTAATTGGTTTATACTAAAAAATTAAGTGTGGGGTGGTGACTTTATCACCTTCATCTTAATTGTAGTTAGTTTCATTATGTGTGGCTGACATGGGTGACGTGATGAATACAGGAAAAATGGCTTCAATGATGATCTCCATGCTGGTGGCATGACTCCTAATGTGGATGAGGAGTACTACTAGCCAGGTTCTTTATCTTTTTATTTGTACTGGGGACAGTGCTTAGATTACGTGTGGGGTGGTTGGTTACTTTGCTACTTGTTTTGTAAGAAAATAGGACATTCTCCTTAGTATACTTCTGGATAGGATTAGCTATTTTGTTTATTTTGTTAGTTATCTAGTCATAATTAGGGTTTTTTTCTCGATAATGGATGGATGACGGCCGTCATAAAAGAGAATTAGTTATTTAATTATATGTAACTATTCTTGTGGATCACATGGCATTATAACATAAGTATGTGATGGATCATTACAGTTGGAACACCTAGGCTCTAGTTGTGATTGTTGGTTTTATTTGAATTAATGTAATTATTGGATCGAGAATTTATAATGCTCCTAATTAAGTTGACCATGTGCCATGAGTGTGTAAGACTGTTGTATATTCCTTATTGCAACTGATGCTAGAACTTGCCTGGTGTGTGTGCAAAGCGAAATAAAGATTGTGAGTTTAGGAGATGATTTAGGCATTTTTTTGACAACCATTGTTCATACCCTCTTTTGACCTACCTTTGTACATTATCTTAGCTAGCCCAGTTGTGCCTTTAGCTTGTTCTTTTGTTAGCCTCATAAGTAGCCTAACCAATTATTTAATAGACCGTAATTTGATCCAAAATATCCTAAGCTCTTTAATGTAAAATCAATTTGAGTTAGGAGTTTGACAATTATAGGAAAAAGGTGAAATTGATTCCCCAAAGTCTAGTTATTGGCGTGTGCAATTGATGTGGTTAGGAGTAGTGAAAACTATTGAAAAAGTTCCAAATTTTATCCCGGACATGTTACAATGAACATGTTTTGGCCCTGGTCCTTCTTGGACATTGTGCACCTCAACTAAGGCAAATCTCTCAAGTTTCGGGTGGCTATCATAAGGGTGCATAAAATGAAATGGGTGCAAAAAAAAATATTTGAAAGGGTTGAATATTCCCACCATAGTGTTATTAATTAAGTCTAATGGGATGGGATGAAAACAAAAGATATGGATAGATGGAAATGGTGTAAATTTGTTGTTAGAAATTGGTCTTAGTTGCATAATGTAGTTCATTAAAGCGCTTAGGGAAGATAGTCACTATTTATTGCCAAAATAATTCCTACCCATCATTTAGCCTGCATTACAATCCGTAAAAGACCTATTTGATCTTTATCTTAGCATTCTGATATTAGTAGAGTATTACACTATGGGCAGTTGTAATTTGAGAATTCTTTGTGAGAGTGAGCGCAACTTAATTCTTATATCCATATTGTTAGAAATTGCATGATTGTTAGTGATTATGGGTAACTTTCTTGTTGTGAGGGCACATAATTGATGAAGGTTTGGTAATTTATATGATTTCTTTGCTTAAATGGTATGCATGAATTTGCCAACTTGATGAGTCTATTCTTGAGGGTAGGTTGTCTCTATTAATGATTCATGAACCTACTTCTTGTTCATAATTATGGTGTGAGCCTATTTGAGAATTTTGTTTTCCTTTGTGGGTGCTAATACTTGTGTAGTATGCATAAATAGATTTGTTGTTCGAGGAAGAATTTCATACTCCGAAAGACTTTATTTCATGCTATGGATATTTTTTCATACTTTTGGTTATTTATTTGACTCTGGTTTTTTCTATGGTCGGGGTCATGCTGTAATACCCTGCAAAGTGCTCTTCCAGTCTGAGCCTTAGAGCGTATACAGTAAAGCGGAAATTTGAGTCTAAAAGTTTTAAAATATCTTCTCAAGTATGAAATACTTTGAATAGTGTGGAATTTCTCTAATTTTTACTTTTTTCCATGTAGAGCATTGAATAAGATTTCCATCGATATCAAATTCACCCAAATCCGACACTCGGGTGAGGAGTTAGAGCCATTTTAGTGAGACAATGTGCTATCTGCCACTCTGGTGCGTCGCGGAGCCAGCCAAAATGACGATTGTCAAATTCCAGTGCACCAACACATTTTTTCTGCGTCGTGGTGAAATTCCAGTTCGCAATAAGTTGGCAAAATGATCTTCACCGCGTCGCGCCACTGTGCAATTTCCCAATTGTCAAAATGCAGTGAAGGTCTATGATTGTGGCGCGTCGCGCTAAGACTAAAAATCAGGCTCCAGTCTAGAATTTTCTCAAGGGTATTTTGGTCTTTTCCACTCATTCCCAACCTCTATAAATACCCAACCAAGGGACCTCAGCCTCATTTTTCTCTTCCATTCCAAAAAAAATTAGGGTTTTCCAAAACCAAATCCCCCTTCCTTCTCCAAGAAAAAATCAAGGGAAATTGAGGAAAATCAAGAATTATTCCAAGAGACTTCAAGAAAAAAGTTTTCCCAAGGTATGTAGATGTTGATTCTTGGGTCCTTTTCATCTAAGAAGCTCAAGTACCCTTTTCTAAAACTCAAAGATTTTATGTTTATGAGTTGTTAATGATTCATGTGAGTTGAAATTGATGTTCCAGCTGATGTTGAGTTTTGATTCATGTTTGTTTATAAGGTTTATGAGCTTTGACCCTTGTATGTGGAATCCATGTGATATTTGTGATGAATCTTCCTTATGTTGTTTTCAATGTGATGTGTTTATGATATTTGGGTGTAGAAATAGTGGATTAAGCGGAGCATGTCCCCCATAGGTTTGATGAAATCTTAGGTGAAGCATAAAGGGGCCATTGTAGTATGCTGAAGATAAAACCCCAAATTGGGAGTTAGTTTATGCATGCCTAGTGTTTGTTGAAGGACCTTAGTGAACAAGTGGAGATGTGATGGTAGTAAATTCCCCAATTAGGTGCCCTTTGATATATGCTAAGCTTTTAATACATGCCAAGTGGTTAGCAAGTAAGTTATGATATGACAGTATGAAGTTTCTCCCAAATCAAGCGATATCCAAACGCATGTTAAAACTGGTATAGGTATGAAATAGTTGAGGTAAAACCTTGTTGAATTAGGTATGGTCTAGTGGCATGTCCCCCCCTACGTTATTATATGATTATGATTTCGAAATTCTTAAAGTGACCCCTTGGCGACTGTGATGATGAATATACGATTGTGGTCCTTAAATGCTTGAGGTGATGTCTTAATGATTGTGGGAATGAATATATGACATGGTTCCTAAATTACTTATGAAGATGCTTTAATGATTGTGAAGAGATGCTTTAATGATTGCGATGATGCATGAATGGTTGTGATGATACACGAATGCTTGTGTTGATGAATGAATGATTATGCTTTACTTTTATGTTATCGAGTCCTGGGGGTATTTATACCCGACAATTTAGCTGCTGTCTAGAGCCCGTGTCAGTTTCACGATAATTCCAGTCGAGCCATGATTCTCAGAACTCAGTGACCTATAGAACTCTGTATCCTCAGAAAATTGTAAAACTTAAGAAAGCTCAGTAATCTCAGTAATCTCAGTAATCTCAGTAATCTCTGTAATATCCGTATCAATAATAATCTAGCCTCAGTCCTGTAATTAGCTTAGATCCAATAGTATGCAAGTGTTCAATTCTAATCTCAGAAGTGACCGAATAATCTATTTAATCTATGTATCGTTAATCAGATACCGTGATTCAATACCATTTCGATTAGATATAGAACTAAGTGATCTCAGCATAACTCAGTCAGATCTTTTGAGAAACATGATCTGTATCAGATTTAGTTCAGTTGTGTTCAGTTGAGAATTTAGTTCTGAGTCTTTTAGTTGGGAGTAGAAACTAGCACCGAGTGAGAGAGGGAATAAAGGCTCCACCCGTCAGCGAGAGAGAGGCCGGAGTCGTTAGTAGTAATCCCTGACCTCCAGAACTGCGTAGCCAACACAGGATATAGGAGTCACCATCAGAATAGGTTGTCACCTCCAGAGAGAGAGTATTTGACTATTATATTGCCTTAGGTCGACTTTCTACTGAGGGTCATCCGTCAGAGAGGATTGACCAAAAAGAAGAGATAATGTCTTTACCCGTGGCACGGTATTGGCACCCTCCCAACTGGGGGTAGAGGTTAGACCTCACCTGTGGTAGGTCAGGGTATGTTGGTTAAGTGACTACTTCTCACAGTTGCAGTTTTAGTATCAATCTTTAGAAATCAGGACTGTGTGGTACAGTCGTCTATCTCAGTGAGGAACTCAGATAGTTCCATTGATTCATGGACCATCCCATCAGATAGGCTTGGTCTCATGCATAGTTATTTGATATCATATTTAGAGATATGCGGCCAGATAGGCTTGACTCACAGTCTCAAATTCTATTGAGTATCCTTGTTGTCATATTCAGATATATCCTTATTTCTTATCATTGATAATAGTTTCTGAAATCATCCGTTAGAGAGGTTGATCTCAAATCCTGTCAGTCAAAAGCAGTAAAGCTTAGAATTTAGTCCTTGATATAAGTGTATCTAGATCCTTAGTTATCAGTATCAGATGAATCAGTGATTCAGTATCTCAGTGTCAGTAGTGAGTTCAGTCTGCGGTAAAGTGGTATTCGAGTTTCAGTATCTAGAGTTGTGATAATTGTGATTATGGCCTGTGCATTCATGTATGTGTTCTTGTGCGACATTTTCATGATTATCCAGTTTAGATATTGTGCACGCATGAGACTTTGCATTTAGCCTTACCTCGTCTACATACTCTGTACACTCCTGTACTGACGCATTTGCGCTATGGTGTTTTATTTGGCACCATAGGTTCAGAGGCACAGGACCCAGATTTTCCTCAACAGTCTAGTCCCAGTCAGCAGCAGTAGCAGTGAGTCCTCTTCTTTCAAGGATGAATCTCAACTTACTATCATTGCTTCAGACTTTGTTTATTTTTAGTTCAAGGAGTTAGTTGGGGGCCTGTCCCATCAACTCCACAGTTTAGACAGTTTAGAGGCTTTTCAGACGGATGTATTAGTATTCAGTTTTTTGTATTATGAGTATTCATAGATGTGTTGAACCTTATGGCTCGTTTCCGCATTTATTTCCGATATTATGCTGTGTACAGGTACAGATATCAGTAAAGGGTTAACTTGTGGTCCTTCGGGTCCATAAGCACCGTGTGACGTCTCGGGATGGGATCTCGGGTCATTACACTTATCCCGACCAGATGTTGTTTGCTTTCGATTAGAGGCTTTGTGACATTACTTTAGGTTGGCATGGGTGGTGTTGGTATTGGTGTCAGCCTTGGCATTGGTATTGGTGTTGAGGATAACACCATTTGACTATATTTAAATTATTATTGTCCCTTTTTGTTATGATATATAATTGAAAATCATTCGACATTGGGTGTAGGGTCGTTATGGTTGGGTATTGAGGTTGGTCTCCAGTACCGATTGGGCTTGAGGCACTCGACATGATTAGGACATAGTTCGGGTAGTATCATGTGCGCTTGGGCTCAACACTTCCCCCTCCTTAGGAATGGAAAAAAATTATGGGGAGAGGTAGTTTCCAGAAGTAATTGGTTTAAGCCTAGTCGTAGAGCCATCAGCTAGGAGTTACCCTCCCTGGAGTTTTTACCCTCCACGGAGTAGTCTTGGTCATTTTTTAATGTTAGTGCATTTTAACAAACCTTGGTAAAGTGTGTTAGAGTTAAAAATGACCTTTTTTATCCAGCTAGAGTGGCCTTTATTGATTGTCCGTGTACTCTATTTATCAATTTTAGATAGATTTTATGGTGTATGATACATTAGTGTTTGATCTATCAATTTACAGTTTGGACTTTGCAATTTAATATATGTCAATTTTAGATAGATTTTATGGTGTATGATACATTAGTGTTTGATCTATCAATTTACAGTTTGG
The DNA here is from genome assembly GCA_030864215.1 of Capsicum pubescens. NCBI lineage: Eukaryota > Viridiplantae > Streptophyta > Magnoliopsida > Solanales > Solanaceae > Capsicum > Capsicum pubescens. The sequence continues at coordinate 123,507,450 of CM061542.1, forward strand.
ACTTTGCAATTTAATATATGTCCCTTTAAGACGTATAGGTGAAGGAAAAAACTTATCCATTGAATTTATGTAATTGCAAATCATTGAATTTATTCACATTCTTTTTCTGAGGATAAAATTGTGCAATCATTATTTAATCTCAAATTCATCGCATCATGTCACCAATTGATGAAGACTCTCACATGATACAATAAAAAAATATTATCATTTTCAAATAGTGTTAACTCCTTTATTTTATTTTAGGAAATTAATTTCTTCTGTAGCCATATAGTAGTCTAGTTTATATAATATATATCATGTGACTAATCTTTTACTAACAAATGGTGTAGATAAGCGATACATGATACACTTCAAGTAGTAGTCAATTATATATATGTGTATGTATGTTTGTGTCTGTGTGTATATATATATCATGTGATCGACTATTGATAAATTATGTAGTTTAGCGTAAAACATATTTATTGATAATTGACACAAGTTGATCCATGATATTCTTATTAACAATACATTAAACATGTGCGAATTTAGGTTTTGATTTGAGATTGAACGAGTAAAAAATCATACAAATGTTTATTATTTTAGACAAAAAGCAAGCATCGACAAATCAAAAAAGGGAAAAATGTAAATAGGAAAAAATTTAGTTTTTGTTGTCATGTAAAGATTATTAAGATATGGATTTATAGTTAGTTAATGCTTAAACTGTGAGTGTGGTATAAACAATGCTTCTGATCAAGCCTGGATAATGCTTGTGATCTAACCTGTACAATGCTTGAGATTAATAGTTGGTTAATGCCTAAACAGTAGGTGTGGTCTATAACTGGTCATCTGGTCGATGACTATAAATTTCAATATAATGAATAAGAACTACATACTAAATCTATTATAAATAACTGCATGGACTACTTGAATGGAGCTAAAATTGAGGATGATAAAAATGAACTTGTGCATGCTCCAAGTAATGGATCATAGAAATATCAAAATTTTAACTAATGAGGGTAGAATATATGTAACAAAATAGGAGTTTTAACAATAAATGAAAGAAAAATTGAAAGCTTATTGATAAAAAAGGCTAATGTGATGATAATTATACAAGTTAGGGCATAACTTTCCAATGAGAGTAAAAAAATTTGACCCAAAAACAATTAAAAATTCGGCCAAAAAGGAAAACATTGAATCTTTTTAAGGAAAAAAAATCATTCATTTTTATCTTGACTCAAAAAATTTCAAAATATCACTATGAAGATCAAAATTCTTGAAATTAGAAGATAATCTATTAGATAACAGTGAATTGAGAGTTTTGAGATTGGAGAAGAAGATAAATCTAACAAAAGGATTTAAAGTTTGATGGAAAAAATGGAAGAAAGTGAAGAAGAAGAATGAGAATGGAGGAATTTTAGTGAAATGGGCCATATGGTGTGTCTTAAAAAAACAAACTTAAATGGACTTACAAGTTTTAAAAATTTCAATTTATCCCCTGACCCAACCCTTTAATTCAAAAGTCTAAAACTTAAATAGAATTTACTTAGGGTGTCCCTTTTTGAAGTAAGTTTTTAGGGTATCTTCTATTCCAAATCTTCTCTACAAAGTCAAGGAGGAATATGAGAAGTTTATACATATATCTAGTTTTCTGATATGCATATAAAAAAAAGCTTACAAATCGAGTGATACAAAATAAATCAGCAATGCATCCATGAAAATAAATAAATGGAATTGTAGAACTAAAAAATTAAGTATCTCGTACAAAGGGAAAAAATGTGGGAATAAATTTTGTATAGCCATAGCGAAAAAGTGATTTGGTGAATAAAATAATAAAGGGTACAGTTTACCAAGAAGACGTATGTATTTGAATTTATAGAAATTAAAAACAAAATGGTACTAACTCTTTGATTGATAAACTTAAAAGCAGAGATTTAATAAGAAAGGTGATCACACTAACCTATACCATTGCATTTGGTAGAGGATGATCATTGTCAATAAAACTCAACATATGTTGAGGTCGAATCCTCAAGGAGTGAAATTTTTCTTCTAATCTAATCGGTGTTAATATTAACTAACATGATACACGTAATATAAACAAAGTAAAATTCATATATCAAAATAGGGGGATTTGTTGGGAAAGTGATTTCACCAAAGTTTATACATGCTAACAACTAAAGGTAACAATTGTGAGTGAAAATTCATTATGAGGAGAATCTTGGGATTATGTCTACCTATGGGCAAGGTATCTATGGGTGAAAATTCTAGTCATAAATGACATGGGTAGGGTAGGTTAAAGGTTCTTCAGGATAGTTTGTCAACAAAACATCAAGATTATCAACCATGACCCCTTTTGGATACCTTATGGGTATAGCAACTAAAACCACCTAATATCTCAATTGGGCATCCCTATTTTTAGGAAGATGCCTAAGACATAGCTACCTCTCTACTCACCCTTATTTCTAAGATAGTGAAAAGAGAAAAAACTACATATACAATTATCCACTATTGCCTTGTCACCCATATCCCTCTTTTAAGGATAATATTGTATTCAAAATTTTACCCACATTCCTCTTTCAAGGATGATGTGATCTTGTAAGAACTTGCGGTTTTTACCTATAAATCCATTTTGGGAATTTAGGGTTTTCACCCACAAACCCCAACTAATTTAAGAAAGCAATAGTAAAATAAATTATCAACAAAGTAGAATCCACACAAATACATCACAACCCAAACATAATTGCATCTTAGTTCAACATAATCCCAAGACAAGAAAATTTAACTATTCATAAAGTTAAGGAGAAGAGATGTACTAAATGGTTTATTCAAAGCATCCATGGTAATTGAAAGAACTAAGATTCTTCAATAAAGCTTCAATTTTACTAAATTCAAACTGGCAAATTCAAACACAATAGTTTCCCCAATTACTAGGGCTACAAAATCTCCAAAAATCAATTGTTTAAGGTGTGGAATACCAAATGGGAAAGGGATTTGTCCTTTTAAGGTATTTGTCCTTTTAAGGGATTTGGAGTCGCCTATGTACAATGACATAATTGTCTGTCGGCATAAACCCTCCAAGCCGCGATCATTGCAGCTTTTCCGCGATCGTGGCTACTTCAAACGCCTTTACATCCTCATGATTACAGTAGGTTGACTAAAGTTGACTGGCCATGGTCACGAACCTTAGAGTGCGATCATTGTAGCTGAGCCTAGTTACTGTGTAAAGTTTTCCAACTTGTACACTTTTCTTCTCTTCTTTATTCTTTTTAAGTTCAATTCTGCACCTTTATTTTTCATCACCTGCATACCTACAAAATGTGGAAATTAGTGCATTTAACTAACAAACTTGTTTCATTCATACCTTTAAACCATAGTAGTGTGCATAAATTTTTGATGTGATTGAGTGGTAAATTCACCACTCATCAACATCTCCAACTTAAACCTTTTCTTATCCTCAAGCAACACTAATTTTTACTCAATGAGACAATGTAAATTTAAGCTCATGTATACAACCCAATCATCACTATGACTTCAACTTGATTACTACCACAAGTCGCTCTTCAAACATAAGCAAATCTATTCTCATGACACCCCACAACATGAAATGCAATTTAAAAGATGCTAATGACTTTTAAAGAACAACAATGCAACAATCACTAACACTCTAGAAGTGACTATCTATTGACCTCTACTCCACTATACAACCTTTTTCTTATTTTTCGGAAGATGAAAATATCACCCACCTCAATTTGTTTTCATTCCTCTTCACAAAAAGGAAAATCCCACACACAACCCATTATCTACTATGCCACAAAGGATTCAAGTGAAAAACTCTCTCTCTTAAAATGAATCTCAATGCAAACAAGTACCATACTATAGGCTTGTTTTTATTTTCAATCGCTACTACAATGAATACACTTGGTTGGAGATCTAGAAGGGCTTTTTTGATCTTGTAATATAGGTTTGAGGAAGGTTAGGATATCATTTAGGAACAAAGTATATAAACCCTCCTTGAACATCTACATCACACTATTCTATCCATTTTTTTAACATGGATGTTTCCACACTTTAGCCATGCCATCATCTTTCATTTGTTTATTTCTTTTGAATTATATGTGAAACATCTCAGAAATAGGACCCTTAAAAATCTCCAAAGTTTGGACCCTTTTTGGCTCAATACTCAAGGGAGCCACTCGTACCCTTGGTTATGAGTCGTTGGGTGACTAGGTGGTCCAATTATACCTTAGGTAGTAAGGTAGGCTTAGATACTTCCCAAGGTATGACTCATATGGGTAAGAGTCTTATGGGAGCTTATGAGTGGTATATAATAAGTCATATGGTGCTATTTTAGTGTTCTAGTGTAATCTGTACACTATATGGTTGTTAGATATGATTAACGTTACTAATACTACCCTTAGGTAGGACATAAGGGTGTGTAATTCATATATAAAACAGTATGTAAGGTCATGTTAAGGTTTGGGTATGAATTAGGGTACCACTCGTACCCTTGGTTACGGATGGTAAGGTGAGACGTACCCCTGGACGTGAATTATTTTAACTTTTAAGTCAAGGGTAGTTTGGAAATTTCCTACTCCTAAACCCTTATGCCCTCTCATTATAAAACCCTATATGTCCTTAAATAACACTTGATAAAGGATAAAAACACATCAAAAACTATCTCAAACACTCTCTTAGAAGATTGAAGGCTAGGGTTTCACAAGTTCTCTTCAAAAGGCTCATAGGTGAAGATTTCTTTCGTGAATATTCTTGTATAAGGCATGTACTCCTTCTCTCATTTTTAACTCTAAACAACATCATGTTTTATTGTATTTTAGTGTTGGTTTATGAATCATGAATGGTGTATTTAAAAATATTTTTTAGGGTCTTGATGCATATAGTTTGGTATTGGTTTAAACTATGTTTTTACATATTTTTGGTAATTGTTTGCATATGTGGTTGGATTTTTTTATGGGTTAACTAATTGGTCTTGATTAACCCTAATTATGGTGATTTACATGTTTATTTTGGTCTTAGTAATGGTATGCCCTCAACATGTTTGATAAAATGCCTCAAAGATTACTCTATTGTTTAACTTGCATTGAAACTCTAGCATGGTTTGGTTTGGTAATTGAATTCTAAGTGGTTTTGTATGGTTTTGCATGTTTTAAATAGTTTAAATGATATAAATTCTTTAAATATATGGAATGGTGTTAAATGACTCTTAATGGTTTAAAAGTTAAGGATTTGGTGGTTATGGTTGGTCTATTTGAAAAAACTTACGGGATACTTGGAAATCCATCAAGTGAATGCATTAATGGAATTTGTTTAAATGGTTTCCAAAGGATTAATTCTAGTTGGTAATACTTGTGGGGAACATGGTAGTCTCCCAAGAGGTTAATATGGTAAGCGGAAAGGGCACCGAGAGTCCCCTTTAATCTAAATGGTTTAGCTATAGATAATGCTTGCAAGTAAGGTAGTATGACAATACCACTAGTTTATTAAATAGACTTGGTTAATAATTGAACAATTGGATTGTTTGGTAATGGTTTTAATTGGGAATTAATGGCTAAAAGTGTAAGCTAAGCCATGGAAGTTGGCGTTCTCGGGGGGGACCAAAACTCGAAACTCATATTTGCCGATATGAGGGGTCTTTGATGTCCACAAGCGAGTGTCATATTTATAATGGAGGGATGTACTAGTCATCCCAGGGATATTTCCTAGTCGTGTGGCTACACGCACTGGGACTCTTTCAGCAGGGAGAGATGCACCGATTTGGCCTGTTGTTGGTAGGATGACTAAGCTACACAACCCAGGAAAAGGTTTTAACTACATGCTAAACTTGGTTCCCTTTCTTGGCACTTATATATATGTATAGTTATATGCATAGGATGGTTTTACTTGGTTTTGTAAATGACATTATTTTATCCCTATCATGAGTGCATGCTAGTGTTCACACACTAACCCATCTACTGGCGGCTATATACCTACTGTATGCAGGAATCGACCATTCCATTCCTCTTGCATAGTGGTCAAATTTGGGGACAGTCTATATTGGATTGAAGTGGTTATTTTCATAGCTTGGAAGGCATTTATTTCATGTCATGGTTTACGGGGCTAGATGAGATTCCAGTAGATTTTTGGAAGATCACTAGTGGGGCAGGTCTGGAGTGGCTGACAAGGTTGTTTAACATTATTTTTAGAGTAGCTAAGATGCCTGAAGCATGGAGGTAGAGCACGATGATTCCATATTATAAGAACAAGGGAGACATTCAGAGTTGTAACAACTATAGAGGTATTAAGTTATTGAGTCATACTATGAAGGTTTGGGAAAGGGTGGTAGAGTTGAGGATGAGAAGGATCATGACAATCTTTAAGAATCAGTTCGGTTTCATGCCTGGTCACTCGACTACTGAGGCCATTCACCTTGTGAGGAGATTAGTGAAGCAGTTTCGAGAGAGGAAAAAATACTTGCACACGGTGTTTATTAATCTAGAGAAGGCATATAACAGAGTTCCCAGGGAGATTTTGTGGAGGTTCTTGGAGGCTAGAGGGGTGCCCGTGGCATACACTAGGTTGATTCAGGATATGTATGATGGTGCAAAGAATCGTGTGAGGATGGTAGGTGGAGATTCATAGCACTTCACAATTTTGGTAAGGTAGCACCAGGGATCGACTCTTAGCCCATTTTTATTTATCTTGGTGATGAATGTTTTGACGTGACATATTTAAGGGGAGGTGCCTTGATGTAAGTTATTTGCAGATGATGTGGTTCTGATCAACGAGACTCGAGGTGTAGTTAATGATAAGTTAGAGATTTGGAGACAAATGCTTAAATCTAAAGGTTTTTGGTTAAGTAGAACCAAGATAGAGTACTTGGAGTGTAAGTTCAGTGATATGTCACAAGAATATGGAGTGATTGTGAAGCTAGACTCTCAGGCCATCTAGGAGAGGGAGAGTTTCAAGTATCTGGGGTTCATAATTCAGGGTAATAGTGAGATTGATGAGGATGTCACGCATCATATTGGGGTAGGGTGGTTGAAGTAGAGGCTTGCTTTGGAGTCTTTTGTGATAAGAAGTTTCCCCCGAAGCTTAAAGGTAAGTTCTACAGAGTGGTAGTCCGGACGACTATGTTATATGAAGTGGAGTGTTAGCCAGTTAAGAACTCCCATATCCAAAAGGTAAAGGTGGCAGAGATGCAAATGTTGTGATAGATGTATGGACATACCAGGAAAGATAAGGTGAAGAATAAGATTATTCGGGAGAAGGTAGAAGTTGCCTCAGTGGAGGATAAGTTGCAAGAAGTGAGGCTATGTTGGTTCGAGCATGTGATGAGAAAGGGCCCTGATGCTCCAGTGCAGAGGTGTGAGACTGGCTATGGATAGTTTTAGGTGGGCTAGAGGTAGACAGAAGAAATATTAGAGGGAGGTGATTAGGCATGATGTGGAGCAATTATATCTTACAGAGGACATGACCCTTGATAGAACAGTGTGAAGGAAACAGATTAGGGTAGAGGGTTAGGGGGTGGGAGTGAGGTGGTAGTAATAGGGGAGTGCTCTTTTGGGTCTGGAGTTTTTGTTTCTTAGTGTTGTAACTGTAGTTTTTAGGCTAGTGGTGTTGGATTTTTTTGCATCCCATACTAGTTTATTATACACTTATCTTTTGTGTTTGGTATACTGTTAGTTTGTTTTGTGTACCATACTAGTTTATATGTGCTTAATTTTTGTATTGGTTATACTGTTATTGGTCCTAAGCTGGGGGTCTATCGAAAATAGCCTCTCTACTTCTCTTGAGGTAGTGGTTTGGTCTGTGTATACTCTACCCTCCCTAGACCCCACTTGGTGGGAGTACACTGGGTATGTTTTTGTTGTTGTTGGTGGTGGTTTATATTACATAATTCTTATCTTTCATAAACTTTACTTTTTTACTATGGTTAGAGGCATGTCCAGACTTAATACTCTTTGGTTGGACTAGAGGCTTTGTATGGACAATTGTTGACTTGGGTATGGTATGGACTATTTTTTATGTGATATATATTCGTTAGCTTATTATTATGGTATTAGTTTATGACCCCCGTATTGTTTTTTTTGCTATTAGGTTATTGACTTGATCAGGTTGTTCTTAGTTACAAATTTATCCTAAAGTATTCACATGGTTGTACGCCCAGTTATCATATGTTTGGACTATAGTCGGCTCAAGATATGCTTATGGTGGTTGGGTTGGGTAATGAGGGCTGCCCTTGACCCTAGTTGGGCTTGGGATTATCCCTAACGACAAAGCCCTAGTTTGGGATGCATCAAGTTGGTATTAGAGATTTTGGTTTCGGTGTCATGAGGTGTCTTAAATGCTGTGTCTAGTAGAGTCTTGCTTATCGGTATGTTGTGCACCACACTTATAATCAGGAGGCTACGAGGCATTTAGGAATGTTTCACTTTCTTGGTTATTCTACATTTCGGCTATGGAGTCTAAGGTTTTCAACTCTTCTCTGAATCTTCTTCGATTCATCTTTCTAATTATTTTTTCCCAATGATTTAAAGTCTATGGAAACTCACCTATCCCACTTGAGGAGGCATAAATGACTCTAGTTAAATTCATAAGGCACAGACCTAGTCAGGGGTCACATCTTCTGATTCTCCCAGTGGAGTCCCCACTGGTCTCCACTAACCTAATTTTGAAAGGTGAGACACATTCTTTGTTACCTCAAGGAGGGTTACTAATGCTGAGTCCCAAAATTCTATTAACCTATTGATCCTAGTAGTGAAAAATCTGTCAAGCCAATCCCATCCTATTAGTATTGGGAGGAATGAGATAAGGATAAGAACTGGGTAAGGCAAGGGGTCTTGATTCTTTGAACTAAGGGGTGGCACAAAGGGTTGCTACTTTTGGCTCTGACACTGGTATGTTGAAAACTCCTTTCTTTATGGTGTGTATGGTTTACTTGGCTTGGTTCCCTTCTATTTTATGACCCCATTGGTGGTTATGTATTCTAGTTATGGTCCAAAGTTTATTGTGGACTCTTTTTCACTTCTATTTCTATCTCATTAGGTGACTTTGCGATTGCCAAAAGAGTCTATGGGGTTGTGTAGTATCTGTTGGTAATAAAGGGGTCATGGTGGATTTGGTTGACTCAAACATGGTGGATTTCACTGTCATTTAGGGGAATGGATTGGTTGCACTCGTGCTAATCATCCTTAGGTTGTCCATTCTATAAAGGTTATCTTTAGATTCCCGGGTGAGTCAGATATGGAATGGGAGGATGGTTTCATTCCCTAGTTATTAAGGGAAAGGTGATATCGTGTCTTAGATCTCAGAGAGTGGTCTCCAAGGTATGTCTTTGTTACTTGTTTTGGTTTAAAGATTCTAACTCTAAAATTCTTTATTTGCATTCAATTTTAGTGGTTCATGAATCTCTTGTCCGACAATTGTTTTAGACACTTGTCCAATTTGGGGAGGTTGGTTCGACATTGGTCTTGTTTTAGACACTTGTCCAAATTCTATCTCTTATTTATAGAATGGTTTTGGTGGAGTTAAAGGATCTTAACAAGAAATTAACAGGTCCCTTAGATGAAGGTTTCATCTGTCTTAATATTTCTCTGTGGAGTGTTTTCTTTCTTACATGCATAAGGAGAATGGGCTCTCCGAGAATGAATAGGTTGTCGGTGGGTGACTAAGGAAATTAGGAGTGTCCTCTTTGTGGGTTGGACCTTATATGTATATCCCATTTTATATGTAATGTTTTAATTGTATTGCATGGTGGTTGGTAGATCTTAGGCATGAATCTTAGATGCTTTATTTTGGATAATGGACATATGTTAATAGCAATGCAAAATTATGGAGGTGAATTGGTAGGGTGGATGAGGCTGAGGAGTTGAGGAATATAATGTGGTAAAGTTGTGACTTAGGTTAGGAATTCAGATTAAATGGATGGATATGTTTTGGGGATCAAGTCTTTGGATAGGTTAGATCATGGATCTTGTATGTATCTTTTTCCACATATTTGCACTTTATTATTGGCATAAAAATTGATTATTAAATTCATGATTTTGGAATGGGTTTTGGCAAAATTGAGGATTTTGACATGATTACTCATTAAATTGATTTTCCATGGATTATGATGCATTATTCATGTTTTATTAATGCTTACAAATATTTTGGGATGCGTGGAGATGGTAAATGAATTTCAGGGTACAATGGATTCTCCGATTACTTGGTTCTTGTCTTGAAAATTTCATGTCCTCAAATTGTTTGTGAAATTTCCAATGAATATGTTTTTGTCATATGTTTGGACTACTCTTAAATCTTTTCATTGCACGAAGGTTTAAAGGAACATGAAATTGTTTTGATAGGATTCAAATGCTTTAGAAAGACCTTGGTTTCCATGGTTTGATTTTCTTAAATGGTTTTGGATTTAATTGGAAACCTTGAAGTCAATTTGGTCAAATGGTCTTTGCATGTCTTTTCTAGGCTCTAGGTAGCCTTGGGTGGATGAGATTTTGGTATAGGAAAACAAAGTGTCACTAGTGTACATCCAGGGTGATACCCATTAGGGTAGATTATTGTTCTTGTAGGTGTAATGGGATGAAAGTTGGTAGTTAGTGTTGAATTTTCTATTAGTGGTGGACTTCAAGGGAAGTTCGGGTTGCATATTTTAGTGATTCTCTTCAATCTCGGTTAAGAAAGTACTCTACTAGTATTGCATGCATCCATTTAGCAGTTATGCCTAAGGTTCGCATTGTGTATTTGTCTTATTACCGAAATATGCATTTTCATTTTATATTACATTACTCATGGTATGTGTGGTTGTGTTTCTTCAATGTCTAATCTAAGGACTACTTTCATGGTGAGGTTATGCCGGGATGATTCTTCATTATGGTCTAGGTGTTTGTTATGAAATACTTTGTGCCTATGGTATCGTGTCTTGTTTTGGGAAGACTTTATCTCGCCTTGGGTGGCATGGATAATTCTTAAACTTTGGTTCCTTAGTGATTGTTCTTGTTCTAGGATGGTAGTGTCTTTGAAAGTATGGTGATGTTTGAAATGAGGAATGTAGAAGTCCCTAAGTAGGGGACAGTCTAGGATGAAAACTAGGGTTAAGGTTTCGGAAGGTGAGTCAAGGTTTTTGTTATGAGAAATGGTTGGGAAAGGAGTAGGTGGTGGAAATCCTTTTGGAAGTGATAAAGAGTGCTAGATCTTTTAATGTATAAATCATACCATGGGTACAAGAGCAGTAGGCTTGAATATTGTGATTGATAGATATACCCAAAGTTATTTGGGTACTTAAGAGGTTTGGTGAGGCATGGTTTTATAAAAAAATTTCATGGCGTAGTAGTTGTATTGATTTGATTTTCAATTATAGGTTGGGAGCTTTGTTTATAATGGTTGGATATTGTTTGTTCATGTCCTTTACTCATGGTTTCCATAATATAAAGGTAATGGAAGAGGAATAGTGTTTCGGGATAAAAGTAAGGAGTAGAGCCCGGTGGCTTAAGTTAACTCCACTTTGATTTAAGTAGGCTTGAATATAGAAGTGGTGGTGTGTAGTTAGACTCAAACTTTCACAGTGATGTGTCTCTATAGATTCTAAGATCTATTGTATTTGCTCTTTAGCATAAGTTCCATTCATTAGGTATCCTATATGTTCGTGTTGGGATAAGGTGTGGTTGGTCCCTTAGGGAGGTATATCTAGAATTGCTTGTTTTTTAAGGGGGAATCTTGGATTTTTAAGTTCGTTGGTTGGAAACGAAAGGTGTGGCTTCAGCGAAGGTTCCTTGGTGGAATTAAACATCCAAAAAACCATTTGGGATGCTAAAGTGGATATGGAGTCCAATGATCCATGTTGGTTCTTCGTTCTGGAGAAATTCGTGCATAGGGTATGTGTTCTACAACACGTCTTTATTTTCTAACATAGTTAGAGGCCGGAATGAAATTCTTAGGGTGTAAATCATGCTGGGTATGTGATGATATTCTCGTCTTGGTTTGTGTTCTTGTCATCTATTTTGGCCAAAGAAATGTTTGATATGTGTTAAGGTGTTTTCCCCTTGTTTGTTCCTACCCTTGCCCATCATTCAAGGATGAATGAATCCTAGTGGGCAAGACTAAAACATGCCGAAAATAGAACCTTTGAAAATTTCCAAAGTTTCGATCCTTTTTGGCTTAATACAACTCAAATGAGTCACTCGTACCTTTGGTTATGAGTCGTAGGGAGCCTAGTTGGTCCAATCATAACCTAGGCAGTAAGTTAGGCTTAGCTACTTCCCAATGTATGACTCCTATGGGTAAGAGTTTTATGGGACCTTATAAGTGGAATAGAACAAGTCGTATGGTGCATATTTGAGTTGTCTAGTGTAACTTGTCCACTATAGTGTTGGTAGATATGATAAAGGTTACCACTCGTACCTTTAGGTACGACTTAGGGGTGTGTAATTCGTATAAAAACCAATAGGTAAAGTCAAGTTAAGGTTTGGGTATGAATTGGGGTACCACTCGTACCCTTGGTTATAGATGGTAAGGTGAGTTGCACCCCTGGACGTGAATTGTTTTAATTTTAAGGCAAGGGTAGTTTGGATATTTATTACTCCTAAAACCCTATGTCCTCACGTTATAAAACCCTATATGTCCTTCTATAACACATGATAAAGGATTAAAACATATCAAATACTCTCTCAAACACTCTTTTGGAAGATTGGAGGCTAGGGTTTCACAAGTGCTCTTCCAAGGCTCATAGGTCAAGATTTCTTCCATGAATATTTTTGTATAAGACATGTTATCCTTCCCTCATTGTTGACTATAAATAAATACATGTTTTATTGTATTTTAACATTGGTTTATGAATCCTAAATGGTTGATTTCGAAATACTGTTGAGGGTCATGATGCATATGGTTTGGTATTGGTTTAAACTATGTTTTTGGTAATGGTTTTCAGATGTGGTTCATTGTTGGTTATAGTTTAACTATTCGATCTTGATTAACCCTATTTATGGTGATTTATACGTTGATTTTGGCATTGGTAAAGGTATGCCCTCAACATGTTTGATAAGATACCTCAAAGAACTTTTTTACTCAATTGTTAAACTTGCATTGGAACTTTTGCATAGTTTGGTTTGGTAATGAAATTCTAAACGGTTTTTGATAGTTTTGCATGTTTTAAATGGTTTAAATGATATAAATGCTTTAAATGTTTAGCATGCTCTTAAATGGTTTGGAATGGTTTAAAGGTTAAGGTTTGGGTGGTTACGGTTGGTCTATTTTGAAAACCTTTCGGGATACATGGAATTTCCCAAGGGAATGCATTAATGGAATTGGTTTAAATGGTTTCCAAAGGCTGAAGGCTATTTGGTATTTCTTGTGGAGAACATGGTAATCTCCCAAGAGGTTAATATAGTAAGCAGAAAGGGCACCGAGAGTCCTCTTAATCTAAATGTTTTTGCTATAGATAATCCTTGCAAGTATGGTGGTATGACATTACCACTGGTTTATTAAATAGACTTAGTTAATAATTGGATTGTTTGGTAATGGTTTTAATTAGGAATTAATGGTGGAAAGTGTAAGCTAGGCTGTGGAAGGTAGCAATATCGGGGGGATCAAAACCCAAAGCTCATATTTGCCGATATGAGGGGTCTTCGATGGCCAAGTGTGAGTGTCACTTTAATATTGGATGGATGTACTAGTAATCCCAGTGATATTGACTGGTCATGCGGCTACACACACTGGGACCCATTCAGCAGGGGAGGAGCTGAACCCATATGGACTGTGGGTGGTAGGATGGCTAAGCTAAACAGGCCAGGTAAAGGTTTTAACTGCATGCTAAACCCAGTTCCCTTTACCGGCACATATATATATGTATGGTTGTATGCATATGGATGGTTTTACTTGGTTTTGTAGATGACGTTATTTTATCCCTATCCTTAGGGAATGCTAGTGTTCACCCACTAACCCGTCTACTGGCGGCTGTATACCCACACTATGCATGAACCAGACATTCCATTCCTATTGCTTAGTGATCGGATGCGGGGACAATCAATATTGGATTGAAGCGGTGATGTTCTATAGTTCAGAAGCCATCTATTTCATGACATGGTTTACTTTACATAATTCTTGTCTTTCATAAACTTTTTTTTTGGCTATGGTCGGGGGCATGTCTCGACTGAATGCTCTTTGGTTTGTCTAGAGGATTTGTATGGACAACTGTGGACTTGGGTGTGGTATGGAATGTTTTCGTTATATATATACATTGGCTTATTATCATGGTATTGGTTTATATCTCTCGTATTGGTTTGGTTGGCCATTGGGTGGTTGAGTTTATTGGGTTGGTCTCAGTTATAGACTTATCCCAGAGTCTGCACATGGTTGTACACTCTATCTTGTTATTTGTTCGGACTTTATCAGGTTCAAGATATGATAATGTTTGTTGAGTTGGGTAACGGAGGTGGTCCTCGTCCTTGGTTGGGCTTGGGATTGCCTATTACGACAAGGCCTTGGTTCAAGATGCGTTACTATGCCTTTTTCTTCTATTCATCAGTCCTTTCTTTTTAAGTTTTTCTATTGCTTGGATGATATACATCGACTTACATTACAATGGCCCAAGGTCATCTCTTACAAAATTACCACCCCAACTTAGGCATTTGGCCTCAAGTTTCACTTTTAATGTTTAAGGAGGGTAGCGTTCAAGAGAGGGAAAAACTTTGAATGGTCCGAGGCTGGTAATGTGGTTGTCAAAGAAAGGATTCAATGCTCGAAGTGGGTAACTAAGGGTACTATCCTATGCATGGATAGGCTATTTAGGCTATAGTGGGTCCTATGTTCATAAAGATGGCCTAAGATCATTTAACCAACCAAGTATAATCACAATTAGCCTTGAGAGACTAACAGAGAAAGTTCTAGTTGGTACAAGTATGAATGTGATTTAGACAAATATGCTCACCTCACATGGCATGGAAACTCTTCAAGGGGGATTAATTTGACTCCCCGCTAGAGAAAATTTGGGGTACTTATCAACTTCTAAAAGCTGAAAGTTTTGGAGTCACAAAAAGAGGTAAAGTATTGTTACAACGTTGCTCACGTTCGTGTCCTCGTTTTTCAGAAAAAATTTTGACAAGGAAGGGGGGGGGGGTGTTTGCTTAGCATTTGCACCATATACAATTTTCTATTTATGGCACTAAACCAAATTGTTTTCTTATATTTTGGCTTTCATACAGGAAAAACATTTGGCTACACATACTTCACCATTGGTATAAATCCAATCCCAAATCCAAAATGCTATACATACTTATATTTCACTTGCATTTTTAGCTTCGATGCTACATGTACTCAGATTTCCCCTGCATTCATAGCTCAAAACTAAATCACGATGATTTTTACTTAAGAATGTCGTCACTCAATCTATCAAAGGGAAAGGCTCATTCGATGTCTCCATAAACAAAATAAAGATAAAATAAAAATCTAAAAATGAAACAAAACAACTAATCCATGAAATGTAGGCACCATCAGAATGCCCAAATATTAAAACCCCAAAAAATAAAAATCATTCAAAATGATAAAAATATCTAGAAATATCTCAATAATACAGACCCAAATAAATAAATAAGGAGATAGGCACCCCCAACAAAGAAGCTTGCAGTGACCTCAATGCATAAACAATAAAGTATAAAGAGAGGAAAGGGTGCTTCCTGAAACCACATCAAGAGTTTCTCTCTCCCCTAGACTCTGCATCATCTCAAGCATCATCAAACAAGGACCACTTACTAGGGCCTCATCATCACTCTTAACTCGGGAAAAAGGAAGTCTATCTTAGGGTTTTAAGACCTTCAAAAGGCCCTTCACCCCCTTCCACATCTTGATGAAGAACGTGTCCCTTCTTCTCCCCTTTTTCATCTTCTCATGTGAGTCCCAGGTCTCTATGGAAGACTCTGCACAAGATAAGTAGGCCATCTCAGGCCTAGCAATGGATTCTCCTTGCATCTGCTGATCCTTTAATTACCTCTCATAGTTAGACTGAGCTACATATGAATGACGAGTGGTGGAAGGCTCTCCTAGTCCTGAGGCATCCCAGCTACAAGCTCCTTAATCATACTCATATATACTAAGATCTCATAAAAGTGGTTGGTTGTGCATGGCCTGCAATACTCTGTCTCCTCAAACGTTGACTTGCCTAAGTCGATCTTTCTCTTCTTGCCTTTTCTAAGTTCTCCCTCACACCAAATCTTGAGAGAATAAATGGGGGTGTTTGGGCTCACCCAAGTGTCTTTGGGGGTATACCTCAACCCTGGATCTCTTTCATAACTCAATATATAAATAAGGGAATAAGAGATGCATACCACTATAAGTCTTGAAGAACTTTATTTCTGAGATCACAAGCAAACCAACATTCAAAGGAATGCCATTTAGTAAACAGGCAATCATCCAGGATCTAATATCTGGTACAACAGTCATGTGTGTACATAGAGAAAATCAGATACAGATAATGTACAACCATATTCCCACCTCTGCTGTGAAGTCATTCATGGATATCCCCTTCTTGGTGACCGCTCATGAAACCTCCCTACCCGGGCGCAACTTTTCATCCATCCATTTCCCCGATTCATACCCCTTTGCTTCAAATTGAGCCATATCTGTATTCGGGAGCCCATATATGTCATTTATTTGTTCGACTCCAGAGTATACCTCTTTCCCTTGGATCTTGATTATTGGGTATAAGAAAGATACTATGCTAAGATTAGAGTAGAACTCCTTTACCTACTTCTCATTTGCCTTTCAAGGATCTAGGGAAAAATATCTCCACCTGTTTGAAATTAGTCTATTATGCAATGTCGGATGATTTTCCAGCACCTTGTCAAAACAAATGCCCCTCTCTGGAAGTAGATTGGTCTATGAAAGATCACCATAGTACAGGTTGCGGCACTCAGGGGCCATGAAACGAAATTGATCATAATCTCCCAAGATGCAAACCTGAAAATATGAGATCAACATAACAACACTCATCATTATAATTTTTATGAAAAAAATTTACTATGTCATCCAATTAAGCTCATGTGGTGGTTGCTTGGTGGTTTTTGGGCTAGAATTGGAAATGTCGGTGTTTTGGCCCAAGATGGAAATCAGCCTCAGATATGGCGATAGCTCTTCTGGTATAAATAAAATGTCATCCAAAGATAATAGGAAATTTTTGGTCAATTTCACAGTCAAGCACAACAAAATTTGCATGAAGGATAAATCTATCCACCTTTACTACACGTCAAACAAGACTCGAACTAGCGTTTTGATAGACAAGTCCACTATCAAAAGCCTCATCGTTGTTGGAGTAGGGGTGCCTAAGACAAGCCTCAGATATATTTCATAGGTCATGATATTTATAATTGCACCAAGGTCACATAAATCTTTTTCAATATTGTAAAGGACTCAGGATCCTCTTTCTTTTTTGCTATCGCACAAGCCATCATAGTGCTATAACCATGAGTAACTTCAATGATGTCACACTCAACAAGATTCTTTTTTCACAACAATTTCTTCATAAACATAGCATACCCCAGACTCTCTTGGATGGCCTAAACTAATCGGATATTAATTTAGAGGTTTCTAAGCTTTGCAAAGAATGTTTTGAATTTAGCCTTGTCCTTCTTCTTTTTGAGACTTTGAGGTAATAGAAGTGAAACCTTAATGGTAGTCATTATATCACCTTGGACTTCATTATTATCAACTACCTTTGGTTCTCCCTATTCATCATCCACTTCTTCATTTAACACCGGTTCTTTTTTGTTCCCTTCTTGAGACTTCAGAGCTTTATCATTTGAATCATTCATAGTATTTTTCTTTAAATTAGTATGTTCAACATTGTTCACTTTTTTAACATCCACCACAAGTTCACCGAGTTTTTTTACCACTCATAGTGACAATATCAAACACCTGGGCATCATTTTTCGTATTAAGAATGGTGTCACTAGGAAAACCTCTATTTTTTCTAGCATTGAGTTGAGTGGAAATTTGGCCTAATTTCATTTCCAATTATTTAATTGAAGCATAGTGGGACATAACCATTTGATTTATTTATTGAAAATCGCCTTTCAATTCTCGAACCATCTTGTTCGTCCTCGCTATTTGATCAAGATCCATGCCAAAACATCTTCTATTTTTAATTTGTTGGGGTCAACAATATTTGATTCTTTTCTCTTTGAATGTTATTGATAGGGAACATAATGATCATACTCGCGGTCTTTATACATCCAATCACAGTCACGATCCCTTTCCCATTTGGTCCAACCTTTGTTCCCATCTTGCTATTGATAGGCCGGGCGGGAATCCCCTAAATAGTTAGCCAAATACCAAATTTCTTCATCAAGCATCTTTGATTCTTCATCATCATATCCCTTGGATGCCATGAAATTCATTCATTTTGTGGGATAACCCATCACATGCTTAGTTAGTAGCTCCAATTGTGTAATCATTTTTTAACATGTTCCTCCCTCTCTTTATCTAACTTTGCTCTTTATTAACAAAGGAGGTAGTAGGAGATCCTTTTGGTAACTCAGTATCATTGGTTTGCCACCTCCAATTTTTCTTTGTAACTTCCTTAAGAAAGTTTGTAGCCATATGATATGAGAACTTCACAAGAGAGCCCCCCGCTACATTATTTGCCACAATTTTGTTGTGTTGATCTAGATCCCGGTAGAAGATTTAGAGAAGAATATTCTCTGGGACCTCGTGGTTGGGAAATTGTTTGACCTTCCCATTAAACATTTCCCATACCTCATATGTAGGTTCTCCTTTCAATTAATGAAAGTTGGTGATTTTATCATGAAACTGTACCTTCTTGGATAGTGGGAAATGCCGTTAAAGGAAAGCAATGGTGAGTTCATCCCATATATTAATTGACCTAGCCAGAAGAGATCAAATCCACAATACTACCTCATCGGTTAGAAAGAACAGGAAAAGGTGCAATCGGATGGCATCTTATGGGATGTGTTCAATATCAAAGAGGTCACAAACTTCTATAAAGTTCATAAAATACAAATTGGGGTCCTCATGGGATTTCTCCCTAAAGAGTGCCTCCATTTGTAGCATATGCAATATGGTGATCATAATATGGAATACCCTATTTCCTTGATTAGGTGGGATACAAATTTCACTCGCACAACCAACGCCATGAAGTTTCCCTTTGTCATCATGGGGACTGTCAAAAGTCTTGAAATTACTTGTATGGTCGCTCATAGTGTCTTCACCAACAAAATCACAAAAACAACAACCAAAGTAAATACACAAACTTACTGGTATACCTAAAGAAACACTCAACACTGCACAAATGAAAACTAAATTTCACTCCCCGACAATGACGCCATTTTAATCACGCTCACCTGTACCATTTCATTAGGTAGAGGACAATTGTTGTCAATAAAGCTCAACTTATGTTGAGGTTGAATTTGTGAGAAGTGGAATTAGCGTTCTAATCTTATGGGTGTTAATAGTTACTATGACGATACCCATAGTGTAAAAAAGTAAATTTCATAAATTAAAATGGGGGATTGGTTTTGGAAAGTGGTTTCACAAAAGTCTATTCAAGCTAACAAATAAAGGAAATAATTGTGATTAAAAATCCAATATGAGAAGGATCTTGGGATTATGTCTACCTAAGGAAAAGTTATGTGTGGGTGTAAATTCTAGTCATCAACGACATGGTAGGCTAGGTTGAATATTCTTGAGGCTAGTTTGTTAACAAAACCTCAAGATTATCACCTATGGACCCTTTCGGGTACCTCACGGTATAGCAACTAAAACAACCTAATACCTCAATTGGGCATCCGTATTTCTAGGAATATTCCCAAGACATAGCTACCTCTCTACTCAACTTTATTTCTTAGATAGTGAAAATAGAACAAACTACATCCACCATTGCCCAATATTGCATTGTCTGCCATTTCCCCTTTAAAGGATTATATGAGATCCAAAAGTTCACCCACATCCTACTTTCAAAGATAAGGTAAGCTTTTAAGAACTTGAGGTTTTGACCCACAAATTCATATTGGGCATTTGGGGTTTTCACCCTAAAACCTAGCTAATGCAATCAAGTAATAGAGAAACACATCATCAACAAACTAGAATCCACACAAATACATCACAATCCATACATAATTGCAACTTGGTTCAGCATAATCCCAAGATAAGAAAATTATCTACTCATAAAGTTAAGGAGAAGTGATATACAAAAAGGTTCATTCAAAGAATCAATGGTAATTGAAAGCAAGAAGATTCTTCAATTAAGCTTCAATTTCACTAAATTCAAATTGTAAAATTCAAACACAATAGTTTCCCCAATTATAAGGGTTATAAAATCTCAAAAATTCAATTGTTCAAAGTGTGGGATACCAAATGGGAAAGGGTTTTAGACTTTTAAGGGGTTTGGAGTCGGCTTCGTACAATGAAAAATTTTCCCCTGGGCATAAAGCCGCCAATCCGTCATTGCTGCAACTTGTCTACAATCGTGGATACCATAAATACCTTCAGATCCTTATGATCGCGGAAGGCTGACCAAAGTTGACTGGATGCGATCACGACCCTCAGTAACTGAGCCTTGTTACTGTGCAGGGTCTTCCAGCTTGTTCACTTTTCTTCTCTTCTGGATTCCTTTTATAGTCAATTCCATACCTTTCTTTATCATCAACTGTATACCTAAAAAGTGTGAAAATTAGTGCATTCAACTAACAAGCCTATCTAATTAGTACCTTCAAATCATAGTAGTGTGCACAAATTTTGGATGTAAATGAGTAGTAAATTCACCATTCATCAATAGGAATTATTAGGTTTCTTAGTATGTGTTACTTTTTATTTTATTTAATTAACTAAAATAATTATATCAATAAAGAGGTTATTTTAGTAGTTTCACTTTAAAATTTAGGGAGTTGATCATACATATATATCTTGTATATGACAGCATGCATTGATAAATACACACACATATGTGTATAAGTTTTCTTACCCAAATCTAAAGTTTAGTCAAATAGGGGAAGTTATTAATTGACTCAAGAGATTAATAAATCTGACAGATTTGGATAAAGTCTACATCTATATGTATATGCTACAAGAAATTAAGGGTAAAAGGTAGCCCTTTGGGAACAATACTTTCTCTCAAAAACTTTAAAGAAAATATGCGAATAGGAAAAAAACCCAGATAAACAGGGAAGTAAAATAATTTGTGCATATATGATTATCACCCCAAGTTTATGTGAAGATAAAGTAAGTGTCTCAAGTGTAGTCAAGCAAAGATGAAGCCTTTCCAAAATAGATTTTTCAGCTGGTGTCGGATATTTCTCAACCTTGAGATGTAAAATATTTTTTTTTACAGTTCATTAAGCAACTTCAATCAAGAGTATATTGACTCTCATGAAAAGAAAAAGACTTCAACCCGACTAAAATAATGTTGAGGTATTGAGCACCGTTACAGTTCATAAAGATCAAATTGACAAGTAGGGGGGCATTGATAACGACAGTCTTTTTTGTTTATACAAAAATTACTTTTTTCCAGAGCCATTGTAATATTCTGAAACCCAAGAGAAGATTTTGGTAGTTTGGCGGCATAGCTGAAGAGTTCAAGTTTTTTCAAGGTTGGACTATTAAATATTTAACAAGGAACTTTGTAGGTACAATCTTTTGACATTTTAAGCCTTATATTCTTGACACCATTTTTGGTGGCATGCAATACTACCAATAGATGAACACAAATATAACCGTGCTCCAGACACATCGAGATCAAATTTTTCAATGTCTCTGATATATTGTAAGAGAATCTTATTTTTTTTAGAAGACATTGAGATCTTAATGCTAATTTACAGGAAAATAGATTCTCTAGCACCAGTTTTGGAAGCGTGGCCCAAACATATCTCCAGTTTGTGGAAAAAATTCTAGTTCTTGTTGTATCTTCGATAGACAGGAGCTTACCGATACTATCTTATCATTTCTTTGAAAATGCAGAATATGACATGAGCATCAGCTATCATATGAAGAGGACATGAGTAAACATCACCTAGGGTCAACTTTGAAAACTAATCATTCTCCCCTCTTACGCCATGCAATATTCATTTTATCCTTCACATTTGAAATCCACCGTCTATGCAAAATATTTTTATATTATATATAATAATTTATCTTTTAATATAGGGATTCATAAATTTGTATATAAGTTCATTAATTCTATAGGAAGAATAATCTATTTATAAATTTATAAATTTTACCCGTATTTCGCCGTTTTCATTTCTAGACAAAAATAGTATTTTTATATACAATTTCATACACAGATTAAAAACCAAAATATCAAATTTAAAGGAAGTATACAAAGAAAACGATTGATAACATAAGGGTAGAATAGATAGCTAGAAAAATAATTAGAAAAAAGGGAGAACTTGACTATTTTCTAAACATGAAAAATGAGTTTGATTTTCAATGAAAAGATGAGGAGTGGAAATATTTTTTCACCCAAACCAAAATACATAAATTTGATAACTATCTATGTGCCACGCCCTGAGGCAAGCTTCTAGGTATGGCAAACACCCGATGCTAATGATAGTCCAAACAATCTCTTGGCCTATCATGCTAATAGAACTAAATAATGAAATATATAAAGGATCAGAAAATATGTAATGAGATTTAAGCTTGAAATCAGTATAAATGTTTTTAATAAAAAATAATGACATTTATAGTCAACTAAATTTTAAAAGATAAGGCAACTGATTGATGAACTGACTATTTATGAAGTATCTACTAACATAACTAAATACTATTTATTAAGAAAAGGCCTTGAATCTACCTTTATGTGAAGAAAGAAAATGTTGAACTAGATTGCATACTAAGACCTCTGGAAGTAATGAGGGCTCACCAAAAGTTGAGGAGATGGAGGTTATTAAAGTATTTGATCATGAACCTGAGTGCCTAAATCTGCATAGTAAAAGAATGCAACGCCTATTGGCGTAAGTACATGCGGTAGTACGAAGTAACAAAACTATATGTAAGCTAAATACAAAAAGATATTAAACATAATTATGGACTGGTGAGCATGCATTAAAAAAACATTTGTAGAAATACTAAGCTTTTCTTGGGGGGGGGGGTTTCTTTTACCTGATGTACACCGCATGAGCTCATTGCGTTAAATCTTTAACTTGGTTGCAAGAGTTGTCCTATACATTGTGGGGTATAAAGTAAACATAACATAAAGACCATTATAAGCCTATTTTGGGAAATATATAATGAGTCATTTGACTTGCGGATGATCCATAACCTACACTGGCATCCATAGTTTCAAAGCATATGCCTTTTAAAACCATATCATTCTTAGTGTTAAATAATCCTCCCAATATATGCACATACACAAACATATATGCTCATACTATAATCCAGGACTACTATTTCATCTTATTACCTTATTCAACTAAGCTCATATTCAAATAAAAATGTCACTAGTGCATAATGACTTCATCCATACGTTATCAACACAATATTTAATCCGATCACTATAACCAATTAATGGATTTATAGAGAATCAACTTACCTAATAATCAAACTTCTAAGAAACACACTATAACTTCTCATCTAACTATAAATATATTCGATCATTGACTCAATTTTCCTTAGTACTTAGAACCTTAGGTGGAATATGAATAATATTGTATTTACAATAGAAGACATCTATACACTCACTTAAACCATCACTCAACTACTATCAAAATAACAATCAGAACATAAAAAGGATTACTCAAGGACTACAGTATGAGGATCTATATTTATAGGGATAATATTGAATTATGGTTTATGATTATCATGACCTTAACACCCATAATTGGAGTGTCACAATCTAATTTATGAAACATGATGGCACCTATGCTGGAAGGTAAGCCAAACCGTAACCCGAAGTTAAACACAATGGGTTCACTTGGTGGAAAACATTCAACATAGGCAATAATCCATAACACAACTTATAAATAAGCATAGTATTTGAAATAGAAAAATGATCCCATGACCTAGTAGATCTTGTACAAGAGAATCATTTAATAATAATAAAACCCAAGTCTTAAATTAGTCAACATAGTTGTAAGACACCGCAAAATTCTAAGCTTAATTCAGTCAATTAATGCTTGCAAAGGGGTCCCAGACTTAGAAAATTCTAGTAAAGTTTTCAGACGCAGTTTAATTTTAGCCTTCAAAAGTTGGCAATCTCATTTTGCGACCTTAAAGTCCTTTAAATTTCTATATCTTAATTAATTTATGATTAAGGATGTCAATAGGGATTCCCAGAGGAGTTTTGGATTTTTCGGACCTCGTTTAGACCAAGTTCTCACTACTAGAAAAATGGGCTATGGTAATGATAGTCTTGGCGACAGTTCTATAACCGTCACTATAGATACTCTACGGCGATGGTTAGAACCGTTTCATAATGTGACCATGTCTAATAGGAAAATTAATCAACATAACCATCGCATGTTTGATTTAACCGTCCTAATAAATCACCCTGTTGTAAAGGTCATTAGAACCGTTACTATACAAAAGCTATAACGTCGGTTACAACAGTCCCAATAGATATTACGACAACAATATAAGTTAATCGTCAGATAAGCCTTATTATAACCATCCCAATAGTTATATTTATGGTAATGGTTATTATAATGGTCCCAGTAGATATCAATGGTAACAAATATATAACCGTCACATATTGTAGTCTAATGTGTTAGGACAAAATATAATATTAACCGTCACCTAATATATATAAATGTCCCTATAGATTAATGTGTGGTGAAGGTTATATGAACTGTCGCTATTGATAATTTATTGGAATGATTTTTTTGATAAAAAATGTATCTTGGGAATTTTCCCTCCAACATTAAAATGTTACCCAGGAATTAATTAAATTTATTGAAAAACAAAACAAAATTGTGTCTTAAGGTTAGGACAATCCCTAATTCTCCCATTCTTTCTTTCCTAGATCTTTCAATACACAAAAAAGAACGGCTCACATCTCACATCTTCAATATGTAGCTTTTGCTTAATTCTTAGTAGATTTTGTTGAACTCTTGTCTTCGCTATTACTCCAGGGACTCATCTTAGTAGACTACTTTACTAAAGTGTTTTCTATGAAATTGATTCCTTACTTGGTATTTTGGTGTGAAACTCTCCGTTGAAGGAATCGGTAAGGAGCAGTCTCTGATTTTTGAGTACAATATCTATGATTTTCAAGTTTTGCTATTTTTGAGCTTTGCTTTTCTCAGAGATTTGCTATTTTTTAGCTTTACTATTCTCCATTGAAGGAATCGATATTCTCCATTGAAAGAATCAATATTCTACATTTGCATGTAAGAATCAAGAACCTATTGTTTGTAATTTATCTTGCATGTGCTTTTTTTTACATAATTGAAAGAATATTTAAGTGGATTTTGTTCTATTAGTCCGTTTTGTTGTATTTTCCTCTTTCTGCCAGTGAAAGTACTATATAAAGGTGAATAGATTTGATATAAGAAATAGATCCTTTACAAAATTTGATCCTTATCAAAGTTTTAAAATCCTTCAAGTGGATTATTTAGGGTTTGATTGAAATCTTGCATAAATCCACATGCTAACATAATGTCAATATGGATAACTATCGAACTTTAATGTAAAACCAAAAATACAAAGGTTAGTCGGCAATACAGGAGGGTAAGAAAAAAAAGTAAACATTAGGTTAAGAAAAAACATGACTGGTGTTGGGGGGGGGGGGGTTAGTGGTAGGTAGGTGACAAGGTTGCTGCGAGTGTATCAATTAGATAAAGTCGGTAAAGAAGAAGAATGGCTTTGGTGAAAATCACTATTTTACTGGTTTTTCAGCTGTTTTGTTTAGTTAGAAAACCCAAAAAGGAGTAGCAGAAATAAATATATTCAGTAACTATTCATCTACTTCACATCTTAATTTAAAAGGGACGTAGAAACTAGGAAATGAAATGTGTTTCTATAGTATGTCTGATGTGTGTATCTTGTTGTTTTCTTTACATTGTGGTGATACCTAGATAGCCTAAAGTGTTACTCTTCAACCTGTCGATTTTCCCTTAGGGGTCATTTGGTTGGTGGATGGGATAGACAAAGGATATCCCATGGGATTATTTATCCCGCTTCTATATGGGATAATAACTTATCCTACCATCTATACTGAAATGATGGGATAAAATAATTCTGGGACCAAATAATACCCATTACCAAATGAACAAGAAAATAATTCCATGGAATAATTGGGATTATTTTCCTTATCCCACCAACTAAATGACCCCCTTAATGTATGATAGGTCATAGGTTGGTGTAAGCAAAAGTGATTTTTCCGATGGCTGTCCTGCATAACTGGACCAGAATCAGGGATTCTACACCTAGTAAATTATTGGAATGAAGTGTTCCTCTTGAGGAACTTCAATAATGCTTCACTTCTGAAATTCCTTTATGTTTTGTTTGTGTGTAAGTAACAAAAATATTAGCCAACAAGCTGTTAAGTTGTGCCCTAGACATTTTGCAACTTTTCATTTCTATTGGTTTTTAATTTCTATTTCCTATTTATGGACTCGAATATGTTTGTTGTATTCTAGCCAAAGTTCTACATGTCTCTAGACTATCAATTATATGGTGGTTCATATACTCGTGATTAGATAAATGCACTTACGGTTGAAACCCACTTTATACTAATTGAACTATATTTACGTTTAACTATGAATGGTAAAACAAGAAGGGGGGAACTTTGTCACTAAAGAAGATGTTTGCGGTCACAAGAGCAAGATAATCTGACCGTACATACAAGACGTCGGATGAAGACACCACTTGTAAAATTGTATTAAACTTATCCTTTTCACGTTTATATTGACATAAATGATCAGTTCTTAATATTTAATTATTTAAATTTGCTTTTAAATATGATTATTAGTCTCAAATAGAGGAAATTAAAACACAACAGGGTTCAAATGAGCAACCCATTGATCCATTTTAAGCCGTCATGGGTACTGAACATCCGAGACGTGTAAGACTGCTTGGAGGAGGAGTTAAAAAGGCCTCTTTGAAAAGATTAAATGATATATAACCAACTTTAAATGCCACAAATGATCTTGTGCAACAAACGCAAGAAAGGAAGCAAAAAATTGAGGATTAAATCGAGGAGCAGAAGAGAACCATTCAACAAGAAGTTGTGGCAGATGTAATTGCACAGCTTCAGAATGCAGGAATAATTGATCCTAAGATACCGACGGCATTTTCCATTCCTTAACCAACTGGATCGACTTCAACAGTTTCAGCTACAGAGAGAAACAGTCAAAACCATAAAAGTTAGTGTATGAAGCTCGAAGTTATACTTGACTTCATTTGGTTGTTGATATTGTTTTTATTGTTGGACTGTATTTGATAGTTATTGGTGGCTGGTAACTGTGTGTCATATATCAATGTATTGGTATTTATTGTTTGAATTTTTTTACGGTTATTGGTGTGCTTTTAAATTAGAGATGCAGTATTTTATGATTCAAGGTCAATTTGTTGCCGATGAAACACTGTAACATCACATGGTGTCAATGTTGTGAACTTTTTTTCCCCTAAACTTTGTTGCATAATCAATGGTAATTTTCTGGATATTCACTTCTACTAGCTTTTTTGGGTCTGAAATTACAGTGTTAACTGAAGTGTATCAGTTTCACTAATACTTTTTTGGGGATATACTAAAATTACAGTGCTAGCTGAAGTCTATTTTAATACTTGAAGCTATTTTGTAGTATCACTTAAATCATTTTTTCTTATTGTACTTGTAATTTTGTTCCTTTTCGGTGTCTATAACATAGTTTACATATGATTATTGGTGTAACAACTACCATTTAATGAAGCTTCAGTGAATCCTAAAATAATATTAATATATTTATAACTTGAAGACTTTCAACATTTCCCAGAATATTACTATGGCCCTGCGCATATGCTTTCTGATTTTGATAGAACCATGGCCTCAAATATATCTGCATATACAACTAAACTTCCAGATGAATTTTTGCAAGCTTGGTTATATATGATGCAGTTTTGCATGATGCTAAAGCATGTCTCCTTCTCTAGCTCATAATATCAGTTAACAATTCACATTGTTTTGTCACACTGTCAGACTTTTATCTGATAGCTTGTGTACATCAAATGGGAAAGCCCCCTTTGGAAATGTTACAACAGAGATGACCATGTTACACCTTCAGGACTTTATTTGATAGCTTGTGTACATCTCTATTTAGAAGATTAGTTTTTATGGTGCTCCTGCTGGAATAACCATCCAAGTCCTCATAGAAATTAGTTGCCACTGTAAATAGTTTCTTGGGCCCTTGTATAATGCTGTGTAACTTAGTATAATAAACATGTGCTACCTTCTTATCATCACAATTCACAAGTATCAAAGGATGGTAGATAGAGTTAATGTTAGTCATGCATTAATTAGTTTTACCTAGATGAAACAAAGCTTTAAAATAGAAAAAGAACAACCTCAAAGGCTACCCCGAAAATCCATTATTCAACAGTTTAATTTCAAGTCAATGCACCGAGTTAATCTCTTCATAGGCATGTTTCCTGCTGTAATAAATCCAATTTCTTTATGAATCCATAACTAATATAAGCATTCTATTTAGTTAGAATCCACAGGGAATACTATTACCATCATAAAAATGAAACCAGAGGGAATAGTTCAGGTAGGGGAACAATATTATAGCATTTGTTACTAGTACTTATTACCTAAACAAGAGTCAGAAATACTACTAGTGATGAAATTGTGAATTAGAAATAAGTTAGTATTAGTATTACCGACCAGGTACCTTTGAATAAATTTTTGCAACTTTGCTAGTCGATAAACATCTAGCTGAAATTGGTTCCTAGTGATTGTCTATCTGATCACTGTCTTGAGGAAATGAGATGAGTCTTTTGTCACTATCTCTCAGCTTTCTACTCCTATGGGATTGCCTTTCCTATTACGTTTTCTAACCATGATTTTCTCCTTTTATTGTTGTTGTTGTATAGTTTGGTTTTGAACTCTAATTTTGTTTTTCTTGCAGGTGATCATGACATAGAAGATGGTGGAAACGAAATTGATAAACTAGACTTGACCTAAGAGATCGATCACATTGGCTTCATGTGACAGTAGCTGTTGGAAAAAATATGTATGTTTTGATTGAGATTGATTACATTTGATCGAGTAGTTTCAAACATTTTTTATTTTTGAACATTCAAAACTTGTGTATGTTTTGATTTTTTTGAACGGTCAAAAAAATTTGGTTTCTTATTGGTGGACTTTTTGGGAATTAATAGTTACTAGTACTCTTGATTATTAATATATATGTACATTTTGTGTTATGGTAGCTTTATAAAATCATTGCAATAACATAATATAGTTTGTTGAATAGCTTAATAATAATTGTCTAAATAGCCTAAAATAACTGTCCCTATAGCCAAAATTAACCGTTGCTATAGCTCATGTTTAACTGTTGTAATAGCTTACAAAATAACCGTCCTCTAAAGCTTTTAGAAGGGTTCATAACTATCACAATAGGTAGCTATCCCAACATAAATAGAACTATCAAAATAGCTTAAAAATAGTCACAATAACTTTTATAGGGATGGTTGAAAACCTTCCGAACATGTAATAAACCGTCGCAACAAAATTTAAAGGGACGGTTGAAAACTTTCCCAACATATAATAAACCATCGCTATAGCCTCACAAACATCGATATATGAGGACGGTTTAAAGCTGTCTCAACAGCCTCCTAACTATCGCCGTAGCATACTTTTAACTGTCACTATAGTAGATATATAGGAACAGTTTGGAATAGTCCCAAAACCATCACAACCTTCGCAATATGGTCAATGTAAACAACTGTCGCTAAAGCTAGGGATGTAGCAATGGATTTCCTAACCCTCATAAGAAACCGTCGCATTTGAGCTACAGTAATGCCTTCAGTTGTATCGGGTCCCCTAACCGTCGCTATATGTCTATTGGAACAGTTTTGGTGGAAATGAAGATGGTATGAGAACCATCGCCAGAGACCATTTTTCTAGTAGTGTCAAGTGTCCAAAATAGTGAGTCGACGTGATGTTAGCGTGTCGCGTCATCCATCGCATCGACAGATAAAATGTTCCTCATCTCAAGGCAATTTAGAATGAGCCAACGCGATGTCGACGTAGCGCGTTTTCTATCACATCGGTGCCAACAAAATGGCACGTCGACCAGTGCATCGGTACCCAATTTTCAGCCATTAAAAAAGTCACGACCCCGAGGTTATTTTACTCTTTTTCCCACCCCTATATAGCCCTAAAACACGAGATTCAACCATTATTCACTAAAGTACACTTGTTTTCTCTCAAATTCTCTCAAGAACAAGCATTAAGAATCTTAGTTCAAGACTCAAAACTCAAGAATTTCACCGTCAATCTTCTTAAAGTCAAGTATAAAGGTATGTTAGATGTTGATTCATGGGTACCTTCCACCCATGAAGTTAAAGAATCCTTTTTCTAAATTCAAAGATTATATATTTATGAGTTTTCATGAATTATGTGAATTGATATTCATGTTCATGTTGTTGTTGGGTGTTGATTCATGTCTTAGATTACAAGTTTCATGATTTGATTCTAGTACGTGATGTCTTACATTATATTCATAACAAAGCCTTAAAGTTTCAAGTGAGTTGATGTAGCCATGATGATTTAGATGTATTGATTGTTGTATAACCAAAGTATTATATAGTCATTATAGCACACTGAAAAGAAATCCCCAATTATGTATAAGTTAATGCATTCTATGTATTTGATGAAAGACCTTATTGAATGAATCATGAGACATTAATATACGTCTCTATACATTTACAAGTTTACGACTTTCAAGTGCTAGATGAAATGCCTCATTGATTGTATTATGAATGATAGACCATTGTCATGTTTTTAAAGAATAGTCATGTTTATATTATCCATGCTATCGAGTCTTGGGGGTATTTAATACCCGATAATTTAGCTGTGTACCTAGAGCCAGTGTCAGTTTCAAGACAATCTTAGTCGTGCCACAATCAGTAGAACTCAAACAATTACAAAACTTAGGATAACTCTGTAACCTCAGTATCAGTCCATTCCAACTCAGTAAATTAAGTCAAAACTTAGTAGCATTTAGTCAGTTAATAAAATTCAATAGTATTCCATCAGTCAACGGAACTCAATAACTCAGTTCAGTTTAGTTAAACCGTACAATCAGTAACAGCTCAGTCAGGCCTAGTATGAACTATGAAATTAGGTTAGTGTCTTTATGTTGGGAGTATGATTTAGCACCGAGCGAGCCTAGGGATAGGGGCACACCCGTTAGGGAGGACTATGTCCCTAGAATAAATACCTAAGTTACAGAACTACGTAGATAGTGTAGGTATGAGATGTTACCCGTTAGATAGGACTAACATACTCAGAGATCAACCGCTAGTTTAGGACTGATCTCAGGGGTCACCTGTTAGATTAGGACTGACTCCAAAGTAGTTGTCTTTACCCATGGCACGGTACTGACACCCTTTTACCTGGGGTTACAGGTTGGACCCTAATTAGTTTAGAAAGGGGCATGTTGGTTTGATAAATACCTCCCATAGTTTTAGTCTCAGTCTTCAGAGCAGAACTGAAATTAGTATTACAGAAATCAGGACCATTAGACACTGTCACTCAGCTCAGTAAATAACTTAGCTAGTTCTATAAATTCATAGATCACCCGATAAATAGGCTTAATCTCAAATTCAGTCAATCAGATATCAGTATCAGTAGACTCAGTTATCATAAATCTAGTTATTAGAATTTAGTATTTAGTGATACTACTATTTTAGTTATAGTTTATGCACTCATTCTTGCATTCTCACTCAGTCATGCTCACCTTACATAGGCAGTTACAGTTCATGTATATGAACTCTTGCATTCAGCCTTACCTCAGCTAGCATACCTGTACATTCTCATATACTGACGTATATTTTTCTCTTGCGCTATGGTGTGTTATACCATAGGTTCAGAAGCACGGGATATAGAGCACCCTTAGCAGTTTAGATTCAACCAACAGTAGCAGACTTAGCAGTGAGTTCTCATTATTTGAGGATGTTTCTTATTTTATTATTGAATTAGATTTAGCATTTCAGAAGATGGAGTTAACTGGGGGATTGCCCCATCAAATCCCTATTCTTACAATTTAGAGGCTTTTTTAGACTAGATTACTTTCAGACAGTTGTTTTTGTCTTGGTATTGTTATACTTTATTAAGTTTTATTTCAGTATAGAACCTTATGGCAAGTTTTCCATAAGTTTTCTTCATTTTACAGTATATTATTCAGTGTTTAATTACAAATATCAGTCATGGGTTAGCTTGTGATCATTTGGGTTCATACGCACTGTGTAGCATCTGGGGTGTTACAAACTTTGTATCAGAACCTAAGGTTCAACAGTGTCCTAGGAAGTCTGCAAAGCCACATCTAGTATAGTCTTATGTATGGGTGTGTTGCACGCCATATTTATATACAGGAGGCTATGAGGTATTTTAGGAACAGTTTCCCTTCTTTCAGTATTCATATCGTGCGAGTGAGTATGACCTCCAGTAAAACCCTCAGTCTAATCTATTTCTTCCTTTTATTTATAAAATATGCCTCCTTACAGAGCTAATTCTCATAGAAATAATAACCATCCACCTCAAGCCGCAGATCTTTTGAATGAGAATGTGTCACATGTAGAGTTTTGGGTAGTTTTTCAGGCTCTAGCCCAAGTTGTGACAACAAATATTTAGGGTAACCGTTAGGCTGAAGCCCCACCTCAGCAAGATGGGGATTTATCCACAACAAGAATCAAAGATTTTATTAGAATGAACCCACCAGAATTCTTTGGATCAAAATCAGGCGAGGACCCAAAACTTTATCTTGATGAGGTGAGGAAGATCACCCAAATTATGCATGTGTCTGAAAAGGAGAGTGTAGAGTTGGCATCCTATAGGTGAAAAGATGTTTCTTATGATAGGGTAGTGATGTGGAAGAAGAATAGAGGGGAGAATGCAACTCCCATGACTTGGCAGATATTTGTGGATGCATTCTTAGATAAGTTTTTCCTACTTGAGATGAGGGAAGCTAAGATAGAAAAGTTTATGAACCTGAGGCAAGGCTCTATGATTGTGAAGGAGTATTGCTTCAAGTTCAACCAGTTGTCTAAGTATGCCCCTGATCAGATGACTGACCCTAGAGCAAACATTAGTAAGTTTGTGATCGGTGTATCTGGGTTGGTGGTTAAGGAGTGTAGGACTTGTATGCTCAATAGAGACATAGATCTCTCTATATTGTTGATAAACGCTCATTAGATTAAGGCAGAGAAATCCAAGGAAAGAGAGAGTAAATAAGAGAGCCAGAACAGGTAGTTTTAGTTTTTCTCATCCAGGGTCATAGGGTGGTAACCGTTCTCAGCATAGTAAGAACTTTTCAGTCCCAGCTCCATCTTCATCTATTGCACCAGTACCAAAGTTCAAGAATGATAGTCATGATGGGGAGCCAGGCTTCAAAATCCAGGGTAGTGTGAGAAGTGATCTTACCTATCCACTTTGTGAAGAATATGGTAGGAATCACCTTGGTGCATGTAGATCATGCAATGAGGTATGTTTTGGATATGGTAAGCTAGGACACAGGCTGTGGGAGTGCAGATTTTTGGCTCAGAGAGGTAAAGATTTACATCAGAAGGATGCCACTTCCAGTACCACTAGTGGTCAGCGTCAGAGTAGATTTTATGCACTTCAGGCTCGCCATGATCAGGAAAATTCCCCTAACATAGATTCGGGTATGTTATGAGTCGTTCATCTTTATGATATGCTTTGTTAGATCCTTTTCTCCTAGTTGAGATTAAGTTTTCAGCATGAGTCAGTCAGTAAAGTCGCAATTCAGTTTTGCATTCAAATTCGTATGGTTTTTGGTTTCCATCTTTCCATCTAGTCATATTATTAGAAATCTCAGGAATGTAACTATTCCCAGATAGAACATCCTAATAGTTGCGAGTTCAGCTTATTTTATGAATTATGCATTAGTTTTAGATCCCATATATTCAGTCACAATTCAATTCATAGGTTCCCTGTGCATCACCCCAGTATCTCATTGAAGTAAGCATTCTTAGAGAGACATAGTGTCCCAAGGGGGAGATAACCTATGATTTACCTAATGCTTTCATGTCCTTAAACCCATCTAATTTTACACTCAGATTTTCCTTACAAACTCGATATCAGTCACTATTGCAAATTTAGTCATGCATTCATGAGTCAGGAATCCATGCATTAGATATGCATATCTAGTACGAAATTTCAGTTAATTAGTAATGTTGGTTATATAGTCATGCTTCAGATATTCATGTCTAGTAAGTTCAGTCTATAAGAAATCTCAGCTTAGCCACTCTCATTTGAGAATGAATGTTCTCAAGGGGGAGATATTGTAAGACCCCACAAAATCCTATGCTTAATTTAGTCTATTAATTCTTGCCAAGGGCTCCCAGACTTAGAAAATTCTAGCTAACTTTTTAGACTTGGTTTAATTTTTCCTTCAAAAGTTGGAAATCTCATTTTGCAACCTTAAAGTCCTTTAAATGTCTATATCTTAGTTAATTCATGATTAAGGATGTCAATAGGGATTCCCGGACGAGTTTTAAATTTTTCAAACCTCGTTTAGACCAAGTTCTAGTGTCCAAAGTAGTGAGTCGACGTGATGTTGGTGCATCGCGTCGAAAGATAAAATGTTACTCAAATCAAGGTAATTTCCAGTGAGCCAACGCGATGTCGATGTGGCGCGTTGGCTATCACATCAGTGCCAATGACTTGGCGTGTCAACCAACGCATCGGTACCCAGTTTTTAGTCATTAAAACAGTCGTGACCCCAGGGTTATTTTAGTCTTTTCCCACCCCTATATAGCCCTAAAACACGAGATTCAACCATTATTCACCAAATTACATTTGTTTTCTCTCAAATTCTCTCAAGAACAAGCATTAGGGTTCTTAGTTCAAGACTCAAAACTGAAGAATTTCACCGTCAATCTTCTTAAAGTCAAGTATTAAGGTATATTAGATGTTGATTCATGGGTCCCTTCCACCCATGAAGTTCAAGAATCCTTTTTCTAAATTCAAAGATTATATATTTATGAGTTTTCATAAATTATGTGAATTGATATTCATGTTCATGTTGTTGTTGGGTGTTGATTCATGTCTTAGATTACAAGTTTCAAGATTTGATCCTAGTATGTGATGACTTACATAATATTCATGATAAATCCTTAAATTTTCAAGTGGGTTGATGTAGCCATGATGATTTAGATGTATTTATTATTGTATGACCAAAGCATGCTCCCCGATATGTTTGAAAAAAAGGCCTATGTGAATAAGATAGAGTCATTATAGTATGTTGACAAGAAATCTCCAATTATGTATAAGTTAATGCATGCAAAGTATTTTATGAAAAACCTTATTGAATGAATCATGAGACAAAAATATGCTTCTCTATACATTTACAAGTTTATGACTTTCAAGTGCTAGATGAAATGCCTCATTGATTGTATTGTGAATGATAGACCATTGTCATGTTATTCAAGCATTGTCATGCTTATATTAACCATACTATCGAGTCCTGAGGGTATTTAATACCCGATAATTTAGTTGTGTGCCTACAACCAGTGTTAGTTTTAAGAAAATCTCAGTCGTACCACAATCAGTAGAACTCAGTCAGTTACAAAACATAGGATAACTCAGTAACCTCAGTACCAGTCTAGTCCAGCTCAGTAAATTAATTCAGAACTCAGTAGCATTCAGTCAGTTAACAAAATTCAGTAGTATTCCATCAGTCAATGGAACTCAACAACTTAGTTCAGTTTAGTTAAACAGTACGATCAGTAACAGGTCAGTCAGGCCTAGTATGAACTAGGAAATCAGTTCAGTGTCTTTCAGTTGGGAGTAGTATTTAACACCGAGTGAGTCTAGGGATGGGGGAACACCCATAAGTAAGGAATAGGTCCCTACAAGAAATCCCTAAGTTCCAGAACTACGTATCCAGCGTAAGCATTAAATGTCACCCATTAGATAGGACTGACATACTCAGAGATCACCTTCTAGTTACGGACTAATCTCAGGGGTCACTCGTTAGATTAGGACTGACTCCAAAGCAGTTGTCTTTACCCGTGGCACGCTACTGTCACCCTTCCAGCTGGGGTTACAGGTTGGACCCCAATTAGTTCAGAAAAGGGCATGTTGGTTAGATGACTACCTCCCATAGTTTAAGTCTCAGTCTTCAGAATAGAACTCAGATTAGTATTATGGAAATCAAGACTGTTAGACACAGTCACTCAGCTCAGTAAGGAACTTAGATAGTTCTATAGATTTAGAGATCACCCGCTAGATAGGATTGATCTCAGATTCAGTTAATCAGATAACAGTATCAATAGACTTAGTTATCAGAAATCTATTTATTAGAATTCAGTATTCAGTGATACTACGATTTCAGTTATAATTTATACACTCATGCCTGTATTCTCAATCAGCCATGGTCACATTACGCAGTCAGTTACATTTCATGTATATGAACCCTTGTATTCGGACTTACCTTATCTAGAATACCAGTACATTCTCACGACTGATGCATATTTTTCTCTTGTGCTATGGTGTCTTATACCATAGGTTCAAAAGCACGGGATCTCGAGCTCCTTAGCAGTTAAATTTCAGCCAGCAACAGTAGACTTAGCAATGAGTCCTCATCATTTGAGGATGTTCCTTATTTTATTATTGCATTAAATTTAGCATTTCAGTAGATGGAGTTAGTTAGGGGATTGTCCCATCAACTCCTTATTCAGATAATTTAGATGTTTTTTTAGACTAGTGTACTTTCAGATAGTTATTTTAGTTTTGGTATTGTTATACTTTTTTTAGTTTTATTTCAGTATTGAACCTTATGGAAAGTTTTCCGCTAGTTTTCCACATTTTACAATATATTATTCAGTGCTTAATTACAAATATCAGTCATGGGTTAGCTTGTGGTCCTTCAGGGTCATAAGCACCGTGTAGAATTTGGGTTTCACAATTTGGGGCGTTATAATAGTTCTATCTTGAAGCTAAAGACTAAACATAAAAGATATTGGGAAATAGGTGACTCTGACTCCGAGAGCTCATTCTATCTCTGGATATCAACACAACTCAAAAGTCGATCAACAATGACAACTAGTACTTAATTCTGCACAAAAAAAGTATAAACGTGTAGTATGAGTACCTAAAAAATGGGTAATCAACAGGCATCATTGGTCGATTGAGCTAAATCATTATATAGGTATGATAGAAAACAAGTTAACCTAACTCAAACTAGGTAAGGAAATGAACCTGTATCAACTCCAACCTTGCTATGCATACATAGGTTAGTAAACTGAAATTATAGCATAAAACAATATAAAGCATCAACACACACAAACATATCTACAAAATTGTCCCCCATACGCCCATCAAAAGCCCCCATAAGCCTGGAAGGTAAAAACAAGATACAATCACCCATCACCGTAAATTATCAACACTAATGAAACAATTGGTATTCATCAAAGTTATGTCACACTATAGCCATCACTCATCTATATTCATGGTTTTTCAATTAATCTACACTTATCATCTAATCTTTATTTTAGTAGAATCTATTTATGTAAGACCATATTAAAAACTTTTCCTCATTTTTGACTTAGCTAGATTATCAATCTCACAACCCAAAGACATAATATCATAATATGGATATTCGAACTTGAACCAATATACAAATAATAAACAGATGAACTTAAAATGCTAGGTATAATGAATAGCTAGACTTGAACCGGTAAATATATAATCAATATCCAAACTTGAACCGATAAATATATAATCAATAGTTGGGCTTGAACTGGTAATTATAATCAATACACAAACTTGAATAGGTAAATATATAATCAATAGTCATACTTGAACCGATAAATATATCATCAAGGTCATAATCATTTTCTGGACTTCAACCGGTAATTATAAATAGATCAACATAGTTGTTAGTATCATCAATATCATAAGTAATAACATAGTTAATAGGAATCAACCCTCACATCAATCAACATATCCATCAAGTGCCCAAGTTTCTCAATATTATCACAATAAGAATTTACAAGAGTCTAACAAGCATACAAAGGTTGACACAAGCTAACATATGTCTTATCCTATGGGGAGTCAAGGGTCCACTTTTAATAACCGAAGTTACAATTTGAGCAAAGTCTATCCGAACTAGGCTTAAGGTATCTAAATCCATTTTTAGATGTTAAACAATCATCAATTATCACTCAGAAAGGAAATTCACCTAAAATATAAGCAACTAGGTCAATTATGCCTAAATTACGATTTTTAAATACCATAAACTGTCCAACTTGCCCAAGTATTTCAATACATCATACCAACACCTAAAACCCTTCCCAAATCTAACACAATATCATAAACATACTATGAATTAGCTCAATCTAAAGTGGTGTAAAAGCAAGCCTACCTCGATATCAAAAAAAGCTAAAAGATTTGCTAAATCACCATTTTCTCTTCCGATAAGCTTCCGCAAGATGTCATGTGATAAAAATTGCATCCTACTCATCAATTTGAGAATAATGATACTCATATGGCACTATTTTGCTTTGGGTTCAAAAATCACCCAAA
Source organism: Capsicum pubescens (assembly GCA_030864215.1). NCBI lineage: Eukaryota > Viridiplantae > Streptophyta > Magnoliopsida > Solanales > Solanaceae > Capsicum > Capsicum pubescens. Next base: position 123,546,106 of record CM061542.1, read on the forward strand.
AATTCCATGTGGATCCTATTTATAAAAATATGTTTTTGAAACCAAGCTAACATTCCCTCATGATTAAGGAGTTATTACCCTCTAAAATGGGTGAAATTTGACCTAATTTCATGCTAAAATAAATCACTTAAGGTTTTGGCATTTTTGAATCAGAACTAGAAATTTCTACTATGAAAAAGGTGAAATCTTACCTCAAAGTTGTAGATAATCACGTAAATATGTGTTAGACTAACTCCCAAATCACCTACAACCTCTAATTTCATGATATCTCCCAATTTAGGGTTTTATCTCTCAAGAAAATTGATAAAGGATGAGCAAAATAGGGATAAAATGGGGCATTTATACCCTTAATAGGTTCTTCAATCTAGCTATCTCAACTCGATATTCGCGATCGCCACATCTTGTGGCTACACCCGTGAATTGTTATAGCAACAAGCCACTGCAATCTTGAAACTTAGGTAATTCCATGGGTATTATGATTACGACTATTAGCTCGTGATTGCGATACACCAGATACAAAATTAGACTTGGTATTTTTCAAGTCTCCACTAAGACCTTGAGATTCATCTTATATCCTGTATACGTAAATAGACTATGTAACCATAATGAATTCGATATTCCAAACATAATAGCCTATTTGAAATTTCCATTCGAGGTTGTTTTGACAAAATATGGGTGAAACATCCTAGGTTTTTACACTTAGAAAATTTCTTGGAATTCCATTCTCCGGACACGATACGACTCATGGGTATGAACCATATATTAGGGTACGAGTGGTATGGTCCAATTATATGGTGACCAGTGTTAGTTGGTGGGATATTTTTGGTCACTAGAATGGGTATTACTTAGGGGTATGAGTCGTAAGATTTTGGAACGAGTCATATAAGGGACTCATATAGTGGGATATATTTGATCCTTCAAGTATTTCATTCTGCCAAGGATACGGGTCATGGGTACGGATTGTATACTATAGTTACGACTTGGTTGGATGATTCTTATACTGAACAATGTCTGATCCAAGGTTGAGGATTGGATACGAGGAGTGGGTACCGATCATATTTGGAGGGTACGACTCATATAGGTTTGTCGTATCCCTCTGATGAGATTTTTAAAGAACTTAAGTTGGGGTATTATGGACAATTCCCTATTTACCCTAATTATGACTCATAACTTCTAATACACTTAGTAGGTTATGTACCCTATTATTCTATTCATTAACATATAGAAACTATTCCAAAAACACTCAAGAGCTTTTGGGCATAGAAGGCTAGGGTTTTATCTTGAGGATTGCTTTGGGGCTTGGTTTGGTGATTTATTTTTGTCAATTCTTTGGTATAAGACATGATTATTTTCCCTTATTGTAATTTCAACTAAATACATGGTTTATATGATTAATTTCATGGTTTTACTATTTCATAATTAAGGCTTTCAACTATTATTTGGTGGCTTTGATATTAAATGCTTGGTTATGGTTCCTAATGGATTTAATTATACTTTTATAAGCATTAATGGTGGTTTTGGACAATTGGATTGCACGTTAATTGTTTAATGGTCTTTGGAATAGGTTTTGGTTATATTATACCCCAAGGTGTTTGATAAAATACTTATAAAGATATGGTCAATGCATTGACTTCTTCTAAAGAAACTCTTGCACGTTTTAAACTTGGTAAAGAAACTTTTCATGGTTTAAACAGTTTGAAAAGGATAAAGGCTAAATAGTTCTTCGTGTGGAGAACATGGAGTCTCCTAAGTTCTTTAATGTGGTCTATTGAAGGGCACTTGAAAGTACCCTTAACCTAAATGGTTTGGCTATAGATATTACTTGCAAGTAAGGGGCGGTATGGCAATACCACTAATATTGGCATTGGTTAATAAAATATAAAATATATTTGGTTTGTTATTTGGAAATGATTTTAATTAGACATTAATGGTGGGGTGTGTAGCAAAGCCATGGAGGTGGTGGTCCCGGGAGGACCAAAACTGGAAACTTGTATTTGCTGATATTAGGATTGGTCTTAGTGGACCATATGCATGATGTCTCTCTTTTTGGGGATATACTAGTCATCCTATGGGATACTTCCTTGGTCATGCAATAACATGCACTGAGGTCTTTTCAGTAGGGGATTTGAACACGTATCGCCAGCGGGTGGTTAAGGACATCTAAGCTACACAGCCCAGGTGAAGGTTTTCAATGCATGATAAACCTGGTTTTTTTTCCTAGAACTTATATATGTATGATTATATGAATTATGGATAGTTTTACTTTATTTTATAACTGGCACTATTTTATTCTTATCCTAAGATTTATTCTAACAGTCACGCGCTAGTATACCCATGCTATGTAGGAACCGACCTATCTACTCCTTCTGTTTAGAATGCGGATTTAGTATCAGTATTTGTACTAAAGTGGTGAGCCTTTATCCTTTTGAAAGACATCATTTTATGTTATGAATTTTGTTAGACACTTTTATTTTATTTTTGATATTGGTTTGGAAATGGTAGCGGGCATATCCCAACTGGATTTTTGTACTCTTTAGGATAGAGGCTTTGTAGAACTTCTGAGGGTTGGTATGGGAAGGGTTGATATTGGTGTAGGCCTTGGTATTTGAATAGGCTAGTGGGCTAACACCACATCATAAGATTTCTGACTGTTCCATCATATTTCATTTTTGGGATTATAACAACAACAATAACTAACCTAGTGTATTCCTACAGCATGGGGTCTGGGGAGGGTAAGATATATGCAGTCCGTACCGCTACCTTTGAAGAAGTAGATAGGTTATTTTCGATAGACCCCTAGCTCAAGATAGAGATAATATACAAGGGGATTTTTAGGATTAATTATATAAAATTATTTCTAACTTAATTGGTTAAGGCCTAATTTATTGCCTATGATTTTTTTTGTGTGGTTGGGTAGTTGGTGTGATACGATTTGGTCGGTCACAGTTGTGACCCTATCCAAGAGTCTTGATAAGAATATTTTTGTTGTCTTGTTATATGTTTGAAATTTAGCCCATCAAAGGTTGGATGAAGGTGGATGGGTTGGGTAACATGGGTAGGTACCGGGTCCTGGTTGGACTTGGGATGCCCATTACAACAAGGCCTGGTCTCTGGTCGTGTCAAGTTGGTATCATAGCCTAGTTCCATGGTCACTTGGGAGTCTATAAACCCATGTCGAGTAGAGTCTCTTTTAAGGGTGTAAAATATGCCACACTTATAATATGAAGGCTAGAAGGGATTTAGGAATGTTTCACTTTCTTGGTATTCTATCTTCAAGCTACAGTTCACAATCCTGGAATCCTCTCTAATCCTTATTTGTTCATTATTCAGATCATGCCTCGTAGGTTTGAAAGATAAGGAAATTATTTTGTCCTATTTGGTGATAATGCTGAAGGGGTACGTCCTACGTCTGGAGTATATCTTTGATTTCATGGTCCCATTCCTGATAGTGTTGGAGTTCCCCCTATTCTGGATAGTTCTCCTTAGGGCCACGTGATGAATGCAGAATTTCATCAGTCTATTTATATTATTGCCCAACTAGTTATTGGTCAGTCTTAGCATGGTGCGGTTCGTGATTTGTCTATTATGGCCACTAGGTTTGGTCAATTTATTAATATGGGTCCTCCAATAATTACTGGAGTAAAGGTGGAGGAGGATCCATAAGGCTTTTTAGATAAGATAAAAAGATAGTTTTAGTGATTCAGGACACTAATGTAGAGTGGGTTAACTTTGCAGCTTTTCATCTTAAAGATGTTGCTTATCAGTGGTATGTGGAGTGGGACATTGATAGAGTGATATTGAACAGGAAGGGTTATGGGAGGATTTTTCTGCTATCTTCTTGGAATGGTTCTTTCCTCAAGAGTTGAGGAAAGCTAAGATGGAGGAGTTTGTGAACCTCAGGTAAGGGAGGATGTCAGTAAAGGAATAAGCTTTAAAGTTCACTCAACTATCAAGGTATTCTCCTGACATAGTGGCTGATATAAGGTCGAGAATGAGAATGTTTGCTTCTGGGTTGAATAAAGATTTGATTCTTGAGAGAAAAACTACTTAGCTGATTAAGTATATGGATATTTATTGATTAACTATTCATATACAACAAGTTGAGGAGGGGATTGGCAGGGAAAGGAGAGAAGGTTTTCTAATTAGGGAGGTGCTTAATCTCAGGGTGGTAGAGATGGTGGCAAATGGAAAAAAAGAAGAGGGGGTGTTCTAGATCCTTTTCTGCTAGTGCTCCTTATTAGTTAAGAGACAGGCACCATCAAGAGAGTGATAATTCTCAGGCACAGGTTGCCCAATCTCAGGCAATCAAAGGTCAATCAGTTTCTTTGTGTCCTTCTCGTCGATTTTGTGGTTGTCCTCATCGAGTTTACTATAAGAAACAAAGGACAAATGCTTCAAGAGTGGACAGATAGTCCATCGACTCAGGGATTATCTGGTAAACTAAGTTGCCATAGTGGCAAATAATATTCCTATTGCCTTATATTTTATTACTGCTCCTAATTCTAGTATTGGTCAAAACAAGTTGTATGCTTATGTGTCCTGATAGGAATTTGAGGCATCACCTGATGTTGTTACTGGTATGTCACACTTATTCTCTCGTGACATATATTATTTGCTTGATCTGGGTTCCACTCTTTCTTATGTGACTCCATATATCACTGTGTCTTTTAGTTTTTATCCAAAAATTATTTTGGATCCTTTTTCTATTTCTACCCTAGTAGGTGACTCAGTTATTGCTAAGAAAGTCTATAGGGGGAGTGTAGTATCTTATTATAGCAAGCAGACCTTGGAGGATCTGTTTGAATGGGATATGGTAGATTTTGATGAAGTTTTGGGTATGTATGTGTTGCATTCTTATAATGCATCTTTGGATTGTCATACTAGTAATGTTTTTTTTAAGTTTCCTGGTGAACTGGTTATTCATTGGGAAGGTAGTTCCTAATCTCCTGGGGGGTGGTTGATTTCTTATCTTAGAGCTCAGAGGTTAATCTTAAGTGGTTGTCTTTATCATTTGGTCCAGGTTAAAGATTCTTACTCGAAAGGTCCTTCTTTGTCTTTGGTCCTTCTGGTTAATGAGTTTCCATAGGTCTTTCTGAATGATCTTCCTGATGTTCCTACGAATTGAGAAATAAAGTTTGGTATTGATTTACTTTTGCGCACACATCCAATTTCTATTCCCCAACAAAGAATGGCTATAACTGAGTTAAGGAAACTCAAGAATCAATTTAAAGATCTTCTGAACAAGGGGTTTATTCGTCCTAGTGTTTCTTCTTGGGGTGCACTGGTGTTTTTTATGTGTAATTAGGATGGTCTCCCTTTGATGTGCATTGACTATACGCAGTTGAATAAGGTGATGGTAAAGAACAAGTATCCTCTTCCCCGAATAGATGACTTGTTTGAACAGTTACAATGTGCCATGTTCTTTTCTAATATAGATCTTCGATTTGGGTACCATCATCTTAAGATTAGGGAGGTGGATATCCCTAAGGTGAGTTTTCATACTCGGTATGGGCATTTTTAGTTCTTGATGATGTCATTTGGGTTGACTGATACTTCGACAATATTTATGGACTTGATGAACAAAGTGTCCAAGCAGTGTTTAGATCTCTTAGTTATTCTATTTATTGATGACATTTGAGTTTATTCAAAGAGTGAGGCAAATGAAGCTAATCACCTCCGTGTGGTGTTACAGATCTTAAAGAAATAATAGTTGTATGCCAAGTTCTCTAAGTGTGAGTTTTGGTTGAACGCTATGAATTTATTTGTTCATATAATTTCTAGTGAAGGGATCATGGTGGATCCGTAAAAGGTTACTTTAGTGAAAGGGTGGCCTAGGCCCTAACTTTATCCGATATTCATAGTTTCTTGGGTTTATCCGAGTATTATAGGCAGTTTATGGAAAGCTTTTCTTCGATAGCTTCTCCTTTGACTAAGTTGACTCAGAAGAACATTGAATTTTCTTGGTCAGATGCTTATGAAGAAAGTTTTGAGAAATTGATAAGTTGACTTCGGCTTTAATCTTGACTTTGCCGAAAGACAATGATAGGTTTGTGGTTTATTTTGATGTATCTCTAGTAAGGCTTGGTTGTGTTTTAATGTAGCATGGGAAGGTGATTTCCTCTACTTCCAGGCAGTTGAAGGTACATAAGAGGAATTATCCTACTTATGATTTAGAGTTATTGGTGGTTGTGTTTGCATTGAAAATATGGTAGCATTATTCGTATGGTGTTCACGTGGATACCTTTTTTGATCACTATAGTCTTCAGTATATGTTCACGTAGAAAAAGCTAAATCTCTGGCAAAGGAAACAACTTTAGCTTGACAAGGATTATGATATGAGTCTTCACTACCACCCAGGTAAGGCTAATGTGGTTGCTGGTGCTCACAGAAGGTTATCCATGGGTAGTATGGCTCATATGGAGGAAAGAATATGGGAATTGGTGATGGATATTCATTTCTTAGATAATCTTGGTATTCGTCTCTTGGACTCTAAGGATATTAGTATGATGGTGCAAGAAGTGGTCCTATTGTCTCTTGGTGTAGAGATTAAGAAAAAGAAAGCGCTGGATCTTGTATTGATAAAAATCAAGAGTGATGTTGTTGGGAAAAAGGTTGTGGTGTTTGAGATCAGTGGTGATGGTAATTTACGATACCAAGGGAGGTTGGTGTTCCTAATATCGACGGGTTGTGACAAACGGTTTTGGTTGAGGCACATGAGCCATTCTATGTTGTTCATCCCGTTTTGAAAAAGATGTATCATGATCTCAAGGAGGTCTATTGGTAGAATGGTATGAAGAAGGATGTGGTTGATTTCATGGCAAAATTGATAGTGTGTCAAAAATTTAAGGTTAAGCACGTAAGGCCTGGTGGGTTGTATCAAGAAGTAGAGTTGCCCGAATAGAAGTGGGAGATAATCAATATAGATTTCATTACTAGTCATCCTGGGTCTCTGGAATAATTTGATTCAATTTGGGTCATCATGGATAAGATGACTAAGTCTACGCACTTCTTGCCAGTGCAGACTACTTTCTTAGAGGAGGATTATGTGAAGCTGTATCTTCAAGAGATTGTGAAGATACATATGTTACGTGTCTTAATTATTTATGATAGTGGTACATAATTTACATCTCATTTCAGTAGTCTTTCCAGAAAGGGTTAGGTACTAAGGTTAGTCAAAGAACTGCTTTTCATTCGTAGTTGGATGGGCAAACGGAGAGAATAATTTAGACATTGAAGGATATGCTTTGGGCGTGTGTGATTGATTATGGTAGCAATTGGATTGAGCATCTACCTTTGGTGGAGCTCGCTTACAACAATAACTATTATTTTAGTATTGGTATGGCTCCTTTTGAGGCATTGTGTGTTAGGAGGTGTAGATCTCCTATTTGTTTGTTTGAGCTCGGGCAGGCGGACATATTGGGTCCGAATTTAGTTTATCAAGTGGTGGAGAAGGTTAAGGTGATTTGGGATAAGCTTAAAGCTACCTAAATTTTCCAAAAGTCCTATGTGGATGTTAGGCGTAGATACTTCGAGTTTGAGGTTGGGGATAGGGTGTTCCTCTATGTGTCTCCCATGAAAGGAGTGGTGCAGTTTGGAAAGAAGGGGAAACAAAGTCCTCGATTTATTAGTCCTTATGTGATTTTGCGGAGAGTTGGCAATGTTTCTTATGAGTTGGAGTTTCTATCTAACTTGAGTTTGGTTCATTCGGTCTTTCATGTTTCTATGTTGAAGAAGTGCATTGGGGATCCTTCTTAGGTTGTTCCTTTTGAAGGATTGGGTATTTCAGATTCACTGTCTTATGAAGAGGTATTAGATAACAAACTTGGTAGGTTGTAGACCAAGGATGTGGCTTCAGTTAAGGTTCTATGGAGGAGCCATAAGTTGGAAGAAGCTACTTGGTAAGTGGAAGAGAAAATGAAGTCCAAATATCCGCATTTGTTTTCTGCTCCTAAAATTAATGTAGAGGGTATGTGTCTTTAACACATCTTTATTTTCTGAGTTTACTAATGGAAATATTAACATCTTTGCCTCTTTTTTTCAAACTTTGTTAAAATGATGTTTCATAATCCAAATGACAATGTGTGTGGTTACCCCTACCTTGTCGGTCATTTGGGCATGAATGTTCCTAGTGGTGAGACTGAAATATCTTGGGTTTTTCCCCTTAGAAAATTTCCTAGAGTTTCATTCTCTAGACCCAATACGACTCATGCATAGGAGCCATATATTTGGGGTACGAGTGGTATGGTCTTGTCATATGTTGACCAGTGTTAGTTGGTGGGATGATTGTGATCACTAGAATAGGTATGACTTAGGATTATGAGTCATAAGGTCTTGGTTCAAGTCGTATCAGGGACTCGTATGGTGGACAATATTTGATCCTCCTTGTATTTCATTCTGCTAGGGATACGGATCATAGATATGGATCGTATAGTGTGGTTATGACTTAGTTGGATGTGTTGCATACTGAACAATGTATGATCCATGGTTGAGGATTGGGTACGGGTGGTGGGTACTGATCGTATTGGGAGTGTAAAACTCATATAGGTCTCTCGTATTCCTGTGACGGGATTTTTAAGGGACTTAAGTGGGGATTTTCTGGACATTTCCCTACTTACCCTAATTAGGACCCGTGACTTCTAATACACTTAGGAGGTTATTTACCCTATTATTCTATTAATTAACACTTATAAACTACTACCAAAATACTCCATAATTCACTTAAGAGATTTTGGGGCAAGAAGTCTAGGGTTTTATCTTGAGGATTTCTTTAGGGCTTGCTTTGTGATTTATTTATGTCAATTGCTTGGTATAAGGCATAATTCTCTTACGTCATTTTAATTTCAACTAAAGGCATAGTTTATATAATTGAATTCATGGTTTTACTATTTCATGATAATGGCTTTCAACTATTATTTGGGGGTTTTAATTTTAAATGCTTTGTTATGGTTCCCTATGATTTTAATTATGCTTTTACATGCATTAATGGTTGTTTTGGAAAATTGGATTGCATGATAATGGTTTAATGGTTTTGGAATTTGTTTTTGTTATATTATGCCCCCAAGATGTTTGATAAAATTCTTATAAAGATATTTCCATTGCATGGACTTCTTTTAATGGAACTCTTGCAAGTTTTAAACTCGGTAAAGGAACTTTGCATGATTTAAATGGTTTGAAATGCTAAAGGCTAACTGGTTATGGTTGTGGAGAACATGGAAGTCTCCCAAGTGCTTTAATGTGTAATATGGTAGGGCACTTGAAAGTCCCCTTAACCTAAATGGTCTTTCTATAGATATTACTTGCATTTAAGGGGTGGTATGATGATACCACTATTATTTCCCTTGGTTAATAAAATGGTAAATGGTTTTGGTTGGTTATTTGGAAACAGTTTTAATTGGGCATTAATGACTGGGTATGTAGCAAAGTCGTTGAAGATGGTGGTTTCGAGGGGACCAAAATTGGAAATTCGTATTTTCCTATATGAGGATTGTTCTTAGTGGACCATGTGCATGATTTCATACTATTGGGGGATGTACTAGTCATCCCATTGGATACTTCCCTAGTCATCTGACTACACACACTGGGGCCCTTTCAACCGGGGGAGATGAACCCATATAACTCATTGGCGGTTTAGGACGACCAAGCTATACAACCCAGGTAAAGGTTTTTAATGCATGCTAAACACCGTTCCCTTTCCCGCCACTTATATATGTATGGTTTTTTGGTCGAAAGAATTTTTTTTATTCCAACCAGAACATTTAATGTACAATTTTCCATGTCTTTACTAACTATTACAATTCTAATTTACACTACATTAAACCGAATAGTTATTCAAATTTTCTACTATATCTTTCCATTTGCTCTGTTGTTGGCCTTTTATATGGACTTAAAGGCAGATATCTTTAATCAGTTATGTGTTGTTCTTGAATAGGGCTTTGAATCTGTGTACATTCCTTTCCTGCCAAATTTGATAAACTGTAGTAGAAAACTAGCATATGAGGACCTGTGACCTTGCTTTTGAAGTGTGGACAGTAGTAGTTAACCATGTGATTTCAGCTGTCCAGGTGTGGATTTGTCCGTGAATGTGCAGCCATTTCAACAAGGTGCTCCAGATCTGTTTAGCATATGTGCATTCAATGAATAGATATTGAAATGTTTCCTTAGTTCCTGAACAATAGAGTACACAACCAACAGTTACATTTATGCCCCATTTCTCAAGTCTTTCAACTATTGCTAACCTCCCATGCAAAGCCAACCATATTATGAACTGGTGTCTGGGGATGGTTACTTGTGATTGCACCAAGTTCCTCCATATTACCTTGGGGTGTTGTGGAAGCATTGAGTAGTATAATTTCTTGATACTGAACTTTGATCCCACTGTGAACTGTGCTAGATGTTTTAATAGGTTTCCAGGTAAGAGTCCTTGCTTTGCATCAAATATTTTCCTGACAATCCAGCATGCTTGTTTAGGTGTGCTCACTGACTCCAGTTCCTTACCTTTGATATAGAAGTTGTGAATCCACTGTACCCACAAGGTGTCTTTCTTATTTTATAATGTCCATAACAGTTTGCATATAGCAACTTTGTTCCACCTCTTAAACTCTATTATGTTAAGCCCTACAACAGCTCCTGGTAAGCACATGGCTTCCTAAGATACTAGTGACTTCTTTGACTTTTCAACACCACCTGTCAAGAGGAACACCCCGCAAATTTGTGTGACCATGGATATGACCTTTTTTGGCAGTAAGAACACTTGTTCCCAGTAAGTTTGCATTTCAAAATATACACTTTTAATCAGTTGCAATCTACCACTATAGGAAAAGAGTTTAGCAGCCCAACATTTGACTCTTGCTACTATTTTCTCAGCTAGAGGCATAGATTTTTGAATAGTAAATTTCCTGGATGAGAGTGGCACCCCCAAAGACTTAAAAGGCATTTCCCCTACAGTGAACTACATATCCCTCAATATTTTTTGTTTGAACTTACCCCTGCTACATAAAAAGAGCTTTTATCTAAATTATCTTTCAGCCCTGAGATAGAAGAGAAGTGCTCAAAATCCTCCAACATCAATTGGATAGACAATTGGTCTGCTCTGTAGCATAGCAATAAGTCATCAACAAAACATTGTGAGTTAGTTGCAATTTGACACATCTTGGGTGGTAGTTGAAGTTTGTATTGTGCCTCAACTACTTTAGTGATTTGTTTAATTACTCCATCACCAGCATAAAAAGATACTGGGACATAGGGTCTCCTTGTCTAAGTCCCTTCTTAGTAGCAAATTTCTTAGTTAAGCACCCATTTACAAGTACAGTATAACTAACAGTAGTTAAACAAGTCATTATCTATTCAATCATTTTTGCAGGGAAGCAATATTCAACAAGGATCATCCTCAAGAATCCCTATTCAACTGAGTCATAAGCTTTCCTGATATCTATTTTCATGAAACATCTTGGGGAAACATGTTTTTGGCCATATCCTCTAATTAGTTCATGAGCCACTAGTACATTATCTAAAATACTTCTGTCCTCAATAAATACAGGCTGTGAGTGACCCACTATAACATCTACCATTGGCTTTTATTTTACAGTGAGGATCTTAGCTATAATCTTGTATAAAGTAGTGCAGCATTCTATTGGCCTATACTCCTTCACAAAATTATGACTATCTACTTTAGGGACAAGGGTGATGGTTGCACAATTAATGATCTTCAATAGCCTCCCATTCTCAATAAATTGTAAAATTTCCTTAGTGATCTCCTATCCCACTATTGACCATTTAATTTTTAAAAACTCTATTGGAAAACCAACAATACCTGGTGCCTTGTCATAGGGAAGGTGTTAAACTATCTGAAAGACCTCCTACTCTGTCACTTCCTGTATTAGTTGCTTCTTTTTCTCATTATTCAGTGAAGGACCATATCAGGCTATATCAATATTGAGGTAAGGCAATTCACTTGCTGCAGATCCCAAAAGATGCTAAAAAAATTGAGTGAATTCCTGTTGGATTTGGGGTGGCTCTATGATCCTAATTCCGTGTTCATTACAGATAGAACCAATTCTATTCCTTGCTGGTCTATTTTTTAACTGAGCATGGAAGAATTTTGAGTTGGAGTCTCCATGTGCTATCCAAATTTCCCTGGAATTCTGCCTCAACACCTGTTCATTTATCCAATCCCACTTTTGGAGTTGAGCAGTAACATATTTCTCATGCTGGATCAAAGTTGTTTCAAACATATTAGCATTCAAATCTACTTGCACTTGTTGCAACTCTGATCTTAGTTGTTGTACTTTCTGCTTCAGTGAGGACATCTGTTGGTTTATATTTTGAGCTTTAGTTCCAATCCTCAACAACTTCTGCCACACTGAGTACATTACATACCCTTAGATATAGTGCACCCAAATTTCTCTCACCATACTATGGAAATTATCTTACCTTAATTGGACATTCTGCTACCTAAAAGGTCTTTTAGTAACTTGTATCTACACCTTTATGTTGAAAGTGATTGGTGAATGATCTTAGCATCTTGGTTGTCTGAATACATCCTCTAAAGCCCCAAACTTCATAAACCATGCTGCATTTCCTAGTAACCAATCTATTTTGCTATATATTCTAGCAGTTGCTTCTCTCCTAGTAAATGAAATGTAATCACATCCATGTTTAGGTAGAATACCTAATCCTAGCTGCTCTATACAGTCCTGGAAGTCCTGTATGTCAGTTTGTTGAATAGGGGCTCCATTAAGCCTGTCAGTTACAGAGAGACCTGTATTAAAATCACCTAATATGACCCAAGGATCAGTTATATGCTGGTGAATTTCTTTCAACTACTCCCACATGTCTTTCCTACCTATAGTTGTATTATAACCATATATAAAATCCATAAAACTGGTGAATCTGGATCCTTTATCCTCCACATAACAGTGCACCAGTTGTAATGTAGCTAATTCAATTGTGACCTTAACCTGTTGGTGCTTCCAGCATAGCCATAGTCTTCCTGTCTAATTCACATTATAGTCAGTTGTACATGTCCATTCCTTACCCACCATTTTTGTGATGGTATCTTTTTTACTACCCGTTATTTTTATTTTTAAGCAACCCATTAAATCAATTTTATTGTAATTCAGAAAGAATTTGAACTCTTTCTGTTTAAAGGGATGGTTCAGCCCTCTTATATTCCAAGAGTAGAAAATCACGTTGGAGCTCTAGAAGGCTGCTCATGACCCTCAGTAACTCCCAATAAACTTAATTGACTTGCCTCATGGATGGTTCTTTCCTCTAGTCCCCTAGTTTTGCTGCAACTTTCAGCTGAATTTGCAGTCTTTTCTTCCTATATTGTCACTTTTCCCTTGATTCTCCTGGCTTCTTGCTTTTTTAAGTTATCACTATCAGTAGCTTTAGTATGATCCTGCTGACTTGGTGCAGCTGTAGGAGCAATTTTTCGCATCCATTGTGTAGGACCCAAGGTCTTCTCCTGTACTGGTGCTTTAGGAGGTTCAGGGTGATGTTTTTCTTGTTTTTTTAGTGGACATTTGCGCGTCTCATGTCGCAAAATCACACAATCTTGACAGTACTCTGGCCACTAATCATAGTCTAGGTTCTAATTTTTGTTATTACCATAGGGCTCCTCTATCAACATATTTTCAAGTAATAGTTATGTCACATCCATTTCTATTAGCATTCTAGCATAGGAAATTCTACCCTCTCCAGCAGTTAGGCCATAAGTGCATATTGTTTTACCTAAGTAGCTTTCTATTCTGCTCAAGTTATCGATAGACCATTATTGAATTGGTAGGTTAGGGAAGATAACCCATAATGACACAAGTTTCAGAGACTCTTTAGTTCTTTTAAAATTTGGAACCTATGGTTTCAGAACAAATTCTCGATAGTCGTATGTGTATGGTCCATTGTTAAGGACTTTTGTTCTATCATCTTCATTCTCAAACCAAAATATGAAATATCCATCATCATTTAGGAAAACTTGACGTGTTGCCACAAATATCCAGAATGTATACACAAAGTGCAACATCTATTTAAACGATGGATTTTTCCCAACAACATATCCTATTAATGCACAATCCCATTTCCTTTTTTGTTTTTCCACATCATCCAGATTTAATTGAACCATTTTAACCCCATTCTTCATTACAGATGGAAAGTATTAAAGTTTCTTACCCATCATCGGAAGCTTGCTTTGCTGCTCAACTGGTATGGAGCTTGCTGAGAATGTGAGCTTCCTCATCACCTATGTTAAGGCCCCCCCACATATTTGACATTGTCGGGTGGAGTTTTGGTTGTTTGAGCATTTTGAGGGTTTTGGGTTGGGACTTTCGTCAAACATTTCGAACCACTACTGGTCCCCATCATCCATTCAGCTAGTTGGGTTGTAGGCAGTGGCTGAGGAACCCCCATTTTATGTGTAACTATTCTCACTGTAGAGCCACTACTAACCCCTGTTACTTTTTCATCTAATTGAACTGGAGATTGTTTAGTAACCTCCATCGCTGGAGAGACTAGATTCTCTTTTGATGCAAATTGTTGTTGTTGTGTTGCCAACGGTCCTGCAAGTGTTACCTTGGTCGTGATTTTCGCCTTCGCCTGTCATTTTCAAGCCATTTCCGACATCGGCGTATGTTAGCTATCATTGTATAATATGCGCCCCTTTCTTCTCTTAGCCCCTTATTCCTCCCCTATATATGCATGGTTGTATGCATTATGGATGGTTTTACTTGGTTTTATAACTGGAATTATTTTATCCTTATCATGAGATTCATGCTAATGGCCACTCCATAACCCCGTCTACTGGCGGCTGTTTACCTACACTATGGAGGAACTAGCCATTCAACTCCTCCTATTTAGCATGCAGATTCAGTATCAGTATTTGGATTGAAGTGGTGAGCTTCCATCCTTTCGATAGACATCATTTTATATTATGGATTTCTTTAAAAACTTTTCTTTTATTTGGATATTGGTTTTAACCATGGTTGGGGGCATGTCCCAACCGAATTTGTGTACTCATTTGTATAGAGGCTTTGTGGTACTTCTAGGGGTTAGTATTGGCAGAATCAATATTGGTGTCATCCTCTGCATTGGAATAGGCTGGTGGGTTGACACCACATCACAGGATTTCTCACTGTTCCATCATATTACATTTTGGATTTGAATATATTAAATTTTGTCTAACTTAGTTGGTTATGGCTTAGTTTATGGACTATGGTTTGATTTGGTGTGGTTGGGAGGTTGGTGTGTTATGTTTGGAATCGGTTGGTTCGGTCACGGTTGTGACCTTATCCCAGATTCTTGATGAGAACATTTACGCTATCTTCTTATATGTTCAAAATTCAGCCTATCATAGGCTGGATAAAGGTTGATGGGTTGGGAAATAGGGGGCGGTTCCCGGTCCTAGTTGGACTTGGGATGCCCTTAACGACAAGGACCGGGGTTGGGTCATGTCATGGATCCCACACCCACCCAATTTCCAATTTCTTAACTTTTTGACCAATAGGTTGAAATGAGAATAGGTTCCTCGGGACCCGAACCAAGAGTCCTCCTAGCATAAAATCGACATTTGGGAACTGCTGGAATTGTCAGAATTTCCATTTGATGTAGTTTGGATGAAGTTTTTGACCGGTTCCCATTTGGAACCAGTGTAGACTTTAAAATAGAGAATTTTCTTTAAAAACCAAATGAACTTCCAGATAACCAAATGGTCAGTTCCACGAAGTCGTAAATGACTGGGAGAAGCTATAGAGAAGTTCTACAATGGCAGCATACCCAGTGTATTCCCACATAGTGGGGTATGGTAAGGGTAGAGTATACGCAGACCGTACCACTACCTCAGGTAAAGTTCAGAGGTTGTTTCCAATAGACCCCCGGCTTTGAACCGATAACAATATACCGAACACAAAAGATAAGTGCATATAAAGTAGTACAGTACGCAAAATAAACTAATAGTATAACAAACACCAAATATAAGTTTATATAAACTAGTACGGTATGGAAAATAGCTACACAATAATACTATATCCACAACACCACGAACAAGAAACTTCAGAAAAAAGAATGCTCCCCTACTGTTAAAGACGCACTCCCACCCCCTAGACATCTACCCTAATTCGCGTCCTCCACACCTTTCTATAAAGGGTCATGTCCTTCGGAAGCTGTAACTACTCCATATCATGCCTAATAAAATCCCTCTAATATTTCTTCGGTCTACCTCTACCCACCTAAAACCATCCATAGTCAAGGTCTCTTACCTCCGCACTGGAGCATCAGAGCCTGTAAGACCTTGCAAAAATTTTCGTCGTCTAATCCCTTTAAAGCATGCCAAGAGAGGTCTCACACTTAGAAATTTTAGCTAAGTGTTGGGACTTAGTCATTTCCAAAGCCTTTGCACTTTAAGGATTTTATTTAAGACATTCCCGATCTTGGAAGATTGATTTTTTAGTTGAATCATGATTGGGGAAGTCCATAGTACATCTCGGGTGAGTTTTGGGTTTTTCGAACTAGCATAAGGGTGAGTTTGGACATTCAAAATAGTGATGAATCATGATAAGCCCACGACAACGAGATTTATTTCCATTTCTTGAAGTCGCGACAACGAGATTTATTCCCATTTCTAGAAGTCGCGACACAAGATTTATTCCCATTTCTGGGAGTCACGATGCGAGATACATTCCTGTTTCTGGAAGTCGCGCCATGATGGTTAGTTACATGGGAAAGAGAGGCCAAGGGGTAGTATAGTCCTTTTCCCCCATCCCCAATCCATCCAAGCACAAGATTTAAGCCTATTCTAAGAATATTAGGTTTATTTTTCATCAAATTTTCTCAAATTAGAAATCCTAAGCTTCAATACTCCACCATCATTATTCTAAATTAGTTCAAGATTCGAAGTTCCCATTCCAAGACTTTTAAGAATTTTCATTCAAGAGTACAAAGAGAATCTCAAAAGCAAGCTTGTTCATCTACGTTCATCATCAAAGGTATGTGGAATTTGAACAAGGATAAATCTTTCATCCTTCTGCCCAAAACCTTTTTTAAGTATTAAAGTTATATGATTTTTATGTGTTCTCACATGAATTTAAAGCTAGGGATTATACCCATTATTGTTATATACAAGCTTATGATATTTCCAATGTTTTAGAAGTTGAATTACATGGGTATGTTCATATTATTATGCTTATTTCTGAAATTTCCAGATTTTATGATGAATTATGAACATTTATATTATTAAGCATGAATTTTGAGATGTTTTATCATTATATTGGTACACGTATCATTAAGCCCTATTTAAAGATTGCTATTCAAAGACTTGTTGTGTTATAAGCACCCCATGATTAGAATACTTTCAGATTATTGAGAAATATTTCACCTTTTGGTCTCAGAATAGATTTGAAATCCACTTTACAGATTCAGATTATAGATTTATAGTTGGTTTTCATTATAAACAATTAGATTACTTTTTAAGTAGATTTTTCTTGAGATTTTGAGCATGAGATTGGGATTAGTATTTAGCACCGAGATGGGTACGTTACTACGGTTTCATACCCCAGAAGTACGTGCCAATGTAGGATTTAGATTATTCCCACTTCTATGTGGATGACTGAGATTGTGATCACTAAGATGAGATTGTTCTATTCTGATGGAAAGGGTAGAACAACCCTAACCTTACGGGGGCTAGTTGTGGGACACCATGGATATTCACATAGTGTACATGTCGGTTAGAAGAACCTCCCAAATAGATGCCCCCTACTCTTAAAACAGTTTTAATTATTTGAAGTCTTGAGATAAAGTGTTTACTATGCAGAATAATTTCCAAACTTCTTTAGCCTATACGATTTGAGAACAAGAACAGAATACAGATTTTAGAACTAAGTGTATTGACTCACAAGATTCATACTACATGCTTTACTATTCATGATTTATGAATTTTAGATTTTATATTTTACTCAAGCTATGTGAGTCATTTACAGTTAGCATACATGATTTGATAAACTATGATGATATTGTTTACTTATTGCATGCACACCCATATACTCAGTACATCCTCAAAGTACTGACCCACATATACGTCTATGTGCTACATTGTCTCATAATGTAGGTTCAGATGCTCAGTGTCAGTAGTGACAGTGTTTTTCGAGCATCTCCTCTACATCCCTGTGGTTGGTGAGTCCTCATAGTTTGGGGACTTGGCTATTCATGTTTTAGTTTATTAGTAGATGTTTATTTATTTATTTTAGATAGTTTGAGTCAGCTAGGGCCCATCCCAGTGGCTTTCTAGATTTAGTTAGTAGAGGCTTGTCGGACTACCAGATTCATTCTTAGAACTTAGTTGTCGTATTCAAACTTTTTAGTTTGGTTTTTATCAGATTTAGGAGATTAGTATATGTAGATACGTTCAGATTTTTCAGCTAGATTTCCGCATTTATGATGATATCACATTCATACTTTCCCGTTTTGAGATTCAGATGTAGTAGGAAGCAGCCAGGGTTAGCTCAGGATTACTAGTATTTTAGAGCACCGTGTTGCGTCTCGGGAACTAGATTTTGTGGCATTACAAAACCCCTCCTCTTCACATGCCCGAACCATTGTAAACTCACTTCTCACATCTTGTCCTCTACCAAGGAAACTCCGACCTTCACTTGAATAATTTCATTCCTCACCCGATCTTTCTTGGTATGTCCACACATCCATCGCAACATTCGCATCTCCACCACCTTCAACTTTTGGATGTGGGAGTTCTTAACTAGTCAACACTTCGCTCCATACAATATAGACGGAAAGACTACCACTCTGTAAAACTTACCTTTAAGCTTAGGGGGAACCTTCTTATCATATAAAACTCTCGAAGCGAGCCTCCATTTAAACTCCCCCTGCCCCAATACGATGCGTAAAATCCTCGTCAATCTAACCATTGCCCTCAATCATAGACCCTAGATACTTGAAACTCTCCCTCTTCTGAATGGCCTGAGAGTTTATATTTACAACAACTCCAGCCTCCTACGACACATCACTGAACTTAACTCCAAGTAGTCCGCATTGGTTCTACTTAACCAAAATCCTCTAAACTCAAGCGTCTGTCTCCAAATCTCTAACTTATCATTAACTCCACCCCTAGTCTCGTCAATCAATACCATATTATCTGCAAATAACATATAACAAGGCACGTCCCTTTGAATATGTCACGTCAAATAATCCATCACCAAGGCAAATAAAAATGGTCTAAAAGTTGATCCCTGGTGCAACCTTATTAAAATTGGGAAGTGCCTCGAATCTCCACTTACCGTACTCACAAGAGTCTTTGCACCATCATACATATCCTGAATAGACCTAGGGTACGCCATGAGCACCCCTCTAGTCTCCAAGCATCATCATACATATCCTGAAGCTCTAATGGAAATAATCAGTGGAAATATAGAAAATGACCTGAAGGGTCATTACAATATCTATTACTAAAGGAACTTTTATCCATGAAAGTTAAGGATTAGGATGTACCTGAAATCTCAAACAAGTGAGGATACTGGGTCCACATCTCGATCTCGATCTCCCAAGTAGCCTCCTCTACTGGATGGTTCCTCCACTCAACTATACCTATAGGAATTTCCCTAGTGCAACTTGTAATATCTCTAGCCAAAATGAGCACTGGATCCTCCACGATGGTCAAATGCTAATCCAATTAGACTGAGTCCTATCGAAGCTCATGAGAAGGATTAGGAAAGTATCATTGCGATATAGAAACATGGAAAACTTGATGGACAATAGAAAAATCTGGAGGTAAAGATATCTCATAAGCCACCTCACCATCTATGCGAAGAATCTTAAAAGGAGCAATATATCTGGGACTGAGCTTGCCCTTCCTTACGAACCTCATCACACCCTTCGGGGAAAAACTCAAAGGAATACTCTATCACCAACTACAATTCTCTAGGAACAGAGTGTACGGCTTGCATAGGCCTTCTTTCTATCAGACAACTCTTGAATAAAATCAATACCACGGGTTTGAATCTTAGAATTATCAAACCATCCAATCGAAAAACAACATATCCTACCATACAAAGCCTAAATGGTGCAATCTCAATACTATAATGATAACTATTGTTATATGCAACCTCTATTAAGGATTTGTGCTCTTCAAACTATACTCCAAAATCCATAACACAGGCTTAGAGCTTATCCTCAAGAACTTAAGTAATCTGCTCTGACTGGCAATATGCCTGCGAATGGAAAATTGTACTAAGATCCACCGGAGTACACAACTCTTCCTTAAAATCACTCCTAAATCTAGAAGGGAAAATAGAACCTTGGTTTGAAATAATAGTTATGGGCACACCATGCAAATGGACTATCGAATGCACATAGATGTGGACTAACCTCTCGATATTAAAAGACATTTGAATAGGAATAAAGTGTGTTGAGTTGGTCAATTGATCCATAATGACAAAAATATAATCCAAACCATATGAAGTACGAGGAAAACCTCTAAAAATATCCATGGTAATTCACACCCACATCACCTAAGGAAAGGGAAATCTCTCAATCAAACTACCTGGTCACTAATGCTTGGCCTTTACATGCTAACAACAAAGGCAACGAGCTACTAAATTCACCACATCACTCTTCATACCACTCCACCAATAATGTTGTCTCAAAACTCTATACATCTTGGATGTGCCGGATAAATACAATATCTAGAGCCGTGAACCTCATGAAAAATCAATTAAATAAAGTCATCAATCCTTGGAACATAAATGCATCAATAAAACTAAAAAATAACCTTAGAATCTATGGTGTTACTCTTGGACTCACAACGCAGCACCTTCTCACTAAGGAAATGAAGTTCTCTATCCTGAATCTGCTCAAATGATAAAAGCCTTACCTTAACACTAGAAACAATCCTCATAGTGTGTGAAATATCAATACAAACCATCAAGTTTTCTAAGGACTGAATGTCCTATCATGGACCAATTCATGAGTTGTGATGGCACCTTTTAAGACCTATCAATAGGTAAGCCAACACTATAACATGGAATTAAGGAAATGGGTTACTTTGGTATAATTGCCCCATAAGGGCCACAATAGATAAACAAATCATAATCAACAATATTCAACAATAAAAAATAAACTATGGATACCAATTCCTATGACCTGGTAATATTAGTACAAGAGCATCTACGTTCGACCGTAGGAACTACAACTTAATTTCTAAATGGTTTTATACATTTGTCTTGAATACAAAAGACTGAATACTGATAGGAAGGAAATGGACGACTCGAAACTCCAAGAGCTCACCATATCTCCAAAAGATCAACACAACATGATCTAAATACAGCGGCGGCAACTAGTACTCAAGTTTGCACCCAAAAGTACAAAAGTGTAGTTTGAGTACCAAAACTGTGGGCACTCAGTAGGCATCATCGGTTGAGCAAGCTAAATTATGATATAATGGCGATATAAATCAAGACAATATATAAAAGTCAAGGTACAGAATTGAACCTGAATCCTCTTCATTATCATTGAACAAGTAATTAATCAACTAAAACAATGATACAACATCTTATATCAATACATACCACATTCGTCATATAAAATGAATAGTCAATCTAGAATCGTAGAGAAACATATATACGATTGCAATTGCATAAATACAAAGTTCAACACACATACAACCATTAAAGCATAAAGTAAAAGAACTTACCATGATGTCCCATACCATCGGGAAGTACACACAAAAAAACATAAAGTAAAGAACTTATCACGGAGTCCCATACAATCGTAGAGTGCATTAATAGATCAATTATAATCAAATCCAGATAAATATATAACCAACTCATATTTATTAATGATTTCTACATTTCCCATAAATGGACAATCCCAAAGATCGATAATCATTACCCATTTAGAACAATTGCATTAACATATACAAAAGTAATCATTAACAAAGTTTTATAGTCATTTCGATATCTAAGATGTCAATACACTCTACCTAGTCATTATTAACTAGCCCTCACATATTATTAAATGACTAGTTTTCTAGTCATTTTGTGGCCTCAAGCATTAGCCTAAACAACTCAATTATATACTCCTCATTCATGAAGTAGCCACTAATTATTTATTCACTAAGTAGCCAAAATTTACATCTATTCAAGAAGAACAACTAAACCATAGTAGTCATTTAGCAAAGGTTCGTCCCTAGTTATCACAGGTGCACTAGTCATCACATAGGAAGGATATTATATATTTTAAAACTCACTTATCTATCTATTAACAAACACCTCTTACTTTTTAGCACCATAAATATCTATGTAAATAATTAAGCCACCAACAGAATTGCATACTAGACATCAATATCACTAATCATTAAAAATGGTAAGTCTATTATCATCATTAGCCCTTTAAAACCATAATTACTAGCTACCACAACTTAACTACACAAGGTCCACCAACTAGTATTATAGTCTTCTAGCCATCAGTTAATATAACCATTTCATATACACAACTAATTTGCAAAATCCCATAATTTATCCATTTATTCGAGAAAAATATATCCACTAAGTGATTTCTTAGTTGTACACATGGTTAATCTTACTAACTAGTCTTAACTCAATATTTGGCATAATCTATTTTTATTCACTAACTAGAATTAATAATAGCTATGCCACTTAAAAACAGATTAGTAGTAGAGGATTATAGATAACTTTTCAAGGACAACATCATATCCTCAATGCACATATGGGTGTAATCATACAAGGGAATAAACACACATATGCCTATATATTTACATATATACTTACCATACATTGCATCCTTTTTACATCAATATGCCCTATGGATTCACTGGGCATCATCATAACATCAATACCTCTTTTGGATTCACCGAGCATCATCATAACATAAACATCTCTTTTGGGTTCACCGGGCATCATCATATCATCAGTATATCCTCCGACCTTGTCAGGCAGCAACATAACATCAATATATCTTTCGGACGTACCGGGCATCATAGTATCATCAATGTATCCTTCGAATGTACTGGGCATCATAATATCATCAATATATCCTCTAGATGTATCGGGCATCATAATTTTATAAATATATCCTCCGAATGTACCGGGCATCATAATATCATCAATGTATTATCTAATGTATCGAGCATTATTATATAATCAATATATCCTCTGAATATACTGTTATCATAATATCATCAATATATCCTTTGGATGTACCGGGCAACATAATATCACCAATATTCACTATAGCATTAATATTTATCCAAGAGAAAATATATACATGTATATAGCTAAATCAATATCAAGTACGAGCCCCACAAACAATAAAGTGTAGAAAAGTAAGGGAAGGCATAATATGGTACCTCACCAATTATCATCAATACCTTATAATAGCAAGTTCATGATCACACATATTCATATAGTATGAACACTCAATTCTTTACCGACTTGACATGATAATTAGCATGGTCAATCAAAAGCCATGGTCATACTTTCTACAATCTCTCTTATTAGGCATGATTCACAAACATAAGTTTAGTCACTAGGGTTGAGCATAATATGAGTAATGGCATAATTCAAGTCTCACATAGTAAGCAAGCCAAAGTTAAGTGATAGAATAGCCATAGGTTATACTTACAAGACTTTCCAATGCTCCAAGTAATGTCAATAAGATATTCAATCATGTATGTGCATTATTTCCAAAATCATCATCATCAATAACCCACTTACAGGGTTTACCGACCATATTACCAAAGCATATTCTAGATGTTTATCAAGTATATAGGTCACTAATGAAGTTGCATAGTTCAAGATTAAGGCGGGTCAAGTTCCACTTCTAATATCCCAAATTATCCTCTTCAGTTCTAAATTCTACCCGAAATTAGACTAAGTTATCTAAGTGGTATCTCAAAGGTTTATCAGTCCACACTAGTTCTATAAGAAAATTCTTTCTCAAGTATTACTCTTAAATCAACCAAACATTTAAGGAAAATTTGATAACTAGGCATGTCTAAAGTCAACTTACCCGTAAGATTAGTGAACAAGGTCACTTCGTTTAAACTAGAAAACTAGAGAATTCTCATGCTATTCATGAGATAACAAGTTAAACTAACCAAAGTTATAGACTAGGGGTCAATTATCACATCTTATGCATTCAATAGCTTAAGTGATTCAATTAGTTCCAAAAAATACCATATACCATTTTATCCCTTAAGACCCCGCCAAATCTTATTAAGATATGATAATTATAATACGATAAAGCTTAATCTTACTACAGCTAAGCCTAACAAACCTTGTATCCAAATAGGTCATGAACCAACAATCTTTGCTTTTCCTTTCCTCGAAGCTTCTTCAACAAGCCACACTATCAAAAACCTAATCTATACATTATTATTAGAATAACAACACCCATATTGCACCATTGTACATCGGGTCCAAAGCCACACCAAAACCCCCCCGAATGGGTCCAACATAAAGAAAATGAGTTTTTGAGACCCACCCAATGTTCAAATAACATTAGGGAGTTATAACCATTAATAAATAGGTGTAAACACCTATATTTGAGACTAAACTCATGCCTCAATCCATTTACGGTTTTGGGTTAAATAATTAAGAAATCAATGCCAAAATTGGAGGAATCTTACCTTATATATGATGTTAATATCGATAATACAATCTCCCTAAGCTTCGAATCAACACCCAACACACGCTTTAAAAGACTACTCTCTCAATTAGGGTTTTTGAGAAAAGAGGGGAAATGGCCTAATCTCATCCAAGAAAAGCTTTTAAATGACCATTCCTAGCCCCTTATCTATGGCAATCACACACACACACGTGCCGCTATCATGGTAGTCACGATCACACCAATGACCCATGCGATCATGGTACCTTGGTTGCATCATGTCACAGTTGGAACTTGGAATAAATTCAATGATTCAACTAATGCCTCCAAATGGATCTGGAGTCCAATATGAGCAATTGCGATATGGAACCATATAGATTTTGATGGTTTGGACACATTAGCAAAGTCAGATTTTTCATCTGATATCGTTTTACTGAAGTATTTGCTCAGTGGATAATTGGATCTGACATAGATTTCTAAACATGGAAATAGTTATAAAAAACAAATGAATTGCCAAGTATCCAAACTATAAGTTACAACAAGTCATAAATGACTTGGGGCTACTATGGGAAAGATTTATTGGAAAAAAAGTTGGATGATAGAAAATGACATTAAGGGTCATTAAATGTCCTATGCCAATGACCTCTAAGAAACTAGAATATATGTCAAACTGCCCATACTCATTATCTTTTGACTCAAGGTATCTTCTACTACATTAGCTTTTCTCAGATTAAACCAAAAGGAAATATCATAATCCATAAGAAACCCCATCCATCTATGTTTCCTAGCATTAAGATCTCTCTGGGTCATAAGATTTTGAAGACTGCGATGATTGTATAAAATTTTACAATGCACACCATAAAGATAATGCCTCCAAATCATGAGTGGGGTAGTTGCACTCGTGCACCTTAAGTTGTCCCAAACCATAAGCAATAAAATGAAACTACTACATTAATACAAAACCTAGGTAAACAACAGAAGCATCACAAAACATGGTGAATACCTCACCCTCAATAGGAAGAGCTAATACAAGAGCTGAAGTAAGAAAATCCTTGAGCTTTAAAGAGCTCAACTCATACTCCTCAAACCATTAAAATGGAACATCCTTCTGAGTTAATCTGGTAATAGGCGCTGAAATAGTAGCAATACCCTTGGTGAATCGTTAATAATATTTGGCTAACCTAATGAAGCTATAAATCTTAGTCAGATATGTAGGTCTAGAGTAATGACGAATCACCTTAATATTTGTTGGGTCTACCATAATACCATCCTTAGACACCACATCTCCAAGGAATGTCACTAACTCATGCAAAAATCACACTTAGAAAACCTTGCAAAAACCACATAATTTCTCAAGGTCTGGAGTATAATCTTCAAATGTTGTGCATGCTCCTCTCAACTCCTTGAATACACAAGGATGTCTTTAATGAACAAAATCGTGGAGGAGTCTAAGTAAGTTCTAAAAACTCAATTCATCAAGTCCATAAATGTAGTTGGGGCATTAGTCAACCCAAAAGAAATCACAAGGAACTCATAATGACCATAATGGGTCCTAAGAGTTATCTTTAGGATATCCTCAGCCTGAATCCTCAACAGATGGTAACCAAATCTCAAATTAATATTAGGAAACATCATTACACACTAAAGCCAGTCAAACAAATCACAAATATGAGGCATAAGATAACAGTTCTTCACTATCATATTTTTAAGTTACCAATAATCAATACACCTACACATAGAGCTATCTTTCTTCTTCACAACAACACGGGAGCTCCCTAAGGACATACATTCAGCCTAATAAAACCCATACTAAGAATATCCTTAAGATGATAATTCTACTACTTAAACTCGAAGGAACCATATAGTATGGTGCCATAGAAATGGGTTGAGTGCCAAGCTGGAGGTCAATATAAAACTCAATCTCATAGAGAGGGGGAATACCAGGTAGGTCGATAGCAAACACATCAGGATATAACATATTATAGAAACATAGTCAAGAATTAGAAACTCCACTATACTATCACAAATATAAGTAAGATAAGACTCACAACCCCTTAAAATAAGCCTACATACATAAATAAGAAATAATACCCATCGGTTCATGGCTAACCACCCCATCCCACATTAGTGGGAGTTCATTGCATATAGCTAATATAATGGTCTTAGAAAAATAATCCATGACTGCATGATAGTGGGATAACCAGTCCATGCCATGAATCACATCAAAATCCTCCATATCCAAAACAATAGGATCAACATGATTAGAAACATCTCTAATAGTCACAATAAAGGATCAGAACACTTAATCCACTACTAAAGAATCACCTATTGGAGTAGATACACACAAAGGAATGGAAAATAAATCCTAAGATAACTCTAACTATAGAGCATAATAAGAAGATACATAAGAATAAGTGGATCCTAGATTAAATAAAGCAAGGGCTAACTGACGGCAGACAAAATCTTATATGTAATGATAATATCTGAAGACACTACATTGGGTCTGGAAAGTATAGTATATAACTAACTACGCCTGCAACCTGATTAGGCTGTTGATCGATCTTCTTTTCTTCCTGCTTAAGAACCCTCTTGAGTACCTTAGAAACCACCCCTAGAACCCTGAGAACCACCTCTAACTAAGGGATAAACTACTCTAATAAGGGAAACACTTAGAGATGAAGCAAAAGTCACCCACTTCTAGGGCATTCATGTGAATAATGAAAAAATGATCCATAATGGTAACATGTTTCTTGAGCTAAAAAAGAATGACGAGCCCAACCTACCCGGAGTAACCACCTTTACTAGAATATCCAAAAGATAAAACACTCAAGGACTGATGGCTAACTCGACTATCACAACCCAAACTAGAGCCTAGTCGTGACAGGTATATTAAGCCAATCATGAGTCGGCGACCACCCCTTAGCCTAAAATGTAGAACAAAATAAAGATAAACATCAAAAGAAAACCATTGATGGAAATAAATGAAGAAAATAAAAAGTCAGTCTAATAATCAAAACGAACAACTAACCCACACTTGTCCACAAAAGCCTCTAAATACCAAAGTACAATAGTAGTTTGGGACATGTCCCCAACCATGATAAAAATAGTTCATATTTCCCAAAATGTGAAAAGAAAACTAATGAAATAGTAAAGCTTTCTGGTTGATAGAGTCTCACCACTTCAAAGAAAATCGACCAATATCTATACTACCTAACTCTAGATAAGAAAAACAAATAAATCCCAGGGCCCTACATCATGAAATGATGTAGAACCCATGGATGGACAGTGGGATAAGCACTATCATGTAACTCATGGAAAGTTATAAAATAATGCCATATCAAAATACAGTCAAATCACATACATACATTCATACATATATATATAAGAAGTTGGGATAGGGTAACAAGTTATGAATATGAGAGTTTAAAGTCAGTAACCTGGACTGTGTAGCTCTATCCATCCTAAGGGCACCCATGGTTTATATGAGTTCAGCTCCTCTATTGAAAGGATATCAACATGTGTTAGCCATACGAACCAAGAAAATCTAGTGGATGGCCAAAGACACCAAGGCTCCAACAATCCCAAAAATGTATAATATGTAAATTATGCACAAGGTCATAATAACCCACACATTAAAAAATATGGTTTCCAGTATTGGTTCCACCGAGACCTCCACCTTCACGGCGAGCTACACAATCCTCTTTAAGACCAAATTAAAACATTTGTACATAATCCCATCCAATAACCAAGGAGTCGTTTATCAAGGCATTTACCAATTGGTATCATCATACTTATTTATGCTTGCAAGTTAATCCAATTATTACATTCCAATCTAATTAACTATGTTTATTCCTAAGTTCCTTTAAAAATCCAAAACCATGGCCACCAAGGCCTTTCAAATCTATTTTTATCCATTAAGACTTTATATGTAATACTATGTTCCACAAACAAGTTAAATCATGCATATATCAATGTTCCAAAACTAAATTACAAAGTGGGTTTAGTTAATGCCAATTCCAAACAAAATATCTATTGATTTATGGAAAACCCATGCCCCCCATTCCAACCGTATCAACCTATAACCGATTCAGCCATAAAATAATCAATTAAAGCATAACTAAAATATTTAAACCATGGGAAACATAATTCAAGTAATAATCTTCAATAATCCTCATCCCAATTTGAAACTCAACTATTAAAACCACCTGAACAACGATCAACATCTGCCATTAAATAAAATTTAAGTCTAGGTATGAGAGACATACCTTAAATACAAAATAATTTGGAGAAAAATCATGAATTAGATCCTAGATGTTTAATCCTTTGAAAACCCTAGCTTCTTTTTCTTTGGGATTTTAAGAGAAGAAGAGTGTATTAGATTTTGTTAACTGATGGAAAAAAGATTATTTTAGGTTCTTTAAGTTGTGTAATAATGTTTGGATATAAATAAAAGGCAAAAATAACTGCACTTAAAGCATGAAGGAAAACTGGTCCCAATCGCTACGACTAACCACTCGTGATGTTTGTTTATGAGTTGTTACCAAAGAGACCAAAGCTTGATCCTTCACTCGTATGGTCACAAGTCATACATTACGACTCTGACCTGACAAAATGACTCGTTATGTTGACTCATGTTCAAGGTAGAAACCTCAGGCAATCATACTAGTAAAACCACGAGTCTTACCTAAGGACTCGCGATGAGTGTTGACAACTGATCACCTGAGTCATAATCCTGGCACTGTTGCTAACACTTAAAACTTTTTAGAGTCCAAAAACCAGGGGTATTACATTACTCTTCTCCCTTTCCTTAGGATCATTCATCCCTAACTGAGAAGTTAGGGGTACCCTTAGCATGATAATAGAGAGAATATAGTCCGTAGTCAAGAACAAATTCAAAAAGTGATAAGGAAGAAGAAACTCATACCTTAAACATTTTCATCAAACCTGGAATACAAGAATGTGTACTTGTCCTTTATGTCTTCTTCAACTTCCCATGTAGCTTGTTCCACCTTTTGGCTTCTCCAAAGAAGTTTTACTAAAGCTATATCCTTAGTCCTCATACTATGAACATTCCCATCAAATATCTTCAATTGGACTTACTCATAAGATAAGGAATCTGAAACGCCAATATTTTCAACAAAAATAACCAAAGAAGGATCACCCATACACTTTTCAACATGGACACATTGAAAATATGGTGAAAAGAGCCCAAGCTATTAGGAAATTCCTACTCATAAGAAACATTCCCAATTACCCTCAAAATTTTGAATGGATCAATATTTGGGGGACTAAACTTCCCCTTCTTCCCAAACACCATTACTCCTTTCGTAGGAGAAATTTTCAAGAACACCGAATTACTAACCCCGAACTCCAATTCCCTCTGCCTCACATCCATATAAGACTTGTAGTAACTTTAGTCAATCTCAAGTCTTTCTCTAATCACCTTCACCTTCTCTATGTCCTGATGAACCAGATCAAGATAAAAAATCTAGTCTTACCAATCTCAAACTATCCTATAAGAGACCTACACCTCCTTCTATATAGATCCTCATAAGAAGTCATCTATATACTTGAATAATAACTATTATTGTATGCACACTTAATAAGAGGTAAATGATAAACCAAAATGCCTTTAAAATCAATAACATATCCTCTTAGAATATCCTCCAAGGTCTAAATAATCTATAACACTTGTCCATATGTATGAAGGTGGAAAATGGCCTTAAATTTCACCTTAGTAACTAGACCTTTCTGAAATAAATGCCAAAATTTAGAAGAAAATAACATACCTCGATCTAAAATGAGGGACACAGGAGCTCCATTCAACTTGACAATAGCTTGAATAAATAACTTAGCATAATCCTTATAAGATTAGTTAGTTCTCACAAGAAAAAAGTGAATAGAATGAGTCATTTGATCCACAATGACACAAATCAAATCATACTGGTTCTGAGACTGTGATAGACCTATAGTAAAATCAATATTGATTATCTCCCACTTCAATATGAGAGAATCTATCTCTTGAGACATGCAACAAGGATTCAAGTACTCAACCTTGAATTATTGACAAACAATACACTTATCCACAATCACTACATCCCTCTTTATGTGGTTCCCTCAATAGATCTTTTTCAAGTCAAGGTACATCTTAGTCGACCCCGGATTAACTATATATCTGGACTCATGAGACTCAGTCAAAATCCTTTCACAAAGCCCATAAACATCAGGAACATAAAATCTCCCTTGATACCTTAGAATACCATCTCACTCAATTTTGAATCCTATAACCTTTTACTAACCCACATCATCCTTAAATTGTATAGGTAAAATGTAATGATCCTTCAGGTGATTTTCTATATTTCCTACTTATTTTCACCATTATTTATTTTTGATAGCTTCCTAAGTAATTTATGACTTACTGGGACTCACAGTTCAATTATTGGGTAATTCATTTATTTTTTAGAGCCAATATCTTATTTTGGATTATCTATTGGTTCTAAATGGCCACCGGGTAAAAAATTTAGCAAAATGATCTTAGATGCAAATTCCAATAATGCCTATAGTTATAGATTATTGATTTAAGTTAGGTGTACCATTTTTTTGGGTCTCGATGCACCCAAGTTCATTCAACTAATTGGTTGGAAAATTGGAAATTTAAGAGTTGTAGCCACATTTGGTCTAAATGAGCTTGGATAGAAAATACGAATTTACCATTCTATCCAAAATATTGAATTTAGAGTGGTTACATAGTTTATTTGTGCATATCAGATTTCGAATGAATCGCAAGGCCTTGGCAGAAACTTGGAAAATTTTCCAAGTTTCAGCAGATAACTGTGCCTCTACGATTGCACAACTTGTGTGGCTATCGCACTAGTGTATGCAGAGAAAGTAGTGTGATCACACTAATTCAGCAATCACCATATTTTCTCCTGAATCAAGGGTGTGCAATAGCACACTTGTATGTGAGATTGTACCACTTAACTACCTTAAAGGGGTAAAATAGACCCCTTAGGTCTTGAATTAGCTCATTTTCACACATCTATTAAGAGAAAAAACCCTAAAGAGTGTGATAACTCTAAATTGAGACTTGTGGGAAATGTGGGGGCTTGATTAACATCTATTTTCATGACTATCATCCCAATTACGGTAAGATTTCACCCTTTTCTTGGTTATTTTATTTGTTCTTGAACAAAACCCCAAATATCTTGACGGTTAGATTTTAGCCTCAAATTATCTTGGTTTTCACCCATTCTTATGGGATTTGATTCATTTATCATGTATGAACTTTGGGTCATCCTGAGAAACATGATTTCCATAAGTGGGTCCCACAAGAGGTTTTTGATATGTTTTTGGACCCGAAGCAGATTGATTTCATATGGGTATTGTTGCCATATTGGCTTTAGTTTCTTACACTAATGGAAGGTTTTCTTAGTTACTATATTGTCCTAGTTTTTTTGTTTGAGAAAAACATTTTCCTTAGGACTAATCGTGGCTTACTATATGTCTAAGAGTTTAGTTAGATACGTTAGCTAAGTCTGGCATAAAATTTGACATAGTACATATTTTTAGGATTTAGAATCCACCTCTTTAACCCACATTTGGTCAAGATTTATGTTAGTTATCTTTAATCCTCTAGACACTTATTATATGCCAAGAGAATGACATTGTGAGGCAATATGGAGGAGCCTTGGTACTTATTTTATGATGAGTGGCATTAGAAGTAATGCCTAAAGACTATTCCATATGTATGATTTATTGGTTAAGATTATGACGAGCTATTTATTATGCTATTTTTGTGGCTATTTATTGGGCTACCAAATATATTATTCAATGAGCCTTTGACATGATATTGTTGAAGCCATAAACTATGTTATGGACCATACTAAGAATAAACTATTGATTATTCCATTAATTAGGTATTGATCGAGCTATTTATAAGTTATCATGATGATAATTAAAGGTCATTGGATGGTAAATTAATGAGTCATTATTCATGATATATCCTAATAATTATGATCAAGCTAAGAAATTATGCGGGAAAATATGCTAGAGAGCACTCCCAATGATGATATTAGAAATTTTTTCATAAATTATGGTAGAAGTCATGCTTATTGATTATTTGGGAAGTTATACCGTTCATTATTTGTAAAACCATGATACTTCATTATATGATTATTTATGCTATTGATTGTTCCACAAGTTATGATTATGATGATATATTGGCACTCGGCAAGGCCAGAGGAAATTATAATGATATGATAATGTTCGACAAGGTCAGAGAAATTTTTTATTATATTGATACCCAACTAATCCGGAGAATGATTATATTGATGTTACTACATGTATATCTACAGGTTTGAGTCCGGCTAGCCCTAAGTATAGAAATTATATTTTTGTATGCACTTATATAAAATTCAGGTATGTTATTGATATTAGTGATGCAGGTTATAGCCCATTAGTGTTAAATGTTTATAAAAATACATAGTTGTTGATTCGTGAAAATTGATGTTTTATGATAATGGACGATTAGTGACAATCAATTATTAGTTAATGATATTATTTAAGTGACTAATAATAACTAGTTGGCAATCAAGATTTATTGGTAAATGTGGGTTAGATAATAAATGTTGCTATCATATTAATAATGATTTAATAATCAATAATGGATAGTGGGTATGTGGTAAATAGTTATTTAATGATTATTAGAGGTTATATAATGACTAGTAGTCAAATGAATTAGTTAATAAAAGTTGGTGAACTAATGAATGGTGAATATTGTATATTGACTCTAATATTGTTAAATAAAAATAATATTATAGTATGTGAGTACCTTGCCTAATGTTGAGAGTTAGGATTATGTTGCTAAATGGCTTATTAAAGATTATTGTTTGATGATCATCAAATAAATTGACTATTACATTAGTTGGTTATTTTATTCTTCTCTTGAGTGTACTCGTCGATCGTATAGGAGGCTGTGATGAGTTCCTTACTTTTCTGCACCAATTGGTGTATGGGAGCAAATTTTATAGTTAGGTTTGCTTGTGATAATGCTTTATGATGTGCTATTATTGTAAAATACTTATTTATGTTTTCACGACGATATTTGCATATGTTTATGCCTCATGATTATTTTGTTTTTCCGATTTAATTACTTATTATGTACATCAATATTGGAGTGATTCAGGTTCGTCTCTTTACGTTGACATAGTTTAAGTTATCTTATATTTTATCATAAGTATAACATGGTTTAGCTCAGCCGACCAATGATACGTACTGATTACCTGTTATTTTGGTAATCATACTCCACTTTAGCACCTTTTTGGGGAGGATTCAAGTACTAACTATCGTTGTTGATCATTTTTCTTATGGTAACAAATTTTTCAGAGATAGGGTGAGCTCTTGGAGTTTGAGTTGCCCATTTCCCTCTATTTTTATTTCAAGTCTTTTGTTTCAAGACATATGTATTAACTATTCGAGACTTTGAGTTGTATTGATACTATTAGATGCTATTGTACTGGATCTACCAGGTCATAGGATCGGTATCTTATTTACTTTTTTTTACATGTTTAGAACACTTGGTTTATTTTTAACTTGTGTTTATGGTTGGGAATTTTCTACTAAGTTAACCCATTTCGTTAACTCCCTACTATGGTTGGGCTCACCTACTAGTGGGAGTAAGTAGTTTCCATCAAGACTCATAAATTGAGTTATACCTAATTAGTGTTAGACCCTAGGTTTCACTAGTATGGTTGGTATAATAAAAAATGTGTATTTGAGTCTTGTGGGTGAGAATAATGATGTCTATTTTTGATATTTGGGAGGCTACAAGACATTCTTTGGAATTCATCATATCTTTTATTCATACCATTTTAATGGACTGATTTGGTTTGTAGAACTATTCCCTTGACTTTACTCTTTCGTAAATTTCCAGGACACATTCTACCGCTATAAAAGAAGAGTGTCGCAATAACCTAAAGGTCATGGATATACTTATGTATGTCCCAAAGTAGGGGAATGGATAGGCTACCTTTCTCAGGTCCTATTCTTGCTCCTGAGCTAGAGGATATTTTGCCGTAGCCAGCAGTGAGCCAGGAACCATCCCAAACTCTACCTAGGTTTATTTAATCTTTATTTCTATAAGATTCATTGGTTCAGCTTTTGGGATTAGTTGGTGGTCTATAGTTCGATAGTGTATGGTCTACTGATCAGAGTAGTACTAAAGCGAGGGTGCAACCTATATCTATAGCTCGATGAGTAAGGTTCCTCCTGCACTGGCAGTTGCTCAATCGGTAGTATCTCAACTAGTGGTTACTCAACCTAATATGTCTTTAAAGGAGAAAAAGATGTTGGATAAACTTTTGAGGTTGGCTCTACCTAGATTTTCTGGTGCTCCTAGCGAGGATGCAAATGATTTTTTGATTGCTTGTAAGGATAGGCTTTATGGTTTTGGCCTTTTTGAGACTCATGGTGTGGAATACACCACATTTAAGTTCAACTTGTCTACTTAGCATTTTTGGAGAATTTATATGGATTCTATGCCAACTATATCTTCTCCCTTGTCATAGACTCAGTTCTCTGAGATATTTTTAGAGAAGTATATGAATCTGAGGCTTAGAGATCATTTGAGGGATCATTTCTCTAGATTGGAATAGGGATATATGATAGTTGCAGATTATGAGGTTCATTTCATGAGTTGGCTAGGCATGTGAATTCTATCCTGGATACTGAGTGTGAAACAGTTTGTTGATTTGATCGAGGTTTGAGGATCCCTATTCATATGTCTACTCTAAGTTTAGTTATTGGTAGTTCTTCTGCTATGTTCTTGAATCATGTTAGAGTGATGGAGGAGATTCACCATAAGGGTCGTGAGGGTTGTGATAAGAGGCCTATTTTTAGGAAATATTAAGTGGGAGTCTTCTAAGTTCTCAACCCAGAGATGGAAATTCTCAGAGTAGGTATCATCTGAATCCATCCTATAAGACTCATAGTTAGCCTAGTCAGCCGGTTCAGGCAGCTTTTTTGATTACTAATAGAGGTCAGTCGAGTACTAGTGATATCCCTAGTAAGGGAAGTGTTAATTATTCGAGGTGTTTTTTATTTGGTTATTCTAGTTGTGGTGGTTACTCCAGGCCAGCCGGATCTATTTGTTGTGGTTCAACTAATGTTTTGTTTTTACTTGTGGACTTCCTGGTCACTATTTGTGGGATTTCCCTTATTGTGGGGCGGTTGTTTCTTCATCTCAGAGTGTTCCCCTACTAGAGAATATCATTCATCAGCTAGAGATGGTTCTCAAATTTGCAGTGGTGGTTCACACTATAGTCGAGGAGGATATAAGGTAGAAAGGAAAGGAGATCGGTCAGGTGCCCAGCCAGGTGGAAGATGTGGTTAGTTGTGTGTAGTACCTACTAGGCTCGAGTCTTAGACCTCATATGTTGTAGTTACATGTATGATTATGGTGTGCCACTAGTCGTCCCTGATTTATTTTATTCGATATCCACTTATTCTTACATTTCTACTTATTAGACACCATAATTGGAATTGACTTGTGATTTATTATTAGTGTCATTCCATATATCTCCCCCCATGGGTGATTTTTTAGTAGTGGATTGATTTTTTAGAACATGTGTTGTGACATTTAGTGATGTTGATACCTATGCTAATATTATTATTCTGGATATGGTGCATTTTGATTTGACGCTAGGCATAGACTGGTTATCTCACTATCATACAGTCATGATTGTTTTTTCAAGACCGTTACCTTAGCCATACCCAATTTACCCCTAGTCGTGTGGTAGGATGTTGTTAGCTGCGAGACGATAAGGATTAACTTTTATTTGTGTGCTAGTAGGCTTATATATCAAGGGGTTGCGTGTCTTATATCAATTTTATTTGTGATACCAGTGTGGAGAGTCTGTCCCTTGACTCTGACCTAGTTGTTTATGAGTTTTCTGATGTGTTCCCTACCGACCTATCATGTATTCCCCTTGCCCGTGAGATTGAGTTTGCTATTTATCTCAAGCCTGACATCCAACCTATTTCTAGGGAACGTTACAGTATGGATCCTTTAAAGCTCAAGAAGCTGAATTCTATGCTTTAGAATTTTCTTGGTAAAGGTTTCATTAGGCCAAGTGTGTCTCTTTTGGGAGCTCCAATGTTTTTTTGAAGAACAAAGATGGTTCTGTGTGCATATTTTTCACGAACCAAATCAAGGCCTGGCTAAGACCGGCATCTTATGTCCATTGTAGATTAGAGACCACAACCTTTTTCTTGTAAAACAGTATAAAATACACCAACAGTGGCTGAATTCCAAACATATAACAAGATAGATAAAGATAAGCTCAATAAGTCTAATATACATAAAAAAACGATACCCAGTCCACAATAATCCACAAAGTCTCTAGCAAAACAAAATAAATGTAAGTCAGGACATGCCCATGATCATAGCCAAAATTTTGTTCGAAGAAATTGAATGATAATAGATAAACCAAGAAGCAACAACCTTTCGAAAGAAGTAGGCTCTCCACTTCAAGATAACTGTTGACACCCTGAAATCCTATTACTATGAAGGAAAAGTAAAAAAAATTTCCGTGCTTGAATAATATGGGGATGTAATGTCGGAGACGGTTAGCGGGTTGAGCTCTAGCATGCAACTCATATATAAGGGGGTAAAATAATTTCATAATCAACAGTTCAAAATCAATCAAAATCCAATCCACACAATCATATGCTTTCACATATAAATATCTATCACATGCTAGGGTAGGGAAAAAGGTTTAGCACGAACTTTAAATCATTAATCTGGATTGTGTATCTTGACCATCCTAATAACAACCCATGGCCTATGTGGATCCAGCTGTCACCCCCAAGTTGGGCCCTAGTATGTGTTAGACGTATGAACCAGAGATATCCCAGATAGCCAAGGATTCCTTGTACCTTATGCTATACATCGTACATCTATATATAGTGTGACATAAGCACACAATCATCTCGACTAACCCTCATATCGGTAAATATGAGTTTTTAGTATTAGTCCCTAGGGACATCCACCTAAATGACTAGCTATACAACCCTCTTTAAGCCCAATTAATATATTTAGCACATAATCCATTCATAAGTTCAATGTGTCAATTATTAAGGTACATTAAGTGATATCGTCAAACCGACTATAACTTTCAAGCGAATGTCATTAAGCCAACACTTAGGGAATCCTTATACTGTAGACTCCATTATTAAAATCAACTTAGGGGAATCCTTGTACCCTGCAAGGTTTTCAAGATCACACTTATTTTTAAGACTTTTATGTAATGCATTAATTTTACAAAATTCGCCCAAGCCAAATGATTATTCATATTCAAACACCAATTATTCAAGTGGCTTGAGATTTTCATTACTTTCACTACCAAAATCCAATTATTTAGGGAAATCCTTGTACCCTTAGTTCCATTGTTTACAAAATTTGCGGAATCCTTGTATCCCTATTTCATTCACCAATCCCATTCACCCTAATGAGTTCAAAAATCATTAATTACATGCATAATAAATGTATAATAATCACAGGAAAAGTATTTAAAAATTAAATAAAAAACCCTCAACCCATTATTAAAAACCCAACATAAAAACCATGTGAATATCAAACCAATTCATACAATAATGAAAACAAAAGTTTAGGGAGAGAGATACATGCCTTAATCCCTAACAAATGTTAAGAATCATTCTCCCATAGAGCCCTAGGAGACCAACTTCTTAAAACCCTAGCCTTGTTCTTGAATGGGAAATTTGTTAGATTTTGAGAGTGTTCACAATATAAATGTTGAAAATAGTCCCCAAGGTGTTTTATGTTTGTGGGGTACATGGGGAAAGAGAGAATTGACCATCATTCTGGAATTTACTGCCCAGACACTATGGGTTACCCTATAACTCATCACGCCAGGCTAGAGTCATCCTTTACCTCATGATCAAAGAAGAGTCCTTCGACACACATATGGTGTTGACCTTACAACTAACATCATATGACTCGTGACCTCTAGTCATAATTAGGCATGTAGCATAGGCACCACTCAATGGACAAATGGTAATTTAGCTCCTATAGCTCTTAAGGACACCTTACAACTCGTGAGGTGAGTCGTGGGTTGGACAGTAAGTTAAAAAACTCATAAATTTTATGGGAACAATAGTTGGGGTGTTACAATGTGTATTGATTATAGGCAGCCTAATATGGTAATAGTGAAGAACTGGTATCCTATGCCTCACATTGATGATTTATGTGAACACCTTCAAGTTGCAGCTATGTTAATTAGGATTGACTTATGATTTTGTTACTATCAGTTGAGGAATTAGGCTGAGGATATCGTGAAGAAAACCTTTATGACTCATTATAAGTTCTTGGTAATGTCTTTTAGGTTGACTAATGCCCCAACCGCATTCATGGAGTTTATGAACTGAGTATTTAGGTATTATTTTTTGTGATCATTTTTATTGATGATATCCTTGTGTATTCGAGAAGTGGTAAGAACCATGCACAATATTTGAGGATCGTGCTCCAGACTTTGAGAGATCATATGCTTTTTGTAAAGTTCTACAAGTGAGAATTTTGTCTTGAGTTAGTGACATTCCTTGGACTTGTGGTTCCTAAGGATTGTATTATAGTGGATCCAGCAAAGATAGAGGTGATGCGTGATTGGGATAGACCTACATCTCTAACTGAGGTTCGTAGCTTCATTGGCTTGGCTGTTTATTATAGATGCTTTATTAAGGGTTGTTCTACTATTTCAACCCTCATGACCAGATTTACTTAGGCCAATGTTCCTTTATGATGGTCTGAGGAGAATGAGTCGAGCTTTGTAAAGATCAAAGGACTTCCTTACTTTAGCTCATATGTTAGCTTTTCCCATTGAGGGTGAGGGATTCACCGTGTTTTGTGATACTTCTAGTATTGTCCTAGGTTTTGTATTGAGGCAACAAGGTTGTGTTATTTGTTATGCTTCAAGACAACTTAAGTTGCATGAGCATATCTACCCTACTTAGGATTTGGAGCTGGCGGTAGGTAGTATTTGTGCATAAGAGTTGGAGGCATTACCTTTATGGTGTGCATTGTGTGATTTTTATTGATCATCATAGCCTTCTTCATCTTTTGACCTAGAGAGAGCTTAATGCTCAACAACGTAGAGGGATGAAGTTTCTTAATGAGTATGATATTTCTATCTGGTATCATCCAATCAATGTAAATATAGCTTGGTTTGTATTTTAGTTTCTTAGAGGCTGTTACCAAGGGACATTTAGTCCTTAGCTAACTTGATATTTTTCCTTAAAATCTCTAACCTTAGGAGTCTTTTGTCTAGTGTGGAGGCAAGGTCCTTATTATTTGAGTAGATTTATAATTATTAGTTTGAGGATAGAGAGCTTTGGTTTCTTTTTTATCAGGTGTTGAGAGGTGAGTCTAACAGGCACATTATTAATTCTGAGGGCATTTTTAGATTTGATGGTCAAAATTATGTTCCTAGGATTGATGACTTGATTCAGCTGATTTTGCATTAGGCTCACAACTCTTGATATTTTATTCACCCTGGTACAACAAAGATGTATAGAAATTTAATACAACATTATTGGTGGAGTGGTATATAGAGAGATGTGGTAGACTTTGTAGCTCATTTCTTATGCTGTCGGCAGGTTATGGTCGAGTATCAGCAGCTAGATCGTTTGACTTAGATGTTTCATATTCTCATGTGTAAATAGGAACAGATTACTATGGATTTCATTAGTAGATTGCTTCACACTTTTTATGGTTTTGATGGTATTTTCTTTCTATGGATACTTTGACCAAGTAAGCATATTTCATTACTATTTAGATGTCTTTTAGTGCTAAGAGATTAGTTCATATCCATGTTCAGGAGATAGTCCATTTGCATGGGGTGCCTATTTCTAACATTTTAGATTGTGGTTCTATGTTCATGTTGAGGTTTTAGAGAGCATTTTAGGAGAAGTTGGGCACCCCAGTGGATCTGAGTACAGCCTTTCATTGTAGACCGATGGCTAGTCCAAACAGACTATTTAGGTTATTGAGGACATGCTTCAAGCCATCATTATGAATTATTGTGGCTAATGGGAGAAACAATTAGCCTTGGAAGAGTTCATATTTAACAACAGTTATCATTCAAGTATTCATACGGAGACTTTTGAGGCTTTGTAGATATGTGATATCGTTCCCCGTTCTAATGGTCTGAGACTTTCGTGGTTAGGCCCCGTGGTGCTGATTTTCTTCTGGAGTCCTTAGATAGAATCAATGTGATTTAGGACAGGTTGAGAAATAATTAGAAAAGGCAAAAGGCCTATGTAGATCGTGGGATTCTCGCCTTGTTATTTTGAGTTGGTGATCTTGTAGTCATCTATGTATCTCCCTTGAAGGATGGGAAGAGGTTCGGGAGAAAAGGCATGATCAGTCCAAGATATATTAGGTCTTTTGAAATTCTCTGCATTGTTAGTGAGGAAGTTTATGAGTTTTCTTTATGTCTAAATTTTGTTGTTTTTCATCCAATTTTCCATGTCTCTATGTTTCTATGGTATATTCTTGATCCATGTCATGTGCATTGATGAGACTCAGTCTATTTCGATGAGTGTTTGACCTTTATATAGGAGCCGGTGCTTATTTTGGCTTTTGATGTGAGGAGGTAATGCTCTAAAGAGATACCTATGATTAAGGTTCAGTGGAGACACCATTCAATACAGGAGACCACATGGGAGATTGAGAGCGAGATGTGGGTCCAGTATCCTTACCTGTTAAAAACTTTAGGTAATTCCTAAGTCTTAACTTTTGGGGACAAAAATTCCTCTAGTAATGGATATTGTAATAACCCTTCAGGTCACTTTGCATATTTCTTCTTATATTCGCTGTTAGAGTTTTTCCATAGCTTCCGAAGTCAGTTATGACTTAATGAGATTGACAGTTTGATTACCGGCCAGTTCATTTAGTTTATACAGCTGATTCCCTATTTTAAAGTATTTGTTGGTTCCATATAGCCACTGGGAGGAAATTCAGCAAAACAATATCAGATGTAAATTCTAAATGCGCCAACACCTCTGAAAATTTTATTTTATGCTGGATTGACAATTGGATTTTGTCCCGATGCACCCGAGATCACTTTGACCAAATGTTCGAAAAGTTAGAAAATTGGAAATTTAGTTGTGGGACCCACATTTGGTCGAAACAACCTAGAATACAAAATTTTGCTTCTCCATTGCATTCGGATCATCGAATTTAGAGTGGTTACATAGTTCATTTGCATATATCGGATTCCTAATAAATCTAAAGGCTTTGGCAAAAACTTGGAAAAAGTCATAATTTTCAGCTGGTGATTGGTGTCTCTATGATCGCACACCATGAGTAGCGATCGCACCAGTGTGTGCAGAAAAAGTTGTACAATTGTACTAAAGTGTGTGGCGATCATTTTATCTGCTCCTTAGGCCAGGTTGTGTGATTGCACACC
The DNA here is from genome assembly GCA_030864215.1 of Capsicum pubescens. Lineage (NCBI taxonomy): Eukaryota > Viridiplantae > Streptophyta > Magnoliopsida > Solanales > Solanaceae > Capsicum > Capsicum pubescens. The sequence continues at coordinate 123,588,204 of CM061542.1, forward strand.
TGGATGTATGATTGGACACCTGGATGTGCGATTGCAACACCTGATTATCTAGAAAGGGTGTAAATAGACCCTTTAGGTCGCGAATTAGCTTATTTTTACCAATCTCTTGAGAGCAAAAATCGTAATGATTGTGATAACTCAAAATTGAGAATTTTGGGTGACTTTGGAGCTTGATTAACATTTATTTTAGTGATTATCTACCGAATTGAGGTAAGATTTCACCAATTTCTTGGTGAATTTTCTCTATTCCTGACCAAAACCTCCCAAATTTTCTTTTTTCAACCCATTCTTTAGGGTTTTAATTCATTGATAATGTATGAATGTTGGGTTGGCCTCGGAAATATGATTTTTGTAAATGGGATCCATGTAGGGTTTTTGATGTCATTTTTGGACCCAAAGCAGAATGGTAAGATATGGGTATCGTTGCTCTAGTATTGACGTGTAGAATGTGATTTTGACAACTTAGCATCTTGAGGAGGCTTCTCAGAAGGGATAAGCGAAGGTTTAGTAGTTTATTAAGCTTTTTTCGGCGTTGAGGTAGGCGAGGTTTATCCCTTGTAAGATTGAGTTGTGTCAAAGTATTCTTATGATATTGTGTTGGATTTAGGCGTTGGATTGATAAAATGCAGCACTTGGGTTTCGTTGGATCACTTAGGACAAATTGAAACCGTAGAGTTAAAATGCTTAGCTTTTTCCCTTGAACCTTAGTGCTTTAGACTTCATTACTCATGTTTATCATGAGAATGCCTTAGGTTGCTCTAAATTAAGTAAAATGTTATAGTTACACATGCTTAGGTTGAATTCTCTTTAGTTTCTTACACCAAAGGGATGTTTCCTTAGTTGTTATATCAGCCTAGTTGTTGTGTTTGAGATGAACATTTACCTAAGGACTAATCGTGGATTACTATAAATCTAAGAGTGTATTTAGATATCTTTTCCTAGTCAAGTGTAAAAAATGACTTAGTATGTATTTTGGGGATTTTGAAATGGGTTCCTTGATCCACCTTAAGTCAATATTAATAATAGTTATCGTGAAACCTTTGTAATCTTATTTTATGGATAAGGAATGCCCTTGTGAGGACATATTGAGGGACCTTGGTACTTACTGATTATGAACAACGACATTAAAATAATGCCTATTGATTATGCCATATGTATGATAATTGGTTAAACTTACGATAAGCTATTGATTATGCTATTATTGTGGATATTGATGAGGCTATTAAATGTATTACCAAATGAGTTCTTTACATGGTATTGTCAAAGACATAAACTATATTATAGACCATGCTATGAATATGCTATATATAATGACATGAATTAGCCATTGCTCAAGCTTTTGATAAGGTAACTTGATGCTAATGATAGGCCATTGAATAGGATATTAATGAGTCATTGTTCATGATATTGCCTAATGATTATGATCATGCCAAGAAATTATGCAAGAAAACTTTCTAGAAAACATTCCCAACGATGATATTCGCAATTGTTCCATTAATTATGTTAGAAGTCATGCTTATTGATTATTTTAGGAAGTTATGTCATTCATTATGTGTAAAACCATGATACTTCATTATATGATTGTTTGTTCTATTGATTCTGCCACCAATTATGATTATGATGATATATTGGCACCCAGAAAGGCAGGAGGATATTATTATGATATGATCATGCCCGGCAAGGAGGGAGGGTATAATGATGATATGATGATGCCTAGCAAGATCGGAGGACATTGTGATGATATTGATACTCGACAACGCTAGATGATTATATTAATGTACCTACTTTAACATCTACCGGTTTGAGTCCAGCTAGACCTATGTATGCCAAATATATGCGTACATTCAAATATATGAAATTAGGGTATGTTGTTTATATTAGTGATGTCGGTTTTAGCACGTAAGTGTTAAATATTTATAAAGAGACATAAATGTTTATTAGTGTAATTTGATGATCTATGATAATAACGGATTAGTTAAAATCGATGATTAATGATGCATATCCCTTAAGTGGCTAATAATTACTTGTTGCCAATAGAGATTTATTAGTAAATGTGGGCTACTTAATGAATGGTGTTATCTTAGTAATGATGACTTCTTAATGAATAATGGCTATGTGGTAACTATTTTTTGAATGAAGATTAGAGGTTGCATGATGACGTAGTCAAATATATTAGTTAATAAGAGTTGGTCAACTTGTAAATGGTGATTAGTTTATGTTGGCTCTAAGATTTTTAAATTACAATACTATTATTAAATGTGAGTACCTTACCTAATGTTGGGAGTTGGGATAATGTTTCTCAATGACATATTAATGAAAATTGTGGAATGATGATAAAATGATGATGAACGTTGACTATTGAGTTGGTTGATTATTTTATTCTTCTCTGAAGTGTACTCTCTAGTCTCATGGGAGGTTGTGAAGAGTTCTTTACTTTTCCACACAAGTTGGCGTATGGGAGCTAATTTTGTAGTTATGTTTGCTTGTAATTGTGCTTTAGGATGTGTTATTATTCTAAAATGCTCATGTATGTTTGCACAACAATATTGTCAAATGTTAATGTCTTATTATTATACTTTTATTCCAATTTAATTACTTATTTTTACAGCAATGCCCGAGATGATTAGTTTTGTTTATGTACCTTGATCTTGCATTTTATCAAATGTATATCATTATTTAGCTCAGTCGACCAATGATTCCTACTGAGTACCCATTGATTTTTGTACTTATACTACACTTCTGTTCCTTTTTAGAGTAGATGTAAGTACTAGTTGTCGCCGTTGATCATTGTTCGTGCGGTGACCAATTTTCGCAGATAGGATGAGCTCTTAGAATTCGAGTCACTTTTTTTACCTCTATATTTATTTAAAGTTTTTTGTTTCGAGACAGATGTATTGACCATTCTAGACGTTGAGTTGTATTGATACAATTAGATGCTTTGTACTGGCTCTACCAGGTCATGTGATTGGTATCGTATTTTTCTTATTTAGAAAATTTGGTTTGTTTATAACTACTATTTCTTGAATTTGTCTTATTTAGGCATTTCCTACTAAATAACCCATTGAGTTTGCTCCAAGTTATCGTTGGGCTTACCTACTAGCGAGACTTAGTAGCTACCATCATGACTCATAAATAGGGTCGTGACATATAGGATCCAAGGTCTGCTTATCCTTCAACTCAGCACTAAGAGATGATCTAACCACTTCTTTAACGATCACTCCCCCATCCTCTTAGTGTAAGAGATGAACTCCCAAATTAGCCAACCTGTGAATGTCCTTCACCAATCCTTTTTTCTCCTCCTCAACATGGGATAAGATCCACATAGACAACCTACTAAGAGCATTATCAACACCATTAGTTTTACATTGATTGTTGTGCAGAATCATGTCATAATCCTTGAGTAACTTGAGGCACCACCTCTACCTAAGTTTCAACTCCATCTAAGTGAATACTTACTGCAAGCTCTTATGATTTGAACAGATATCCACATGAACCTCATAAAAATAACGGTGCAAAATTTTCAAAGAAAAAAAACACTGCCTCTAACTCCAAGTCATAAAAAGGATAGTGTAACACCCCAATTTGCTGAACCAGAATGCTACACGGTGCTCATGACCTCGAAGGACCACAAGCTAACCCATGACTGATATTTGTACCTATATACTGCATAAAATACTGAATAATGCAGAAACATGCACTGAAAGAACATAAGGTTCAATACTGAACATAACATGGATGAGATAACATCTGTGGGGTAATACAATACCCCAAACAAAACTGTAAACACTGAAGTCTAAAACATAATAGTCTGCATCTAGTCTAAAAGCCTCTACTGTCTGAATAATATGAATGAGGAATTGATGGTATATGTCCCCAACTAACTCCAACTAATAGCTAATCAATAAAATAGTGGAGAAATAATCATGTCCTCGAAGGATGAGGACTCACTTCTATTCTGACTGCTGAGACTGGAATCTACTGTTGATCTAGAACTCGTGTCTCTGAACCTATGGTGTAACATAAAAAGAAAGCACCATAGCATAAATGTGTCAGTACAATGGAATATACTGAGTATACATGTGAGGTAGGATATATGAAAGGGTTAACATGCATGAATAATGATAGCTAACTATCTAACATGAATACGAGAATGCATACATAAATACGTAACTGTAACTGACTGTTTATTTGGGTGTTGCCTGCTAGTAGTACTGGTGCTGTCACCCTGCTGATTCGGGCGACCGAACTAAGCTGAGGAGCAGAGATGGATCTAATAATCGGACTGAGAGCAGTCTCTGACTCTGTGTCCTGGCTTGCCACAACTAAAACAGACATTGCTGCCAGCTCTGCAAGAACCCTTGTGGTTCTTACCACAAGTCTGACAAAGGGGATTAGTTCAGGCATTACTGACACTGCATTGAGACTTAGAGCTTGGCACTCTATCTCCGAACTTAGGAGTTGGAGCACTAGCCGAAGAAGGATCTGGAACTGATGAATTAGGACAAAACTGAGAATGGTTTCCTCCTTCTAATTTAGGATGATTAAAATTGAAGCCACCTGTCCTGGCTATCTTATTCTACTTTTCCCAATGCTTAATCTTCTTCTCCTCTATCTGCTGAGCATGGGTCATAAGTCTGGATAAAGTTATGTCACTCTTTAGCATGGCCGGTTTTCACTCGTTAACAACGCTATCATTTATCCCTGAAGAGACTTACTCATCTTGGCTCTGCCGTCTGCAACAACATGAGGGGCATATCTGTATAATTGAGTAAACTTTAGAGAATACTCTTTCACCGTCACATTTCCCTACCTGAGGTTGATGAATTCTAGAACCTTAGTCTCTCTAAGCTCTTCGGGAAAGAATCTATCTAAGAATGCAGTGACCAACTCCTCCCACTCTATAGGACCTGCATCATTTGAACTTTCTAACTTCCACTATTTGAACCAAGTATAAGCCACATCCTGCAATTGGTATACGACTAACTTAGCACTCTCAACAGTAGTCACCCCCATGATACCTGTCAGTTTATTAACTTGATAGATAAATTCCTGAGGGTCTTCATATACTGTAGACCCGTGGAAGGATGGATAATTCATTCAGATGAAGTCCCGATTCCTAGTTGCTGCTCAATTAGCCACTGGGTTGGCCGAAATGAAAGTTGGTCGCTCATTATGGGCAGCTACTGACTGCGCAAGAGTGGTAAATGTGGTCCTAAACTCCGCATGAGAAACATTATCGCCCAAAGGTTCTTCGGTCTGAGGGGCTGACTGATTTCTTCTCCTAGGAGGTATATTCTAAAATAGAGAGAAAAGTGGATTAGACTGAGAGATTGACTTGCAATTATACTCACTGGCACGACATGAATACTAAAAGAAGGGAAACTATTTCCTAAACATCTTATAGCCTCTTGCACATAAATGTGGTGCGCAACACACCCATGTACAAGACTCTACTAGATGCGGCTTTCAGACTTCCAAGGACTCTATTGAACCTTAGGCTCTGATACCAAGTTTGTAACACCCCAATTTTCTGAACCGGAATGGTACATGGTGCTCATGACCCTAAAGGACCACAAGCTAACCCATGACTGATATTTGTACCTATATACTGCATAAAATGCTGAATAATCCAAAAACATGAACTAAAAGGCCATAAGGTTCAATACTGAACATAACATGGATGAGATAACATCTGTGGGGTAATACAATACCCAAAACAAAACTGTAAACACTGAAGTCTAAAACATAATAGTTTGTATCTAGTCTGAAATATTCTACTGTCTGAATAATCTGAATAAGGAGTTGATGGGACATGTCCCCAACTAACTCCAACTAATAACTAATCAATGAAATAATGGAGAAATAATCATGTCCTTAAAGGATGAGGACTCACTTCTATTCTTACTGCTGAGAATGGAATCTACTACTGATCTGGAACTTGTTTCTCTAAACCTATGTTATAACATATAAAAAAGCACCATAGCGCAAATGCGTCAGTAGAATGGAGTGTACTAAGTATACATGTGAGGTAGGATATATGCAAGGGTTAACATGCATGAATTATGTTAGATGACTGTCTAACATGAATGCGAGAATACATACATAAATACGTAACTGTAACTGACTCTGTGATATCATCATTATTGAATGTGAATACTGATGACATGACAAACTAATAACTGATATAATAAATAGCTATATCTGAATATAACAGATACCATGGGTGACTGTATCTGACAGCCCTAAATCTGATAGAACTATCTGAGTTCCTTACTGTATTTGAGTAGACTGTATCTGAAAGTCTTGAATCTGAAGAACTATCTAAGTTCTTTTATTTATAACCCTAATTTGAAGGGTGTTAATACCGCGCCACTGGTAAGGAAAAGCTATTGGCGACCCTTATCTGATAGTGTCCCCAAAAGAAAATGGTGGGGACCTTATCTGACAGTACTTATCCACCTCATCAACCCTCATCGGACAGTGTTGATGTCTCAACCTATGCTGGCTATATAATCCTAGAACACAAGGCTGACATGTAAGGATCACACCCTCATCTGATAGTGTGTGTCCCCATCCTTGGTTTCACTCGGTGGTAATTCCTACTCCCATCTGAATGGAAATTGAACATGATTTATTGAACTGAACATGAGCTGATTTACTAAGTTCTGTTAACTGATGGAATACTACTGATATCTGACAACTGACTGAGTCATGAGATCATAGAGATTTTTCCTGAGTCATAAGACTATCTGAAATCCAAGGATTCATATCTTGACTGAGAGTATTGTGAAAACATGACATAGCTTTAGGTACAAAGCCAATATTTTGGGTACAAGTACCCCCAGGACTCGATGGAAGGAAACTCACAAAGCATGACTTACTTGAATACATAATAATCATCATAATACATTTACTGAAGCATTTCATCAAACATGTGATAGGCATAAACTTGTACGTAATGGGGATTTCATGATATCATGCTAATTAGACACTTTCCTTTCATCTAGGCATTCAATCAAACACATAGTAGGCATAGAATGTGTAAACAACATCATACAATAATTAACTGTCTTGATTCAATTCCAATTTAATCATTCAAGGGTTTAGTCCTAGGGTTTCATGAATCTATACCATTAAAAATCAACCCATATGGAATTTAACACTCGTTCATGGAATACAATTCAATTACTCATTATTAACATGAACAAAAGCATCCCAATCATGAAATTCATAAGAAAATACGTAACTTGAATTTGGAAAAGGGATTCTTGGGCTTCATGGACGAAAGGAGTGTATGAATGAACACTATGCATACCTTGGTTCGTGATTTCGTGAAGATTGATAGTGCAACCTTCTTGAATTTGAATCCCCAATAGAAACCCTATCTTGTTCTTAAGAGAAACTTAAGAGTAAATAGTATATTTTGGGTAAAGAATAGCTAAATCATGTGTTATTGGGTTTAAATAGGGGTAGGAAATTGACCCTTATAACCCTGGATACGTCATTTAATTTCAGTAAAATTTTCCCGAACTGGGACCCTGGAAGGACGCATCATTATCCCGCCGTGTCACTGGAAATTGACAATTGGGAAATTGAGTGATGGCGCGACGCGGAGCCATTGCATTGCCCTTTCCTTCGTGACCTGGAACTTTTGCGTGACGCGGGGGAAATCGTGCTGAGACACTGGAAAAAGGACAATTCTAAATTTGATTTCTGGTGTGATGCGCCATAATCACAGAAACCTACTGGAAATTGACAAATTTCATTTTTTCTTGTGGCGCGGTGCGCCAGACTAATATGGTGCTGTTTTATGATGGAAACTTTAAGTAGTCATAACTTCTTACCCGGTTATCGGATTTAAGCGAAACATTTATCAATGGAAAGATTATTGAATTTTCCACATGACAAAAAGTGAAAATCTTCATTATTCCTTATGGAATAATTATCCTTCACTTTAGAAGCTAATACTAGGCATTCTTGGGATGAAATTTGCTAGAAATCTTCAGGGTATTACAATATCTCCCTCTTGAGGACATTTGTCCTCAAATGATACTGACTGAGAGGGGAAACAATAAGCTAAACATGAATTGAACATGAATAACTGGAACATGATCTCATGACTGACAAGCTGAACATAACATACTGAACATGCATATCTGATGCATGGGTAACTGATTCATGAATGCATGACAGAATGTTCCGAATAACTAAGTTTCTCATAATGAGAATGCATTTCTAATGCATAATAATAAAACTGAGTTGATACATGAATGCATGACTGAATATGCAATTGTACTTGATACCAAGTTTATAATGGGAACGTGAACATGAAACTGAATACCAAGTTTGTGATGAATATTGATCATGAAACTGAGTAAGCTTAAGAAGAACTGTTACATTGAGCTTGATTTGAGTTGGCGGAGAAGAGGTGAGGATACTTAGTATGCATGTATGCTTCTTGTTCCCAAGTAACTCCCTCGACGGACTGATTTCTCCCAAGAACTTTAACTAGAGGGACTTTTTTGTTCCTCAATCTATGAGTCTGATAGTCAAAGATTTTGACTGGAATCTCTTCATAAGAGAGACTGTTCTAAACATCAATTCTCTAAATAGGGACTAGGACTGGTGGGTCACCTATACACTTCTTGAACAAAGAGACATAAAAGACTGGATGAACTGATGCTAGATCTGAAGGAAATTCGAGATCATAAGCTACCTTACCAAAACGACTGAGAATATTGAAGGGACCGACATATCGGGGACTGAGCTTTCCCTTATTTACAAATCTCTTCACTCCCTTCATGGGAGAGATATTTAGATAGACATGATCACCAACCTCAAACTCGAGATCTTTTCTATGAACATCTGTATAAGACTTCTGTCAGCTCTAAGCAGCCCGGAGTCTTTCTCTGATTAACTGGACTTTTTATAAGGCATCGAATACTAAGTCAAGACCTATGACTGAGGCCTCACTAACTTCGAACCAACCAGTTAGAGATATACATCTCCTACCATAGAGATCATCAAATGGAGCCATCTGAGTACTGGAATGATAGTTGCTGTTGTATGCAAACTCAGTCAAAGGAAAGTGGTCATCCCAACTTTACTTGAAATCAATTGCACACACCCTTAGCATATCTTCTAAAGTCTGAATGGTCCTTTCTGCTTGAGCATCTATCTGAGGATGGAAGGTTGTACTGAGATGAACTTAGGTACCGAGACCCTTTTGGAATGCTTTCCAGAAATAAGAGGTGAACTGGGTACCTCTGTCTTAGATAATGAAAAACAGAACACCATGCATTCTGACCAACTCCTTGATATAGAGTTTGGCATAATCCTCGGCTGAATAAGAGGTATGAACTGGATGGAAATGAGCTGATTTGGTCATACTGTCTACAATGACCCAGACTGAATCATGCTGATGACGATTTCGAGGCAAACCCATCACGAAGTCCTTTTTCACAACTTCCCACTTCTAAGTAGGAATACTGAACTCCTACATGGACCCACTAGGCTTCTAATTCTCTATCTTAACTTACTGACATATAGAGAACTTATCCACAAACTCTGCAATATCTCTCTTCATCCCACTCCACCAATAGATTTCCCATAAGTCACGGTACATCTTTGTGGCCCCTAGATGAATAGAGTAGCGCGCACCATACGCTTCTGCAAGAATTCATAGCTTTGAGTCATCTACACCTGGAACATAGAGGCGACCCTGACAACGTAAAACACCATCTCTCCCTTGGGAGAAAACCTCTACTTTCTTATCCTAAACTGACTCTTTCAACTTAACAAGGCTGGGATCCCTTTCTTGCTTTTTTTCCCCTCGGAAACTAGAGAAGATTCTGAACTACTCTGAACACATACACCATCCTCTAAAGAATCGACTAAGCAAAAGCCTAGTCTAGAAAGTTGATGGACTTCTTGAGATAACTTCTTCTTACTATCCTCTACATGAGAAACACTACCCAAGGATAGCCTACTTAGAGTGTCGGCCATTACGTTGGCCTTTCTTGGATGATAGAGGACACTTATGTTATAGTCTTTCAAGAGCTCTAACCACCTTTTTTGATGAATATTGAGATCTTTTTGAGAAAAGACACACTGAAGACTCTTATGATCTGTGAAGACATCTACATGAACTCTATAGAGATAATGCCTCCAAATATTCAAGGTAAAAACTATGGCTGCTAACTCAAGATCATGAGTAGGATAGTTTCTCTCATGGGGTTTAAGCTGTCTGGAGGCGTAATCTATGACCTTACCATGGACACAACCCAAACCTACTATGGATGCATCACAATACACCACGAACCTATCTGAACCATCTGGAAGAGCTAAAACTGGGGCTGAGGTAAGTCTAATCTTCAACTCCTGAAAACTCTTCTCAGAAGGGTCTGACCACTGAAACTTGACTTTCTTCTGAGTCAATCTATACATAGGGGATGCAATAGATGAAAATCCTTCAACAAACCATATTTAATATCCATCCAAACCCAAGAAACTCTTGATATCTGATGGAGAGATAGGTTTTGGCTAGTTTCTTACTGCTTCAATCTTTTGAGGATCAACTCTAATGCCATCACCGGAAATAATGTGACCAAGGCATGCTACTGACCTTATCCAAAATTCATACTTACTAAATTTGGTGAATAGCTGATGATCTTTAAGAGTCTAAAGTACCGTTCTGAGATGGTCTGCATGATCATGCTCAGTGCGGGAATAGACCAGAATATCATCTATGAAGACTATGATGAACATGTCCAAGTACTGCTTGAACACGCGTTTTATCAAGTCCATGAAAGTTGCTGGGGAATTGGTAAGACCAAATGACATGAATAAGAATTCTAACTGACCATACCAAGTACGAAAAGCTATTTTTAGAATGTCACTTTCTGTAACTCTAAGCTGATGATAGCCGGATCTGAGGTCTATCTAAGAGAAATAGCTGGCACCCTGAAGTTGGTCAAACAAGTCTTCGATTCTGGGTAGAGGATACTTGTTCTTGACCATGACCTTATTGATTTGACGATAGTCAATGCACATTCTAAGAGAACCGTCTTTCTTGCACACGAATAATATTGGAGCGCCCCATAAGGAAACACTGGGCCTGATGAATCCCTTATCTAAGAGATCCTTCAATTGTTCTTTCAGTTCTCTGAGTTTTATTGGTGCCATTCTGTATGGTGGAATATAGATAGGCTGAGTATTTGGAAGAAGATCAATGCCGAACTCTATTTCCCTTTTGGGAGGAATTCCTAAAAGATCTTCGAGAAAGACATTTGAATATTCATTCACTACTAGGACTGATTCAAGGTTGTGAGTTTTGAAACTAGTGTCCTTAACTCAAAAAAAATGATAGGTACATCTTTTAGATATCATTTTCCTTGCCCAAAGGTAGGAAACAAGATGAACCCTGAAAGCAGATACACTACCCTTCCACTCAAGGACGGGTTCATTTGAGAACTGAAATTGGACTATTCTATTTTTGTAGTCGACTGTGGCATAGTAGGAATGAATCCAATCCATTCCGAGAATGACATCAAAATCAGTCATCTCTAATTCGACTAAGTCTGCTGAAGTAACTTTTTGAAAAATCATAACCGGGATGTTCCTGTATACCCACTGGGCTATGATGGTTTTGCCCACTGGGGTAGAGACTGAAAAGGGCTCTACTAGGATTTAGGACTGATTCCGAAATCGCCTTCTATATAGAGAGTAACAAACGACAAAGAAGCTCCTGCATCTTGCAAAGCATAAACATGCACATGAAATATCTCTAACATACCAGTAACTACATCAAGAGAATTTTTCTAATCTTGTCGAGTTTGAAGAGAATATTATCTATTTAGGTGTTGCCCTCTAGTAGCACTGGTGGTGTCACCCTGCTGATTCAGGTGACTGGACTGAACTGAGGAGTGCAGATGACTCTGATAACCTGACTGAGGGAAGTCTCTAACTTTGTGTCCTGGCTTGCTAAAACCAAAACAGACATCACTGCCAGCTCTGTAAACACCCTTGTGGCTCTTACCACAAGTCTGACAAAGTGGATTAGTTCAGGCATTGTTGACACTGCCCTGAGAGTTAGAGACTGGCACTCTATCTCTAAACTTAGGAGCTGGAGCAATGGCTGAAGAAGGAGATGGAACTGATGACTTAGGATAAAACTGAGAATGGTTTCCTCCATCTAATTTAGGATGACTACAATTGAAGCTACCTGTCCTAGCTTTCTTATTCTGCTTTTCCCTCTGCTTAATCTTCTACTCCTCTATCTGCTTCATGGGTCATAAGTCTGGCTAAAGTTATGTCACTATTTAGCATGGCAGATCTGCACTCATTAACCACATTATCATTTACCCCTAAAACAAACTTACTCATCTTGGCTCGGCCATTTTCAACCATATTAGGGGCATATCTAGCTAATTGAGTAAACTTTAGATAATACTCTTTCACCATCAAATTGCCCTTCCTAAGGTTGATGAATTCTAGTACCTTATCCTCTCTAACCACTTCGGGAAAGAATCTATCTAAGAATGCAGTGACAAACTCCTCCCACTCTATAGTACCTTCATCATTTGACCTTTCTGACTTCCACTGTTTGAACTAAGTATGAGCTACATCCTGCAACTGGTATGCGACTAACTCAAAACTCTCAACAGTAGTCACCCCCATGATGCCTGTCACTTTATTAAATTGATCAATAAATTCCTGAGGGTCTTAATCTACTTTAGACCCATGGAAGGATGGAGGATTCATTCGGGTGAAGTCCCAAATCCTAGCTACCACTGAATTGGCCACTAGGTTGGATGAAACAACAATTGGTCACTCATTATGGGAATCTACTGACTGAGCCAGTGTGGTAAATACAGTCTTGAACTCTGCATGAGAAACATGATCGCCTAAAGGTTCTTTGGGTTGAGGGGCTGACTGATTTCTTCTCTTAGGAGGCATATTCTGAAATAAAGAGAAGAAGTGGATTAGACTGAGATATTGACTAGTGATTATGCTCACTGGAACAACATGAATACTAAAATAAGGGAAACTATTTCCTAAATATCTCATAGCCTCTTGCACATAAATGTGGCATGCAACAAACCCATGTACAAGACTCTACTAGATGCGGGTTTCAGACTTCCAAGGACTCTATTGAACCTTAGGCTCTGATACCAAGTTTGTAACACCCCGATTTGCTGAACTGGAATGGTACACGGTGTTCATGACCCCAAAGGACCATAAGCTAACCCATGACTGATATCTCTACTTGTATACTACATAAAATACTGAATATTATGGAAACATGCACTGAAAGGCCATAAGGTTCAATACAGAACATAACATGGATGAGATAACATCTGTGGGGTGATATAATACCTAAAACAAAACTATAAACACTGAAGTCTGAAACATAATAGTCTGTATCTAGTCTGAAAGCCTCTCTTATCTGAATAAGGAATTGATGGGACATGTCCCCAACTAACTCCAACTAATAACTAATCAATGAAATAGTGGAGAAATAATTATTTCCTCGAAGGATGAGGACTCACTTCTATTCTGACTACTAAGAATGGAATCTAATGCTGATTTTGAACTTGTTTCTCTGAACATATGGTGTAACATAAAAATAAAGCACCATAGCGCAAATGCGTTAGTACAATAGAATGTACTGAGTATACATGTGATGTAGGATATATGCAAGGTTTAACATGCATGAATAATGCTAGCTGACTGTCTAACATGAATAAGAGAATGCATACATAAATACATAACTATAACTGACTATGTGATATCATGATTACTGACTGATGACATGACATACTAATAACTAATATAACTGATAGCATAAGTAGGTGTATCTAAATGTAACTGATAACATAGGTGACTATATCTGACAGTCCTGAATCTAATGGATCTATCTGAGTTCCTTACTGTATCTGAGTCGACTGTATCTGACAGTCTTGAATCTGAAGAACTATCTGAGTTCTCTTACTAAGAATGGTTCTGAAACTGTGGGAGGTAGTATTTAACCGAAATGCCCCTGATACGCCATTATGGCTGAGTTTGGGTCCAATCTATAACCCCAATTGAAGGGTGTCAATACCGCGCCACTGGAAAGGACAAGTTATGGAAGACCCTTATCTGATAGTGTCCTCAAAAGAGAATGGTGGGGCCCTTGTCTATTAGTGCTTATCCACCTCATCAACCCTCATCGGACAGTGTTGATGTCTCAACCTACGCTGGCTACATAGTTCTGGAATGCAAGGATGACTTCTAAGGATCACACCCTTATCTGATAGTGTGTTTCCCCATCCTTGGGTTCACTCGGTGGTAATTCCTACTGCCATCTAAATGGAAACTGAACATAATTTACTGAATTGAACATGAGCTGAGTTACTAAGTTTCATTTAATGATGGAATACTACTGATATCTGACAACTGACTGAGTCATGAGATCATGGAGCTTTTTCCTGAGTCATAAGACTATTTGAAATCTAAGGATTCATAGCTTGACAGAGTGTATCGTGAAAATATGACATGGCTCTAGGTACACAACTAATGTTTTGGGTACAAGTACCCCCAGGACTCGATGGAAGAAAACTGACAAAGCATGACTTGAATACATAATAATTATCATAATATATTTACTGAAGCATTTTATCAAACATGTGATAGGCATAATCTTGTACGTAATGGGGATTTCATGTTATTATGCTAATTAGAATCTTTTCCTTCATCTACGCATTCAACCAAACACATAGTAGGCCTAGAATGTGTAAACAACATCATACAACAATTAACTGTCGTGATTCAATTCCAATTTAATCATTCAAGGGTGTAGTCCTAGAGTTTTCTGATTCTATACCTTTACAAATCAACCCATTAGGAATTTAACACTCATTCATAGAATACAATTCAATTACTCATTATCAGTATGAACAAAAGCAGCCCAAACATGAAATTCATAATACAATCCATAACTTGAATTTAGAAAAGAGATTCTTGGGCTTCATGGAAGAAAAAAGTCTGTGAATGAACACTATGCATACCTTGATTCGTGATTTTGTGAAGATTGATAGTGAAACCTTCTTGAATTTGAATCCCCAATAGAAACCCTAGCTTTTTCTTGAGAGAAACTTGAGATAAAAGAGTATATTTTGGGTGAAGAATAGCTAAGTCATGTGTTATTGGGTTTAAATAAGGGTAGAAAATTGACCCTTTTAACCCTGGATGTGTCATTTAATTTTAGTAAATTTTTCCCAAACTAGGCCCCTGGCGCTACGCGGTGTAATCGTGTTGTGTCACTGGAAATTGACAATTAGGAAATTGAGGGATGGCGCGACACAGAGTCATCGTGTTGCCCCTTCCTTCGTGACCTGGAATTTTTGCGCGACGCGGGGGAATTCGCGTTGAGACACTGGAAAAAGGAAAATTCTAAATTTTAGTGCTGGCGCAATGTACCATAAGCGCGGACACCTACTGGAAATTGCCAAATGTCATTTCCTCTTGTGGCGCGGCACTCCGCTGACTAATATTACACTGTTTTACAATGGGAACTTGAAATAGTCATAACTTCTTACCCGGTTATCAGATTTAAGCTAATCATATATTGATGGAAATCTTATTTAATTTTCCACATAAAAAAAGTGAAAATCTAGATTATTCCTCATGGAATAATTATCCTTCACTTTAGAAGATAATACTAGGCATTCTTGGGATGAAATTTGCTAGAAATTTTTGGGGTATTATAGATAGCTCCTATGTTGCATACAAACATGACTGAGTCCCACACAACATACATCACAAAATACAACAAAACCATTATTACCCTCGGGTAGGGTCAAATTAGGAGCAGAAGTCAACTTATCTTTCAACTTCTGAAAACTACCCTCACAAGCATCAAACCATAAAAACTTAACCTTTTTTTGAGGCAACCTTGTTAATGGAGCAAAAATAAATGAAAAACTCTACATAAACCTCCTATAATATTCCACCAAGCCAAGAATCTCCTAATATCGATTAGAATCGTGGTTCTAGTGCACTTCTTAACCGCTGATCAATGGTGAATTTACCACTCATTGACGCCTATATTTGTTCACACTATCATGATTAATTGGTGTTAATAAGATGAATTTATAGCTTGAATGCACCAATTCCCATATTTTTTAGGTATATTGGTAATGTGAAGAAAAGAAGTCAAGTGAGCTATAAAGAGATCAAAAATTAAGAAGTAGTGTAACAAATGGAAATAAGGAGAAGGAACTGACCCTCAGATACCACAATCGTAATCTGAGTTTCGCAATCAAGACTAGTTAAAATAAGTCAAAAATAGCAATTGTGATGGGTTAACCATGGTCACGAGAGCCGAGATCGTGATCAAGCTTAGGCGATTATAATGGAACAGAGAATAGCCCAGGGGTAATTTTTTAATTTCACATATCTGGTTCCAATTCGATATAAAGTGAAGACCCTTTCATTTTTGGGATATCATCAACTAGTATTCAAGTTTTGCCTTTGTAAGAAAACCATACTAAATTGGGAAAGATTATTGTAGTTAATTCTCCAAGGATTTTAGTCAAAATTAAAGTTTTCTTTGAGAATATCATCACTTTGCATGTTCAATGGAAGCATTGAATAATAATTTTGTTTATTCCTTTTCTAAAATTTTATTAGTAGCTAAATATCTGTCTTGGGGTTATGTTGTAATAGGGTGAAAATATGTGTGGGTTTTTATTATTAGTGTAGATTCATGGTTAATGATGTTGGGTTTCACGAATACTTGCTAGTTGAATGAGAATTTGTGGGTGAAAAGACTAAATTCCCTAAATCTTATATCATCCTTAAAAGAGGGATACATGTATGCTTTTGGATCCTATATCATCCTTGAAAGAGGGATATGATTGACAAAGTATAGTTATAAATAAATAGATGTTAGCTTATTCATTTACATTGTCTTAGAAATAAGAATGGATTGTGAATTTTCAATGTCTTGGAAATTTCATAGAAATAGGGATGGCCAACTGAGGATTTAGGTGGATTTGTTTTCCACACCCATGAGGTATTTGAAAGGGTCCATGGGTGATATTTTTGGTGTTTGGTTGAAAACTAGCATCAAAATCCCAAACCTATTCTACCCATATAGTCATTAACTAGAATTTGTATTTAATTATCATGAACAGATGCACTGTTTAAACCTAAGGGACATACTCCGAAGAATCATCCTATTGATAGTTTATCAACAATTGTTTCACTAATTTGGTAGTACAAGTATTTTTGTTTAAACATTCTACCAAACCATAACCCCCTATTTTTAATTCATATTTTACTTTATTTTTACAATACGCCTAAGAACTTAGTCGCCTTCAAAACTCATAGGATTTGAATACTAGTTACACTCCTCATGGATTTGACCCCATCTCAAGTTGGGTTAATATATTTTACAATGATATCCTTGCCATACATTATAGAGTAAGTTGAGTTTGATCAAAATGGCGCCATTTCTGGGGAGTGAAACTTAGTTTTCACTTGTGCGGTGTTGATATTAGCTTTGGGTTTACCCGTAGTGGTTGTTATTTTTTTTTGTTGTTTTGGTTTCTTCTTAGGTGATTTCTATAGTGTACATGACACAATGAATGATCATGCAAGTAATGCCGAGACATTTGATGGGACCCTTTATGTTGAAGAGCAACACCATGATATTGGACGTGCAAGTGTTATCCGTGTACCACCTAATCAAGGGAATGGTGTATTATACATCAAAAGTTTTATATTGAACATGCTTTGAATGAAAGGTCTCTTTGGGTGTCAAGCTCATCAAGACCCAAACTAACACTTGAAAAAATTTATGGAAGTGTGTGCCCTTTTCGACATTGCTCACATTTCATAAGAATCAATATGATTGTACCACTTTTCATTTTCTATAATGGGTGAGTTAGTGTTGCGGCTAAGATCTCTTCCCTCTGGTTCCATCACAACATGGTACAAACTTACCGATGCTTTCTTATATCGATACTTCCCACCATCAAAGATGTTGCAATTAAGTGAAAAAATTAAAATATTTTGTTAATTAAATGGAGAGCCTCTATATGAGGTGTGGGAGAAATTTAATGTTAATATTTTTCAATTCCCTAACTATGAGGTGTTGGAGAAGATGATTCACCAAAAATTCTATTGGGCTTTGAATCAACTAAATAAAACTGTGTTGGATAATACGACTGGTGGATCAATTGTATAGTTGTCAAATAGAATGGCTTCAAACTTGCTTGAGGAGATCACAAATAAAAATAGGAGGTGGTATACCCAAGACACTAAGGCAGCTAAATGGTCCCCTACCACCTCTTGTGTTGATAAAGAGCAAAGAAAGAAAGATGAAGAGAGGAATGAAAACATGTCAAAAATTATGACACAATTAGAACTCCTTACGAAGTATGTGATGATAGCACCCACAAAAATGGTAAATATCATGTCATACAAGGGATATGATGAAGAATAATCCAAGATGATTGATGATAAAATTAAATACATGGAAAATTATTCGGGGGGTTCCCACTCGGCCTACCCAAGACAAGGTGGGAACAAAGATTAGATCGATCGTGAAAGACAATGGAAATGTTGTGATAGGGATAATGATTATGATTGGGGTGATAAGGAAAGTGAGTATGATAGATATGTTCCCCCATGACTGAGTAACGAGCAAAGAGGCAAACACTATTGATTCCAAAAAATTCTAGATCGTAGATGTGTTAAGAAAATAGTAATGAGAGTGGGGGGACAGACAAGATTGTTTGAGAATTAAAAGTCACCTTTTCATAAATCAACAAAATATTTGTATTATAGTCCACCACAATCAAACAATTGGAGACTCAAATTGGCTAAATCTCTACTCAATTTAATGGTAGATTAAAAGGGGTCCTTCCTAGTGATGCCCATGTATTGGAAATTTTCACTAGGAGTGGAATATCCCTTGGTGATCATGTGTTTAAAGTTGAAAAAGAGACCAACATTGAACAAAAAATGTGAAGAAGAAGTTTACGATTGATTCAAATTTGGAGGCTGAAGATTATCAAGAAGGGTATAATAAAGAACCAATGATAATTGATGAAAGGGTTAATGAGGAGGGAGATCCTAAGGTAGTTGATAATGATGAAACATAAAGTGATTCATTGCCTACCCTAAATGTTCCAATTTAATTTCCTTAATAACTTAAGAAGAAAGAGCATAATGTCAAATCTATGATGTTCCTCGCTATTCTTAGGAATCTTTCAATTAATATTCCATTTCTAGGGGCCATTCAATATATTATGGTATATGCTAAACTAATGAAGAAGTAGATGTCAAATAAACGTCTTGTTGATGGTGAAACCATTGAAGTTACCCATGGGTGTATCCCTATCATGATTTGTTCTACAACAGAAAAGAAGGAGGATCCTGGGGCTTTTATAATTCCTTGCACCATAGGGACACAAAAAATTGAGAAAGTATTACGTGACCTTGGTGAAAACATCTATCCTATCCCATATGAAATATATCAAAGTCTTGTTTTGGTAACTACTACTCCAATAACATTGAGGCTATTAATGGTAGAATCGTCTATCCAGAGATTAGTTGGAGTTTCATTTGTTGTTTTATTGAAGGTAGATTGCTTCATTCTTCTAACGGAATTCATTGTTCTTGATTGTGAAGTCGACCAAGAGATACCTATTATCTTTGGTAGACCTTAACTTTCAACCGGAAGAGTAATTGTTTATATGGAGCAAAGAGAAATGAAATTTTAGGTCCACAATGATGATTTATCCTTCCAAGTATGTAAGACCATGAAATAACTTGTGGAACTACAAGTAGTATTCTTAATTGTTGTGGTGGACACGGAGGTAAATGATTGATCCCTCGTGGATCCACCTTAAAAGTTGAAGAACATAGTGCCGTGAACATAAATTAGGTTCTAGATGAGAGGCAACAAAGTATCCATTGTAGCCGCGTGACCATGATCGAGGAACTTTGATCGCCATCATGGTCACGACTGGTTAAATAGAAAGTCGACCCTCATTTTCCACCCATACTTACTTTCAATTTTATTTCAAATTACACTCAATTGTGATTCTGTATTGGGCATCCAAAGGTGTTTAAGATTCACTTTGCATCTCTAATCCAACATGTACTTTGAATTCTCTCTCTGATGCTCAAGGGTAGGCCTTAGGACTCATGTTCGCGGTATGGCCTAAACATATATTTTGCATGCCAGATCCTTGGTTTAAATATGCTTTTTGATGTGCTTAGCTAATGCAATTTATGTGTATACTAATGGGGAAGTTTTGAGTATCCTAATATTGTTCAAATTTTATAGAAATAGTGCATACACACCAAGTGGTCGATTAAATGCCCAAACAAATTCATATTAGATTTTCCATGCTCTAAGGGCATGATTAAGTACCTAAAGACCATTTTTCTTGTTCTTAATGTTAATTTTTGATGTGGAACACAAATTAGAATTAAAATTTAAAGATTTTGAATTTTGAAATTTTCTGTCTAACAGAACCTCAGTTATTGCGATTGGAATCATAGGATCACGATCACGTTGGTACAATTATAGTCATAGAGCCATGATCACATTAGCAAGATCGTTGCTCAGTCTCCTACAATCGTGGCATCTGAGGTTGTTTTCTAGCCTGGACCAAATATTTGCCTAGTTCATTTCTTGACCAATGCCTATCAAGATGCCATCCCTTGAACTTAATTAAATAACATAGCATATTTTATTTATGAAAACGATTGATGATTAATTCTATTGTGTAATTCTCAGGTTTTTAACGCTTAACATGGGTGATTTTTACCAAACTCGATTCGTGGTCCCAAAATGCCACACTTTGTACTATGCTGGCCTCCCAAAGACAAAATTGCTCTGGATAGAGGCATATGATTTGATAGGGTGCAGGATAAGCTCCCGATATTCCATGAAAGACTACTAGACACAAGGTGGAACTATTTTGACCTGAATCCTTGTCAGGCAAATGAATATTGGGTAATGGAGTTCTACAGTAACCTTATCATATTGTATTTATCTGAACCAGATATAGAGATCAGGAGATGAAAGTTCACTCTGTGGTAGAGTAGATAAACTATATTTACGGACTACCAAAAAAAGATATGGATAAGTTCTAAGTAAAGGGATCTGAGATAGGAATTTATATAGCTAAAAAATTGTGTCCTGGTAAGGAGGTTCCATTAGCTACAACAAATATGGTGATAATAGTTAATGACTTCACAGCTGAGGCAAGTTTATGATTAGGTATTATTTGTAGCTGGGTGTCCCTATTGACACACATGACCTTCATTCCAGATGTGCGAGACTGGATGGTAGCATGTATAATATACAACATTCCTTTGAATGTTGGACAATTGGTGATTTAGGACACAAGACATTTCAAGATTTGAGGGGCGCACTACTCTTATTCCCTTTTCTGATCACAGAGCTATGTAGGAGGGCCGAGGTTGAGGAGCATCCCAAAGACACTTGGGTGCATCCAAAGAACCCTATTTGCCCCTCAAGATTTGGGGTAAAAGGAGCATCTGTCAAGACCAAGAAGAGGAAGATTGACTCAGGTAGGTCAATAGATGAGGTTGTAGAATCTTGTATACCATTAACAATTAGGACTTTTGAGGAGATCTTGGTTAATATGAGGGTGATATATGAGCTTATGGTTGGGTCTTCTCAGGGGATGGGTGAGCCTTCCACCACCTGTGACACATTTGTTGCTTAGTTTGATTATGAGTACATAGAGGACCAGAAGAAGCAGGGGGGCATTATTTCTATGCTTGAGAGGGCCTACTCATTACTAGCACAATTGAATAGGGAGATAAAGGACTAGCATGTGAAGATGATGAAGAAATAGAAGAAGAGAGATAAAGTTTTCACAAATATTTTAAAGGGGGTGAAGGGCCTTTGGATGATGCTGAAAACCAAGGATAGACTTTATTATCCTAGAGCTGACAATGATGATAAGTCCCAGCTGCATGGTAAGATTCTGATGATGCAGAGATCGATGGTGAGGCCAATCTTTGATGCGGTTACATGGAGAACTCTTTACTCTTTCCTTATGTTTTATTCATTATGTAGTGAGGTCACTGAAAGATTTTTTTGGGGGGTGCCCCTCTCCATATTCATTTATTTGGTATATATTATTGAGGCATTTGGGGATGCTTTTATGATGTTTTGAATGATTTTTATTTTTGGGTTGTAATAATTGGGCACCCCGATGCTGCCTACATTTCATTGATTAGTTGCTTGTTTCATTTTAGATTTTTATTTTATCTTTATCTTGTTTATAATAATATTGAACGAGCCTTTCCCAATGATACATTGATTGACGACATTCTTAAAGAAATATTGTCGTGATAGGGTTTAGAGCCATAGATGCTGCGGAAGTCTGAGTACCCGTAACATTGGAGTTTTGGGATCCCGCTTATACCTATGGTGAAGTCTGAGTAGCCATATGATTTTCCCTCACGAGAACCATAATATGAGATGACGGATTGGTTTGGTGCCATCAATAGAAAATTTTGCATGGTCCATATGTGAAGAAAACACCCCCTCCATCCAAAATACTTTTGAAAACCAAAGGCATAGACGTGAATAATTTTGTAACCATACTTTACCTCTTTTTTGAATCTAGAATCTTTGTTTTTAAGTATATGGTAAATACTTCCTATTTTCTTTAGTAGGAAATGCAATTGGGCGTACCCATCTTTCTTGGGGTTATGTTGGAATAGGGTTCAAATATGTGTGGGTACTTATTATTAGTGTAGATTCTTAGTTAATGATGTTGGGTTTCACTTATACATGTTTGTTGAATAGTATTGTGGGTGAAAACATAAAATTCCCAAAATCTCACATCATCCTTGAAAGAGGGATGTGGGTATGCTTTTGGATCCTATATCATCCTTGAAATAGGGATATGGGTGAAAAGGTATTGTCAACAATAACTAGATGTTAGCTTATTCCATTACATTTTCTTAGAAATAAGGATGGATTGTAAATATTCTACGTCTTGGGCATTTTCCTATATATATGGATGCCTAATTGGGACTGTGGGTGGATTTATTTGCCACATGGGTGATAATTTTTTTTGTTTGGATGAAAAACTAGCATTAAAACCCCTAACCATGCCTACCCATATAGTCAATAACTAGGATTTACATTTGATTATCATGAACAAATGCACTATTTGCCTCTAAGAAAACATAATCCTAAACTCTTCTCCTATTGATAGATTATCTACAATTGTTTCTCTAATTCGGTAGTTCAAGTAGTTTCGTTTAAACATTTTTCAAAACCATAAACCCCCCTCCCATTTTAAGTTCATATTTTACTTAATGTTTTCATTATGGGTAAGCACTAAGTCTCCTTCAACACTCTTAGGATTAAAATACTAGTTACACTCCTCTTGGATTCGACCCCAACTAAAGTTGGGTTAATATATTTGACAACAATCGCCTTGCCCATAAATTATGGTGTATGTTGAGTGTGATCAACAGTATCAACCTTCTGTGGATCCCCCTTGATCCCCTCACTACGAACGACATGCCCAGGGAAAGTCATAACATTTAACAAAAACTCACACTTAGAAAATTTAGCATACAATTTCTATCCTTAAGAGTTTGCAACACAATTCGGAGGTGATTGACATGATCATCCTCGCTCTGAGAGTACACCAATATCTCATCAATGAAGACTATAATAAATAAGTCTTTAAACTTAATAAAAACCTGGTTCATAAGATCTATAAAAGAAGCCTGAGAATTAGTCAATCTAAATGACATAACAATAAAATCATAGTGGCCATACTAAGTGCGGAAAGCTATCTTCAAGATGTCAACCTATTGAATTTTCAAAGGATGATAGCGCGAACAACGATTAATCTTAGAGAAGCACCTAGAACCCAGAAGTTGGTCAAAAAGATTATCAATCTTAGTAAAGGGGTACATATTCTTCACCGTCACTTTATTTAATTATAGATAATCTAAATACATCCAAAGCGACCCATCTTTCTTATGCACAAAATGCATCAGAGTACCCCATGTCGAAACACTAGGATGGATGAAACCCTTATCAAAAAGATTCTCTAACTACTCTTTTAGCTCCTTTAACTCAACCATGTCCATTTTATAAGGAGAAATGGAAATTTGATATGTATCCAGTATAAAATAAATCCCAAAATCTATTTCCCTATCATGAGAAACTCTAGGAAGATCATCGATAAACACTTTAGGAAATTCACTAACCAAGGGGATAGATTTAAAAGAGAGGACCTCAGAATTAAAATCCCTAACCCCTATCAAATGATATAGGCACCCATTGGAAGTCAACATCTGAGATCTAAGATAAGAAATAAACCTCCCTTTAGGAACTAAGGATCTTCCCTCCCATTAAATTACCGATTTTTTAAGAAATTGAAAATACCTTTTAGGACCTATAATCATGAGATGCTTAGCATGAATGATTCCAATCCATCTCTAAGATCACATAAAAATATACCATGTCGAGCTCTATTTGATCTATCAATGTCTTCCTATGATAGATGGACACAACAAAAAATATATAGATTTTTCTAGCAGCTAAATAATCACCCACTAGAGTAGAAACAGAAAAGGGGTTGGAAATATCCAAAATCAAAATGCATAGCCACATAAGGGGTCATATAGGAAAGGGTAGAACCGAAATCAAGAAAATAGTACACATCATGAGAGAAGAGTTGTAACATACCAGTAACAACATACGGGGATGCCTCAGATTACTTGCAAGTAAAATAAGAAAAAAGATAATTTCGACCAGCGATGGTAACGGAAATGGAGCCCTTTGGTTCAAAGCCTAAGAAGTGGTGATTAGAACCTTAATGGCTCCAGTGGCTACCTTAGTTGTAGGATAGTTCCCCCCATCACAATAATTATAATGAAGTTGTCCATAAAAATAATAAGGTGGATGAGGTGGGGCTGACTGATCTCCACTAGCATGAGACTGGGCACCTTGTGCCTTAGAATAATTGGTATCTTGAAAACAACGATTACTAGACGACATAGGATAAGGAGCACTAGCCAAAGAATATGAATCAGAATTTTCCCAAGTCTTCTTCTTTGTCTACTACCTACCATTTTTTGCACTGTTATGCCGATTTGCACCCTGCTATAGTTATCTGAACTTCTTATTTTTTCCCCTCTCCTATTTATACTTTCCTTTTCTTATCATCCTCAAAATGCTGCATATAAACCATAAGTCTTGAGAAGTCCATATCATTGTTCAACATTGTAGCCTTACACTCCAATACCAAGTCACAGGACAAACTAGAAACTAACTTTTTCATCTTGGATCTCATGGTTTACACTAACGATTGAGCATAATGAGACAACTGCTAAAATTTCAATTCATATTCATTCCCACTAATATTAACTTGGTTCAGATTCACATATTCCTCTACCTTAGCTTTCTTCAGCTCATGTGAATGAAATGTTTAAGAAAGGCTCCTAAAATTCTTACAAAAAAGACAGCTAAACATCATCACCTCTAAGTTGTTCTCACTCCTCATACTATTGATGTTCTATGTATTTTAGTTAATAAACATCAAAAACAACACCCTAAGAATCAGTAGCATACATCACACTAAAAATTATATCAATCTCGTAATCAAACCCTTGAGGATCCTCCTCAACTATAGAACCTATAAAGGTTAGAGGATTTAACCACATAAAATGGACAATTGATTGATCCCTAATAAAGGGGAAATAGAACCAACATGATTAGATTGGCAAGACTAAGATTCTACCCATTAAGTAGTGAGGTTAATTAACTAGTAGAACTCTGCATTACAAATGTCTTTCTATGGTGGCTGATAAAAAGTATCGCCAGCCCAGGGAGCTCGAAGAGGCCTACTAGGGTCTGGTAGAGCTCAATGTGAGGCAGTGCAATTAAGATCAGGGTCATTAGATTAAGTTTTCACTCTATTAATTAGGTGAGTTTCATCCACACTCTCTTTAAGTAAGACAAAGGTCCCTGTAGAGTTTTTATGGACATCATATCTTCAGGGAGGCATGATATGAAATACGAGCAAATTGAGAGCTGGGAAAATTCATGACACCAGACTTTTTAGCCTATATTAGAGCACAAAAAGGAAAATATTCCTAAATGCTTTATGGACTCCCCCTTATAAGTGTGGTGCGATACACACCCATAAATAGAACTCTACTCTGCACGACTGTAAGGACACCCAAAGAACACGAATCATGCTCTGATACCAAGTTTTTAAAGACTCAAACTAGCGAGTAGTAGTGACAATTAACTCAAGAACACCACATGCTCGAGACATCCCTCTTGTATAACATCAAGAACACAATAAAGATAAATAACAAAAAACAATCATAGATGGAAATGAATGTAGATAAGACAAAGATAATCTAATTATGAAAATGAACATCTAACCCACACTTGTCCACAAAATCCTATAAATACCAAATTACCAAACTAGGTCGGGAGAGTAATGCCTCAGGTTTTTGGTCCTTGAAATTTTCTATAATTTTATCCTCACTGTCCTGACTATAACTTCCCCTATGAGTTTAAGGGAATATTGATGAGTCCTAAGGACCCAATCATAACCAAATTAGCAAGTGTGACTAAATTCTGCTCTTAGTATGAATGGTTCAGCAAGAGTTGTAAGGACTCATTATGTGTCGTTGGATGGAAATCATAGCGTGTCAAGTGTTTTCCCCAAATGGGTTCCATGTTGACTATGATTGGAGCGTACAAGTCATAAAGTTTCATTATGAGTCGTAGTAGTTAAGTCATAGGGTAAACAGATTGGGAGTGCCCTGGAGACTATCTGGGCTACAACTCTGGGTTACAAGTTGTAATGAGTCCCTATGAGTCATATAGTAACACGTAGTCACTGACGACTAAATTTTAGTTTTTAATTGAGGTCACTTTGGAAAATTCCCTCCTTACCCAATTAAAACACCACCTATATAAAGAAATTTAAATGGGTTATTTCTCATTCATAAAGTATGCAAACACTTCCAAAGGTCTTTCAAGTCTTTCAAGTAGCCATACTTAGGGTATTCGAGAAATAGGCCATCAAAGTGCTCAAGGGTTGAATCCTTTAAGTGAAATTTGGTATTTTAGGCATATTTATCTTCCCTAATTGCTAAATTATTAAAAGCATATGTTTCAATGTTTGGTTTATATGGTATTAATGTTGGTTTTAAAAACATGAGTTGAGGATATTTAAATAACTTATATGTATGTGTTGTTTCGTGTTTGTCCCTGTATGGCTCATGTTATAATGGTAATTTTAAATATCAAATTGATGTATGCTACTTGTTAATAAATTAAGAGATTGTGTGTTTCCAATTCTTGTGACTTTTGAAGTGGTTATGACCTGACCTCAACCCCCTATTGTGGAATTGGTTTTGAATATGAAAAATATGTACAATGTACTACTCTTGAACTATTGCAAAATGTGAAAGGTTAACAAAGAATAATGATTTTTAATTGAGCCTTATGAGGTTGTACAATTTCCAAAGCAAATATATAATTGAACCAAAGAGGATTTTAATCCCCCTAAGTGATGATATTTTGTGTTGCAAGTTGAAGTTACCTTAAAAGTATAGTTGGTATGATGATACCAATAATTTATGCCTAAATATGCATAATGGTTCAATGAAGGGGAATGTGTGATAATTGTTTAAATTGGGCTTTAATGAGGTTTGTGTAGTTGAGTCAAGAAAGTTGAGGTCTTGAGGGGATAATACTGAAAACCGCAAGTGACGATGCTTGGGTCTAATAATAGGGTGTTTTGAGTCCCCCTTATTGTAATTATATGATTCAGAGGTTTGAGTCTGTGATATTATATTACATGATTTGGTGTTTGTGTCACCTTGATAAGCTAAGAGGTTTCAGTCTCCCTTAGTGCATATATATACCTCTGGTTTATGGGGCCACACGTACTAGGTACCTAATAGTTGGGGAAGAACTGGGATCATATAGCCCGTGGGTGCCTTATTATGTTATGACGGTTGAGCTACACAATCTACACTAAAGTTTTAAGATGCATGCTAAGCCTTGTTTCCCTCTCTCGACATATGATATTTATATTTATATGCATTTGATTATGTGCATTGGTTTTTAATAATTTTAAATTATTGATCATGAAATTATGTTATCCTTCTACCTGAGTTACAATATAGTATTCACCTAACTAAACATCTTCAGATATTGTATCCTTATGCAAAGTAGGTATCAGAGATACCTCTACTTTTCCTATTCAGAGTTAAGTAGATTGACTCTATTCTTCAGTTCATTATGGTAAAGTGGTGAGCTTTTATTCTCTAAAAGACTTGGATATTGCATGTGTCATTACCATAGATAATAATTAAGAGTTTTCATTGTTATTCACATTATCATTTTCATTTTCATCTATCAAAGTCAAGGACATATCCCAACTAAGACTGGTTTTTACTTCTTATGTTAGAAGGCTTTGGTGGAATATTGTGGACAAGGATTATGTTTGTTGGCTATTTTGTCTGGTCATTAGTTTCCGGTTATAGACATAGCTATCATTCTTTAAATCTTACCTTGTTCTATCTTGTTATATATTCAAAATTCATCTGACATTAAGGATATTGTGTTATTTGGTTAGGTGCACATGGGTGGTCTTCAATCCCAGTGGACTTGAGAAACCCTTCATGGCCTGTCCTTAGTTCAGGTTATGAAAAAAATGGTATAATAGCCTAGGTTTGTTTCCATTAGGTGTTCATCAAAGCCTAGTCAAGTAGAGTCTATTTTATGTATGTGTATCGCGCCACACTTATAAGGGAGAGGCTATGAGTTATTAAGTATTGTTTCCCTTTCTTTTTGTTCAATTTCAAATTATAGAGTGTATGGTATTGATTCTTCTCTAACCCCTATATGTTTGATTTTAAGATCAAGCCTCCTAAAAGATCTGATGATCGTGGAAAATCTTCAATCCTATATGAGGACAATAAGGATGGATCTCGTACTACTCCAGTAGTTTAGACCCAGTCTAGGGTTTCTTCTTCCAATTGTCCTGATGGAGATCCACCAATTCCCCCTGTCTCTACTCTGGCACCTCAACCTAGTGTGACTAATGCTATGTTCTTCTAGTTGATTGATTTGCTTAATCAGTTTGTGGCCTACAATACTAAGTGTGTTACCTATATTGCTCCATCCCCTTAGGACAATGAAGTTGGCCAATTCATGAGGGTGATTCTTCCTATTTTCACTAGTTCTAAAGGTGAGAATTATGATGTTAGCCTCCAGGTTGTCACATTATTTGATCTTAGAGAGCAAGTCTACCTTGTTGAACAAGGATATGGACATCTCTAGCCTTATGGTGTATTTATAATAATTGGAAGAGGAAAGCAAGAAGTAAGTGGAGATTAGTGAAAGGAAGTACAAGAAGTTTTGATATTCGAATTAGGGATGAGGTCAGCAACAGAGTAGTAGAGATGATGGAAAATGGTCTACTAAGAAGTGGGGAAATTTTTGTTTCTACTTTACGACTAGTGCTCGTTACGTAAAGTCATTGAGTGATCATTGTTCTCAGTATGATAGTAGGTTTAGAGCACAATAAGTGCATCCTCAGTCTAATGAGGATAAGTAATCTCCATCATATCATCCTTGTAGATTCTATGGTTAGGTGCATCATGGTATTTCTTCAAAAAGAATGAACAAATGTTTTCAATATGGTCAGATTGGTCATATGCAGATTGATTATCCTTCTAGGACTACTTCTGGGGAAAATAAAATTCCTATTGCTACTTTATCAACTTTTGCACCAAAGGGTGCTATTTTTATTTCTGGCTCGGGCACTTATCGTAACCATATGTATGCTTTTTTTGCCCGCCAGGATTATGAGGCATCCTACGATAATGTTGATGGTACATTCAAAATTTTCTCTCATGAGGTATATTTTCTACATGATCCTTCGTCTACCATCTCTTATGTGACCCCATATATGGCTATCTATTTTGGTTTTGATCCTGAGTGTATTTTGGACCCCTTTTTTGTGTCTATCCAAGTAGGTGACTCCAATAGGATTAAAAGGGTTTATTGGGGTTGTGTAATGTCGGTCTATGATAGGGAGACCATGGTAGACTTGATAGAGTTGGATACATTAGACTTTAATGTCATATTTAGGATGGATTTGTTGCATTCGTTCTATGTGAGTGTTGATTGACGAACTCAAAGGTTCAATTTACATTTCACTAATAAGAAGGTGATTGGATAAGAAGGTAGATCCCCAGTACCTAAGGGAAAGTACATTTTGTATCTTATAGCCCAGAGATTGGTTTATAAAGTGCCTCTATCACTTAGTACATATTAAGGATTCTAGATCTGAGGGTCCTTCTTTGTAGACTATCCCTGTAATCTATAAATTTTTAAGGTGTTTCTTGATGATCTTCTTGGTACTCCTCCCGATAAGGAAATTAATTTTGGGATTGATATTTTTCAGGAGACTCATCATGTTTCTATTAGTACTTACAAAATGGCTCCAGCAGAGTTGAAAGAGCTCAAAGACAAGTTGAAAGATCTTCTAGATAGTGTATTTATCTTCCCTAGTTCTCTCTATGGGGTGCTTCTATTTTTTTGTTTGTCAGAAGGATGTGTCCCTTTGGGTGTGTATTTATTACCGCCATTTGAATAAGGTTGCCCTAAAGAATAAGTATCCCCTTTTGAGAATTGATGATTTGTTCTATCAGTTTTAGGGTGTTAAGTTCTTTTCAATGATTGACCTTCGATTGGTTTATCATAGAGGGAGGTGGATATCCTTAAGACTACTCTCTAAACTTTGTATGGTCATTTCATATTTTTGGTGATGTTCTTCGATTTGATTAACACCCTGACAATAATTATGGATCTTATGAATTTGATATTTTATAATTTCTTAAATTTGTTTGGGATTGTCTTTATTGATGATATTTTAGTGTATAACAAGAGTAAGGCAGATCATATCAATCACCTCGGCTTTGTGTTGCAAACCTTGAAAGATCAGCAGTTGTATGCAAAGTTATCAATGTGTGAGTTCTGGATAAATGTTGTGACTTATCTGAGACATCTTATTTATAGTTAAGGGATCATGGTAGATTTACAAATTATTGTGGTCTTTAAGAAGTGGCCTAGACCTATAACTCAAGTCGACATTCAGAGCTTCCTGCATTTAGCTAGCTATTATAGAAGATTTGTGGAGAGTTTCTCTTCTATTTTTTCCCTATTGACTAAGTTAACTCAGCAAAAGGTGAATTTTTTATGGGCTAGTGCTTGTGAGGGTATTTTCATGAAGTTGGAGAATAAGTTAACATCAACTTTTGTTTTGACTCGGCCTGAGGGCATTGATGGTTTTATGGTATTTTGTGATGCATACCCCATGGGACTGGGGTGTTTGTTGATTCAGCATGGCAAGGTGGTTTCTTATTCCTCTATACAATTGAAAGTCCATTAGAAGAATTACCCGACTCATTATTTAATATTATTAGTGGTGGTGTTTCTATTAAATAAATGGCGACATTATTTATATGGGGTCGATGTTGAAATTTATTTTGATGATAAGAGCCAGCAATACATGATTACTTAGAAGTATCTAAATCTCAATCAAATGAGAAGGCTTGAGTTGCTCAAGGTCTATGACAAAAGTCTATGCTATCATTTAGGAAAAGCTAACGTGGTTGCTAATGCTCTTAGTAGGTTGTCCATTCGAAGCTTATCTCATGTGGACGAAGAGAAGCGATATTTGGTGAAGGATATTCCCCATTTTTCTAATCTATGAGTTCATCTCTTTGATTCTAAGGATGGTGGTGTGATCATTCAAGAGATGGAGAACTCATTCCTTGGTGCTGAGGTGAAGGAGAAGAAGATGTTGGATCCTATTTTGAGGTAAATTAAGAATGATATAGGTAAGCAAAAGGTGCTGATTTTTGAAATTAGTTGTGATGGTATCTTAAGTTACCAAGGTAGATTATGTTCTCTTGATGTGGATAGGTTGGGAGAATGATTTTTTGTTGAAGCTCATGAGTCTCGTTATACTATTCATCCTGGTTCAACAAAAATGTTTCATGACCTTTATAAGATGCATTAGAGTAATAACATGAAAAAGGATGTGACTAATTTTGTGGCTAAGTGCATCGTGTGACAGCAAGTGAAGGTGGAGCACTTGAGGCCTGGTGGGTTGGCTCAAGAGACTGAGGTACCATATGGAAATGAGAGATAATAAATATGGATTTTATTAGCGGTTTTCTGCGGTCTTGCAAGAAATTTGATTTAGTTTGGTTCATCATAGATAGGATGACTAAGTCTAGTCATTTCTTGCTAGTGAGGAGAAATTTTACTTTTGAGAATTATGACAAGTTGTTCATGTAGGAGATCATGAAGTAGCATTCTATTCCAGATTCCATCATATTTTACTAGGGTACTAAATTGTCATCTCACTTTTGGAGGTCGCTCTAGACAGGTTTGGGGACTAAGGTAACACTTAGTACTACTTTTCACCCACAGACAGATGGGCAAGTGGAAAAGACAATTCATGCCTTGGAAAATATTCTTCGGACATGTGTATTTGATTTGTGTGGAAGGTTGGTTAACAACTTTCCACTCATATAATTTTCCTACAATAAAAGTTATCACTCTAACATTGGTATGGCACCATTTGAGGCCTTATATGGTTGGAGGTGGAGGTCTCCTCTTGGGTGGTTTGAGGTTGGTAAAAATAACCTATTTTCCCTGATTTGGCTCAACAAGCCATGGATAAGGTGAAGGTGAT
This sequence comes from Capsicum pubescens, assembly GCA_030864215.1. Classification (NCBI taxonomy): domain Eukaryota; kingdom Viridiplantae; phylum Streptophyta; class Magnoliopsida; order Solanales; family Solanaceae; genus Capsicum; species Capsicum pubescens. The sequence continues at coordinate 123,621,020 of CM061542.1, forward strand.
TTAGGATAGACTGAAGGTAACCCAAAGTAGCCAAAAGTCCTACGCGAATGTGAGGCAAATGGAGTTAGAGCTCATTGTTGGTGATTGAGTGTTCTCGAAGGTGTCTCCCATGAAAGGATTGATGCAGTTTGTTAATAAGGGAAAAATCATTCCCTGTTATATTGGTCCATACTTGGTTTGAAGAGGGTTGGTAATGTTGCATATAATAGGAGTTGCATCTTAGTTTGAGCTCCATTCATCTGGTGTTTTATGTTTTTATATAGAGAAGGTGTGTTGGTGATACTTTAATGGTTATTCCCTTGGAGGAGATGGGTATTTTGGATTCCTTGGCTAATGAGGAAGACTCGATTGATATTTTTGATTGACAGGTCCATCTATTATGGACTAAGGATGTGTCTTCGATAAAGGTTCAATAAAGGAACCAAAAGGTTGAAAAAGCTACTTCGAAAGTCGAGAAGGACATATAGTAAAAGTACGTGGGCTTGTTTCGTGTTTCAAAAAATCGTGCTTAAGGTATGTGAATTCCTTAGTAATTTTTCTTTTTTTTTGTTAAATGCAAGTGTGATTATGTTTGGAATCAAATCATGCAAATTAATGCCTCATCTTGGCATTTAAGGATGAATGATCCTAAAGGGGGGAGGGGGGAATATGTAACCCCCCAGGTTTTTGGTCGTTGAAAATTTCTGAAATTTTATCCTAACTATCCTGACTATGACTTCACCTATGAGATGTAGGGAGTCTTGATGGGTCTTATGGACCTAATCGTAACCAAATTAGTAACTGTCTGACTAAGTTTGTCTCTGAGTACAAGTTGCTAACTAAGTGTCGTATTGATTTGATATGAGTCTTTTATTCCAAAACATAAAATGTCTAGTGCTTATCCCAAATGATTTATGTGTTGACTATGTCTTGACCATAAAAGTAATAAGGTACCGTTATGAGACATTGTAGTTGAGTCATAGGGACAACATATTTTGAGTGCCCTGGAGACTATCATTTCTATGACTAATGGTGATGAGTCATAATGAGTCCCTATGAGTCGCATAGTGTCCTATAGTCACTGAAGATTAAATGTGGGTTTTAAATTGTGAGAACTTTTGAAAACTCCATCCTTACCCAATTAAAATCCCAAGTTCATAAGGCACTTGAAAGGGGTTATTTCTCATTCATAACATACCCAAACACTTTCAAAGTTGTCTCAAGTCTCTCAAGAAACCATACTTAGGTTTCCAAGAAATAGGTCATCGGAGTGCTTAAGGGCTTAATTCTGTAACGCCCCGAATCTGGTACTTGGACCGCTACACGGTGCTCATAATCCTGAAGGACTACAAGCTAACCCATGACTTATATCTGTAACTGAGCTCTAAATAATAATGGAAATATCGTAAATACGGAAACCTGAACTGAAAGGACATAAGGTTCAATACTGATACATAACTAAAAATATAGTATAACAATACCAAAATATCTGAAATAACTGTATGAACATGTTGTAGTTGAAAGCCACTAAAACTGAACTATCTGAATAAAGAGTTTATGGGATAATCCCCCAACTAACCCCATCTGCTAAAATAAATTAAGTACCATAAGAATGAAATAATCAAATAATAACATCCTCGAATAATGAGGACTCACTACTGACTATGACTGCTAAAACTGGAATGCAACTTATACTCTGGAGCGCATGCTTCTGAACCTATGGTATAAAACACCATAGCACAAATGCGTTAGTACGATTGAATGTGTTGGTATGCAAGTGAGGTAGGCTTAATGCATTAGTTCATATGCATGAACAATACTAACTGACTGAATAATATGAACATGAGAATACATGTATGAATACGTAACTGTATCTGAGAACGTCATAACACTGACTCATGAATTCTGATAACGTGGATTTACTGATTTATGGGTACTAATAATGGGATACTGAAAGACTAAGTCTATTGAGTACTAAGGAATTGATGTCATATTACTGATAAAAGAATGACTATTTCTGACAGTTCTGATTATGAAGAACTGGTCTGATTGACTGTATCTGACAGTCCTGAAATCGGAATATTGGTAACATGAATTTTGTATAAATACTATACTATTAACTGGGTTACAGTGTCTGGCAGTCCTGATTCTGATGGAACTAGATTAGTTTCGTACTAAGCTGAGCGACTGTATGTAACAGTCCTGAGACTGTAGAACTAAACTGAGTTCTATTTCTGAAACTTGATCTGAAACTGAGACTGTGGGAGGTAATCATCTAACCGACATGCCCCAAATCTAAAATAGTAGGGTCCAACCGGTAACCCCAGCTAGAAGGGTGTCAGTACCGTGGCATAGGTAAAGACAAGCTGTGAGTAAACCCTCTCTGAAAGAGAGATCTTCCGTCAACCTCTTCTAGTAGGAAAAACTCAAATGATTTATATAATCCCTAAACTAGTAGGGTACATCTCAACATACACTGGCTACGTAATTTGGGAACACAAGGATTGCTTCTAAGGATCACACCCTCTACAGGCTAACAGGTGAGTCCCCATCCTTGGTTTCACTCGGTGTTGAATCCCTCTCCTAACTAAATAGACACTGAACTGATTTAAATATAACTAAACTGTTACTAATAGTATCTACTAGATTATTTGAATAGAGTTCACTAAATTCTAATAACTGACGGAATACTACTGATATCGGATAACTGACTGAAATTACTGAGTTTTCCTGAGTCATGTAATTGACTGAATTCTAATGATCATGGCTTGAATGGGAGTATCATGAAAACTAACACTGGCTCTAGGAACACAGTTAAATTGTTGGGTACAAGTACATCCAGGACTCGATAGCATGAAACTGACAAAACTTGACACTTCGTGAACACATAACCACTATCAACAATTCATAATACAATAAGTTGGGGATTTAATGAAACACATGGTTGTCATAATTTTGTACATGGATGGAGTTGCATATAGACATGTCATACTTTCATCAACTAAATCTCATGAACATTCCTTCAAATACTCATAATGCACACAATATCATGGAAGTCAGTCTTGGTCATAAAGGTAAAGCATGCATTTATTATTTGAGTCACAATTGAGCTATAATACCCAATTTCTATCCTCCTATCCATTTTTTCAAGCACCCTACTTTGGGCATAGGTGAAATCATCAAATTACACATCATAGACAACTCAATTCATGGATTTCATCTTGCATGCTATCGTAGTTTCATGAAAACACATAAAAATTCCAACTTGGGAATCATATAATAAGATAAACATGGTTACAAAAAACCCACAATAAATATCATTTTTTATAATTTGAAAGAGGGTTCTTGGACTTCATGGATGAAGGGAATCCATAAATCAACACTTGACATACCTTAGTTCCTGATTTTACATAGGTCGGAGAGATTGTTGAATTTGAGTATTGAATTTGAATCATTAATAGAAAACCCTAACTTGTTCTTGAGAGAAACCTGAGAGAAACTTTATATTTTGGGTGAAATATGGCTGAATCATGTGTTATTGGGTTTATTGAAGGATAAGAAGTTGACCCTTTTGCCCTTAAAAATGCGAATATTTAATCATAAAAAAATTGGGCACCGACGTTACAAGCGACTCGGCGAAATGATAGTTGCGATGCGATACTTGATCAATCGCGCCATGATCGCATCGAGCCTCAGAATTTTTGGCTTTGGCAGCCTACACAAATGTTGACCAATTCGATTGGTGATGCAACGCACCATGATCGCATCGGTCCTCTATTTTGGGACTCCGAACATGATCTAAATGTGTTCTGAAAATTCCAAAACTTTTTCGGGAACACCTATTAACCTTCCTGATCATGAACTAATAAAAATATGGACCATTAAAGGAAGTTAAGGTGGCAAAATGAGATTTCCAACTTTCAAAGGACAATAATAGGCTAAGTCTGGGAACCTAGCTAGAATTTTCTAAGTCTGGGACCCCTTGACAAGCTTAAAGGACTGAATTAAGCTTTAGTATTTTATGGGGTCTTACCATATCTCCCTCTTGAGAACATTCATCCTCAAATGAGACTGACTGAGAGGGAAGAAAAGATAAACTAACATACATACTAAACATGAACAACTGGAACATGATTCCATGACTGACATGACCGATAAATTGAATGTATCATACTGAACATGCATATCTAATGCATGGTTAACTGGTTCATAGATACATGACTGAATATGTAATGGTAATTAATACCAAGTTTATCATGGAAATCTGATCATGAAACTGGATAAGTTCAAGGGAGACTGTTTCCTTAAATTGAAAATACAAATGAACTTGAAATTAATTACTAGATATGCACGAGCGGAAACACGTGAATATAAATGAGTCTAGAATGTGATACATGAGATGGATATCATGATGTGAACCGAGTACCTTGAATACACGGATTACAGCTGAGGTCGAAGTTTAAGGGTAAACTTATAAGTACCCCCCTTATTCCAAATTGGATTCATTATGAGAAGAGATAATGGCATGCTTTATGTCATGAGAGTTTGGGGAATTATAATGTACATCCCCCTTGGGACACTAGGTACCTTGAAGAATACTAATTTTTGCTAGGATACTGAGGAAAACTAGGGCGATGCACAAGGCACCTATAAACTGAATGCGGCTAGATATTCGGGATCTGAAGCTAAGATAGTGATTAAACCTTATGCACTGCAACTGAAACTACTAAAAAGATTTACGTGGGTACTGAGCACGAATGCATAAATAAATACTAACTTTATCTGATTAACTAAATAACTTATATCTGAATATTGTGCATGTTAGACTGAACTGTATTTAGTCTGGATAGCTGGACTGAGACTATAGGGTATTATACATAGGAGGTAATGATTGACTGGGTAACATAAGGTAACTAAGCATGAGTGAGGGAAAACTATATTACCTTAGAAACGCAAGACCAAACGTCTAATCATGAGTTGGAAAAATTCTGTAGACTGAGGTACTGTAATACTAATAACTGAGTAACTGATGGCCATATGCTATGGTCGAGTATTCTTGAAATTGGACTGAGTTTTTTATCTGACTACTGTACTAGGACGGGGACTGAGATTGTGCTAAGATTGTAATTAAGATTGTAACCATAACTAAGACTGTAACTGAGACTTAATGCTGGTTTTGTATAACTGAGGGTTAGACTGGTATGGGAGTACTGAATTCTGATGGCTAAGTAACTAATAGTTGAAAGCCATGGTTTTGTGGGACTATCTGAGTCCTTTACTGAATATTAATTACTGAACTTACACTATAACTAAGGCCTGTGGGATGGAGCATTAACACTACAGATACATCGAGGGATCTAAACTGAGGGTATACATGGCATAATCTTAGTTTGACTGAACACTAGGAGTGAAGTCATGAATCATGTGGGCTAAGCATACTATAAGGCATGACATGAGTGAATGAGTCATGAGCTTCATAAAATTGGTTTGGAATTTCTAAATTCGTGGAACATGATCAACAACATTGGGTGAACTTGGACTCCTCATACGAGGAACTTAAAAAGACACTGTTCTATGAAAAGTGCTTGGATATAAGCTGTATTCATGGGACTGAAATAGAAAGCATGCTTAAGTATCATGATTGTTGAAGTACAAACTTTTCACTGAGAGAGGAATGGATCGGGAATCATCTTCCCTTATGGATTTCCTACACATACTGGAATTACTATTGGAACCTGAAGGCTTGACTTTCAGAGATTTCATAATCGAATAGTTCCTGTATACCTGTTGGGTTATGTTAGACTGACTCACTGGGGTGGGGACTGGAAAAAGGTCATGTTAACATTGGTCTAACCTTAAAGTTAACTTTTATGCTAAGAGTTACAAAAGAAAAAAGAAGCTCCTGAATCTTAAAAGATGTGAACATGTAAATGAGGGATCTGTAACATACTAGTGGATGCATCAGGAGAACTTTCCTGATCCTGTCGGGACTGAAGTACATAGAGTATGTTTGGGTGTTGCCCACTGATAGCACTAGAATTAGCACCCTACTGATTTGAAAGACCGGACTGAGTTAAAAGATGACCGTGCTTACTTCTAGAACCAGGCCTAAGACAATCTCAGACCTTGTGACCTATCTCACCACATATGAAACACACATCACTACAAGCTCTATATATACCTTTATGATGCTTGCCACACTTTTCACAAAGTGGGTGAGTAAAAACCCTTCTCTCACTACCCTGGGCTTTGGAGCCTGGTGACCCATCTCTATGGTCATTTATGAACTTTGGTACTGGTGCACTAGCTGAAGATGAAATTGGGGATAAAAACTTTTTTCTATGCTGAGAACGGTTACCACCCTGCAACCCTGGCTAAGAAAAATTATAACTACCAGTTCTGGCCCTCTTATTTTCCCTCTACTTCTTCTTAAGTTTCTGCTCCTCAATCTATTGAGCATGGACCATAAGCCTAGATATGTCCATATCTTTAATAAACATCGCAGTCCTGCACTCCTTAACCACTCTACCTGATATCTCAGACATAAACTTATTCTTTCTAGATCTACTGTTTGCTACTACATGAGGAGCATAACTGGATAACTGAGTGAACTTGAGAGAGTATTATTTTATGCTCATGCTACTTTATCTGAGGTTGATGAACTCTAACACTTTGGCTTCTTTCTTCTCTAGGGGAAAGAATCTACCTAAGAAAGTCGTAGAAAATCTTCCTATTCTATGGGCTCTACATCTGCACCCCTTTCTACCATCCACTACTTAAACCATGTATAGGTTATATCTTGTAGCTGATAGGTGAATAGCTCTGCACTCTCACTGGAAGTGACTCGCATAATATCTGTGACTTCCTAAACCTGGTTGAGGAACTTATGTGGATCCTCTTCAGGCTTAGAACCAGAGAAGAGGGGATGATTTATTCGAGTAAAGTCCCGAATCCTGGATGTAGCAGAATTGCCCACTAGGTTGGTCGGAACAACAACTGGCCGATCATTATGAGCTGTGACTGAATTGGCTAGAGAAGTGATTGTAGTTCTGAATTCTGCATGAGAGATGTGCTCATCCAGAGGATCTGTCTGGACAGGCTGAGGTGCCGACTGATTCCCTGTTGCTCTTTTGTTAGCCGTTTTGGGAGGCATGTTTTATAAATGGAAGAGAAGAAGGGATTAAACTGAGAGTTTGACTGGAGCTCATGCTCACTCGGATGACATGAATACTGAAAGAAGGGAAACTATTCCTAAAACATCTCATAGCCTTCTGCACATCTGTGTGGTGCACAACACACCCATGTACAAGACTCTACTAGATGTGTCTTTTCAGACTTCCTAGGACATTGTTGAACCTTAGGCTCTGATACCAAGTTTGTAATGCCCCAAATCTTGTACTCGGAATGCTACACAGTGCTTATAATCCCAAAGAACCACAAACTTGCCCATGACTGATATCTGTAACTGAGCCCTGAATAATAATGGTAATATCGTAAATACAGAAACATTAATTGAAAGGCCATAAGGGTCAATACTGATACATAACTAAAAATATGATATAACAATACTAAAACAACTAAAAGAACTATTTGAACATGTTGTAGTCTGAAAACCTTTAAAACTGAATTGTCTTAATAAAGAGTTAATGGGATAATCCCCCAACTAACCCCATCTGCTAAAATAAAGTAAGTACTGAAAGAATAAAATAATAAAATAATAACATCCTTAGATGATGAGGACTCACTGAAGACTCTGACTGCAGAAACTGGAATGCTACTGATACTCTGGAGCGCGTGCTTCTGAAACTATGGTATAAATCACCATAGCGCAAAAGCATTAATACAATTGAATGTACTAGTATGCAAGTGAGGTAGGATGAATGAAATGGTTCATATGCATGAAAAAAACTAACTAACTCAATAACATGAACGTAAGATTACATACCACAATACGTAATTGTATCTGAGATCGTGATAACACTGACTCATGAATTCTAATAATGTGGATTTACTAATATTTGGGTACTAATACAAGGATACTAAAAACTAAGTCTATTAAGTACTGAGGAATTGATGTTATATTACTAATAAAGGAATGAATATTTCTGATAGTTCTAAGTATGAAGAACTGGTCTGATTGACTGTATCTGACAGTCCCGAAATCTTAATACTGGTAACATGAAGTTTGTATAATTAATATACTATTAACTGGGTTATTGTGTCTGACAGTCCTGATTCTGATGGAACTAGCTGAGTTCCATACTGAGCTGAGCGACTATATCTAACCATCCTAAAACTGTAGAACTCAACCGAGTTCTATTACTGAGACTGGATCCAAAACTAAGACGGTGGCAGGTATTTATCTAACCGACATGCCCCAAAACTGAACTAGTAGGGTCTAACCTGTAACCCCAGCTAGAAGGGTATCAGTACTATTCCACAGGTAAAGACAAGTTGTGAGTAAACCCTCTCTGACAGGGAGCTCTTCCGTCAACCCCTTCTAGTAGAAAAAACTCAAATGAATTGTCTAATCCCTAAACTCGTAGGGTACATATCAACCTACGTTGGCTACATAATTTGGTAACGCAAGGATTGCTTCTAAGGATCACACTCTCTACTAGCTAACAGGTGAGTCCTTATCCTTAAGTTCACTCGATGCTGAATCCTACTCCCAACTAAAGAGACACTAAACTGATTTAAACTGAACTGAACTGTTACTTATAGTATCTTCTAGATGATTTTAATTGATTTTACTAAATTCCATTGACTGACAGAATACTACTAAGATCGGATAACTGACTGAGATTATTGAGTTTTCCTAAGTCATGTAACTGACTGAATTCTAATGATCATGGCTTGAATGGGAGTATCGTGAAAACTAACACTGGCTCTAGGAATATAGTAAAATTTTTGGGTACAAGTACCCCCAGGACTCGATAGCATGAAACTGATAAGACTTGACACTTCGTGAACACATAACCAATATCAAAAATTCATAATACAATAAGTTGGGGATATCATGAAATACATAGTTATCATAATGTTTTACATGGATAGAGTTTCTTATAGACATGTCATACTTTCATCAACCTAATCTCATGAACATTCCATCAAATACTTATAATGCACATAATATCATAGAAGTCAGTCTTGGTCATAAGGGTCAAGCATGCATTTATTATTTGAGTCACGATTGAGCTATAATACCCAATTTTTATCCTCCTAGCCATTTTTTCAAACACCCTACATGCACAACTTAGGGAATAGTGAAATCATCAAATTACACATCATAAACAACTCAATTCATGGATTTTATCTTGCATGCTAACGTAATTTTATGAAAACACATAAAGATTCCAACTTGGGAATCATACAATAAGATAAACATGGTTACAAAGAACCCAAAACATAAATATCATGTTTTATAATTTGAAAGAGGGTTCTTGGATTTCATGGATGAATTGAATACATAAATCAACACTTGACAAACCTTGGTTACTGATCTTACAAATATTGACAGAGAGATTCTTGAATTTGAGTATTGAATTTTAATCTTTAATTGAAAATCCTAACTTGTACTTAAGAGAAACTTGAGAGAAACTCTATAATATGGGTGAAATATGGTTGAATCACGTATTATTAGGTTTATCTAAGGATGGGAAGTTTACCCTTTTCCCTTAAAAACATGGACATTTAATTACAAAAAATAGGGTGCCGACGCTACAAGTGATGCGGTACGTTGATGGCTGCGATGCGATACTCGACGTATCACGCCATGATCGCATCGAGCCTTAGAAGTTTTTGCTCTGGCAGATTGCACAAATGTTGATCAACGCGATTGGCAATGCGGCGCTCCATGATCGGGTTGGTCCACTATTTTGGGACTTCGAATATTATCTAAACGTGTTTCAAAAAATCCAAAACTTATCCGGTAACACCTATTTACCTTCCTGATCATAAACTAATAAAAAAACAGACCATTAAAGGACATTAAGGTGGTGAAATGAGATTGCCAACTTTTGAAGGACAATAATAGGCTATGTCTGGAAACCTAGCAAGAATTTTCTAAGTCTGGGACCCCTTGACAAGCTTAAATGACTGAATTAAGCTTTAGGATTTTTTGGTGTCTTACAAATTCTTCCCATGAAATTTTGTATTTCGGGCATGTTACTCTTTCTTAATTGGTAAATTGTTAAAAGTATATGTGTTAAAGTGTTGTTCATATGGCATTGGTGTTGGTTTGAAAACATGGGTAGGTTTTTTTTTAATAAATGACATTTATGTGATATTTTATGTTTGTCCCTTCATGGCTCATGCTTCAATGGTGATTTTAAAAATTAAATTGATGCCTAGAAATGGGGAATAAATTAATGGATTATGTTTTACCATATTTGTGACTTTTGAAGTTGTTATGACCTGACCACAACCCCCTATTGTGGTATTGATTTTGAATATAAAAAATATGCACATTGTACTACTCTTAAACTATTGCATAATGTGAAAGTTTAATAAATCATAATGACTTTTAATTGAATCTTATTAGGTTGTCCAATTTCCCAAGCTAATGTATAATTGAACAAAAGGGGATCATGATTTCGTCCAAGTAATGTAAATTGGTGTGGCATATTGAACTTACCTTGCAAATGCAGTTGGTATGACGATACTAACAATGTATGCCTATATGTGTATCGTAGTTTAATTTAGGGGATTATGTTATAATTGTTTTAATTATATTTTAATGAGGGTTGTGTAGATGAGTCTTGAAAGTGGAGGTCTTGAGGAGTCAAAACTGGAAACTGTAATTGTCGATGCAGGCGTCTAAATAACCGAGTGATTTGAGTCCCCTTATTATTATCATATGATTGGGAGGTTCGAGTCCACCCTATTATATTACATGATTTGTTTCTTGTGTCCCCTTGATAGGCCGGGAGTTTTGAGTCCCCTATAGTGCTTATGTATATCCTCTTGTTCGTGCAGCCATTTGTACTAGGGCCCCACCAACTAGGGAAGAGCTGGGCACTTTCCCATGGGTGCCTTCTTATATTATGTTTGAGCTACACAATGAAGACTAAAGCATTAAAATGCATGCTAAGCGTTGTTTCCCTACCCCGACATATGATATATATATATATATATATAAATGCATTTGATCATGTGCATTGGTTTTGAATAAAATTGAATTATTGATCGCGACATTATGTTATATTTATCCCTGAGTTACATGCTAGTGTTCCCCACACTGACCTTCCCTGGAAGCTGTATCCCCATGTAATGCAGGTACCAGAGATAGCTCTACTTTTTATGTGTAGAGTTAAGTGGATCAACTTAATTTTTTAGTTCGTGGAGGTGAAGTAGTGAGCTTCATTCTCTAAAAGATTGGGACATTTCATTCGTTATTACCATATATTAGAATTAAGAGTTTCCATTATCATTAACATTGTCATTTTCAGTATCATCTTTCCCAGTCGGGGACATGTCTAGACCAAGACTGGTTTTTGGTTCATGTGTTAGAAGGCTTTGGTGGATTACTGTGGACTTGGATGATGTTGGTCGTTTGTTTTGACCGGTGGTTGGTTATCTGTTATCGTCAAACCTTTTGTTCTTTTAAATCTTACCATGAGCTATTTTATTCTATGTTCAAAATTCATTCGACATTGCAGATATTATATTGTTTGGTTAGGTGCATTGGGGTGGTATCCGGTTCCCTGTGGACTTAAGATACCCATCACGTCCAGGCCCTGGATCGGGTTGTTATAGGTACATGCCCCCGACCATGAAAAAGAGAGTTCACAATTCCCAAAATCATTAAAGAAACCTAATGGAATGTTAAAGCTTTCCAGATGGTGTAGGCTTTGCACTTCACAATAACTCGACTGTTATCTGCACCACCTAACTCTACATAAGAGTAATAAAAGAACCATAGGACCCCATATCATGAAATGATGTAACATTGATGTACATTGAATAGGATAAGCACTGCATGTAACTCAGGGAAAGTGATAATATAATTACGTGTCCAAAAGAAGTCAAACCACATACACACATAAATACATAAATTTATAGGATGCGGGGATAGGGTAACATGTCATGAACATGAGAGTTTAAAATCATTAATTTAGAATACGTATCTCAATATGTACTAAGGGAACCTACAATTTATATGGGTTTAGCTCCCCCTGCAAAAAGGGCTCTAATGCATGTTAGCCGCATGAACCGAGGCAATATAAGGGAGGTCCAAAGACAGAAAGGCTCGAACCATCCTAACAATTTATGCTTTCAAGCTAATCCAATTATACCATTCCAATCCAATTAAACAAGTTAACTTAGAAGCTCCATTTTAAAAATCAAAAACCATGGTCACCAAGGCCTTTCAAATCTTTTTTTATCCATTTAGCATTTATATGCAATGAAATGTTCCAAGAACAAGTTAAATCTTTCGCATATCTATGTTCGGAAACTAAATTACAAAGTAGGTTGAGGTTAATACCAATTCCAAACAAAAAATCCATTAATTGGGGGGAACCCATGTCCCCCATTTTAACCATATTAACCATGCACCCATTCAGACTCAGAATCATCTATTAAAGCATAACATAAACATTTAAACCATTGGAAACATAATTCAATTAATAATCATCAAGAATCCTCGACCCAATTTCAAAAGAAACAATTAAAACCACCCAAACAAGGATCAAAAAACACCATTCTAAAGTTGAATTAGTTTAGGGAGGAGAGACACGCCTGAAATACTAAAGAATTTGGAGAAAAGTCAAAAATTAGAGGCTAGATGTTTAATCCCTTGAAAACCCTAGATTTCTCTTTCTTTGGACAGTTTAAGAGGAGAGGGGTATATTTGATTATGCAAACTGGTGGAAAAGGACTATGTAAGGCATTTTAAGTTGTGGGATAATAGTTTAATGGGAGGAAAAGACCAAAATAACCCTACTTAAAATGTTCTAGAAAACTGGGCCCAGTCGCTACGACTCAGGTCTCGTGACGTCTATCCATGAGTCATTTCCTATACTCGTTATATGAGGTCCCAAATTTCTACCCTTCGCTGGTATGGTCACGAGTTACTTATCATGACTCGTGACCTGACCTAACATCTCATGATGTCAACTCGTGATCAGGGAAGAAATATTAGACAATCTTATTGGAGAGACCATGAGTCTCAGCTAATTACTCTTGATGAGTGTTGACGACTTTTATTATAGACCATATCCTTCAAGTACTCAACATACTTAAGTATTCCCTAAAAAAAGTCTAATAGAGGTAAGTTAAAGTGAAGCTCTTTGAACTTGTCAAAGAACTTCTTGAAGCATGCATCCTCCTTAGCCTTTATAAGCCTCTATTGGAAAGGTGGTGGTTTCTCCTTCACCTGTTCAACAACTTTTTCTTATGAGTACTCAAACTTTTTTGAATTTTTAGCAACTTGGTCAAATACCAGTGGGGGAATCAACTATGCATCTACCTCCTTATTTTTCTTTGGAGGCACTTCATTCTACTCCTTACAACTCCTCAAACTAATTTCCATTACTTATTTAGGATTTTCTATGTCACTTGGCAAACCACCTTGAGGCTTGGTATTTTATGCCTGTTGGATCTGCCCCAACTGTAACTCCAAACTCCTTTTAGCCTCTTGCTGGCTCATTATATCTGCTACAAATTGTGCCTGACCAACTATAATTTGTTTTAATATCTCCTCTGCATTGTTCATCTGAATAGTGAACTGATTACTTTGGACTTGTGGTTGATGAGACTATTGTTGCTTATTGTTCTAGTAATGAATAAGGTGTTGATTCTGACACTTAAGATTTTGGGCATTCACATAATTTTGCCTTTGAGCATTACCCACAAACATCACAGACTCAGGATTTGCAGCACACATAGACGCTGAATGCCAACTGTTACCACAAACGAGACACCAAACTATAGTTTATTGGATTGCCTTAACTGTGGCTGCAGGCTGTGTATCCCAACCTTTATTTTGCTTATCAAATTTTGCAGTGCAGAAATCTAGGCAGATATAGCAGTAAATTCGTCATCCTCCAATACACCTGCAACCTTTTTGTGGCATTTCTTGAGTCTAAATTCCACTCAGGATTCCCTTGTGCAATACAGTTCGACAAATTATAAAGTTCATTATTTTTCAACTCCAATACTTGACCACTTGCACTGAATCTAGCAAGATTCTTGTGTTATGGTCAAGTGCCTCCACAAAAGTGTGATCTAATACCTTGTTGGACTAGTGATGATGTAGTCAGTCTCGAAGAAGAGCTTTGAACCACTCCCAATCATGATACAAATTCTCATCTGGCTTCTGTTTGAAGCATACTATCTCACTACAAAGTCTTGCAGTCTTGCCACATGGAATGAATCGAATAAAGAATTTTGGATCTAAGTCATCCTAGGTTGTGATTGAATTTGTCGTCTTAGATTTCAACCACGTTTTTCCTTCCCCTAACAGTGAAAAGAGGAATAGTGTCATCCTTACATAATTAGTTAACACACTCGTAAGGATGAATGTGTCACTAATCTCCATAAAGTTTCACAGATCGACTTATGGATCTTTATGTGAAAGCTCCATAAACTATACAATACTAATCAACAGTTGTACCATGTTCTGTTTCAGCTCAATATTACCTCCATCAGTCATTTTCTGAAAACTAGAGGTCAAATTTTTCAGAAGTGGGATTGACACTTCATTAACTATTGTGCGGGCTAGTTGACCATCATCCATGAGAATAAGATCGTCTTGTTTCTCTTGAATTTGAGGGTTATGGAGGATAAGGATTGTTTTTCTCCTTTGCTAATAGAAGCGTTGCTTGGATTCAAGGCTTGGGTCAACCAATTCCCTATCTCTTGCCACCTTACTCATTTGTAAACTTATTTCCTGCAAAATCAATCCTAAGATCAAGTGTAAAGAACCAAAGAAATCTAAAAAGCAAGACCAAAAATAAAATAGTTTCCAAATTACAAGTCCTTGGAAACAACGCCAAATACTTGACAGTGTCTAAGTTTACATGCAAGGGTACATGGTCTACCAAGTAATATAGTGGCCGTAAAGAAAGCTGAATATCAATCCCTCAAAGACTTGTTCCAACAACTATTTAATTCAAGTTCACTATTGAGATCAATCTAGTACAAGTGTAACCAAAAGAATTTTGAATATTTGTAAACTAATGTAAAGTAAGCAGTGCACAAAATAAAATACCTAAGATAATCAATGGTTGGAAACCCATGGTTAAAGCACTACAAACAATCATAATACGCTAGTGAACTTCATTCATTAAATCGCTTATCTTACTTGTTGATTCATAGGGTTTATCGCATGATCATGGTATCCCGACCTCCAATCTTATACCTTCTAGGTATATCCCTATCCTAGATGCAAATTCAAATTCCATATTTCATAAAAGAATAAGAATCTTACTTTGCCTATCCCCATATTATATCTCCCTATTCCCCCTCCCGAGGTCACAAGGTTGACAATATATGTATCCTAAGGTTAGATACTTCTTAAAATAGTTAAAATAAGGAGAAACAAACAAAAAATGATGATAAACAATTCAAAAAAACTAAATTCAAAATTAGAGTAATCATGTTTTTGGGTTTAACCCCTGAAAGGGGGCATTTAACTTCTAATCAAAATAATCATGATCCAAATGCTTGAATACATAATCAAATATATTGAAAAACTAGAGTAAAGAATAATAAAGCCTAATTTTTGTGTTAAGAAGCCTAAAAAATTTCCCAAATACCTTCCAAAGTGAATATAATGTGAATAAGGTCGTGTATTATAGTAGGAGGGAAATTGGTAGTGAATGAATAGAGGGGGCCTCTCCCCCCTTGGACTCCCAGACTGCTTGGGGATCTTTAGGCTCTAGTTCATTTCTCCAAGGGGGATAGGCCTGCTGTGGGGGTAGAGGGGTTGTCGTGGTCTAATCGCCTGCCCTCACTAGAATTTGCATTTCGCGTCCACTCTTTTAACAAGCCTTTGTTCTTCCGTATCAAGCCTCATGGTGTTGTTTCAACTTTTTTATCATCCAAATATCATAAAAATCAGGTTTCCAAGCATCCTATAAAGTTAAAATCCATGGATTAGAGATCAAAACAACATAACATTCATAACAACAAACTAAAAACTCAAGCTAAGACTACGCTTGCCCGCTTTGTCTTTGTTTAGTGTTTTGACTCTTGACTTGATCCAATTGCACTTTGAACATTATAAGAAATTTTTTCCACAAATAATTAAATAATATAAACCATTACAAACTCATTACACATATTAGAATCCATGATGCTTGACGAGAACAACACCTATCTCTAGCTAGTAAAACTAGTTTTCTAATTTGAACTCTAAGTGACAAATTTCAGTACAAACTTGTTTTAAAGAAACCTTTAACATTGTAATCACATACTTAAAAACTTATATCCTTAATTATATCATCATTCACACAGAAAGAACATGAATTGTCGTTAAATAAAGGCTAAATGAGCTAGGATAATATCTCCAAAGTGTATAAATACACCGAATATCAGGTCTCGAACCACCCGATAATTTAGGCCATCACATTGGAAATTTATGTTTCCAGTAGAGATCCCTTGGGACCTCCACTTTCATGACTCGTCTACATAACCATAATTAAAGCCCAATTAAAATAATTTTCACACATTCCAATTTATGGAACCATGACACACATTTTGGCATACATTGTTGGTATCATCTTACAAACTACACTTACAAGGTAACATATACATGCTACACCAATTACCATTACATGGGGGAAATCTAAAATACCCCAAACTTTGGCCCTTGCAAATTTCTTGAGTCTTGAACTTTCTGTTCATTTTATGACTCATACCTCAGGTCGTATGGTATGGTGATTGGTCTAGGGACCCTAGTTATATGGTGGTGTATTGTGTTGTTGGAAAAGTCTATCCTGGTTACGAGAGACTCTATATGAGTTGTATGTTCATCCGATCAGAGGGTTAGGGTCCAATCATATAATTTTCTCTATTTATCCCTTAGTGTTCTACCTTTGATATGACTAGACCATAATAATCGTATGGTCTAGAGATGAGATGTACAAGTGAGTCACAAGTTGGATAGAGTGTTGTGTCCAACCTTTTATTCTAGTGACGACTTTGTCGTACCAATCATATATTATGGTAACCAGTTAGAGGGTAAACTCGTACCCACCTGCGGGTTTCTACAGCTTCTAAGTTGTGGGTATTTTGGACATTTTCCACACTAAGACCTTAAGACCCCACATCATATAAAATGAATTGGTCATTCATTATACACTTAGAAATAAAAAAACACACTCTAAACTCTTTTAAAAATATCAAAATGAATATTGGGCTAGGGTTTTTAATGGTGGTCATCTAGAAGCTTAAGGATGAAAAATCTCTTCATAAATCTTTGAAACTCAGGCATGTGACTCTTATTTTATTGTTAGTTCACTTAAATCATGTGTTTTAAGCATTTTTCAAGAGATATTAAGGATAATTTTTAAAACCAAGGTTGAGGATTTGAATGAATGTTCTTTGATAATGTTTTCTCATGATTTAAATTATGTTTATACATGTTTCAATAATGATGTTTCACATGTGGGTGCTTGGGAATTGGTATTTAGACTAGGGGGTCATGTTTAACAATAACTTGACGTCTTTTGGCTTGAAAAATGGTTTGATAACGGTATAACCTCCACCTATTTATGAAAATATCAATGAGAATGATCTTTTCACATGTGGAATTATTCTCTGCACTAAGGCATTGGCCTTGAATGTTATTGATATGTAAATGGCTTCATGAAGACCTTTTTAGCCATAAATTTATTTGAATTATAACCTTTGTGGTCTAATTAACTAGATAGGTCTGAGTTCCTAAGTGTTTAGTTGAATTAATGTCTTTGTTTAGGAAATAGGTTTGAGCCCAAGTTGATTAATAAGGGTTATGGCATATTATACACTTTCAAGTTGGGTTGGTATGATGACACCAACGGGATACATTGGGTAAGTAATTGGATTAATAGTCATGTGAGAATATTAAATAATTTAATTGCGCTTTAAAGCATGATGTGTATCCAAGCCATGAAAGTGGAGTTCAAAGGACTAATACTAGAATTTGCGCTAGCCGTTGTGATGACTTTCTATTTAGGAGGTTCGAGTCCTGCAAATGAATGTATGAATGGGAGGTTCGAGTGCCCCATATTTAATACATTGGTTCTTAAGTCACCTTGATTATGCTAGGAAGTTTGAGTCCCCCATAAAGGAAGATAGAAATATGGATATATTCTTGTTCGTGTGGCTACACGTACTGTGGCCCTTCAATATAGGGGATATTTGGGCCCATATATCCTGTGGTTGCCTTGTTATATGATGGTTCTGCCAAACAACCTAGCTTAAGGTTTTAAAAGGTCATGCTAAACCTTGTTTCCTATCCTATCATGATGTATATATGTGTGTGTGTATATGTTATTGCATATGGTTATTTGATTTAGTTTTGAATTCTACCATTATTTTATTCCACTATCCCTGAGATACATGCCATTGCTTCAATCGTTAAACGTCCTCTGACACTATATCCCCACGTGATACAGGAACAAAAACTTCTTCTACTTTTCCTCCATTGTGATTAGGTGTTCGAGTTGGTTTGTGAGTTTAGATTGAAGTAGTGAGTTTCCATACTTATAAAGGGTTCATTTGAAGGTCTTTATTACTTATCTCTTAGACATTGTTAAGACTTTATTTTGGCTACAATCGGGGAAATGTCCTAATATTTTATTTATTTTAGGTTTTAGAGGCTTTGTTAGAGTACTGTGGACTTGGGTATGTTATTTTGATGGATCGACTCAGTGAGAAATGGTGGTCCGGTTATCGGTGATTGTTTTAGACATTTTGTGAATTAATATTTGTCTTAGCTTACACTATCTTGATATATGTTCAAAATTTATCTAACACTTGAGGTTGTTATGTTGATTGGGTTAGGTTAAGGGGTGATCTTCGGTCCATGTATGATGTAGGATACCCATCATGGCTAGGACCTTGTTTGGGTCATGGAAAAGTATGTATCAGAGTACTAGGTTCATAGTTAATTGGGTGTACACTAAGCCTTGTCAAGTAGTGTGTTTTTATTGGTATGTAGTGTGCCACATTATAAGAGTGTGTCTATAAGATATTTAAGAATATTTCCCTTTCTTATTGTCTTAATTTGAGCTATATAGTCTAAGGACATGGATTCCTCTAATTCCTATTTGCTCGCTTTTTTAGATCATGCCTCCTAGACGATTGTCACGACCCAAGCCTAGGCCCTAGCCGTGATGAGTATCCCGAACCATGAAGGCCCGGAACACCCATTCTCTATCTGGTTATCATGCACAACATTCATAATCATAATAAAATGCGGAATTGAAACTGAGTACGGAAAATATGGTCAAGTTCTGCAACATTTCTGAATAATACTATCTGACATCAGTCTGTAAAATCTCTACTAAGAACATAAACATCTGTCTGAAATGAAACTGGGACAAGGCCCCCAGTAAACCAAAAACATAATAAATAAGATAATGTCTGACATAATTAGGCCTTCCGAATAATAGAAGGCTCACCACTGTGAGATCAAGTCTGCAAATCCGAGAATGTCTACTGAGTAGCTGGACCCCTAGACTGTGCCTCAGAACCTGGAAGGAGGGGGGGTCAGCACAAAAGTACTGGAATGCGAAGAAATTCAAAAAAATAGTATAATGGAACATACATATATATATATACATATTAAGTGAAAGCAATTTTTCATCAAGACATCATGTATAAAACTGTTTCTGAAAAATACATGGGCACTTTTTGAAAACATGTAACCTGTCTGTTCATTTCAAATCATGATCTGTGTTCTACTTCTGAGTTAGGTGGTATTCCCCTACAAGTCTAATATTCCACGGGCTGTATAGAATCCTCCATTGACTCGGCGGGGAAGCCTCCAACCCAAGTGTGCCGCAAGGGTTGGAGTGTCTGAGTCTGATACGCCACAGGACATTTAAGTCAGCGCATAATAGTATACCCGGGTCGGCAAACCACGGTTTTAGGCAATGAGTCGCTTGAACTCAAGCCCTCTTCGGGGAACCACCTAACATCTCTGTATGCCCATTTTTAACCTTTTCTGTACATGCAACATTTTGAATGTCTAAAATCATGAAAGTCTGAAATGTCTGTTAGTCTGAGTCTGATATGACATTAGTCTGAGTTGGTATCGTCATACCAAGACTTGCAAGTCATGATTTTTCTGAGCCATAATGCATTAAGCAAGAGCTTTCATTCAAAACATAGATTAGACCACCAAAACATGTAACTGATGTAAAGGATTTCATATTCCGAAACTTAAAGTTCAATTCATGCAGAAATTTCATCAAACACCTGGTGGTCAAATGTCTTTAGCCAGTTCATGTATTCAAAATTGAAACACATTCATTCATATATGTATATAAACTGTCAAATCGCTTTGGAGATGGTCAAAAGACCAAAACAATGATGTTAAAACATCTTATACATAAATATATATACATAATTTAAAACCCCATTCTAAAACATGATTAGTCTATGCCCATGAGAATTTAGTAAAACCCCGCATACCTTGTTCTCCACGAATTTTGGGTGTCTATCGAAGCCTACGTCGAGAGGATTCCAAATCTGTAATTTGTTTCACGAACCCGCGGTTGAATCTTGAGTTGCTTGGGTTTTAATGTTAAAACCCTAGGGAGAGTTCTTGAGAAATTTTGGGAAAAGTATGTGTATTATGGTGTTTGAGGGATTAAATCCCGTGTTGGTGGTATATATAGGGGTGGAGGATTACCAAAATACCCCTAAGGAACAATTAAGGTCAAATCTGTCCCTCAGTTGACAGTTTGGTAGACTGGAGTAAATCGATTATAACTTTTTACTCATATACTAAAATTGGATGAAACCAACTTCAATTAAAAGAGGACTCGAAAATATTTCGTTTGATATATTATATCTCACACATTTCATTATATTCAGGGAGTTATGATCGTTTGAAATTGAACCTGAAATGCTGAAAACTGAGCAATAGTCTATGCGTTTTGCTACTGTTTTTAAATCCAAACGCAGCCTTATACGTTCCGAAAAATTCCGAAACATATCTGAGATGTACTATGAGATTTTCCGATCATAACGCAACTTTAAAATCTAAAAGCGGATGTCGGGAAGGTTGAAAAGTTGTATCCCGAAGATTGCCAGCTAAAATGACTCTAAGTCCTCATTACACTTAGAAATTTTTTCAAGTTTTTAAGTCTAAGGGCACTCTATTAAAGGCTAATCCATGCACGACTTTTACAGGGTGTTACATTATCTCCCCCTTGGGATCATTCGTCCTCGAATGATGGGTAGGAACTTGTTGAAGCCTTAAATATATGGAATAACGCGGACATAACATGTCCTCTAATAAAAATACACTGATCTGAACATTTGGAATCTGAATTTAATGCATGATGCATGAACTGGGCTATACTCGTAACTACTGGTATACTCTATCTTCGACTAGTAGCATGTCTGAGATTTCGAGTAGCATGAATAAGTGCAAAGACAAGAAAACAAGTCATGTGAATCTGACTGCTAAACTGACTTATTGGCCATACAGACTGAATTATACTACACCCTCATACTTAACTGGAGTATTCTCTTCAACACTCTCTCTAAGGAAGCTCTAGCAGTAATAGGGAACCATGAATCTTGGGTATGGATTACACAAAACATCCCACTGAGGAAATCACAACATTGACACTACTCTGCAGTCTGGAATATAGACATATAACTCCTAAATTAGGATAGAATTTTCAGACCTTTGGCAATACAACTTCTTACTTTAAGGCTTAGAGCACTTCCCGAATATCCCTTAACTATACTATTCCCTATAAATATCATATTCATTCAACTCAGCTTAAAATTCTCATATGAGCATTGATAATGTTTTTTTCTACTAATGTCTAAAATATCTTAATCCTTACCCCGCGATCAAGCCTAACTCTAAATCACAAAAATACAACATGCTACACCACGCTATTATTCTAAACCATATGATGCCACCTTCTATACCTCTTTTAAAAATCACATCCTAAGCATAACATGCCTTACCACTTCAATGACTACACTGAACTCATAATATGAAGTCGCTAATGCATATGGCGACCTTCCACTACAATCCCAAAATGTCGTTCAAGCCTAATTTATAACCATATGTTAACTTAAAGGCAAACACCCATAAGTAGATACTTCACATAGTTTCTAAACTACTATCAATATAACTCCCACGCGCTATCCTAAAAACATACACACACAAACTTTTCCACTAACCATCACATGTATCAAAGACTTGGCCCCAAATCTTACTTCATACTTATGGCCTTATCTAAACAAGCATACTATGATCTTCCATCAACAAGAACATTTACATCAACACCACTATCATTGCATAGGCAGGGTCACTAAAAGGTTAAAACATAAGACCCTCAAGCGTGAAAAAGATCTTTATATGGGACTGAGCACACTATAAAGAGTGAGTACATACGTCATGAGTTGCATGACCTCAACTAGAGTTCATAACATAAGGAATGTGATTCCGACTACTTGAATGAACTAGAACTCATTATCTTGGAATTGGAAGAGTACGTAACTCTCTATCATATACCGGAATCATGAACTATTATCACGGAACTGCATCGTAAGGCATGAGTAAGCATCCGGATAACAAAAAAAAATATTGAGGTAGGAATGGGTTGAGATTCACCCTTACTTTCTGATGTCCTAAATCACACTGCATCACTACTAGAATCTGAGAGCCTTACTTAGTTATTCATTCTATCATCTCCCACTTAGCTTCAAGTCATCATCTAGCATTTGGGAGATCCCTTACCAGATTCTAACTGAACTACACTTACTGCACTCTAGGGTTTGAAAAAATTGACAATACATGCATATCATAGAACTCAATCCGAATGACTACCTTCTGGGATACACTCTATCTTTCCATAGCCACCAATAGTCAAAGTATAATGCTTGCACACTTATTTCTATCCGTTCAACCTTCAAAACTCAAACTTAGATTCTAACACTTAACATGGATATCACCAAGCCTTTGATGAACCATACCACTTCCGTCCTAGCATACCAATATTGCTACTCCAAACTTATATCTCTCTACCATGAGAATCGAGATCACATCAAAAGGCTCAACACTATCAATCAAGGCTCCTTAACTTGGCTATCTAGAATACCATATATCATCTAACTAGTCTTTTTCCAACTAGCAACTCCATGGTACCACTAGTCATACACAACATGTAATAGTCTTAGAGAAATGCCACAACTCCATATCGCCTTGGGCATACTTACACACCATACCCACAACATTATACTTGATTACGAATCAATTTAAACTTAAGCCATTTCACACACCGTTCAAGCCTATTAGATCACTTTCATATAACTAACATCATTGATCAAGAAATCATCACATCCACCTTTATGAACTTCAACTATTCAAACTTAATATCTAGTGCTATGCATGACTTACAACCCAACCTTACACAAAATTTTTACTTGGAAACTATAAGTAAACATCACGAAACACTAGTGCACTAGAACTTCATAACCACAATAATCGATCATGACCTAACGGTTTACCTTATCATCATTCCGTTAGCATGTACTATTTCAGCACCTCAAGCCTACTAAATTAATCCCACAAAATATGCATCAACAAACTCTTGCCACTATTTACCACCACACCATTTAAATTCAAGCCTATAGTTTAGTATCAATCATCTACCACCAATGAAGACTGCAACATAATATAAATACACTAATCCATCAAATTGGGATATTCTACCCAAATATCTCAAAAATCTACTACATACCTTCTCACAAGTAGCACTAGTTTACAACTACCAATGAAAACAGGGTCAAGGGGGTTAAAGCCTCATAATAGACATGGTCAACCTTAATCTTATATTATAACCCCGTACAATTGTATCTACTTATACGGATTTCTCACCTCATACTTACTCACTCATTCATACAATTAGACTGCCTTCAAATTCCTCAAACAACCATGAGTCTATAATCATAACTTACTCGCTAATATAGCCATTTCCACATTTAAGCAATCAACAAATTACCCTGACCAACAACTCCTTCTCTACCTTCAACTAATAACATACAAGGATGAATCACTTCATTACCAACTCTATCTCATGCAAACAGATTCAGCCATACATATATTAAACCAATGAAAGAACAACAAGTTGGACAACAAGTTGCTAGTGAATCGAAACAGGCCTCACACGGCTTCACTAGACTTTTGTTTTGTATTTTGAACAAGAAAATGAGATGGATGACAAGGCAACTATGCTAGTGAATCGAAAGAGCCCCACACGGCTTCACTAGACTTTAAATTTTTTTTTTCCAAAAACATCATGATAACAAGATTACATATTACAAGGGATAGAAAATTGACACCTAATATTTAATGGTCTAAGAATATACATATTATTCTGTATAAATAAAAATCTGAGTAAAACACTTCCTCTATGGACTACCATACAATCCACACATGTTGCTAGCTACCACATTAGTTTATCACTATAAAAGGGTAAATCATCCTCAAACATCGATTATTCAACTGAAATATTCGTTTACACAAAATCACCCTCACTCTGACTTCTAACTTTGTGACTTTACATCACCAACTTCTTGGTCCAATATCACTACCAATAGGTCATGACAACAACACTTTAACTTATGCTACTATTTGGGTAGAAATATAGTTCCAACATTCTTCTATACATTGTCCACAACTGTAACAAGATTTTGAGAGGGACAATATATACTTAATACCTTAAGATGGAATGCACGATTCTATCAGGATTAATATTTACATCAGAATCAACATATATTGATGCACTAATAGACTCCTATCGAGTTTTTCCATAATTTTTAAAATCTTATAGAACGTAATCGAAAAGTACTATATCATGTATACTCTAAAATTTTTGCACTTGAATCAACCCAATAATGGGACAGTTTAGACTCTGAAGCATGAACTCAATCACAAAGAAGGGAAACATTCCTAAACGCCTAGTAGCCTCCTGTTTATAAGTGTGGTGCACTACACACCCATAAACAGAACTCTACTCGACGCGATTTAGCAGACACCCTAGGACCATGAACCGTGCTTTGATACCAAGTTTGTCATGACCCGAGCCTAGGCCCTAGCCATGACGAGCATCCCAAACCATGAAGTCTCGGAACACCCATTCTCTATCTGGTTATCATGCACAACATTCATAATCATAATAAAATACGAAATTGAAACTGAGTACGGAAAATATGGTCAAATTCTGCAACATTTCTGAATAATACTATCTGATATCAGTCTGTAAAATCTCTACTAAGAACATAAATATCTGTCTGAAAAGAAACTGGGACAAGGCCCCCAGTAAACCAAAAACATAATAAATAAGATAATGTCTGACATAATTAGGCCTTCCGAAGAATAGAAGGCTCACCACTGTGAGATCAAGTCTGCAAATCCGAGAATGTCTACTGAGTAGCTGGACCCCTAGACTGTGCCTCAGAACCTGAAAGGAGGGGGGTCAGCACAAAAGTACTGGCACGCGAAGCAATCCAAAAAAATAGTATAATGGAACATACATATATATATATATATACATATTAAGTGAAAGCAATTTTTCATCATGACATCATGTATAAAATTGTTTCTGAAAAATACATGGGCATTTTCTGAAAACATGTAACCTGTCTGTTCATTTCAAATCATGATCTGTGTTTTACTTCTGAGTTAGGTGGTATTCCCCTACAAGTCTAATATTCCACGGGCTGTATGGAATCCTCCATTGACTCAGCGGGGAAGCCTCCAACCCAAGTGTGCCGCAAGGGTTGGAGTGTCTGAGTCTGATACGCCACAGGACATTTAAGTCAGCACATAATAGTATACCCGGGTCGGCAAACCACGGTTTTAGGCAATGAGTCGCTTGAACTCAAGCCCTCTTCGGGGAACCACCTAACATCTCTGTATGCCCATTTTTAACCTTTTCTGTACATGCAACATTTTGAATGTCTAAAATCATGAAAGTCTGAAATGTCTGTTAGTCTGAGTCTGATATGGCATTAGTCTGAGTTGGTATCATCATACCAAGACTTGCAAGTCATGATTTTTCTGAGCCATAATGTATTAAGCAAGAGCTTTCATTCAAAATATAGTTTAGACCACCAAAACATGTAACTGATGTAAAGGATTTCATATTCTGAAACTTAAAGTTCAATTCATGCAGAAATTTCATCAAACACCTTGTGGTCAAATGTCTTTAGCAAGTTCATGTATTCAAAATTGAAACACATTCATTCATATATGTATATAAACTGTCAAATCGCCTTGGAGATGGTCAAAAGACCAAAACAATGATGTTAAAACATCTTATACATAAATATATATACATAATTTAAAACCCCATTCTAAAACATGATTATTCTATGCCCATGAGAATTTAGGAAAACCCCACATAGCTTGTTCTCCACGAATTTTGGGTGTCTATCGAAGCCTACGTCGAGAGGATTCCAAATCTGTAATTTGTTTCACGAACCCGCGGTTGAATCTTGAGTTGCTTGGGTTTTAATGTTGAAACCCTAGGGAGAGTTCTTGAGAAATTTTGGTAAAAGTATGTGTCCCGTGTTGGTGGTATATATAGGGGTGGAGGATTACCAAAATACCCCTAAGGAACAATTAAGGTCAAATCTGTCCCTCAGTTGATAGTTTGGTAGACTGGAGTAAATCGATTATAACGTTTTACTCATATACTCAAATTGGATGAAACCAACTGCAATTGAAAGAGGACTCGAAGAGATTTTGTTTTATATATTATAGCTCACACATTTCATTATATACAGGGAGTTATGATCGTTTGAAATTGACCCTGAAATGTTGAAAACTGGGCAATAGTCTATGCGTTTTGCTACTGTTTTTAAATCCAAACGCAGCCTTATGCGTTCCGAAAAATTCCGAAAATTATCCGAGATGTACTATGAGATTTACCGATCATAACGCAACTTGAAAATCTAAAAGCAGATGTCGGGAAGGTTGAAAAGTTGTATCCCGAAGATTGCCAGCTAAAATGACTCTAAGTCCTCATTACACTTAGAAAATTTTTCAAGTTTTTAAGTCTAAGGGCACTCTATTAAAGGCTAATCCATGCACGACTTTTACAGGGTGTTACAACGATATAAAGCTCTTGGAAATTCCTTTGTTCCACTTGAGAACACTATTGATGGGAGATGCTATTCTTATGGGGTTCAAACCTATTTTAGGGGTCTAATTCCTAATTTCCCTCTTGAAGTTCCAGCGGTCCCCTTTAAATATCCTTAAACTCATCAAGATGATGTAACTAATTCTGAATTTTGTCCATCTATTCATATGTTAGTGCAGTTTGTAGCTTTTCAGTACGAGCGTAGACTTCATCTTTTGAGACCACAAGGATTGGCTAACTCATGAGGTTGATTCCGCTAACTTTTACTAGTGTTAAGGATGATAAGGATCCTTAATTTTTTATTGATAAAATGGTAAAGATCCTAAAGATTATGCCTACTTCAGATGTTGAAGGTGTGGAGTATGTTGCATATCAATTGAAGGATATGGAAAATCAATAGTATGAGGAGTGGTAACAATCAAAAGGAGATGATGTTGACTCTATACTATGGGAAGACTTCTCTGGTGCATTTTTTGACCTCTTCTTTCCTATGGTGTTGACAGAGGCAAAAATGGAGGAATTTGTGAATATAAGGCAAGGTAGGATGTCGGTCAAGGAGTATACCTTGAAATTCCATCAATTATCTATGTATGCTCCTGAATTGGTAGTTTGCATGACAGCTAGAATGTGTAAGTTTGCTTCTGGGTTGTCCTGTAAGTTGATTTTGGAATGTAAAGTTGCCTTGTTGAACAAGGATATGGATAATTCTCGACTTATAGTGTATATGTAGTAGGTTAAGAAATAAAAGAAAAAGTAGGTTGAGATTTGTGAGAGGTAGAGTAAGAAATTTATATATTTTTATCAGGGTGAAGGCTAGTAGCAAAGTGGTAGAGATGGGGGAAAGTTTCCTAAGAAGAAGTGGGGGAGTTTTGGGTCTTTAACTATGACTAGTATCCTTACCTAAAGCTATTTGGTGACCATTTTTCTTAGCATAGTGGAGCGAATAGGGCATAGGGAGCCTAACCTCAGGTTGGTGAGGCTCAGTCAGCTCCATTATATCTTTCTTGTAGATTTTATGGTCATATGCACCGTGGATAATGTGAAAAGAAGAGAAATAAATCTTTTAATTTAGGTCAGATTGTTCATATGCAACGTGATTGTCCTTTTAGGGTTTCTTCTAGGTCCAATAAGGTTCCTGTTTTCTCCTCATCAGCTCATGTAACAAAGGGTGTTGCTTCTGCTTTTGGTACCAGCATAGGCTAGAATTGCTTATAGTCTCTTACTTCTTATTAGGACTCTAAGGCATCTATAGATATCATTACTAGTATTTTGAAATTTTATTCCTATGATATTTACTGTTTTCTTTATCCAATGTCCACTCTCTCTTATGTGACCCAATTTATGGTTGCGTATTTTGGTTTTGGTCCTGAGTGTATTTCCAAACCTTTTTTCATATCTATCCTGGTGGGTTACTCTGTAGTTACTAGTAAAAGTCTATAGAGGGTGTGTGATATCAATTGCTAATAGGGAAACTCTGGTTGATTTAATAGAGTTAGATTTAGTTAACTTCGATGTCATTTTGGGTTTAACTAGTTAGACTCATGCTATTATTCTTTAGACTGTTGGACCCATAAGGTCATGTTTAAATTCCCTATTTAACTGATTGATGAATGGGTGGGAAGTTCTATAGTGCCAGAGGGGAGGTTTATAACGTATCTTAGAGCCCAAAATTTAATTTTCAAGGGAACTCTTTTTTATTTGGTCCGGGTTAAAGATTCTAACTTAGAGGTTCCTTCATTGACATTCCTTTCCGTGGTTCGTGAATTCCCAAACGTTTTTCCTGAAGATCTACCTGGTGTCTCTCCTAATAGAGAGATTGATTTTTCTATTAATCTTGTTCTGGACTCTCATCCTATTTCTATTCCCCCATATAGTATGGCTCCAGCTAAGTTGAAGGAACTTAAGGAGAAGTTGAAAGATCTTTTAGACAATTGTTTCACCCATCCTAGTATGTCCCTATGGGGTGCACCTATCTTGTTCATATGTAAGGACGGTTAGCTTCATATATTCATTGATTACCTATAATTGAACAAGGTGATGGTAAAGAATAAGTACCCACTTCCAATAATTAGTGATATCTTTGATCAACTTAAGGGTGACAAATTCTTATCTATGTTAGACCTTCAGTCCAGGTATCATCAGCTAAAGATTAGGGAGGTATATATCCCTAACTCAGCTTTTCGTACTCGATATGTGCATTTTGAGCTCTTTGTTATGTCGTTTGGCTTGACTAAAGCCCCTACATTATTCATGGATTTGATGAATAGGGTCATCCGTGAGTTTTTGGATTTGTTCGTGATTGTCTTCTTGGATGAATTCTTAGTTTACTCTAGGAGTAAGGATGACCATCCCGATCACCTCCGCAGAAAGATCGGCAATTGCATGCTAAGTTCTCTAAATGTGAATTCTAGGTGAACACTAGTACATTTCTAGACCATGTTGTGTCTCGTCAGGGGATAATGGTGGATCCTCAGAAAGTTGATATAGTTAAGAAGTGGCCTAGACTAACAAATCCAATTTATATTCAGAGTATCTTGGGTTTAGCTAGTTACTATAGGAGGTTTATGAAAAGATTTTCTTATATTGGTGCTCCATTGACCAATTTCACTCAAAAGAAGGTTATGTTTTTGTGGTTTGATGCTTGAGATAGAGGTTTTTAGAGGATAAAAGATAAGTTCACTCAGCCTCGATCTTGACTCTACTTGAGAGTATCGAGGGTTTTGTCATCTATTCTGATGTATCCTGTGTTTTCTTGGGTTTTGTGTTGATGCAGCATGACAAAGTGATTGTTTATGCCTCTAGATAGTTGAAGGTTCATGAAAAGAAATATCCGACTCATGAGTTAGAGTTGTTAGTCGTGGTGTTCACGTTGAAAATTTGGTGCCACTATCTGCAAGAAGCACATGTTGATATATTTTCTAATCATAAGATCCTATAGTATGTGTTTACTTAAAAAAATCTTAATCTCAGGCATAAAAGGTGGGTTGAGTTGCTGAAGGTTTATGATATGAGTCTTTACTACCATTCAGTTAAGATAGACATTGTTGCTGATGCGCTTAGCTGGTTGTCAATGTGTAAGGTTTCGCATATGGATAAAGATAAGCAGGAATTGGTGAAGGATAATCACTATTTGGATAACCTTAGAATTCATCTCTTGGACACTAGGATGGTGGTGTGTTTATGCAATAGGTGGCAAAATGATCTCATGGTTCTGAAATAAAGTAGAACATGTATTAGACCTTCTCATGGTGAAAATCAGGGATGATATAGGTAAGTAAAAGGTGACAACCTTCAAGATCGGTGATGATGATTTCTTGAGGTACCAAGGGAGGTTGTGTGCTCCTGATGTTGATGGGTTACAAGATAGGATTTTGGTTGTGGCCTATGAGTCATGGTAAATGATTCATCGCCGTTCAACAGAGATGTATCATGATCTCAAGGATATATATTAGTTGAATAATATGAAGCGTTATGTAGAAAACTTTGAGGCCAAGTACATAATATGTCATTAAGTGAAGGTGGAGCATATGAGGCCCAGTGGGCTGCTCCAAGCAATTGAGCTACTAGTGTAGAAGTAGGAGGTAAGTAATATGGATTTCCTTACCATCCTTTCACGGTCGTAAAATTAGTTTGACTCCATAATGAGTCATCATAGATAGGATGACTAAGTCCGCTCACTTCTTGCACTTATTCTGCAAAGAATTATACAAAGTTGTTCCTTTGGGAAGTTGTAAAGTTGCATGGTACGTTTGTCTTGATTATTTTGAATCTTTCTACTCAGTTCTCATCGCACTTTTGGCATACTTTTCAGCGTTGTTTTGGGACTAAAGTGAGTCTTAGTACGTATTTTCACCCACAATTTGATGGCCAAGCTGAAAGGAATATTCAGACTTTGGAAGATATGATGCGAGCCTATGTGATTGACTTTGGTGACAATTTTTTCGATGATATACCTCTAATTGAACTTGCATATAAAAATAGTCACCATTTTAGCATTGGTATGTCCTCATTTGAGGCATTGTATAGTAGGAGGTGTAGATCTCCTATTGATTCGTTAGAGCTTATTGAAGCATAGATTTTTTTCCTAGATTTAGTTTACCAAATTATGCAGAAGGTGAAGGTGATTAGGGATAGGCTTAAGACTACCCAAAGTTACCAAAAGTTCTATGTGGATGTAACGTGAAGGAACTTGGAGTTTCAGGCTAGATATTGGGCGGTCTTCAAGTTCTATCCTATGAAAGGAGTAATGTAGTTTTGAAAGAAGGGAAAGCTCAGTCCTCGGTATGTTGGCACATATATGGTTTTGAGAAAGGTTGGTGGTGTTGCATATGAGTTTGAATTTCCCTCTAGCATGAGTTCCATTCATCTGGTATTCCATGTGTCCGTATTGCAGAAATGTGTGGCCAAACCTTTGTTGGTTGTTCCCTTGGAGAACATTGGTATTTTGGATTCATTGTTCGATAAGGAGGTCCCGGTGAGGATCTTGGATTGGCAAGTTCATCAATTGTGACCCAAAGAAGTGGATAGGGTAAAGGTTCTATGGTGGAAACAAAAGTTTGAGAAAGCTTCTTGGGAAGCCGAGGAGGTCATGAAGTTGGAGCATCCGTTCCTATTCTCGGTTTAAGAAAAATGTGCTCAAGGTATGTTTTTTTCTTAACATCTTTGTTTTCTGTATTCTTTAAACAAAAAGGGTGGTTTACTTGGCATATTTGTTTTCTAACTTTGATAAAGGTAAGAGTGAAGGCCCATGGAGTCCAATCGTGACTGTATTAGCTTATCCCATCATTCGAGGAGGAATGATCCTAAGGGGTGTGGGGAGATTAAAACACCCCTAACTTTGGCCCTTGTAAATTTCTTGAGTCTTGAACAGTTTGACTTTCAACTCACGTAATAAGTCGTATGGTGTTGTGTTGGGTCTAGGGACCCTTATGTTCATCATTATGTTGTTGGCCAAAGATATCCTGGTTGTGAGAGACTGCATACGAGTTGTATGGTCATGTGACGAGAGGGTAAGGATCCATTCGTATGTTGTCAAGTGTTTAGACCTTGATGTTCTTCCTTGGATACGACTAGACCATACCAATCATATGGTGTATTATCGATTTGGGCAAGGGATTCCTATGTTAGAGAGAGTGTGGTGTCCAACCTTCTATTCTGGTGATGACTTGGTTGTACCAATCATATCTTGGGGTGATAAGTTGTAGGATCAACTCGTACCCAACTGCGGGTTTCTACGGCTTTTAAGATGAGGGTATTTTTGATATTTCCCACCGCAAGCCATTAAGACCCCACGTCTTATAACACAAATTGGGCATTCATTTTATATTTAGAAAGATTAAAACACTCTCTAAACTCTCTCAATAACCTCTCAAGAAGATAGGTCTAGGGTTCTTCAAGGTGGTCATCTAGATTCTTTAGGATCAAAAGTCTCCCCAAAAATCTTCATAACTCAGGCATATGACTCTTCCTTCTTTGTTTGTTCACTAAAATAATTTGTTTTAAACATTGTTCATGAGTCATTAAGGGTGGTTTTGAAAACATGGTTGAGGGTATGAGTGAATGTTGTTGGGGTTTGAATGAATGTTATTGGGTAATGATTTCTCATGATTTAAAATTTTTATGCATGTTTTTATAATGGTTTTGCACATGTGGGTGCTTGGGAATTGTTATTTAGACTAAGGGGTCATGGTTAACCCTAACTTGATGGTTTTTGGCATAAATAAGTGTTTGATAATAGTATGCCCTCAACCAGTTTATGAGAAATTCAATGAGAATGATCTTGTCACATGTTGAATTGTGTTTTTAACTATGGCATTGACCTAGAATGTTAATGATTTATAAATGGTTTTATGAAGTCTTTTTTGACCAAAAAATAATTTGAATTATAACCTTGGTGGTCTAATTGACTAAATGTGTTTGAGTCCCTATGTTTTGAATTGAAGTAATGTCTTTGTTTAGACATTGGGTTCGAGTCCCAAGTTGATAATAATGGTTATGGCATGTTGTACGCTTACAAATGGGGTTGGTATGATGATACCATAGGGATGCCTTTGGTAAGTAATTTGATTAATGGTTATGTGTGTGTATTGAATGTTTTAATTGGTCTTCAAAGAGGGATATGTAGTCTGGCAGTTTAAGTATAGTCCGAATGATACTGCGCTAGACAGTGCGGGTGTCTATATGATAGAAAGGTTTGAGTACCCTGAATGAACATTTGAATGGGAGGTTGGAGTCCTCCATATTGTATACGTTGGTTTTTAAGTCACCTAAATTATGCCGGGAGGTTCGAGTCCCCCGTAAAGGCATATACAAATATGGATATTATCTGGTTCGCGTGGCTACATGCATTGAGGTTCATCCAGTAAGGGGGGAGTTGTGCCCAAAAGCCTGTGGGTGCCTTGTTGTATGAAAGTTATCCTACATATCCTAGGTTAAGGTTTTCAAAGTTCATGGTAAGCCTTGCTCCCTATCCCAACATGATATATCTATGTATCTATGTTATTGCATATGGTTATTTGTTTTGGTTTTGAATGATGCCATTATTTTATTCCTCTATCCCTAAGTTAAATGCTAGTGGTCAACCGCTAATAGTCTCTGGACGTTGTATACCCATGCAATGTAGGCATTTGAACTTCTACTTTTCCTGTGCAGTGATTAGGTGTTCAAGTTGGTTCGTGAGTTGACATGTACGTGGTGAGCTTTAATAATTCGGAAGTCTTTATTTCATGGTCTTTATTTTTTGTCTCTTAGACATTTTTCAGACTTTGTTTTGGTTTCTGTCGAGGGCATGTCCTGACATTTTATTTATTTCGGTTTTTAGAGTCTTTGTTTGATTACTGTGGACTTTGGTTTATTGTTTTATTGGTTCAGTGACGGACGGCAGTTCGATTACCAGTTGTCTAATCTTACACTATCTTTCTATATGTTCGAAATTCATCCGACACTTGAGATTGTTGTGTTAACTAGGTTAGGTGATGGGGATGATCTCCGGTCCACATAGAACTTTGGATACCCATCACGTCCAGGCCAAGGTTTGGGTTGTGACAAAATCACAATACCAACAACAACAACAAACCCATTGTATTCCCACCAAGTGGGGTCTGGGGAGGGTAAAATGTACGTAGTCCATACCGCTACCTCCGAAGAAGTAGAGGGGTTGTTTCCAATAGACCCCCGGCTCAAGATAATGAATAATTAGCAAGATCAAAGTAACACATGAAAATCACATACCCTTTGGTTCGATTATGCATTAGATAGGGTAATTACACAACCCTATAAGATTCAAATTAAAAATAATTATGCTTCATTAACCTTTCACATTTTTCAATAGTTCAATAGTAGTTCAACACGCATAATTTTCATAGTCAACCAATGTAATGATCCTACTTATCATGTCATGATGTCACCTACCTTAACCCACTAGTAGTCAAGACAACCTGTAGTCCAAAACGGCTAGTAACGGACTACTCAATAATATAAAGAAAAGAATGCGGAAAATATGAAATAATGATCAATATATAGAATATTTCAAAAACCCGGTGGTATCAGTACAAATGCTTTTAATATAAAAAGAGTACAAAAGTGAAATATCAAGATTAATACAATAAAGCAACTTATCTTCGAATACAACTTAGAGACTAGTTAATACATAAGAGAGTTATAACTAATGGTTTGAATGTCAGGAGCTCACTCTAAGTCTCTAAACTAGGGCTTCTCCGCACGATGCACAAATCTACGGCGATAACCATTACTAAGATCTGCAAGCTGCAGAAGTGTAGTATAAGTACCAAACGAATGGTAATCAATAGGGTACTACCAATTGAGATCCAAAGATAAAGAAGATATAAACAACATATAAACATAATGGAAACTACACCCAAGAGCCCATAAATCATATGACAAGTTATTGTGATAGTAAGGAAAAACTATCTTGTTTATGTCCAAGAGTCTAACATAATAAAACTAAGTGTCAGGGTGAATTATCCTATTCTAGCTACATTCAATATACATAAATTCTATACCGTATATCCCAGGTCAATATACGAATAAAGAGTTAAAAGAAAAATATATATAGTAATATACAAGGCGAAGAAATGACAATACGACAAAAACAACGAAGGAAGGGATATACGGTTGTATCATAACTTCTTATAGGTAGATATATATATATAGGTATATAAACATATAAACACAATGTTATCTCAAAGCATAACCTACATCAGTATATTCTAATTTTGAGGCCTCATTATAATAGAATCGAGATTTAAATACTATCATACTCGGTGTTTCAAATCCATATGGCTAGACATGAAATAATCGTGCATAATAATGCAATCATAAGATTGGAGAGGCTGAAAACAAACCTCAAATCCCAATACCGGATCAAAGACTAATCTATCATAAGCTAGCCATAATAATGATCATAGAAATGATACTAACAATATCAATAACAACGAATATAACAGGCTACTCTGGGAAACTAAATACATAGTCGTGCCTATGCGTACCCACACCGCCCCAAGTTCGGAAGGTTCAATCAATATAAAACAACACAAGACATATTCTTCACCCATATATATGCAACTGTCCCATACCGACTGATAGACATAGGTGCATACTGGTGATAGGCAATGCACATGCAGGAAAGATGCAAAGTATACAATCAATGTCATAAATCATCATAACTGTCCTCATCAGGACCATCATCATCTTAATAAACCTCCGGCCTTTTCAAGTATCAACATATCATCAATATATCCTTTGGCCTTACCAGGTATCAATACCATCATAATAGTATCCTCCGGTCTTGTCGGCTATCAATATCATAATAATAATATCCTCCAGCCTTGCCGGGTATCAATATCATCACAATAGTATCCTTCGGTCTTGACGGATATCATTATAATCACAATAGTATCCTCCGGACTTTTCGGATATTAATATCATAATAATAGTATCCTCCGTCCTTTCCGGGTAACAATATCATCACAATTACCACTACTGAATAAGACACACTAAAATACTCATAAACATATTCATCACAATTACCTCTATACTCATAAACATGCACATATCTCTTGAGAATATCTATCTAGTCAATATTTCCCAACTACTCATTATTAGTTAACAAACACTCATTATAATAGAATCACTAGTTCACTAGTAATGACATAACCTCTAGTTATTATCCTAAACATTATACTTCACATAGTCCTTACTCAGAGAATAGGAACTAACACCAATTTGTTAATTAGGCAACATCTATCATCTAATAAAGGTTCTTCACTAGACCAAAACCGCAATTTATCCACCATTCATCATTATCAACTAATCATCCTATATCCGTTAATAATTATCTGACAACACCTTACTACTTGCCACAAAACTATATTTTATTAACTTACACCATTTATTAACTAGCCATCATGAGCTACCATGTTTTAACTAAGCAGGATTAATTAACTAATACATTATATTACTATCCTTCAAGTGTTATAGTACCCTATTAGACAACTAGTTACCACATAGCTTAATCATCTAACAAGAAGAGAAGTCATATGACCACATTTAAGCTATAATCACATTATTTATAATGGTAAATAATCATGATTGTACCAAATCTATGCATTCCATCACATGTATTAAATCCGTGGAAATACAAGCATTATACTGCATCTTCCTCCGTCACATATCAGAGAGATGTGTATACAAATAAATTCATATTCATAGCCATAAACAGTAATCACATCATTTATAATGATAAACATTTCTCGGCAATTCAATCAATATCATAACACGTCCCTTGGCCCATTAATTTATCCGAAATAATCACAACATCATAATCATAGCTTTAGGCCCATACACATATCTGGGACCTATATCAATAATCATATTTATAAATCATAGCAAATCTTTAATCATCTCACATATAGGAGGCATGCCACTTATTGGAGGCCTAATATCAATAAGCATGTAATGATCTCTCACACAAGAGACATCTCACATCTAGGAAGCATAATATAGATAGACGTGTAATCATCTCTCACACAAGAGAAATCTCTCATCTAGGAGGCATAATATATATATAAATCTAATAGTCTGTAGGAATCTTATATCAAAGGTCCTACATCATTACTACAAGGAATATCACTTCTCTAGGCCAATTTACGTATCCAAGAGGAACATCGTCTCTATAGGTCCAACGATCATGAATAAAGGAAATAGAAACTCTATAGGCCAATCATCAAGTCTAAGAGAAAATAGCATCTATATAGGTCAATCATCAAGTCTAAGAGGAAATAGCATCTATATAGGCCAATCATCAAGTCTAACAGAAAATAACATCTCTATAGGCCACCTAACATATCTAGGTGGAATATGATCTCTAAATGCCCAATAACACTCCCACAAGGAGTATCATAACCATAACTCAATAGCCAAAAGTCGGGAACATCAATAAAAGTTACAAAGTTATGAATTAACCTTTTTGTAAGGTTTACTAGACTCATCTATATCTAACATCCGCACTAAGTCCACAAGACTTAACACAAGCTTAGGCTAAGTGGCCCAAACTATCCCACTTCTAATCCACAATTTCCATAATTAGAAATATTATGACCCAAACTTGGCGAAGGTATCTACTTCATTTTCTTAATGACAAGTAAGCCATATTAAAGCCTAAGATAGCAACTTTGACTAGAAACAAGGGTACTCGAGTCAACTCTACCCAACTTACGATTTCAAGACTACCACTTTAGCCTAATAAGGCTAAATATTCAAATCATGCTTCAAAAGCTAAAACTATATTCCAAACATAGAATTATATCATATCCATACTATTACTAATTTAAACTAAAAAGGAAAGGCAATATGATACAAAAGGGTTATAAACATGCCATCTCACGGGTCCAAAACCCTTTCTAATGGGCAAAAATCAATATATCAAGGCCAAGTTATCCTACTCATAATAAAGCCTAACATCCATATTCATACACAACATATATCACACACCATCTATCTTTGAAGAAAATTAGACAAAAGCCTAGCTCAAGGACAAACTGCAAAACCTCACTTCATGCACCACATTCTTGTCTTAACTTGACCATCCTAAAAATGACATCACACTATAAAAAACATAATCCAGTCACCAATACGAGTCTAATGATACCCATGTAGCACTATTGTGCTTCGGGTCCAAAAAAGACACCAACATGCCAAGTGGTTCCCATATACGAATAACAAGTTTCAGAGACTAACCCAATGTTCACACATTAACAAGAAATCATACCCTTAAAGAATGAGTGAAAACTAAACATATTTGGGCTAAAATCAAGCTCTAAGAAAAATTGGGGTTTTGGGTCCAATATAAGAAATTCAAGCATGAATTAAAGAATTTCTTACCTTAATTTTGAATATAATCATGATACATCATGATAATTAAGCACCCAAGTCACCTCCCATGATCAATATTGAGTTATTACACTCATTTTGAGGTTTCTAGTTCTAAATGATGAAGGGGAAATGTCCCAAATGCATCTTGGGGCATTTATATAGCCCCTACTAGTACTGAGTTGTCGCAATCGAGGTCCTACACTCCGCGATATCCCTACTCGCGATCACACAATATTGGTCGTGATCACGGTTGTACCTTATGATGGCAAACTCAAAAATAAGGTTTTGTCACTCGAAAATCATTCGGAATCCAAAGAACATTATCCAATAGTGAAAATTGAGTGTAAACCACATTTCAAATCCATTGGACTCATCAAAAATTTTATCGAAGATCATTTAGGAAACAAGGGGGATCCACACCTATAATATCATCATTATTTATAAAATCTGCTCAATAGCATAAAATAAGTCCCGATGCCTTGGGACTAGAACGAAGGATATCCTCATCCTAAAATTGACGTTCTGAATGCGATGGCAAAGTTAGATTTTGAATACAAGGTTGTTTCAACCAAATATGGGTCACACTACCATTCATTCCAATTTTCAACTTTACCATGAATATGTTGAAATGAGCTCGGGTGCATTAAGAGACAAACCAAAGGTATACCTCGACTAAAATTGATATTCTGGATCTGCTGTCACAGTCAAAATTTGCATCTGAGATTGTTTCACTGAAGTTC
Source organism: Capsicum pubescens (assembly GCA_030864215.1). Lineage (NCBI taxonomy): Eukaryota > Viridiplantae > Streptophyta > Magnoliopsida > Solanales > Solanaceae > Capsicum > Capsicum pubescens. The sequence goes on from CM061542.1 coordinate 123,660,462, forward strand.
TTGTCTGGAGGCCATTTTGAACCAGCATAGAATTCAAAAAAAGGAATTGGCTGTAAAAATCAAACGAACTATCCGGTAATCGAACCATCGGTCCCAACAAGTCATAAATGACTTAGGGTAGCTATGGAGAAGCTCAAACGTTGAACATAAGCATAAATACAGAAAATGACCTGAATGGTCATTACAATATCCACTACTAAAAGGACTTTCATCCCCAAAAGTCAATGGACAGAAAGAATCTCAAAAACTCATAAGAATGAGGTACTGGGCCTGCATGCTCGAAGCATGACTTCCCAGATAACCTCAACAAAGAGAAAACACTTAAAAGAGAATTTTCCACAGGTATCTATTTCTAAACCAACCCTCTCATTCTACTTTCAAAATAGCTGACTTAACTTAACAGCTAATTGCCTCAAACTAAACTGAAAAGGCTGATGCACACACATCTTTATCACATCACGTTGGTACCATCTCTATATCTACATAAATCAATAAAGTCTTATCCAAGCCAAAAGCAAACCAAGACATGGTCATAAAACAAACTCCAAATCTAAAACTAACCTTTCTTTACCCTTTTGAACCTGCGCTATGCTGTAAGTGAGGAGGAAAATCACTTGAGTCTCATCCATACAGTCTCATCACAGATAACTTATAGAATTGAAGATGGTCCACGTAAAGGCCATAAGGAAAACATAAAAATAAGATCATAAGGAAATATTTGGGCATACAACTGGAGATAATCACGGAATGCAATTGTTGACAATGCAGTAACCAATCCAAATAAAAATCAAGCTGAAATCTCGAAATCCAAGTTATAACTATGCATCACTGAATATTACACTCCAAGATGTCTCATCCACCGAGAGTGAAAACCTACTGAATCCAACTTGAGAATATTATTCCCGGTGAGTAAATCAACAAAAATTCCCAACGAAACTGAAACTCAAGGTCAAAACTGAAATAATTAATAGAGGACTATAGGCTATCATCTGAATACTTATCATCTATAATCCAGTCGAAGTCTAGAAGACCAAATATTCAACAACAGAGTAGGCTCAACCAACATATAAATGAAATTCAAACTAAAACAAGTCAAAAATGAAGGTTACACGACAACTCTACAACAACAAGCTAAAATCTCACTACCAAGGCTGAACCACTCAATCTCAAATACTAAATTAAAACAAAAAACGTGTAGGCATTAATGCTATTCCAAATTGCCATCCCAAGGAGTTAAAATCCAAAACTGGGTTAATAAGGCTATATAAATGTCAACTATCTCAAATTGACTCTAGTATCCAAATCTATCATACCTGAGGTAAATGATACAAGGCCATAGTTGAGGTATATTTAGAGAGAAAAATCACTGCAGGGATAACCACTGACTGATAACACAAGAAACCAACTCTATATCAACTGGAGAAAATAAAACATAGCTGCAAAATTAGAGTCATGACAAAGAAAAAATCACTGGCTAAAAATGCATATAACCCACTCCATATCCGTTGGAGGGCATGAAGAATCCTAATATACTCAATATATCTCAAAGCTGAACACCAAATCAGTGAAGGAAAAAACTCTAGCAACTCAGAAAAATGCAACTTAAACTGGGAACTAACGAATGCAATACTACATCTAGGCAATGAAATAGCCACAGACTCATATCATCGAGGAGAATCACTCTACCAAGACTCACTAGGGAGAACAAAAGCTAAAATAGGGATATCCTGAATCCACCAAAGAACGACATCATCGAAGAAGAAATACCAATCTCAAAACCAAGGTCAAAGTCATGAACACCAATAGAGAACCAATAACTCAAGCTAAAGAGTTTCTAATTTTCCAACTTAAGAAGTGATAAAAAAAAAGGCCAGCTACCTCTAACTTTCAAGCTCCACTATGCAAAGGCATATCATAATTATAAAGGAGTATCCAATCTCCATACTAACAATAAGGAAATCCATCATGAAGGAACGAACCCAATACACCCATGAGATTAATCCACGACATCTTAACATTAACATCAAAATCATTATCGGTCGAAGAAACAACCGGGAATGAAGAACGAACCTCAAACTGGTCCATCTATCAAATAGGTTATACGAGAAGGGATAGCCAAAACAAAATCCTTCACAAACTAGGAGGCAAGTCTAAGGATCTCAAATTAATAACAGGTAACATAACTAAATTGCTGAATAAAAATCCACAAAAACCATAGAAAGTCACTTACCTTCGATACCATAACACATCCCCTAAATCAATCTAATATAGCTAACCAAGAGGGAACACTATCAACCTCGGTGCGCTAGGGGAAAGAAATTATCAAATTAGGCTATATCTACTCAAGTCACCAAATAGTATCATAAGAAAATTAGAGTCTAACTAGATAACACTACTCTATACAGCTACCTAACAAGAATCAAATTCATCATGTAATAATAGGTAGTAATAATATCAAATAATATTAATAACCTCACACAATGGTAGCAATAGAAACAGTAATATCAGTATCAACATACTGAACAAGCGGTACCAAAATGAATATCAATATTATGTACCACTCAATGGCCACAATAGGTCTAATGTTCTAAGATAAATAGGACTCAAACCCAAAACTACATCCATAGGGGGAAAACATCAATATAGATTTACTCCATCCACTACTAAAGGAAATAAACCACAAAGTAGTAACATAATCATGAATTTAACAATAAAGCACTTATTGACCAATATAAATTCATCAAATCATATAAACATCAATGGGTATGAAAACCCCTATACCCATAATAAGAGATAAATGCAAGAAATAAAAGTACACCAATCGTGCTGACATTCGCAGTCACATGACTTACGAGCATAGGAAAATACATCTCAGCGGGTCCAACTTGAACCAAGTGATTGAATCATCAACTTAGGCACCGATCGTACCATCTCTAACTGAAGATTCCATAATATCATTAGCTAGTCTACAGAAGCTGAATGATTGGAATATTATGTTAGGGACATCCCAATACTAGTAGTTGGTCTCTCTGTAGTCGTAGCAATTCCTGAAGTATCAATATGGAGAAAACACAAACTAAGACCAAATGGTTGGCCAACAGATGATGAGAAAAATTTAGAAAATTATATCATAACTTCAAAAATCACAGCGTATCATAGGAACTCTGGGCTGGGGGGAATATAGCTAACTATTGCGTATCACCTATCTCATAACAGGTCCATTCTCTGAACCAGAATCTCATCACAAAACAACCAAACCAAGATCCTAGAATACTTTAAGATATTGCCCCTCAAAATACAAAATAGTCACTGTGGCCAGTAGAACCATACCACACATTGCAAGTCTGATGAGGACTCTTCCCAAATCCTTTTTGGCTACCGCTAAGGATCTTCTATATCCATATCTACCCTTTAGTATGATGCATTATTGAAATTCGAGAAACATGTATTGCAGTCATGTCTGTATTTGTCGACAATATCGCATCGTCTTTCAGGGATAGAATAGAGACAAAGATGTGTTCAAGGTTCAAAGGAATATAGAAACATGATAAGAAGTCTAGAAGTGAATTTCCCTATATGTCATTGTAGCCTCCCAAAGATAGATTATGGATGTTTTTGTATCGATCCGCAGGACACTACTAACACTTAGCTCTTATTCTAATACACCAATGAAACCTAGGCTCTAATACTCTTTTGTCAAGTCCCAACTCTTTAAGACATGATGTGTAAGACCCCACAAAGTTCCCTCATAGTTTGAGACTTAGAGTGAGTCAAGTGAAGTGTAATTCCTTCTCTAAAAGATTGAGAACAGACTTCCCAAGTGATTGGTATTTAAACCATAAAGAATTTTCTTAAATTTGACTTTTTTTCATATAGAGAATTGAATTAACTTTCCAACAATATAAATTTAGTCCAAATTCGGTATTGGGGTGAGAAGTTATGGTCGTTTTACTGAGAGTTGTCAGAACCGCCCAGGTGCAACGGACCATAGCTCCGACTGTCGTAGCCCCCATCCAGTATTTTTAACTTATTTTTAAAAGGGATTTTCAGTCTTTTACACTCTTTTATCAACCAGATATATTCCAAATGAAGCAAATGACTTCATTCAACATCCAAAACACAAGAGAGCTAGGGTTTCTCCCTCAAGATCAAATCTAAAACTCTTCTCCAAGAAATCCATGAACTTATCATAGATTCTACAAATTGAGTTGAGATTTGAATTTCCCAAGATCAAAGGTTGTAAAAACCCTATCTCAAGAGTAAGAACGAGAGTTTGAAGCAAGTTTGTTCATCCAATTTCATAATCTAAGGTATGTGGGGTTTTGAACAAGGGTAATCCTTTCACCCTTGTGCCCAAAGGCTTATTTAAACTATAATTTTTTGCGATCTATGAGATTTTTTGTGATATTGAATTAAGGTTTTTCACGCATTGTTATTGATTGCAATATATTAATGTTTCCCATGAATTGAAGGTCAAATGGCATGATTTTTAAATGTTTTCTTTTGAAATTGCATGTAACGACCCGCAATCGCCTCCCGGGACATCACACGGTGCTTAAGGCTACAAGTAGCCCCAAGCTAACCCTTTGAGCCTATTTCTAGTAATAAAACTCATTTCCAGATGAAATAATTCAAACACTAACATAGTTATATCATATAAAAGGAAATACGGAGAAAATGCTTGGTCCAAATGACCACAATACTGGAAACCTCTACACAACCACAATCTGATAACTAGTCTGACAAAGCCTCTACAAATTCATGAACTAGATAGCCGTTGGGATAGGTCCCTGATAACGCTTAAACTACAGCTCTCGTAAGAGTGTAAGCGGTCGTTGTCAAATGTAGAACCCAACTGGGTTGGGTGTCGAATCCCACAGGGAATACTTGGTCACTAAGTATGCAACGATGAGTAGACTGTTGATCGAAAATTCTATGAAAAAGGGGGGATTTAATTGTAGCGTGAATTAAGAGTATCAAAGTAACAAAGAAAAACGGAATGTTTAGTAGGCTTTAATCAATGAGAATTGTAAGTTAGGGTTATTTCTACCTTATGAGTTTTACGTATCTATTGGCTATGAGTTATGCGGAATTCAGACATGCATGCGCTTATAGAGATTCGTATTCTATGGTAAATCCTAGTGTCTTTCGACCATCAAGGATTATATCACATTAACTCTTTCGAGCTTAAAGCGTATACTAATGGTATGAATTCTCCAAGAGGTTAATCCAGTTATGGCACTAACTTTTAAACAGGGGTTGGTAGCCATATTTCCTTGTCATTCTCTCTTTTCCAGACATGTAACTTTTCATTCGAACAAGTTAATGCTATACTGGCGTATTCTATATGTTTGCAACCACAAGAATTCAATTAAGATGAAGAGAGTACTGATATAAGCAGCATACGTATCAAGAATTCATAAACTCATAGCAATAGATAGTATCTCATAAGGCTTCCATAACCCTAACAAAGAAGTTTAGCTACTCATGAGCGCAACGGAGATCACAATAAACATCATCATCATATCAAAACTAGAATGATCTCACGTTGGAGAGGAGTGTGGCATCACAACAAGGTTGACGTTTTTCCTCTTGGTGTTTCCCACGAGTTAGCATTTTTCTCTGTTAACAATTGTAACGTGAATTAGGAGCGGAAGTTGAATGAAAATGAATTGAATTAATGAATGAGTCAATAATAAAAAGCTTGCTGAAAAATTCAGCGAATAGGGTTTTTATAACATCCTTGTCCTAGTCCTACTGAAATAGGATTTTTATCCTTGTCCTAGTCCTACTGGGTTACTGCATACTTGTCCTAATCCTACTAAGTTACTGTTGATTCCCCAAGTCTTTATAAATGATGTTTTTTCCCGGGACAAGTTCTCTATGCATCACTTTCAGTCCACAAGCTTCCAGAAGCTGCCTTCCTTCTTACGTGAAGTTTCCTTTGGCGTCCAACAGTCCATAAAATGCTGAAATCTTCATCATTTATTCCTGAAAACTTGCTAATCACATTGGTTAGCTCACTTACAGGAAAAAGGACTAAAAGTGCAAGAATTATATACTTTGTCCTTTAAAACTTAGCTAAAATATGGGTAAATTAAGGTGCTTTAGGTGTGTAAATACGCCTAACATCAACACCCCACACTTAAAGCTTTGTTCGTCCTCGAACAATATATCATGTCCATATAAACATCTACTTAGGGTTCCATAGTAACAACACAAAATATTCATCAAGACAAGCACAACAATTATTAACAAAGAGTAGTTTTCTAATCACTTCTAGAAACAATTCAACCTCCAACATAGACTCGTGATGATGGTTAATTCGTATTCAAAAGTTAAGGCACAAAGAATCATACAAGACTACCCAAAACTCATCAACCATGTGTGTCTCACAATATATCACCCATAATTACTCACAAGTATTTAATTTTTCAAAACATGGGTATAAGATTATCCTTGCTCTCACTCTCACAAAGAATTCATATGTTGCAACTGATGACCATAGGCTTTCCCTTAGTGTAATGCTCTACTAATATCAGAATGTTAAGCTTAGGATCAAATAGGTCTTTACAGGTTGTAATGTAGGCTAAGGGACGGGTAGGACTATTTTGGCCAGAAATAGTGACTAAGTTCCCTAAGCGCTTTAATACATCACATTATGCCATTTACACTTTCTTTCAAACGACCTTTCTACTTTCTTTTAATCTACCACCCCTTCTCACCTCTTTTGTTATTCAATTTTAAATAGAATCAACTTTGTATTTTTCTTTTTCATTTCATTTTTCATTTTTTTATAACACACCTCTATAATAGCCATTCTTTTTCATAACAAATTCAAGTACCAATTCACTTTAAGGCATCACTCTCATCCAATTTCCTTTTATTTTGTCACATGACTTTACTATTTAAAGTGCTTAGGAATTTGGATCAAATTATGGTCTTAAAAAATGGATTAGGCTACATATGAGGCTGTCAAAGAAAATGGCTTAAAGTCTCAAAAGGGTTGACTAGGATAATGTCCACGGGTAGGTAAAAAAAAGGTAAACAATCACAGGCTGCCAAAGAAATGCCTAAATCATCTCCTAAACTCACACTCTTTATTTCGCTTTACACACAGACCAGGCAAGTTCTAGCATCAGTCACAACACAGAATATACTATAACCTCACACACACAAGGCACATGGTCAACTTTATTGGGAGCAGTATAGACTCTTGACCCAACAGATGAATGAATTAAACAACACACTTATCACACAGTGAGTCAAACTTAGAGCCTAAACGTCTCAATAGTAATAATTTTGGCACAAACTCTTGTCATAATACCATGCCGTCTATCAGAACAATTTCATGCAAAATCTAAAAAATTTAAAATTAAACTAACTAATTACGACTAATTAAAACAAACAAGAACTAGAATAAATGTAGGCAAAGGAGTACAAGAAGCATACAAATACCATCACTCCATACTTAGACGGGACACACTGCCCTCAGTGGAAAACAAATAAGAAAAACCTGATTAGTCGGACTCCTCTTCTATGTCTGGGGTCATACCCCCTGCATTGGAATCATCATCAGAGTCTTCATCCTCAGAGTTTCCTCAAAATGTACCCCACTTGATCCCAAACATGCGGCGAGGTATTTGCAGCGAGGAGGATTCAGCTTGCTCTTTTCTTCCCCTTTTCTAACCTTTCTGTGAGGTGGACATTTTTTCTTTTCCTGGTCAACCTTTGGGTGCCATTTTGCCTGAGATTAAAATAAAGTCATGTTAGCTTATCTCAAAAGATTTGATAGACAAATAAACAATAATGGTGCCACCCCACACTTAATTTGTTGGCACAGACTAATTAATTGAGTGATTTCGATTACTCAGACTTCATCGACATACATTTAGGTGATATGTTCCAACAACATGTTCAGCACAGTCATACATTCATGTCATCTTAATTATCCTTTCCAATTCTATTTCATGTAATCTTGTCTATACTTTCATGTTTGGATGAATGCACTTTTTGAACCAAACTACCACATAAGGATCATACCACAAATAGAAACAAGTTATTGCATAGGCATAATCACACCATCTTATGCTTGTGGTCAATCATAATCGGTATCTCTATGAACGAGTCATTCAAACATGTAAGCTTTATAGTTACAAAATTATGCAATTTTCTTGACCATGTCAATTCCGCAAAAGTATGACAGTGTATCAAAATCAAATACAAGTTGGAAACAACTCAAGAGCATCCTTACGTATTCTTTCACTCACTTAGTTGTATCACAACAAATCAACCATATTCAAATCACCAACACTACTTCAAGATTTAACAATTTATTATAGGCGTAGTAGTGTAGTACTTTACGGAATATAAAAGAAGAGCAAAGAAGTACTTACTTGGTTGATGGCCTCAGAAGATGTTCTTGCAAAGTTAAAAGAGCAAAAGGAAAATTTTTGATAGATTTTGGAGAGGTAGGCGGCGCTTAGGTTGAATTTGCAATGCATTTTTGTTCTAAGACTAAGGTTCTATTTATAGGACAAGCTTGGGTCGGGTTTTGACCCATTTGGAATTGGATTAGGAGACCTAAAAGTGAGCATAGGCGGCGCCTAATGCTTTGCCTATGCTTGGCATAGGCGGCGCCTTTTGCAAAGCCTAGTTGAGCATAGGCGGCGCCTATGCTATGGCATTGTTAGGCATAGGCGGCGCCTATGCTATGGCATTCTAGATTCAGAGAGCTTAGGCCATAGCATAGGCCTTGCCTTGTTCGTTGCCTAGATTTTCATAGGCAATGCCTAACTCATAGCCTTTTGCTTCTTCATTCCCAACTTACCACCTTCAACATGCTCACTTTCAAATCAAAATTTGAGACCAAGTTCCTCCTTTATACGTCTTGCACCTACACTTACTCAAAAATAACAAAAACAATTAGAAAGATGGGTTGCCTCCCATCAAGCGCCTTAGTTTTGGTCGTGGCTCGACAAAATCCTAGGAAAACAAAAACAATTAAAAACGATGGGTTGCGTCCCACCAAGCGCTTGATTTATTATCGCGGCACGACATAGTTATCTCGATTACTTAGACTTCATCGAGATATTTGGTGCATCATTTTCTGAATGGATTCAGGCGACGCTGATGCTTAATTGTGGGCATGCAATCTTCTTCGAGATGCATCTTGTGCATACATATCCCTGGTGGGATACCAATTATATCATCAATAGACCAACCCATAGCTATTTTGTACCTCTTCAGAGCAGAGATGAGAGCTTCTACGTGTTATTCAGCTAAATCAGCCACAACACTCACTGGAAGTGTACTTCTACCTCCCAATAACGCATACCTTAGGTGACTGGGGAGCTCTTTCGATTCTAGCACTAGTGGCTCTTCAATGGAAGTCTTCGCTGTTGGTTTAGATTGATTCTTAGGATCAAGGCCCAACTTCTTAGGATCATGAGAATAGGACCTTATTCCTGTTAGAGCACGAACGGTTTCTTCTTGTTCTTCAGCCTCCTCACGTTCAAAATTCAGTAGCACATCAGAGAGTTACTCAACAGTAAGCTGCTTCTCTACAGATAATTCTTTCTCATCCTCATAATAAACATCATCTACAGAGAACACATTCATATCGTTGGGTTGATTCATTGCTTTGGATACATCAAAACGGACCACTTCGTCATTCATCCGAAATAAAAGCTCATTAGCTCTTAAGTCGATATGCACACTTCTAGTTGCGAGGAAACGACGTCCCAAGATTATGGGAACTTCAGAATCCACCTCGGAATCCAAAATAACAAAGTCTGCAGGAAAGATGAAGGTGGAAACCTTTACCAACATATCATATAAGATACCAATAAGTCATTTACCGACCTATCTGCCATCACGAGCCACATATTGGTTGGTGTAGGGTCACCCAACCCCAACTTTCTGTACACGGATAGCGGCATCAAATTGATGCTCGCTCCCAAATCGCACAACGCCTTAGCAAAATCCAATGATCCAATCGTGCAAGGAATAGTGAAAGCACCAGGATCTGCCTTTTTCTGAACTAGCGATCTTATAGCGATTGCACTGCAATGATGAACATTATCTGCCAGCTCATAGCTTACTGCCCGCTCCTTTGTCAAAAGGTCCTTCATGAATTTAGCGTATCCGGGCATCTGCTCTAGCACTTCCACCAAAGGAACATTAATAGTCAGTTGCTTCAACATAGTCATAAATTTACTGAACCTGGTGTCATCAGCTTTCTTCTTCAGTCTCTGCGGAAAAGGTGGTGGTGGAAGGGGAATCATTTTCTCCACCACTTCCTCTTTATCTTGCTTCCGATTATCAACCTTTACAGGAGTGTCATCTGCCTTCTTCTTCAGTCTCTGAGGAAAAGGTGGTGGTGGAAGAGGAATTATTTTCTCCACCACTTCCTTTTTATCTTGATTCCAATTATCAACCTTTTCAGGAGTGTCGTCAGCCTTCTTCTTCAGTCTCTGAGGAAAAGGTGGTGGTGGAAGGGGAATAGTTTTCTCCACTACTTTCTTTTTACCTTGCTTCCAACTATCAATCTTTTCAGGCTGCAGACGTCTAGGGGTGACGTCATGAACACACTCTTCAGCTTCTTCGGCCTCTTCACATTTTGCATCAATAACATTATCCTCTATATCATCAACTACCTGCTTGCCTTTAGATGGATTTTCCAACACTTTACCACTTTGGGTAGTAATAGCCATACACGATCCGTCATTCCTTGGGTTTTGTACAATGTCACTGGGTAGCGTGCCAGCCTTTCTTTAGTTGAATGCCGCTGATAATTGACTCAATTATTGCTCCAGCTATTTTATTGCAGTAGAATGCGAGTCAACCAATTGATTTATTGAAGACAAATCATTCTTCACCTCGGTTACACCCATGTTGGTTGCCTCCACTCCTTTCAACATCTTAGCCATCATATCTTCCATGGACATCTTCCCAGAGCCAGACGCCACAGCCTCACGATTTCCAGGAGGAATATACAAACCACTCCTGTCAGTCTTATTCTTCCAACCACCTTGATCGCGGTCCTTGTATCCAGATTTATCATAATAGTTCTGACTTTGGTATCCTTGGACATTGCCTCGAAAACCCCCCTAATTATTCAAGTAGTTCGCTTCTTCCTCAGAGTCGATTTCATCTCTTCCCTGTGATACAACGGCCTTATTCTTTTTGGTCTTCCTTGATAATAAGTGCTTGGTAAGAAGATCCATCTGCGTTTTCATGTGAGCCATATCTTGGTCACATTCCTCTTGTCTACGCCTCTGCTCTGTAGTCAAGCCAATAGATACGGCAGAGCTTGCTACCTCAGAATCCCTGGTATGCCAAGCTCTACGCTGCTTTGTCATACGATCTAGCATATCACTTGCCTCAATAAAGGTAAGGTCTATGAATGACCCACCTGCAGCATTATCAACCACTGGCTTTTTCACCGAGTTCAAAGCCCTATATAATATTTCCATCTAGTGGATATTCGTCATCTGATGGTTTGGTCACCGCATAAGCTTCTTCTTGAACCTCTCCCATGTTTCATGGAGAGCTTCAGTTGGAAGCTGTCGAAAATTGCTGATCTCATCCCGTAATTGGGCTCTCTTGGATGGCGGAAAGAATCTTTCTAGGAAAGCGTCTTTCAGTTGCCTCCAATTAGTAATAGAATCAGGAGTTAGCCCGTTCAACCATAGATTTGCCTCCCCAGACAGAGACAATGGAAATAAGCACAGCCGAATTGCATTCTGCCCAACTCCTGGACTGTCAAACGACTTGCATGTTGAAATAAAGTTGATCAGATGCATATTCGGATCATCGCTTGCGAGTCCATCAAATAATCCCTTGAGCTACAATAGTTGAATCATGGTGCTAGTGATATTGAAATTTGCTCCAGGTGCCAAGGGTGGAGAAATAATAGCCCCTGTGGCACCAGCTCCATCAAGATCGTCATCATCATCATCAAAAAGGGCCTGCACAGCTCGGCGGTCAGGTCTCATTCTAGCATGACGTTCCCTTCTATGCATAGGTGCTGCCACCTCATCTGCACGCCGTGGATTAAGTAACTCATCATCACCCAGGTCCTCATCATCAGGATTTGTTGCCCGACATGGGTTATCAATATTCTATTGATGCACTTGAGCAGCTGCCAGTGCAGCTAATCTAGCCTGCTCCTGTTGAGCCGCCCTTCTGTCGATGTCACGCTGTGCATCCAGTCTACCAATAAGTTGAGGTTCCGGATTTATGGGTAATAACGGTTGACCTGAACTTCGAGTGTTTGGCATGCACTCAAACAAACCTGAATAAAACAAAAACAACAACTAAAAGTAAAATCTGAGAATTTTTTACCAAAGGGTCTAGTAACTATCACAAACTTAGTTGACAACTGTATTCCCCGGCAACGGCGCCAAAATTTGATAACGCTTAAACTACAGCTCTCGTAAGAGTGTAAGCGGTCGTTGTCAAATATAGAACCCAACTGGGTTGGGTGTCGAATCCCACAGGGAATACTTGGTCACTATGTATGCAACGATGAGTAGACTGTTGATCGAAAATTCTACGAAAAAGGGGGGATTTAATTGTAGTGTGAATTAAGAGTATCAAAGTAACAAATAAAAACGGAATGTTTAGTAGGTTTTAATCAATGAGAATTGTAAGTTAGGGTTATTTCTACCTTATGAGTTTTACGTATCTATTGGCTATGAGTTATGCGGAATTCAGACATGCATGCGCTTATAGAGATTCGTATTCTATGGTAAATCCTAGTGTCTTTCGACCATCAAGGATTATATCACTTTAACTCTTTCGAGCTTAAAGCGTATACTAATGGTACGAATTCTCCAAGAGGTTAATCCAGTTACGGCACTAACTTTTAAACAGGGGTTGGTAGCCCTATTTCCTTGTCATTCTCTCTTTTCCAGACATGTAACTTTTCTTTCGAACAAGTTAATGCTATACTGGCGTATTCTATATGTTTGCAACCACAAGAATTCAATTAATATGAAGAGAGTAATGATATAAGCAGCATACGTATCAAGAATTCAATATAAGCAGCATACGTATCAAGAATTCACAAACTCATAGCAATAGATAGTATCTCATAAGGCTTCCATAACCCTAACAGAGAAGTTTATCTACTCATGAGCACAACGGAGATCACAATAAACATCATCATCATATCAAAACTAGAATGATCTCACGTTGGAGAGGAGTGTGGCGTGACAACAAGGTTGACGTTTTTCCTCTTGGTGTTTCCCACTAGTTAGCGTTTTTCTCTGTTAACAATTGTAACGTGAATTAGGAGCGGAAGTTGAATGAAAAAGAATTGAATTAATGAATGAGTCAATAATAAAAAGCTTGCAGAAAAATTCAGCAAATAGGGTTTTTATAACATCCTTGTCCTAGTCCTACTGAAATAGGGTTTTTATCCTTGTCCTAGTCCTACTGGGTTATTGCATACTTGTCCTAATCCTACTAAGTTACTGCTGATCCCCCAAGTCTTTAGAAATACTATTTTTGCCCGGGACAAGTTCTCCATGCATCACTTTCAGTCCACAAGCTTCCAGAAGCTGCCTTCCTTCTTACGTGAAGTTTTCTTTGGCGTCCAACAGTCCATAAAATGCTGAAATCTTCATCATTTATTCCTGAAAACTTGCTAATCACGTTGGTTAGCTCACTTACAGGAAAAAGGACTAAAAGTGCAGGAATTATATACTTTGTCCTTTAAAACTTAGCTAAAATATGGGTAAATTAAGGTGCTTTAGGCGTGTAAATACGCCTAACATCAGTCCCCCAACTGACTCGAAATGAACTAGAAATAACAACATAGTCTCTAAAAATATGGAGATGTCTGAACATAGATCCTCGAACCATGAGGACTCACCTCTGTAGGAATATAGATAGAGGTACTCAGAAAACACTGACAAGGTTGGGACTAAGCACCTGAACCTACATTATAAGACAATGTAGCACATAGACGTATATGTGGATCTGTACTTTGGAATGTACTGAGTATGTGGGGGTGCATGTATTTATATAAAACAACATCAATACTATTTAATCAAATAATGCATGTAATAAGTAATGACTCACATGGCTTGAATAAGTATAAAATGCAAAGCTCATGAATCATGTAAAATGTAACATGCAACACAATCTTGTGAGTCATTAGACTTTTAGCTTTGAGATTTGTACTCTTCTCTTATTCTCTTTACTCAAGGCTAAAGGAAACTTTAAGCAATACTTTCAACTCATGAATATGTCTTATGGAGAGTAAAACTTCTTTAATGCTCAAAAACTCATAACTCTTTTGAACTCAAATACTTGGAATTCGAAATCATATAACTTTGGTACATACTTGTAGGCATTTTAATTCACGTTAGTAAAATATCTTATTTCAAGATTGAGGGAAAACTACTCATATCAAGGGAAAGTATTTTAGTTTTAAAGGAAAATATCTTATCTCAAAGCTTTAGTTTTAAGGGAGATTCTCTTAACCGACATAAACCATGCGAGCTACATGGAGTCCAATATTTTGTCCTCCTAAGGAAGAGACCTCACATTGGGGAGAGGTGTCATACTCTTCCCAATGAGTATAACCTCAACTCAGTGATCACTTATCTTGGCCTCAGACCTAATATCTTGGCCTTAGGCCCAACAATCATCTCGGCCTTAGGCCCAACAATCATCTCGGCCTTAGGCCTAACCTCCGGTGGCACGTAGTTCTGAGGTAAGAAACCGTGGTAACTTACCCAACTCGGTGCTAAATACTACTCCCTTTAGTTTATCTCGCTCATCTCATGAAAATCCACTTTAGAATAATCTCATGGTTCAATAAGAACCCAATAATCAAATCTATAATCTCACGTAGTAGAGTGGATTTCAAAACTCAATGACCATTAGGTCAAAACATTTCTTAACACTCTCAGAATACTCAAATCATGGGTCCTTATAGCACAAGAGTTCATAAAATCTCAAGTCTCAAGTAGGGCTTAATAACACATAATTCAATCTCAAGTTAAAACTCATCAAAAGCATAATAGATAGCATATTGATTCATAACTCATGTAGAAATCTAGAAATTTCAGCAATTTGTCTCAAAATCTCAACATACTCATATACTTCAGTGTTTCAAACATTTCAACTATTAACTTCTCAAGGATTAAAATCATGGGGTATAGACCCATCTGCAATTTCTCAAGAAAACATGTGAAAATCATGCCATTAGACTCTCAATTCATGGGAAGCATCAAAATATTGTAATCAATAATAATGGGTGAAAACTCCCAATTCAATTTCATGTAAAATCTCATTAATTGTAGAGAATTGTAGTTTAAATAAGACTTTGGGTACAAGGGTGAAAAGAATACCCTTGTTAAAATACCCACATACCTTGAATAAGAAGCTTTGGATGAACTCTCACTTTTGGGACTATATTCGTACTCTTGAATGAGGGTTCTTGAAGCCCATGACTTGGGAACCTTGAATCTTGACTCAATTTAGAAAATCTATGGTGGATTCTTGAGATTCTTGGAAGATGTTTTGGATACTTAGGGTTTTTGTTGAGAGAAAACTTGAGAAAAACTTCATTGAATGCTTATAAATAACTTTAATTTGGTGTTTTCATGATTTAAGAGGCTTGGAAAAAGTCCAAAGTTCCCTTTTTAACATCTATACGAAGCTAGAAAAATTTAACTGGTAAACCGATTTTATGGGCCACCGCGACGTACAATGATTTTATGGTAACCGTGGCTCACTGGAAATTGACAAATGGGAATCTGGGAGTCACCGCGACGTGGAGCCATCGCGTTGTCCACTGGTTTGGACCTTGAACTTCAACGCGACGTGTCGTAATCGTGCTAGGCCACTGGAAATTGACTAATGAGAAATTAGGGTCCTACACAACCTACCACTATCGCGGAGTTCCGCTGGAATTTGACAATTGTCAAATAGACCCTCTCCGCGATGCGCCAAGAACTAAAAATGATGTTGTTTTATGACTAGGACTTAAATTAGCCATATCTTCTTACCCGGGTATCGGATTTGGGAAAATCTTATATCAACGGAAAGCTTATCAAATTTCTCATGTGATAAAAAGTAGAAATTAGGGAAATTCTATATGGTTAACACGATACTCACTTAGGAAGTCGCTTCTCAATCTTTTACAGCCGGAATTATGCCTCACTTGACACGCCCTAAGGATCATTCTATGAGAGAATTTTGCGGGGTCTTACAATATCTCCCCGTTGGAAACATTCATCCTCGAATTTTGCTAGTTATACTAGGAACACAGGAAAAACAGAGTATACATAGCTGAAGAAATTTTTATTTTTATTTTTTGCTAAACGGCTCAAAATTTCTCTAAACTCTTGAATACCTCATAAATTGCAAGCACTCATACTAGGATAAATGCATATAGCTGAACTTTAGATTAGAAGGGCTGAATTAAGGAAGAATAATACCTTCGGATTAATTTGAACTTGTGGAAAAGAGATATGGGTACTTGGATCGCATGTCTGCTTCTGCCTCCCAAATAGCACCCTCAACAGACTAGTTCAGCCACAAAGCTTTGACCAAGGGAACTTCTTTGTTCCTTTGTCTAAGGATATGAAAATCTAGGATCTCAATAGGAATCTCATAGATGGAAAGACTGTTCTGAATATTGGCATTCGCTGAAGGATATACTACAACGGAATCACCAATATGCTTCTTAAGCATGGAGACATGAAAAATAGGATGAACAGCTGACAACTCTGCGGGCAACTCAACCTCATAGGCCACCTTACCAACATGGCTCAAGACTCTATACGGACCAACATAAAGGGAACTAAGCTTCCCCTTTTTACCAAACCTTTCCACCCCTTTCATGGGTGAAATCTTTAATTATACCAAATCACCTACTTCAAACTCAAGATGTCTTCTCCTCACATCGGCATAAGACTTTTGACAACTTTGGGCGGTCTCCAAACTCTCTCTAATCAACTTAACTTTCTCCATAGCTTTAAGCACTGCATCAGGCCTAGTCACGATAGCTTCACCCACTTCAAACCAACCTATAAGTGATCTACATCTTCTACCATACAAGGCCACAAATGGTACCATCCCGATGCTAGCATGATAACTATTGTTATAGGCAAACTCTATCAATGACAAATGCTCATCCCAACTACCTTTGAAATCAAGAGCACATGCCCTCAACATATCTTCCAGGGTCTGAATGGTCCTCTCAGCCTGACCATCTATCTGCGGATGAAAAGGGAAACTCAAAAGGACCTGGGTACCAAGACCCTGCTAGAACTCCCTCCAAAACTGAGAAGTAAATTGAGTGCCCCTATCCTAAATGATAGATAAGGGAACTCCGTGCAGCATGACTAACTCCCGGATATACAATCTAACATAATCCTCAGTTTTAAAAGATGTATGCATGGGCAAGAAATTCACAGACTTAGTCAGCCTGTCTACAACAACCCAAATAGAATCATGATAACGTCGCAAAAGAGGAAACCTGGTTACGAAGTCCATATTCACCACCTCCTACTTCTAAATGGGTATACCAAACTCTTGCATCACACCACTAGGTCTTTGGTGCTCTACGTTAACCTATTGGCACGTTGGATACTTTTCTACGAACTTGGCTATATCCTTCTTCATACTATTCCACAAATAGATTTCCCGCAAGTCGTGGTACATCTTGGTAGTCCCGGGATGAATAGAATACCGCGCGCCATGCGCTTCAGCCATAATCCTCTGCCTCAAATCATCAGCACACAGAACACACAATCTACTTTGCAATCACAACACGCCATCTTCCCCTTGGGAGAAAGCCTCTACCTTTTGGCCATTAACTGACTCCTTCAGTATGACCAAACTATGATCTCTATCTTTCTTTTCCTTCACTTTCGAAACTAAAGAGGATTCGGAACTACTCTGCACCAACGTACTCCCCTCGGCTGAATCAAGGAACCTAACACCCAATCTAGCCAGACAATGCACATCGTAAGCTAACTCTTTCTTACCTTGCTCTACATGAGCAACACTACCCATATACAATCTGCTAAGGGCATCCGCCACTATGTTGGCCTTGCCAGGGTGATACAACACACTCATATCATAGTTTTTTAACAACTCAACCACTTTCTCTGCATAAGATTCAACTCTCTCTAAGTAAACATATACTGCAGGATCTTATGATCAGTAAACACATCAACATGAACACCTTAAAGATAGTGTCTCCAGATTTTCAAAGCAAAGACCACAGCAGCTAACTCAAGATCATGGGTTGGGTAATTCTTCTCATGAAACTTTAACTATCTAGAGGCATAGGCTATAACCTTAACTCTTTGCATCAACACACAACCCAAACCAATTTTAGAGGAATCGTAATACACCATAAAACCATCTGTACCATTAGGCAAAGTCAGCACAGGGGCTAAACTAAGTCAAGTCTTCAACTACTGAAAACTATTCTTACAAGAATCTGACCACTGGAACATAACTTTTTTTTGGGTCAACCGGGTCATGGGAGACGCAATAGAAGAGAAAACCTCAACAAAATGGAGGTAGTGGCCAGCTAGACCCAAGAAACTCATAATGTCAGATGGGGTGATAGTTTTAGGCCAATTTTTCATAGCTTTTATCTTTTGGGGATCAACTTTAATACCTTCGGCTGAAATGAAATGACCCAGAAAGGATACAGACCTTATCTAAAATTCATACTTAATGAATTTGGCAAACAACTGGCGATCTCTGAGGGTTTGCAAGACAATTCTAAGATGATTCGCAAGGTCATTCTCATTAAGGGAGTACACAAGGATATCATCTATGAAAACAATGACTAACATATCAAGATATTGCTCGAATACTCTATTCATGAGGTCCATGAAGGCGGCTGGGGCATTGGTTATCCCGAAGGACATGACTAGAAACTCAAAGTGACCATAGCGGGTTCGGAAGGCTGTCCTTGGAATATCATACTCCCTCACTTTAAGTTGAAGATAGCTGGATCTCAGTTCTATCTTGGAGAAATAACTTGCACCATGCAACTGGTCAAACAAGTCATCAATTCTCGGAAGAGGATATTTATTTTTGAATGTGACCATGTTAAGTTGACAATAGTGAATGTACATACGCAAAGAAAAATCTTTCTTTTGTACGAGTAAAATAGGTGCCCCCCAAGGAGAAATACTAGGACTTATGAAACCTTGATCTAATAGATCTTTGAGTAGCTCTTTAACCTCCTTAAGATCCGTAGGTGACATACGGTATGGCAGAATAGAAATGGGATTAGTGTCGAAAAGAAGGTCAATCCTAAATTCTATCTCCCTATCGGGAGGTATCCTTGGAAGATCTTCTGGAAAAACATCAGGAAACTCATTAACAATGTTGATTGACTGAATAGTTAGAGCCTCGGACTTAGTGTCTTTGACTCTAACTAAGTGATAGATGAAACCTTTGGATATTAGCTTTCTGGATTTGAGATTGGAGATAAAATAACTATTGGGAGATACAGAACTCCTGGACCGCTCAAAAGATGGTTCATCAGGAAATTGAAACTTGACCACACGGGTACGACTGTCTATAGATGCATAAAAAGAATGAAGCCAATCCAAACGCAGAATAAGGTCAAAATCCACCATGTCTAACTCTATCAAATCAGCAAGTATGACTCTATGAAGAATAGTAACAGGATAATATCTATACACTTGTTTAGCGACAACTGACTCCCCTACTCGTGTGGAGACTAGGAAAGGCTCAGGAATCCTTTTGGGACTCATTTTGAAATTCACAGCCACAAGTGGGGTCAGATAAGAGAGACTTAACCCGGGGTCCAACAACACATAAATATCAAAACAAAAGATGCGGAGCATACCAGTAATAACAAAGGAAGAGTTCTCTTTCTCCTGGTGGGATAGTAAGGCATAGAATCATTTCTGGCGCTGACCGCCAGCAGTGCTAGATTAAGCTCCCTGAACAGGGGCGGGATGGGGTGCAGGAGCTGGTGCACTAGTTGTCGGTGCCTGAGGTCAGGCATCTCTGTTCCGCTATTTAGCATAAGGACAATATCTAAGTCTATGGCCCTACTTGGCACAACCAAAACAACCCCCCAGATATATGAAACTCTCACCGGGATGATCCCTTTCACACTTAGCACAAGAAGGATAACGGGGCCTGTTACCAATACTGTTTTACGACCTTGACATAAAAGATCTACCCCCTTGCTCCTGCCTACTTCTAGGAATGGGAGCACTAGCTGATGAAGGTACTGGTATAGACGGATTCCTCTGAAATTGAGGGTGGTTCCCCCATGGAAACTAGGCTATCTATACTCATGCTGCTCAAATCTATCCCTCTTGTTACCCCTCACTCTGTCTCTCTTTCTAATCTTATCCGCCTCTATCTATTGTGCATGTGTCATCAACTTTGCCAGTTCTATATCCCTATACAGCATTACAGTCCTACACTCTTTCAGCACCAAACCAGAAACACCGGTCACGAACTTGCCCATACTAGCCCGGGTGTCAAAAATTAAATCAGGAGCATACTTGGCCAACTGGTTGAAATTTAAGCAGTACTCCTTAACAATCATGGAGCCCTGCCTCAAGTTGATAATCTCCTCAATCTTTGCTTCCCTCATGTCAAGAAGAATGAAATTTTCCAAGAATGCATCTTGGAACACTTGTGAAGTCATAGGAGCAACATCTTCACCTTTACCCTTCCTCCACGATACAACCCAGTCATAAGCTTTGTCCTTCAACATGTAAAACGCCAACTCAAAACTTTCATCCTCAGAAACATGCATCACCTGTGTGATATTTTTAACCTCCTCAAGGTACAATTGTGGGTCCTTACCTACCTTGGACCCATACAACTTTGGCGGATTCATCCATATGAAATCACAAATTCTAGCCATGGCTACATCACCTCCCTACTGATTAGAAATTGTGGCCTGGTTATTTGCCCGAATATTACTGGTGACTACTTGGGCTAACGCCTGAAAAGCCGCCCAAAACTCAGCATGAGACACCATCTCATTCAAAGGATCAACAGGTGGGGGTTGTTAATTATCATTTCTGTGGGCATCCTCTCTTTGGAGAGGCATTTTTGGAAATAGAAGAGAACGAATTATTAGTCTAGAGGGACAACTGTAGGCACGATAGAATCTGGAAGAAGAAACAACTTTTTCCTAAAATGTCTTGAAGCCTCTTGCTCATAGATGTGGTGCGCTACACACCAATGATCAAGACTCTACTCAATGCGTCTTGTCAGACTCCCTAGGACTCATTTAAAACCTAGCTCTGATACCAAGTTTGTAACAAACCAAAATCGCCTCTCTGGATCTCAAATGGTGATTAAGGCTACAAGTATCCCCAAGCTAACCCTTGTAGCCTATTTCTAGTAATAACACTTATTTCAAGATGAAATAATTCAAACACTAGCATAGTCATATTATATGAAAGGAAATAAGAAGAAAATGCTCGGTCCAAACGACCATAATACTGGAAAACTCAACACAACCAATATCGGATAACTAGTCTGACAAAGCCTCTACTAATCCATGAATTAGAGAGCCATTGGGACAGGTCCCCCAACTGACTCGAAATGAACTGGAAATAACAACATAGTCTCTTAAAATATGAAGATGTCTGAACAAAGGTCCTCAAACCATGAGGACTCACCCCTGAAGAAATGTAGATAGATGTACTCAAAAATCACTAACGAGGTTTGGACTGAGCACCTGAACCTACATTATAATAAAATGTAGTACATAGACGTATATGTGGATCAGCACTTAGGAATGTACTGAGTATGTAGAGGTGCATGCATTTATATAAAACAACATCAATACACTTTAATCAAATCATGCATGTAATAAGTAATGACTCACATCCCTTGAATAAGTATAAAATGTAAATCTCATGAATAATGTAAAATGGAACATGTAACACAATAGAATAAGTCATTATACTTTTAGCTTTGAAATTTGTACTCTTCTCTTATTCTCATCACTCAAGGCTAAAGCAAACTTTAAGCAATACTTTCAACTCATGCATATGTCTCATGGAGAGTAAAACTTCTTTAATGCTCAATTACTCATAACTCTTTTGAACTCAAATACTTGGAATTCGGAATCACCTAACTTTGGAACATACTTGAAGGTATTTCATTCACGTTAGGAAAATCTCTCATTTCAAGCTATAGGGGAAAATACTCATATCAAGGAAAAGTATTTAAGTTTTAAAGGAAAATATCTTATCTTAGAGCTTTAGTTTTAAGGGAGATTCTCTTAACCGACATAAACAATGCTAGCTACATGGAGTCTAACATTTTATCCTCCTAAGGAAAGACCTCACGTTGGGGAGAGGCATCATAATCTTTCCAATAAGTATAACCTTAACTTAGTGATGACTTATCTCGGCCTCAGGCCCAATATCTCAGCCTTAGGCCCAACAATTATCTAATCCTTAGGCCCAACCTATGGTGGCACGTAGTTTGTCGGTAAGAAACCTTGGTAACTTACCCAACTCGGTGCTAAATACTACTTCCTTTAGTTTATCTCGGTCATCTCATAAAAATCCACTTTAGAATAATCTCATGGATCAATAAGAACCCAATAATCAAATATTTAATCTCATGTAGTAGAGTGGATTACAAAACTCAATGACCATTAGGTCAAAACATTTCTCAGCAATCTCAGAATACTCAAATAATGGGTGCTTATAGAACAAGAGTTCATAAAATCTCAAGTCTCAAGTAGGGATTAATAACCCATAATTCAATCTCAAGTTAAAACTAATCAAAAGCATAATAGATATCTTATAGATTCATTACTCATGTAGAAATCTAAAAATTTCAGCAATTTTTCTAAAAATCTCAACATACTCATATACTTCAATATCTCAAACATTTCAACTATTAATTTCTCAAGGATTAAAATCATGGGATATAGACCTAGCTGCAATTTCACAAGAAAACATGTAAAAATCATGCCATTGGACTCTCAATTCAAGGAAAACATCAAAATATTGTAATCGATAATAATGGGTGAAAAACACCAATTCTAAGATGATTCGCATGGTCATTCTCATTACGGGAGTACACAAGGATATCATCTATGAACATAATGACTAACGTATCGAGATATTGCTTGAATACTCCATTCATGATGTCCATAAGGCAGATGGGGCATTGGCTAGCCCAAAGAACATGGTTAGAAACTCAAAGTGACCATAGCAGGTTCGAAAAGCTGTCCTTGGAATATCATACTCCCTCACTTTAAGTTGATGATAGCTGGATCTAAGGTCTATTTTGGAGAAATAACTTGCACCATGCAACTGGTCAAACAATTCATCAATTCTCGGAAGAGGATATTTATTTTTGACTATTACTTTGTTAAATTGACAATAGTCAATGTACATACGCTATGAATTGTCTTTCTTTCGCACGAATAAAATTGCTGCGCCCCAAGGAGTAATATTGGGCCTTATGAAATTTGTCTAAAATATCTTTAAGTTGCTCTTTCAACTCCTTAAGCTCCGCAGGTGCCATACGGTATGACAAAATAGAAATAGGATTATTGTCGGGAAGAAGGTCAATCCTGAATTCTATCTCCCTATTGGGAGGTATCCCTGGGACACCTTCTGGAAAAACATCAGGAAACTTATTAACAATGTTGATTGACTGAATAGTTGGAGCCTCGGACTTAGTGTCTTTGACTCTAACTAAGTGATAGATGCAACCTTTGGATATTAGCTTTCTGTCTTTGAGATTGGAGATAAAATGACTCTTGGGAGATACCAAACTCTCGGACCACTCAAAAGTTGGTTCATCAGGAAGATAAAACTTGACCACATGGGTAAGACCGTCTATAGATGCATAACAAGAATGAAGCCAATCCATACGCAGAATAAGGTCAAAATCCAACATATCTAACTCTATCAAATCCGCAAGTATGAATCTATAAAGAATAGTAAGAGGACAATCTTTATACACTTATTTAGCAACCACTGACTCCCCTACTGGTGTGGAGACTAGGAAAGGCTCAGGAATCCATTTAGGGCTCATTTTGAAATTCACAGCCACAAGTGGGGTCACATAGGAGAGACTTGACCCGAGTTCCAAAACACATAAATATCAAAACAAAAGACGCGGAGCATACCAGTAACAATATCGGGAGAGTCCTCCTACTCCTGATGGGATAGTAAGGCATAGAATCTATTCTAGCGCTGACCGCCAGCAGTGCTAGATTAAGCGCCCTGAATAGGGGAGGGACGGGGTACAAGAGATAGAGAACTAGTAGCCGGTGCCTGAGGTAGGGCATCTCTTTTCCCCTGTATAGTATGAGGAAAATATCTAAGTCTGTTCCCCTACTTGCCACAATCAAAACAACCCCTCAGATCTACGAAACTCTCACTGGGATGATCCTTACCACTCTTAGCACAAGGAGGATAATGGGGCCTGTTACCAACACTGTTCTATGACCTAGACATAAATTATCTACCCCCTTTCTCCTTCCTACTTCTATGAATGGGAGCACTAGCTAATGAAGGCACTGGCATAGACGGATGCCTATGAAATCTAGGGCGGTTCCCTCTATAGAAACTAGGCTAGTTGTACTCATGCTGCTCAGATATAGCCCTCTTGTTACCCCTCACTCTATCTCTATCTCTAATATTAATCGCCTCTATCTATTGTGTATGTGTCCTCAACCTTGCCAGATCCATATCCCAATACAGCATCACAGTCCTACACTCTTTCAGCACCAAACCAAAAACACTAGTCACAAACTTGCTTATACGAACCCGGGTGTCAAAAATCAAATCATGAGCATACTTGGCCAACTAGTTAAAATTTAAGAAGTGCTCCTTAATAGTCATGGAGCCCTACCTCAAGTTCATAAACTCCTCAATATTTGCTTCCCTTATCTCAAGCAGAAAGAACTTGTCCAAGAATACATCTTGGAACATCTGCCAATTCATACGAGTAGTATCCTAACCTCTACCCTTCCTCCATGATACAACATAGTCATAACCTATGTCATTTAACCTGTAAGATGCCAACTCAACACTTTCTTCCTGAGAAAAATTAATCACCTACGTGATCTTTCTTACCTCCTCAAGGTACAACTGTGGGTCCTCACCTACCTTGGATCCATAAAACTCTGGCAGATACATCCGCTTGAAATAACGAATTCTAGCCATGGAAACATCACCTCCGTACTGATTAGCAACTGTAGCCTGGTTATTGTCCCGAACATTAGCGGTCATTACTTGGTCTAACGCCTAAAAGGATCAATAGATGGGGGTTTCTCATTATCATTTGTACAGGCATCCACTCTTTGGAGAGGAATTTATTAAAATAGAAGAGAATGAATTATTAGTCGAGAGGGACAACTGTAGGCACGATAGAATCTGAAAGAAGAAAAATTTTTGTCCTAAAATGTCTTGTAGCCTCTTGCTCATAGATATAGTGCGCTACACACCGATGATCAAGACTCTATTCAATGCGGCTTGTCAAACTCCCTAGGACTCCTTTAAAACCAGGCTCTGATACCAAGTTTGTAACGACCCAAAATCGCCTCCCGGGATGTCACATAGTGCTTAAGTCTACAAGCAGCCCCAAGCTAACCCTTTGAGCCTGTTTCTAGTAGTAACACTTATTTCAAGATAAAATAATTCAAACACAAGAATACTCATATTATATGAAAGGAAATGCGAAGAAAATGCTCAGTTCAAACGACCACAATACTTGAAACCTTAACACAACCAAAATCTGATAACTAGTCTGACAAAGCCTTTACTAATCCATGAACTAGAGAGTCGTTGGGACAGGTCCCCCAACTGACTCAAAATGAATTGGAAATAACAACATAGTCTCTCAAAATATGGAGATATCTAAACATAGGTCCTCGAACTATGAGGACTCACCACTATAAGAATGTAGATAGATGTACTCGAAAATCACTGACGAGGTTGGGACTGAGCACCTAAATCTACATTATAAGACAATGTAGCACATAGACGTATATGTGGATCAATATTTGGGAATGTACTGAGTATGTGGAGGTGAATACATTTATATAAAACAACATCAATACTCTTTAATCAAACCATGCATGTAATAAGCAATGGCTCACATGGCATGAATAAGTATAAAATGCAAAGCTCATTAGTCATGTAAAATGGAACATGTAACACAATCTCGTGAGTCATTATACTTTTAGTTTTAAAAATTTTAATCTTCTCTTATTCTCATTACTCAAGGCTAAAGGAAACTTTAAGGAATACTTTCAACTCATGCATAAGTCTCATAGATAGTAAAACTTCTTTAATTCTAAGAACTCATAACTCTTTTGAACTCAAATAGTTGGAATTCGGAATCATATAACTTTGGAACATACTTGAAGGCATTTCATTCACGTTAAGAAAATATCTCATTTCAAGATTTAGGGAAAAATACTCATATCAAGGGAAAGTATTTTAGTTTTAAAGGAAAATATCTTATCTCAAAGCTTTAGTTTTAAGGGAGATTCTCTTAACCGACATAAAGAATGTGAGCTACATGGAGTCCAACATTTTGTTCTCCTAGGGAAGAGACCTTACGTTGGGGAGAGGCATAATACTCTTTCCAAAGAGTATAACCTCAACTCAGTGATCACTTATCTTGGCCTCGGGCCAAATATCTCGGCCTTAGGCCCAACAATCATCTCGTCCTTAGGCCCAACCTACGGTGGCACATAGTTTTGGGGTAAGAAACCGAGGTAACTTACCCAACTCGGTGCTAAATACTACTCCCTTTAGTTTATCTCACTCATCTCATAAAAATCAACTTTAGAATAATCTCATGGTTCAATAAGAACCCAATAATCAAATACATAATCTCATGTAGTAGAGTGGATTTTAAAACTCAATGACCATTAGGTCAAAACATTTTTCAACAATCTCAGAATACTCAAATCATGGGTGCCTATAGCACAAGATTTCATAAAATCTCAAGTCTCAAGTAGGGCTTAATAACCCATAATTCAATCTCAAGTTAAAACTCATCAAAAGCGTAATAGATAGCTTATAGATTCATAACTCATGTAGAAATCTGGAAATTTCAGCAATTTGTCTCAAAATCTTAACATACTCATATACTTTAATATCTCAGACATTTCAACTATTAACTTCTCAAGGATTAAAATCATGGGGTATAGACCCAGCTGTAATTTCTCAAAAAAACATGCAAAAATCATGCCATTAGACTCTCAATTCAAAGGAAACATCAAAATATTATAATCGATAATAAAAGGTGAAAAAACCCCAATTCAATTTCATGCAAAATCTCATAAATTGTAGAGAATTGTAGTTTAAATAAGCCTTAGGGTACAAGGGTAAAATGATTACCCTTGTTCAAAACCCCACATACCTTGAATTAGAATCTTTTGATGAACTCTCACTTTTGAGACTCTATTCATACTCTTTAATGAGGGTTCTTGAAGCCCTTGACTTGGAAATCTAGAATCTTTAATCTTGACTCAATTTAGAAAATCTATGGTGGATTCTTGAGATTTTTGGAAGAGGTTTTGGATATTTAGGGTTTTTGTTGAGAGAAAACTTGAGAAAAACTTCATAGAATGCTTGTAGATCACTTTAATTTGGAGTTTTCACGGTTTAAGAGGCTTGGAAAAAGTTCAAAGTGCCATTTTTAACTTCTGTACAAAGTTGGAAAAATTTAATTGGGAACTCAATTTTATGGGACACCGCGATGCGCCACTATTGCGGTGGCTCACTGGAAATTGACAAATGGGAATATGGGAGTCAACGCGATGCGGAGCCATCCCATTGTTCCTCTGGTTGGGACCTAAAACTTCAGCACGACGAGTCACAATCACGCTAGGCTACTGGAAATTGACTTTTAAGAAATTGGGGTCCTCCGCGATGTGCCACTATCGCGAAGTTCCACTGGAATTTAACTATTATCAAATAGACCCTCTCTGCAATGTGACAAGCACAAAAATGATGTTGTGATTTATGAACCTATATGCTATCTAATATGCATTTTGATGAGTTTTAACTTGAGATTGAATTATGAGTTATTAAGCCCTAGTTGAGACTTGCAATTTTATGAACTCTTGCACTATAACCACCCGTGATTTGAGTATTATGAGATTATTGAGAAATTTTTTGACCTAATGGTCATAGAGCTTTGAAATCCACTTCACTACATGAGATTATATATTTTATTATTGCGTTCTTATGAACCATGAGATTATTTTGAAAGTGGATTTTCATGAGATGAGTGAGATAAACTAAGAGGAGTAGTAATTAGCACTGAGTTGGGTAAGTTACTATGGTTTATTACCCCAGAACTACGTTCCACCGTAGGTTTGAAATTTTGGGCCTAAGGCTGAGATGATTGGGCTCGAGGCCGAGATAAGTGATCACTGAGTTGAGGTTATACTCCTTCGCAAGAGTATGACGCCTCTCCCCAATGTGAGGTTTTTCCTTAGGAGGATAAGACGTTGGACTCCATGTAGCTCGCATTGTATATGTCGGTTAATAAAACCTCCCTAAACTAAAGTATTTTCCATTGAAATAGAATATTTTTCCCTAAATATTTGAGATGAGATACTTTCTAAAGTGAACGAATTGCTTTTGAGTATTTTCCAAAGAAGGAAGTAGTTTTATCTACTATTACAAGTTGATCATCAGTTTTAAAACCAAAGTCTTTTGATTTTGAGTTCAAAAGAGCTCTAAGTTCTTGAGCATTAAAGAAGTTTTACTCCCCATGAGATATATGCTTGAGTTGAAAGTATTTTTTAAAGTTTCCTTCAGCCTATGAGTAATGAGAATAAGAGAAGAGTACAGATTTTAACGCTAAAGTATAATGACTCACGAGATTTGTGTTACATGCTTCATTCTACATGATTTATGAGCTTTACATTTTGACTTATTCAAGCCATGTGAGTCATTCCTAATTGCATGCATGATTTGATTGAAGAGTATTGATACTTTTTTTATATAAATTCATACACCCCCACGTACTCAGTACATTCCTAAGTGCTGATCCACATATATGTCTATGTGCTACATTGTCTTATAATGTAGGTTCAGCTGCTTAGTCCCAGCCTCAGTAGTGATTCTCGAGTACCTTCATCTATATTTCTACTGTGGTGAGTCCTGATGGTTCCAGGACCTATCTTCAAACATTTCAGTATTAGAGTGTTTATGTTATTACTTTCAGTTCAATTTGAGTCAGTTGGGGACCTATCCAACGGCTCTCAAGTTCATGGAGTAGTAGAGGCTTTGTCAGACTAGTTATCAGACTGTGGTTCTGTTGGGATTTTTAGTATTGTGGTCGTTTGGATCGAGTATTATCTTCGTATTTTCTTTCATTTGATATAACAATGCCAGTGTTTTGTATACTCCTTCTTGAATAAGTTATTATGAGAAGTGATAGGCTCAAAGGGTTAGCTTAGGGCTACCTGTAGACCTAAGCACCGTGTGATGTCCCGGTAGGCGATCAAGCCAACCCATAGTTCGGAATGGTTAGCAACGGACTACTCAATAATATAGGTAAGAAAATGCAGAATATATGAAATAAAGATCAATATATAGAAGAATCCTAAAATATGGTGGTATTAATACAAGAGCTTCAAATATAAAAAGAGTACAAAAGTGAAATATCAAGAGAAATACAATGATACAACTTATCTCTGAACACAACTTAAATACTAGTTTAATACATAAGAGAGAGATAAGCAATGCTCTAAATTTCAGGAGCTCACTCTAAGTCTCTTAACCCGGGCTACTCTGCATGATTCACACATCAACAACGATAACTCATACTATGATCTGCAGGCTGCAGAAGTGTAGTATGAGTACCAAATTAATGGTACTCAATAGGCTGCTGTCCACTAATCTCCAAAGATAAAGCAGATATATAAAACATATAATAGAATGGAAACTACACCGAAGAGTCCACAAATCATATGAAAAGTAAATGAGATAATAAGGAACAATTATTTGGTCCATGTCCAAGAGTCTAACAATATTAAACTAAGGAAGTATCAGGGTGACCAATCCTATTCTATCTATATTTAATATATGTCAATGTTATACTGTATATGCCAGGTTAATAGACTAATAAAGAGCGAAAGAAAAATATATATAGTAGTATACAAGGTGAAAAAATGACTATACAACATGAACAACGAAGGAAGGGATAGGCGGTAGTATCATAGCTTCATAATGCAAGATATATATATAGGTAATAATATATATAAATACTAGGTAAACTCAACACATAACCTATATCATAATATTCTCATTTTGACACCTCATAATAATAGAATCGAGATTTAAATACTAACATACTTAGGGTTTCTATTTCACATGGCTAGACATGAAATAATCATGCATAATAATGCAATTATATAATAGGAGAGGCCGAAGACATACCTCGAATCCTGATACCTGATCAAAGACCAATCTGTCATAAGCTAGCCATAATAATGATCATAACAATGATAACAACACTATTAATAACAACATGAATAACCGGCTACTCCGGACAACTAAATACCTAGCCAAGTATATGTGTATCCCCACCGCCCCATACACAAAAGTTTCAATCAATATACAACAACATAAGGAATATTCTTCACCCATATCTATTAAACATTCCCATACTGGTTGATAGACATAGGTGCATACTAGTGATTGGTAATATGAATGCAGGAATGAATGTAAAGTACACAATCAATGTCACAAATCAGCATAACTGTCCTTATCAGGACTTTCATCAACATATTAAACCTCTAGCCTTATCAGGTATCAACATATCATTAATATATCCTCCATCCTTGCTGGGTATCAATATCATCACAACTTTATCCTCGGGTCTTTCCGGGTATCAATATCATCATAATAGTATTCTCCGACATTATTGGGTATCAATATCATCATAATAGTATCCTTCGGTTTTGTCGGCTATCAATATCATCATAATAGTATTCTCTCGCCTTGTCGGGTATCAATATTATCACAATTATATCCTTCAGCCTTGCCGGGTATCAATATCATCATAATAGTATCCTTTTGTCTCGCCAGATATCAATATCATCATAATAGTATCCTACGGACTTGTCGGGTATCAATATCATCACAATTACCGTTACCGAATAAGATACACTAAAATAATCATAAACATATCACCAGAGAATATCTATCTAGTCAATACTTCCCAACAACTCATTATTACTTAACCAACACTTATTATAATAGAATCACTAGTTCACTAGTCGTTACATAACCTCTTGTTATTAACCTAAACATTATCCTTCACATAATCTTTACTAACAGAATAGCATCTAACCCCTATATATTAATTAGTCAACATCTATCATTAAGTCAAGGTTCATCACTAGACCAAAACTACCATTTATCCACCATTTATTATTATCAACTAATCATCCTATATCAGTTAATAATTACTAGAAAATACCTTACTACTTGCCACCTAACTATCTTTAATTAACTAACATAATTCATTAACTAGCCGTCATTAGCAACCATGCTTCAACAAAGCAGGATTCCTTAACTAATACATTATATCCCTAGCCATCAAGTTCTATAGTCCTCTAATAGACAACTAGTTACCACATAGCTTAACCATCTTACAAGAAGAGCAGTCATAAGACCATATTTAAGATATAATCACATTATTTATAGTGGTAAATAATCACAAGCATATAAAATCTATGCATGCCATCACCAGTATTCAATCAATGGAAATATCAACATCATAACGCATCTTCCTTTATCCTATATCGGAGAGATGTATATTCAAACATATAAAAATTCATATTCATAAACTATAATAACATCATTTATAATGATAAACAGTTCTCGACTATTAAATCTATATCATAACACGTCCCTTGTCCCATTAATTTATCCAAAATAATCATAACATCATAATCATGGCCTTAGGCCCATACACATATTTGGGACTAATATCTATAATCATATTTATAAGACGTAGCTTATCTATAATAATCTCAAACATAGGAGGAATATGACATATAGGAGGCATAATATCAATAAGCATGTAATCATCTCTCACATAAGAGGCATCTCACATCTTGGAAGCATAATATAGATAGACATGCAATCATCTCTCACACAAGGGCATCTCACATGTAGGAGGCATAATATATATAGCCATGTAATAGTCTATTGAATATCTTATTTCTATAGGTCATACATCATGACTAAGAAGAATATTACTTCTCTAGACCAATTTACATATCCAAGAGGAACATCGTCTCTATCGGGCCAATGATCATGACTAAAGGAAATAGAAACTCAATAGGCCAATCATCAAGTCTAAGAGGAAATAGCATCTCTATAGGCCAATATCAAGTTTAAGAGGAAATATGATCTTTATACGCCACATAACGTACATAATCTTAGGACTAAGTCGGCCCAACGATCCCACTTCTAATCCACAATTTCAATAATTAGGCATACTATTACCCCTAACAAGGCTAAGGTATCTAGTTCATCTTCTTGATTTCAAGTAAGCCATATTCAAGACTAATATAGAAACTTTAACTAGAAATAAGGGTACTTAAGTCAACTCTACCTAACTTATGGTTTCAAGACTACCACAGTAGCTTAATAAGGCTAAACATACAAATCATGCTTTAAAATCTAAAATTATATTCCAAACATAGCATTATATTGTATCCATGCTATAACTAATCTAAACAAAAGAGGGAAGGCAATAGAATACAAAAGGGCTATAAACATGCCATCTTATGGGTCCAAAACCCTAATCTAATCTCCAAACATCAATATATCAAGGTCAAGTTATCCTACTCATAATCAAGCCTAACATACATATTCACACACAACATATACCATACATCATCTATGAAGAAAAATAGATAGAAGAGTACCTCAAGGACAAATCGCAAAACCTCACTTCATGCTCCACATGCTCATCTTCACATTACAATCCTCAAAATGTCATCATACTATCAAAACCATAATCTACTCATAAATACGAGTCTAACGATACTCAAAGTGAACTAGTGTGCTTCGGGTCTAAAAATGACACAAAAATTCCAAGTGGGTCCCACATAAGGAAAATCAGTTTCCGAGATCAACCCATTGTTCATACATTAATAAGGAATCATAACCCTCAAAGAATTGGTGAAAACTAGGAATACTTTGGGCTAAAATCAAGCCATAATCTAAATTTGGGTTTTGGATCCAAACTAAGAAATTCAAGCATGAATTCGAGAAATTCTTACCTTAATCTTGAATATAATCCGATACAAGATGATAATTAAGCTCCCAAGTCACCCCCCATGAATAATTTTGAGTTATTACACTCATTTTAGGGTTTCTAGGTCTAAATGGTGAAGGGGAAATCCCGTAAACGTATATTGGAGCCTTTATATAGTCCCTACAGGTACAAAGATTTAGAAATAGCGGTCCTATGGGCTACAATCAAGGTCCTATGGGTTGAGATCGCGGTCACACCAGAGGACAACAAAGTCAAAAATAAGTTTTTGACCCTCAGAACTCATCCAGAATCCAAAGAACATGAGCAAATTGTGAATTTTTAGTGTAAAACACATTTCAAATCCATTGGAATAATCAAAACATTCATTGGAGATCGTTTAGGCAAAAATTGGGGTCCACACTTATAGTTTCATCACTCTTTATAAAATCTGCTCAATAGCCCAAAATAAGTCTGGGGGCCTTGGGACCTGAAATAAGGGTATCCATAGCTTAAAATTGATGATCCAACAAAATGGTGAAGTCGGATTTTCAATTCGAGGTCATTTCGACCAAATGTGGGTCCCACACCAATTCTTTCTTATTTTTAACTTTTTGATGAATAGGTCGAATGAGCTCGGGTGCATTGGGAGCCAAACCAAAGGTCTACCAGAACAAAATAGGTATTCTGGATCTGCTGGCACAGTTGGAATTTGCATCCGATATCATTTTACTAAAGTTTTCGTCTGATGGCCATTTGGAACCAATGAAGACTACAAAATAGGTAATTGTCTCTAAAAATCAAACTAACTACCCGTAGCCAAACCGTAATCCCAGCAAGTCATAAATGACTTGGGGAAGCTATGGAGAAGCTCAAATGGTGAAGATAAGCATAAATATAAAAAATGAATTGATGGGTCATTACAACTAATTCCACAATAGGTGGGGGTTGAGGTCAGGTCATAACCATTTCAAAAGTAACAAATTTGGAGAAATCACAATCCCTAAATCTATTAACCATTCCCATTCCTCAATTTGATTTTAAAACCACCATTAAAACCTAAATCGTGCAGGGACAGACATGAAACATCAAATAAACAATAGCTATTCAAAAACCCTCAACCCATGTTTTCAAAACTAGCATCAATACCAAGTGAACAACACTTTAAAGCATATGATTTCAGTAATTTAGAAATTTGGAAAGTGTAACATGCTTGAAATATAAAATTTCACAAAAGGAATCCAATCCTTGAGCCCTTGGATGACCTATATCTTGGAAACCCTAAGTATGGCTGCTGGAGAGAGCTCAAGAAAGCTTTGGAAGTGATTGAGTATGTTATGAATGAGAAATAACCCCTGTTAAGTTCCTTAAAAACGTGGGGTTTTAATTGGTTAAGGACGACATTGGCCAAAGTTCCCTCAAATTAATAGCTGAAAAATAGTGGTCTGCGACTACGGGTCACTATACAACTCGTATAGACTCATTACGACTCATCACCATGAGTCATAGCAAAGACTATCTCCAAGGCACTCACAATATGTACACCCTACAACACAGCTAATATGTCTCATAATGGGACCCTACTACTCATATGATCTAGTCATAGTAAACATAGAATAATTTGGGGTAAATACTGGACACCCTATGATTAGCATCGAACTACTCATAATGATTCCTTACTGTTATTAATGAGTCACTCGTACTAAGAGCAAAACTTAGTCACACACTTAGTAATTAGATTACGACTTGTGTCCGACGACTCTTCAAGACTCCCTATGACCCGTAAGGTAAGTCGTGGTCAAGGAAGTGAGGATAAAATTTTTGAAATTTTCTAGGACCAAAAACCCGGGGCGTTACATACACAGGTATATACTAAGATAGTAGAACAATGCATTTATTAGAATGATTTGACTAAAAACATACCCAAAGTTAACTTTAATAATTACAAAAAATAAAGATGTTAAGAAATACACATACCTCTAGCACAAATTTTCAAAATAGTGAACAAGAATGGATACTTGGACTTCATGTATTTCTCGGTTTCCCAAGTATCTTCTTTAACCTTTTGGTTCCATCAAATAACCTTTTCCAATGCCACATCCTTAGTCCATAATCAATGGACTTGCTGATCCAAAATCTTGACCTAAACATCCTCATAGGATAAGGAATAATCATAGAAGGAACATCCATACACTTTCATAACATCGAGACATAAAAACAGAATTAATGGAGCACAAACTAGAAGGCAACTCAAATCCATATGTAACACTAACAACCCTCTTCTAAACCAAGTGTGGACCAACATCACGGGGACTAATTTTCCTCTTCTTACAAATGTGCATCCCTCCTTTCATGGGAGATACCTTAAGAACCACCCAATCACTAACACTAAACTCTAACTCCCTTCGGCTCATATCCATGTTGGACTTTTGGCGACTTTGGGATGCCTTAAGTGTATCTGAAATCACCTTCACCTTCTCCATGGATTGGTGAACCAAATCAAGATCAAATAATTTATTTTTACCAACCACAAACCACCTAATAGAAGACCTACACCTCCTACCATATAAGTCCTTAAATGGGGCCATACCAATGTTAGAGAGATAACTGTTGTTGTAGGAAAATTCTATGAGAGGTAAGTGGTCAACCCAACTACCACCAAAATTTGAAAAATACAAGCCGCATATCTTCTAAGACATGAATTATCCTTTTCACTTTCTCTTTTATTTGCGAGTGGAAAGCAGTACTAAGGGTCACCTTAGTCCTCAAACCTCTCTGGAATGACCTCCAAAAGTGAGATGAGAACTGAGTACCATGATCAAATAATCTGGAAACTAGAGTACCATGCAACTTCCCGATCTCCTCAATGAACATCTTGGTATAATCCGTTGTAGAGAAATAAGTCCTCACGGGGAAGAAGTGAGCAGACTTAGTCATCCAATCCATGATGACCTAAATTGAATCAAATTATTGGCGAGACTATGGAAGACAGATAAAAAATCTATATTAGTTATATCCCATTTTCACACCGTAGCTCAATAACTTAATTTAACCCATCAGGCCTCAAGTAATCCATCTTCACTTCCTGACACACCTTGCGCTTAGCCACAAAATTGGCCACATCCCTCATCATATTATACCTACAATAAATATCCTTAAGATCATTATAAATTTTTGTTGAACTAGGATGAATAGTATAATGCAACTCATGAGCTCCTTCCAAAATTCTTCCTCGCAACTCATCCACATCGGGAACACATAATCGACCTTTGTACCTCAAGATACCATCAACACCAGTCTCAAAAAATATTACCTTCTACCTACCTATATGATTCTTAATTTATATCAAGATAGGATCCAACATCTATTTCTCCATTAGTTTAGCACCAAGAGACATCTTTGCTACCTCTTGAAAAATCATACAACCATTTTCGAAGTCCAAATAATGAAATCCAAGATTAGATAAATAGTGAATATCCTTTACCAAATCCCGCTTCTCTTCATCCATATAAGATAAGAATCCCATGGACAACCTGCTAAGAGCATCAACAATGATGTTACGTTTACCTGGATGATAGTTAAGACTCATGTCATAGTCCTTGAGAAACTCAATTCATCTCTTAAGCCTGAGATTTAGCTCATTATAAGTGAAAATGTATTGTGGGATCTAATGATCAGAATAACTATCAACATGGAACCCATACAAATAATGTCGCCATATCTTTAATGCAATCACCACAGCTAATAATGCAAACACCTAGGACACATCATAATAGACAAAAAAATTATCAATGCCCTCAGATACATTCATGAAGGGCGCTGAAGTCAACTTATCCTTCAGTTTCTCAAAACTACCCTCAAAAGCATTAGACAACAAAAAATTTCACCTTTTTCTAAGTCAACTTAGTCAGTGGGTTAGCAATAGAAGAGAAACAATCCACAAACCTTCTATAATAACTAGCAAAACCCAAAAAAATCCAAAAGTTAGTTGGAGTCGTGGGTCTAGGCCACTTCATAACCACCACAACCTTTTGTTAATCTACTATGATCCCTTCATTAGAAACATCATGAAAAAGATAACTCACAGCATTTAACTAGTATTCAAACTTAGAGAATTTAGCATATAACTTTTGCTTCATAAGGGTCTACAACACAAGGTGGAGGTGATCGACTTGATCTTCCTTACTCTATAAATACACCAAAATATCATCAATTAAGACAATCACGAACAAATCAAAAAACTAATGGAAAACCAAATTCATAAGATTAAGAAATGATGACTAGGCATTGGTTAAACCAAAGGATATATAACAAAAAACTCAACCATACTAGGTTCAAAAAGCAGTCTTAGGGATACCCACCTGCCTAATGTTCAAGTGATAGCTACCCGACTAAAGATCGATCTAAGAAAATAATTTAGCACCTTGGAGTTGATTGAAGATATGATCTATCCTCAGAAGGGGCTACTTATTCTTCACGATCACCTTATTAAATTGGTGGTAATCAATACACGAATGAAGGGATCGATCCTTCTTACGCACGAAAAGAATAGGAGTGCCCTACAAAGACACACTAAGGCAGATACAACCGTTATCAAGAAGATCCTTCAACTGCTCCTTGAGTTATTTCAACTCAGTTGGAGCCATTATGTAAAGGGAATAGAAATAAGAAAATTGTTCGAAAGAAGATCTATCCCAAAATTAGTTTCCCTATCTGTAGGAATACTAGGAAGATCATCAAGAAACTCCTCGGGAAATTCACGGACCATAGGGACAATCTGTAAAAAAAAGGACCTTCGAATCTAGAATCCTTAACATGAACTAAGTTATAGATGCAACCTTTGGAAACTAGTTTTTAGGCTCTAAAATATGAAATAAACCTTCCCTTAGGTACTAGGGAGCTACATTCCCATCCCATCAGTGTCTCATTATTGAAATAGAAACTGACCCGTCTAGTCTGATAATCAAGAGATGCATAGCATGAATACAACCAATGCATCCTAAAAATCACATAAAAGCCTAACATGTCCAACTCTATTAGGTCTAAAAAGGTCACCCTACTATAGACCGAAACCACACAACCCCTATAAACCCTTCTAGCCATAATAGAGTTACCCATTGGGGTGGAAACAAAGAAGGGGACCAAAATATATTAAGTATCAAAACCAAAATGGATAAAAACATAAGGGATCATATAAAAGAGGGTAGAACCAGGATCAAGTAGACAATATACATTATAACATAAGAGTTTGAGCATACTAGTAAAAATGTCAGGGGACACTT
Source organism: Capsicum pubescens (assembly GCA_030864215.1). Taxonomy (NCBI): domain Eukaryota; kingdom Viridiplantae; phylum Streptophyta; class Magnoliopsida; order Solanales; family Solanaceae; genus Capsicum; species Capsicum pubescens. Next base: position 123,699,017 of record CM061542.1, read on the forward strand.
CAGAATTCTAGTGAGTGGCAAGAGTATAAAGACGTTTCCAACCAGTTCTAGAGCCAGAAATAGAAGCAGCACATTTTGGTGCATGAGCTGAGGGAGTAGCAATAGGAATCTTTTTTCCATAGAAGCCGCCCTACGAGGGAAATCCCTCTTCATATGGAAAATCTATCCATATTTAAAATATTTGTTCTTTTCTACTTCACAAACACCATAGTTCACCTGACCATAGAACTACAAGGAGGATACGATGGAGCCAACTGATCACTACAAGCTTTAGGCTAGTCTTTGGGGGCTCTAAACCCACTATCATACTGAAAACGATGATCACCCGATGACTTTGGATAAGAAGCACTAGTCATAGGGTAGGAACAAAAATTTTCCCATTTCTTCTTAGACCACATTCCACCGTCTCTACCACTTTGTTGTTGACCTTATCTTTGACCAAATATCAAAACCTCTTACTCTTTCTTTCACTAATCTCTACTTTCTTCTTCTTTTCCTATTCCACTTGTTTAATATACACCACAAGTCAAGAGATGTTAATATCATTGTTCAACAAGGAAGCCTTACTTCCATAATAAACTCACGAGACAACCCAAAGGTAGGCTTCTAAATTCAAGACCACAAGATAGACACCAACTCAAGAGCATAATGTGACAACTGATGAAATTTTAATACATACTCCTTTAATGTCATCCTCTCTTGCGTCAAATTCATGAATTCCTCGTCATTTGCCTTCCTCAACTCTTGAGGAAAGAAGTGATTAAGGAAAGCACTAGAGAAGGCATCCCACAAAGTTAACTCAATATCATCATCCCTAAGCTGCTCCCACTTTCCATACCATTTGTATGGTACATCCTTCAAATGATAAGCTGCAAACTCTACACCCTCTACATCGGTAGCATGCATCACACAAAAGATCTTTTCTATGTCATTAATGAAATTATAAGGATATTCCTCATCTTTAGAACAAGTAAAAATAGGATAACTCGACCTCATAAATTGGACAACTCTAGTGGCCTCAGTGGATAGAGCAACAGAAGCAACAAGCTCAATCTGGGATGCCACCAACTATGCATGAAAATGAATCGAATGGCAAAATTCTTTAATAGACACACCGGCCAAGGGTGCTTAAAAAGGGATAGGGGGAACTGACGGACCCCTCTTTGGGGAAATTAGAAGTAAAGACTCTTGACTGGGTCTGAACTTTTGAAGTAAGGCTAGCTCCATCAACTATGTGCTCATACGGGATAGAAGAGATTTCATGGACATCAAATCTTATGGAAGGCATTATCTAAAAAGCGAACATACGAGAAATTGAAGGATGTTCAAGACCATAGACTTTATTGCTTGAAATAGGATGACAAGAAAGGAAAACATTCAAACATGCCTCGTAGACACTCCCCTATAAGTGTGGCATTGTACACACCCATTAAAGTAACTCTACACAACACGACTTTGTGGACATCCAATGATGCCAAACCTAGGCTCTGATACAATCTTAGTCATAACTCAAACCAGGGTGTATCTATGACGGGTATCTTAAGACCATCGGGGATTGGAGACCACCCTTGTGGAACTAACCATACAACATAATATCCCCAACATCAGATGAATTCTAAAAATATAACAAGATAAATTTAAAGAATAAAGGGTATGTCTATAATTGGTAACCATCAATCGGACAAAACAATCGACCAACATCACCCAAGTCCATAGTAATCCAATAAAGCCTTCTAATAAAAGATCATAAAACCAGTCTTGGTCGAGACATGCCCCCTACTCTGATAGATTATAATGAAAATGATAATGTTAATGATAATGAGAACACTCAATTCTAGTATATGAAAATAATTGATGAAATGTCTAAGTCTTTCAAAGAATGGAAGCTGACTATTTCACTGTAGGAATCGATGAACCAAGTCGATCCACTTAACTCTGCATAGGAAAAGTAGAGGTATCTTTTATCCCTGCATTGTGTAGAGATACAACATTTGGAGATGGTTAGTAGACTGAACACTAGCATGTCACTCAAGGATAAGGATAAAATAATGTCATGATCAATAATTCAAAATCATTCAAAACCAATGCACATGATCAAATGCATATATATATATCATATACTAGAGTAGGGAAAAAGGCTTAGCATGCATTTTGAAACTTTAGCCTGGATTATGTACCTCAATAATCATAACATACTGAGGTATCCATGGTCTATTTAGGCCCAACACTTCCCCGTCTAGTAGGGGCCTAGTATGTGTGGCCGCATGAACCAAATGGTATACATATGCACTATAGGGGGCTCAAACCACCCGACATATCAAGGTGACATAAGAACCAAATCATGTAATATAATACGGGGGACTCGAACCACCCAACCATATAATAATAATAAGGGGGACTCAAAGCCCCGATTCATTTAGACCATTGCGTCGACAATCGTGGTTTCTAGTAGAAATCACTCAGGACCTTCACTTTTAGGAATCATCTACAGAACCCTCATTAAATCCCAATTATATTTTTTTTCACAAATTTTTATTTATTAAAACATGACACACATTTAGGAATATATTATTTGTATCATCATACCAACTACACTTATAAGGTATCATCTATATGTCATACCAATTACCATCACTTAGGGGAAATCACAATCCTCTTTTGTACAATTATACAATAGCTTGGGGAATTACCCAACTCCATAAGGTTCAAATTAAAAATCATTATGCTTCATTAACCTTTCATATTTTTCCATAAGGTTCAACCAATTCCACAATTGGGTGGGGGTTGAGGTCATTTCATAACCACTTCAAAAGTCAAAAGCATGGAGAAATCACAATCCCTTAATTTATTCACTATTCCATTCCTCAAATTGATTTCAAAAGCACCATAAAACATAATCCATGTAGGGACAAACATGATACATCACATAAACATTAGTTATTCAAATACCATCAACCCATGTTTTCAAAACCAATATTAATACCACATGTACAATAATTTAAAATATATGATTTTAATAATTTAACAATTATGGAAGAGTAACATGCCTGAAATACTATGTTTTTAAATAGAAAATCAACACTTGAGACCTTGGATAACCAACTTATTAGAAACCCTAAGTATGGATGCTTGAGAGGATTTAAGATAGCCTTTGAAGTGTTTGAGTATGTTATGAATAAGAAATAACCCCTCTTATATCCGTTATGAACGTAGGGTTTTAATTTGGTAAGGAAGTAATTAACCAAAGTGCATTCAAATTAAAAGAAGAAATTTAGTCATCAGCGACTACGGGTCACTATAGGACTCATATAAACTCATTATAACTCGGTACCATAAGTCGTAGCTAAGATAGTATCTAAGGAACTCACGATCTATTGACCCTATGACTCAGCTTATATGACTTGTATTGGGACCCTACGACTCATAGGATCCAATCATATTCAGCACAAAACCATTTGGGGTAAATATTGGACACCATATAATTTGCACCAAATGACTCGTAATGAGTCCTTATGGCTCTTAGTGAGCCACTAGTACTAAGAGTAGAACTTAGTCACACGGTTATTGATTTGGTTACAACTTGAGTCCAATGACTCGTCAAGACTCCATATAACTCATAGGCTAAATTGTAGTTGAGGCAGTGAGGATAAAATATTCAAAATTATCAAGGACCAAAAACTAGGTGGGTTACAAAGACCAAAATAATGGAGCCTATCCTTATAAGTAATCAGAAACACATATGTGTCCTATCTTGGAGCAATTGAAAACCTAGGAAAGATAATATCAAGAATCTACCCAAAATCTTATGCTCCCCAATATACATAGAAGGCTAGGAAACCACTGGAAAATCAACTACCAGCTGAGCAACCATTAACGCAGGAGGGACCTCAACTTAGAGTGTCGTAGAAATAGGTTGCGCCCCTACTTTTGTACAACTTTTATTTGTAGATTGTGCACTATCAAACTGTGCAATACCGACTATCTCAAGAAGATGAACCAAAGAATCACTAAGCACAGAAGAAGAAAGAAACCCTGGTGGATCCAGGGGTGTTCCTTAGTCCACCACTAGATGGGGCAGAAGAATCTTTGGCTCAAGAGTGGGAATAGGGTCTGGTGAAGGCCCCTTATCATAGCCCCGAGCTGGGGAAACAAGTCTAGGTAGTCCAAGACTTCTGGGTCATCCACGAATAAGAGTAGGATCCCTAAGATCAGACTCGGGACTCTCATTTCGTGTAGCAGTAGCACGTGTTTTTGACATTTATAAAAGAGTTAAATAAAGGGAATGTTCTATTAAAAAACTTAGAATCTTAGTATGATATGAATGAAAGAAGTGAAGAACTCATAAAAATCTCCCATAGCCTCCCGAAGATAGGAAACAGACGTTATGATTTTGATTCAAAAAACTCTACTAGACACTTGCACTTGTACCAATAATACGGGTATAACCTTGTCTCTGATACCAATTTGTCATGACCTTATTTACGAGTCATGATGGTGCCTATTCTATCCTTCCAATAGGTAAGCCAAACCATAACTCAGAGTGAAACACAATGGGTTAACTTGGTTGAAAATGCCCAACATATGTGAAAATAATTAACACAACTTATTAATAAGCATAGTACATAATTTTGTCTTGAAGATAAAGACTAGACATTAAATATAGAGGGAAATAGGTGATTCTGACTCTAAGAGCTCAACCAATCTCCTAAAATTAACACACCATGAACGTCAATAAATAGAAACAAGTAGTACTCAAATCTGCACCACAAAGGTACATAAGTGTAGTATGAGTACCAAAATAACGGGTACTCAGTAGGCATAATCGGCTGATAGAGCTAAATCATGATATAAGTATGATAGAATTTAAGATAACATAACTATGCCAAGGTAAGGAAACAAACCTAAATCAACTCCTACCTTATTGTGCATAAATAGGTAAATTAATTTAAATAATAGCATAACATAACATAAAGAGTCAACACACACAAATATAACTATAAATTTTTCTCCCATACTCTAATTAGTGCAGAAAAGTTAATAACCCATCAGAAGCCCCCATAAGCCTGGAATGTACAAACAAGATAGAATAACCCACCATTGTTAATTATCAACTCTCACGATATAATTGGAATTCATCAAAGTTATGCAAAAATATAGCCACTACTTATCCATATTCATCATTTGTCAATTTATCAACATTTATCAGCTAATCATTATTTTACTAGGATTCATTTATTGTATACCCATTATAACCATTTACTCATTTTTAACTTACCTAGATTATCAATCTCACACCCTAAAGTCATCATATCATAATAAGTATATCATAATCGAACAATATGCATATCTAGACTCGAATCGATATATATGTAACCAATATCCAGCCTTTAACTAGTAAATATATAATCAACAATCGAACTTGAATCACTAAATATATAATCAATAGCCAGACTTGAACTAGTATGTATAATCCATAGCAGAACTTGAATCGATAAATATATAATCCATAGTCGAAGTTGTACTACTAAATAAATCATCAAGGTAATAATCATCTTGCGGACTCATATCAGTAATTATAAATAGATGAACATAGTGGATAGTAAAATCAATAGAATAAGAAATAACATAATCATTAGGCATCAACCATTGCATCAACAAACACATCCATCAAGTTCTAAGGTTTCTCAATATTATAACAATAAGAATGTATAAGAGTCTAACAAGTGTATAAAGGTCTACACATGATAACATACGCCTTTGACTAAGGTGGGTCAAGGGTGATAACACTTAACTTACATGTCAATTTGAGTGCAAGGCATTCGTTGTCAATATATTTACCCAACGTTGGAGTCGGGGTCAAATCCACAAGGAATAATTTGAGTGGGAATCAAGTTAATTCAAAATAATAGATACAAGTTAAATTTAAACCAATTGTAAAAAGGGATAAAAAGGAGGGAGATAGGAGTCTACTCTAATATTTCTTTTTGGGTTTTTTCTAGTATAAATTCGAAAATACAAATAATTAGAGTTTTTAAACAGTTAAGAATGGATCATGAGATTATGTATTACTAAAGAATGTGACATGTGGATGCTAATGATTAACTTCAATATTAGTAGATCAAGTATGGGTAGATTCGTTTATAGGTTTTGAAGCTAGTCATTCAACAAAACACCAAACTTTCACCCATTGATTCTTTCGAATACCTAATGGGAGAGTTCAATAATTGGTAACCAAACCCCAATCTAGGCATCCCTATTTCTAGGATGATACCCATTGTATATCTAAACTTATGTCTATAATGGTGATAGATTAGCAAACTAAACAAATAGTTATCTACCATTGCTTTGGTTTCCACATCCCTCTTTCAAGGATGATGTGGATTCTTAAAGTTCACCTTAAACCTTTCTTTCAAAGATAGTTATGAGCTTTCTAGAGCTTAGAGTTTTCACCCATCAAACCTATGTGGGTATTTTTGTCTTTCACCCACAAATCCTAACCAATTCTGCATAGCAACGATAAAACCCATTAATATGAACTAGTAAATAGAGGCTATCAATAACAAACCACACACACTTAAATATCTATTCATACATAACCCCAAGTGGAAGATCTAGCTACGCATAAGATAAATAAGAAACTATATACCCATAATCTCCATTGAAATAATTTATTGAAGATTAAGTGAATATTAGTTCAAACATTGAACTTCCATAACTCTCCAGTGGAAGTGAGCTATTACTCCACTTAGAAGGTCTCCAATGTATTATTCACCCAAAATTTATATAATATTTCCTTCTCCAAGAATGGAAGCTATGAACTCAAGAACCTAAACCTAACTATTGGGGAACATGGAATTGTGTTGAATGACTTAGGGTTTCAGTCTTTTTGCCAAAAAATTTTTTATCAACCACGTGAATTTCCAAATTTATCCTTGATCTACATTCTTTCACTATGTCACGATTGCATGGATGTGTTTGCGACCGACCGCGATGATCTTCTGCAATCATGGTTGCTTTACTTATGCTTGACTATCACAACTACAGTTACCAGACCGCTACTATAGTAAATGAGGCCAGTTCCTACTCTAAGTCTTCAACGACACTTTCTTGCTATCTTTTGAATATTTTAACTCCAATCCATACATTTTGATCTTATCAACTCTATGCATGCAAAGTGTGTATATTATTGCATTTAATCACAAATTTGTATCTTTTATTCATTCAAAACAAGGTAATGTGCATGAATGAGTGGTAAAGTCACCACTGATCAACACCCCCGACTTAAAGCTTTTGTTTGTCCTCAAGCAACATTACCTCTTACCATAAGACATAATTATTTATGCCCAAACTTCATGCCTTAAAGATCACAATGACTTGAACCTGAGTCACTACCACAAGTAGCTCATTGCACATGGGCTTAACTATTTGTCACTACTCCCTTCATCATAAGATGCAATATCAAAGGATACACAAGACTTCAAAAAGCAATCAAGAAATAACAACTAATGCTCTAGAAGTGACTCACTTTTTTTGAGAAAAACTAAGTTATACTCCATTTACATCATCGATCAGAAGGTGGCGAAATCACCCACCTCAACTTGTTTCACATGCCAACTTCATAAAAAATGGAATTCCATACACCAGGCTACTAAATATGAAACAAGAAAATTTAAGTGCAAAAACGCTCTCCCTCACAAAAGAAATCTCTATGCAACAAGTGTTATACCATAGGATTGACACTATTTTCAATATCCACTACAAAGAGAGTAAATGGTTAGATATTTCAAAGGACTTTCTAAGCTTGTAATGTAGATTTGGATTAGGGTATGTATCATTTGGGAACAACATGTGTACACCCTTACTTGAACATCTACAACATACTTTTCAATCCTCTTTTTTGACTATGGGCCACTATTCTTTATTTTTTCTAGTTTTTTATGCCTAGCTTTTTCCTTCTTTGTTCGCCCATTTTCTTCCATTTCTTTTTCTTGCACTCTAGTGTAATTCATTCATTTGTTGGATCTTCTCTTTTTCTATTCATTTGCTTTCAATGCTAAGTCATAATAGTTATTTCATTTAAAACTTCGTGGCCCCAAAATTACATCAATCAATCTTTAGTACCCCCTAACTTAGGCTTTTAGCCTCAAGTTTTAATTTTAAGTTCAAGGAGAGCATGGTTCAAAACAGGGATAAAAGAGTGGTTCACGGTTTGTAATGAGTTTTCCAAAGAAAGGTCCAAAGGCTCAAAGTGGGTGACTAGGGATTATATTCATACACGGTAGGCTTTTTATGCTAGAATATTTTTCCAATACCAAAAGATGGCCTAAGATTATTTCTCTAACCAAATACAATCGACATTAGCTTTGAATGACTAACGGGGAAAGTTTTAGATAACACAAGTATACAAGAGATGAATTCAAATAGCTCACCACTCATGACATGCAAAATTCACTTAGGTAACTCAAATGTCCCTCCCACAAGAGACAAATTTGGATTATCAATTTCTATTCAGAATTTAAAACTTTACGGAGCCAAAAAGGGAGAAAAAGTTTTGATACAAAATTGATCACGTCCATGCCCTTGATTTTTGTAAGATTTTGGAAGGAGGGGGTTGTTTGTTTTGGATTAGCACCACTTAAATTTTCTAAATTATGGCAACAACCAAAGACTTAGCCTCACATGTTGTCTCAAAATGGGCCAACCAACCAAATATCTATACAGACTTTGCTACTGGTGTACAATGTGATCCCAAATTTACAATGTTGAATACTACAGGTACTCAGACTTCCCTTGCATTCATGACATCTATGCTAGGGGTACTCAAACTTTGCCCTGCATCTAGGTCTCAAAACCCAAACACGATACTTTACCCTTAAGAATGTCATCACTCAATCTATAATAGGGCAATGCTAGTCATGCATCACCAAAATCAAAATAAATTAAAGTAAAAGAAAAACTAAAACTAAAAACCACACAATAATCCATAAAATATGGGCACCATCAGACTGCCCAAAAATATAGCATCCTCAAAACAAAACAAAATAATCTCCAAGATGTCATCCCAAACAACAACATAAAAAGAAATAATCAATAACACAACATCAATACAATACAAATCCAAGGACACCCCCAACTAAAAGAAATGTAGTGTACTCACTGCATGTGCAATAAATCAAGAGAAAGAGAGGTCTCCCTGAATTTACATCAACAGCTGCTCTCTCACACTGACTCTGCACCATTACCATCAACATCATCAGCAGACCAATCTGCAGAGGCCTCCTCTTCACTGTACAACCTCGGTGAAGGTAGTCGATGATTTGGCCTAAGCACCATGAAGATGCCCTTTACCCCTTTCCAAAGATTCTTGAAGAACCTAACTATTTTCTACTCTCTCTTCACCATCTTCACATGTGAGTCTCTAATGTCCCTGTGTGCTTCATCTAAGGCTGAGTAGGACCTCTCCAACTTGAAAATAGTGGATTGTTGCCTCTTCTTCTTTTTTTAGTATTTTTCATAGATTTATTGGGCTAAGTGTAAGTGGCCAGAAATTGAGGACTCTCATGGTCCCTTAGAAAATGTAAATAATAGTCACATAACCACCCACATCTGACTTGATAGGTCATCGAGGGGGTTGAATGATGAAGGTCTACAAGAGTCTGTGTCTTCCTGGGTCGACTTACCGAAGTCTGCCTTCCTCTTCTTGATTTGGCCCAGGGCACCCCTACCTCTAAATTTTAGTGAGAATATATAGGGACCTGGGTGCACCCAAGTATATACATTGTACTTCTCCCCTTCTTCTCTCTTACAAAGCTCAGTGATAAGGGAAAGGAAAAGAAGATGTATACCTCCATGATTTTTAAAGTACCACCACTCTAAAAGAATAATCTTGCACACATTAAGAGGGATGCTAGATAGGATTCAATCCATAATCTAAGCTCGAAAATCCGTGACAACGGTCATATGGGTGCATGGTGATGCTTGGCTGCATATGATGTGCAGTCAAAGCCTGTCCTATGACATAAAGTTATACATCCAAATATCTCTCTTGTTGATGACCCAGGGAACTGCTTTACCTAGACATAAAATATTTGCTATCTAGGTCCCTGGCTTACATGCTCTTGCCTAAAACTGCTTCATGTCCACATCCGACAGCCCATATACCTCGTTGATCTGCTATGCTCTGACGTTCACTTGTTTAACCTGAATCATCATTAATTAGTTTGTGAGAGAAACTACCCTAAGGTTCACATAGAATTAAAGTACCCAGATCATATTTGCATAGCAGTGGTCTGGGACAAAGCACATCCATCGAGTCACAGTGAGTCGAGCATGGAATTCTGGGAGCTTCTCCTCCAACTTGTCTAGGCTAATACCCCTTTCAGGGAGTAACTTAGTCCTATGGAAATCTGCATAGTAGAGGTGCTGGCATTGAGCAACCATATTTCTTGTGTCATAAAAATTTTCCATATTTGAGGATTAGGACCTATAAGTAATGCAACGTAGACCAACATTAGCATTATCATACCAAAAACAAGCTTGATTAAATAGATAATCTCATATGGCAGTGTTATAGAAGACATTGGGGGAAATAATGAGTGTGCAGAGTTTTGGGTTCCTGCAGACACTACCCTCAACTATGGCGATCATGGAGCAGTGACCGCGATGCAGTCATCGGGACCACGATTGTTGTACCTGAGACCTTAGTCGACAGATTCTACACAATGCTTAAAATAAAATGTTACCCCTAATTTTTTTTGTTTCAACTAGGCAAATCAATGTTATAAGAAAAGAATTTAGGCCTAGAATGTATGATTGTAGCCCCAAAGTTGAAAGAATTTAAATTGAACTCAATGGGGCATTAAATTGAACACATGGTGTACACTATCGTTTAAACCATTTAAAACATAAATTTGGGTACTCAATACTACCCCATTAGTTTGTACACTAACTACAACAACTAACCACAACAATAATTACAATCAAGTGTGCATTTAGTATTGAAAATTCTATTTCAAGCCTGTCCCTAACTATTGGTTCTAAGCATGTAAATATATTTAGAACATGGAAATAGACAAAGTTTTATGATGAAATTAGGATGACTTGACACTTGGACACTCAACACCAATCAAAAATTTTAGAGAATTTTGATAGAAATTGAAAGAGTTTCTTGAGAGAATATGGCATTCAGATGGTCATTTAAACTAATTTCACTGAGATCGCGATCCTAGTTCCATGATCACGAGCATGCAGCCTATTCTATCGTGGTGTTACGGACCATGATTATCGTAACTGAGACTTGATTTTAGGTCCCCTACACTCCACTATTTAATCTAATATGCCATTTTCACACATTTCTTTTCCACTTTCATTCAATATTCCGTTAAGTGCCAACATTTCATGGATTATGCATGAACAAAAATACAAATAAATTATACTCTATCATGCATAAATAAAATGGATATCTTCCACTTTTTGTGGCATGATGGGTTGCCTCTAATCAAGAGGTTAGCTTAACATCTTAGCATGACACCTCCATCACTTCCTTTTGTGCTTCCACTTAGAAGATTTGAATCTCCATCCCAACTTTCATTCAATATTAAATGAGAGGCAGAGGGAAAGAATATTCATATCTTCCAAGGTGAAATTTTGAAGATGTGAGAACATGGCGATCAAGCTTCGATCTCGCCATTTTGATGATTTGAATCTTTTACCCAACTTCACTTCAAACTTTCAAATTTGTTCCTTGGGTAAAAGAAAGAAAATTAGTATGCAACTAGTTGCTCATTGGGCATTGAGTTCCTTGGCCATTGATGGATGGGATTCCATATTCTCCTTTGGAATGTTAAATTCCAAAATATAGGAATTGTATCCGTCTCCCCACAATCCATCATGGTTCTACATGGATGGATTTTCATCACATCCTCTAGGCATAATATTGAAAAGTGGGTTAAATGAGTTCCAATACCTAATTTCCAAATTGACGCCTCCAAAGCATCTTCACCCCAAAATGAACTAGATTCATCATATGAGATATGCCTTGATTCCTGTTTTTACTCTAGTATCGGTTATTTTATTCGGCATCTTCTTCCCAATTTGATTCGGTTGATTGGGAAATCACTAAGGAGTTTTTGTTGCCAAGCTCATCATCATCTCTTTGTTTCTCTTCTTGGAGAACCTTCTCTTTAAAATGGACATGGTAGTGATGTTTGCAAGATGTGTTTCCTTGCCAATTTTCTCCATCTTGACAATTTCCCATCCTAATGCCTCATAGGATTGATGCATGTCTCAAACATTATCCCCTGTTGTATTTACCCGATCCAAAATAGTTTGAAGCATTGCTCCAAGACTAGTGGATCAGGTATGTTTCTCTTTCTCCTCTTCATCATAAGAACTATCAAACTAATAAAAAGAATGATCAACTCGGTTTGCATAATAAGGGGGACAATTGGACAATCGCTCTGATGTCCATCTTGACTACAAACAAAGAACAACCATAATCCCCATAGGATAGGGATAGTGGTTCCATAACTTTCTGAGGAGCATAGCTACAATTTCTCTTGAAGTTTGGGTCATCACAATATAGACATAGCCCATCAAGATAGTAATTGAAACTACTCAAATCATATTTGTCGGAAGATGCCATAGAGAAAAATAAAATAAAATAAAAATCTACCTATAAAAGAAGATCACAAACAAATATTTACAAGCTTGAATTCAAGCAAGTAAACTAAAATTCCAAACTAACTTAATACACCAAATTGTTCCCCGACAACGGTGCCATTTTTTATAATGCTCAACTTACAAGTCAATTTGAGTGCAAGACGGTCATTGTCAATATATTTACCCCACTTTGGAGTAGGGATCGAATCCACGAGGAACAATGTGAGTGATAATAAAGTTAATTCAAAATAATAGATACAAGTTAAATTCAAACCAATAGTATAAAAAGATAAAAATAGGGGAGATATGAGTCTACACTAATATTTCTTTTTGGATTTTTCTAGTATAAATTCGGGGCTATGAATAAATTGAGTTTTTAAATAGTTAAGCAAGGATCTTGGGATTATGTATAACTAATGGATGTAATATGTAGATTCTTATGATTAACTTCAATATTAGTAGATCAAGTGTGGTTAGGTTTGGTTATAGGTTTTGATGCTAGTATTTTAACAAAACACCAAAATTTCACCCATTGATTCATTCGAATACCGAATGGGTGTGTTCAATGCTTGGTAACAAACCCTAATCTATGCATCCATATTTCTAGGATGATACCCATGGTATAATTAACTTCACAACCACCCTTATGTCTAAGATAGTGATAGATTAGCAAACTACACATATAACTATTTACCAATGCTTTGGTTTCCACATCGCTCTTTCAAGGTTAATGTGGATTCCTAAGGTTCTCCCAAAACCCTTCTTTCGAAGATGTCTATGAGCTTTCTAGAGCTTGGAGTTTTCAGCCATCAAATCCTTATAGGTATTTGGGGATTTCACCGACAAATCCCAACCAAACCAGCATAGAAATGAAAAAACCATCAATATGAACTACTAAATTGAGGTTAACAATAACAAACCACACACACATAAATCCCTATTCTCACATAACCCCAATAAGGAGGTCTAGCTAAACAAAAGATAAATAAGAAAAGATATACCCATAATCTCCATGGAAATAATTTATCGAAGCTTAAGTGAATATTACTTTAAACTTTGAACTTCCACAACTCTCCAATGGAAGTGAGCAATTTCTCTACTTTGAAGGTCTCCAATGTATTTTTCTCCCAAAATTTGTACACTATTTTCTTCCCTAATAATGGAGGATATGAACTCAAGAACCTAAACCTAACTATTAGGGAAGATGGAATTGTGTTGAATAACTAAGGGTTTCAGTCATTTTGCAAGAACTTGGGATCAGCCATGTGCATTTCCATATTTGCCCTTGGGCTACATTCTTCTGCTAAGCCGCGATCGCGTGGGTCTGGCCATGACCATGATTATCTTCCACGATCGTGGTTGCATGACTTCTGCTTGAATTCTATTACTACGGTCACCAGACCGCGACTACTGTAACTGAGGCAAGTTCCTACTCCAAGTCTTTAACTACACTTTCTTGCTTCTTTTTTGTCATTTTTTGCTTCAATCCATATCTTTTGATCTTATCAACTCAATACATGCAAAGTGTGGATATTAGTGCAATTAATCATAATTGTTTCTCTATCATTCATTAAAAATAAGGTAATGTGCACGAATGATGAGTGCGAATGAGTGGTAAAGTCACAACACATCAAAGGGTCTATTTCTTATCCTCAAAGTTACATTTTATGAAATTCACCCAAACTAGGATTAAGGTATCTAAATTTACTTTTAGATGATAATAAATCCTCAATTATTCCTAATTTAGGAAATTCTCTTAAAATATAATCAACTCAAAACAATATACTTAAATTATGGTTTCCGAATATTGTAAATGGTCCAACTAGCCCAATCATTTTAGTTCATCATATCAACACCTAAAATATATCCCAAATATAACACAATATCACAAAAATACTATGAATTAGATCAATCTAACAAGGGGTAAAAACTAGCATATCTCGACACCGAAGAAAGCTCAAAGATCCTCTAAATAACTATTTTCCCTTTTGAGAATCTTTCGTAAGATGTCAAGCTATCAAAACTAAATTCTAATCAGAAATACAAGAATAATGATACCCATATTTCACTATTGTTCTTCGAGTCTAAAAGTAAACCAAAAATCCTATGTGGGTCCAATTTATGGAAAAGAACATTTTCAAAACCAACCCAATGTTTCCTCACGTTGACGTAGTCATTACTCTCTAACATAGGTGAAATTCGATCAAATTTAGGGCTTATATCAAGGAACCAAGGTTTTTTTATTTTTAAGCATGAACTTGAAATTTCTACCATGAAATGGGTGAAATCTTGCCTTAAATTTGTAGATAATCGTATAAATAAGTGTTAGAAAAACTTCCAAATTAACCATAAGCTCCAATTTCAAGATATCTCTCTATTTAGGGTTTTATCTCTCAATAAAATATATGAAAGATAGGCAAAATGGGGCTTAAATGAGGTATTTATAACCTTTATTATCGCTATTGTGACCCGATGTTTGTGATTGCCATATCTTGTGGCTACACGAGTGAATTATGATTACGATAATCCACCATAATCATGGAACTTAGGTCCTATAAAGGGTATCATGATTGTTCCCCTTGGATAAAAATTGTGACGCACCAGACACAACAGTGGAGTTGGAATTTTTCATGTCCTCGCCAAGCCCCCGAGATTCATTAGAAAGCCCGTATATGTAAACGAACTATGTAACCATACCAAATTTGATGTTTTGGACTCAATAAAGTAGTCCCAATTTCCATTCGAGGTTTTTTTGATGCAATGTATCTCCCACACCCAATTTCCAATTTCTTAAGTTTTATTCCAATAGCTCAAAATAAGACAAGGTGCCTCGGGACCCAAACCAAGAGTCCTCCTTGCCTGATATAAATATTCTGGAGCTGTTGGAATAGTAAAAAATTGCATTCGAGGATGTTTGACTAAATTTTTTGCCCAATGGACATTTGAAACCATTGAAGACTTTAAAATAAGATATTGCTCTAAAAATCAAAAGAACAGCTCCATAATCGAACTGTCAGCTCCAGAAAGTAATAAATTACTTATGGCAGCTATAGAAAACCTCTAACAATGATAATAATCAAAAATATGGAAAATTACTTGAAGGATCATTACATTAAGCCAACCAAACAAAGTGTAATAGGTATGATTACTATGTATTTACCTTATAGAGTGTGATTAGGGAGTTGATCTAGCTAGAGACATGACATAACCATCCATAAATTTTCATAAGTAGACATATATATTTCTTAGAATAAAGAGATCATACAAAAGGTCATCCAAGAAATCTAGTAAAAGAACATGCCTAATGTAACATGACTTCACTAGCCAATAAGGGTGTATCAAGAGTTCATAAGGCTGAGCATATTTCGAATCATGAGTGTATATATCATGAGTCGTATATCATAAAGTTGGGGGGTCGTACGTTCATGGAGTTATATGGAGGTCATTGTTTTTAAGATATTACTTCTTATTCTAGGAGTTGAGCATAGATGTGATTCTGTATTAAGTGCATGAGAATGGGTCATGGGAATAATGATAGCATACTAAATAGGAGTAGATTTTCATAATGCTATTATATAAGGGATATGTTAGAAATAAAAATAGGTTTCTTAATCTTTGTGAGTCTTCTTTAGAACCCATTATCATCACCCTCTTATACTGAAGGTCAATGTTTTAAATTTGTGGACCTATTTCTATTCTTTAAACTTGGCCATAATCAGCTCATTATACATGGCCAGGGCATCACTAATCACATGATCTCTAAACTTTTTCTGATAGACCATAAGTATAATTACAAAAATTCTTTATAAAACATCTTTCTAAGATACTTCTCTCAACTATGTCTAGACTTAATAGTTATCATTATATATCCTACTCTTATTGGATATATATCCACTTTCTGTAATACTTAATAATGTACCTCTTCTTTTTTGTCTACTAACATCGCACTTCAAACTTTACATCAACCTAAATCAAGGAAAGTTAAACTATACTACGGTATTCAATGCCGAATATTCTTAACCTCCTCAACTTAAATCGTAAAGGTATTATTTAATGCTTACTTTAGCCTATTCCATACTAGGAATCTCAATGATACAAATTTGGAGTACATAACAAATCATAAACTTTGAATCTCATATTACCATTTAATATCATAGATACATATCTATCTTCTAAAGACTCGGGTCATTCTCTATCTAATAACTTTTCCACAACCTCATACCTCACATAGGAAGCACATATACTTCCTACCTTTATTACCACACACATTCCAAGCCTATCAAATCAAACTCCTTCATACATTATGACTAGCATACAAGGTCAATTATATAAAACTAAAATCCATGTGTCTAAACTATCTTTCTTTCTACCTTAATGATCATGCACGATTAAAGAAGTCCTCACTTGACATTGGTAGGAACAATAATTCTCACATACAACAGAGTTACAACTACATGGTAAAGGTTAGATCAAACTAGTCGACAAAATTTTTTTGGCAAAAATAATCAATCTCAACCTATAACAACCTATTCCTTCATTATTGAAAGACAACTCTTTATGGGTGCATATTATGGAAAATTCTAAAATTACAATCTCAAATTGGTATGGGTGACATGAATAAAAATTTCAAAAGTTGGAATTTTGGGTTGGGCTGATGTCATCCAATTATAGCAAGAATTTTTATGCTATAGTAGTGCTACCATAATGGTCGACATGAACTATAGAGGGATGAAAGGACAAAAACCTCAAGTGTATTTTTAATAATTCTCTTTTCTCTTCTGCAATTGTAAAAAGAATATGGTTTACTCTAAAAAACCTCCTATGGTCACCTCGTGGATTGGGATAAATAAAGAGGAGGGATTTCAAATTAATAGGGTAAAACCTATGATTTTTGTAATACCCCATATTTTATTATCTCATTTTAACTCTCAGTACATGAGTATTCATATAGAAAATTTTGTAATAGTTGGTATTTTACAATTTAGAGCTTATCATTGTGTAGGAAATTAAGTCATCTTTCCAATGATATAAAATTCACCCAAATCTGATACTCGGGTGAAGAGTTAGAGCCATTTTTATAAAATAGTGTACGAACTAACACTTCACTGCGTCCTGGAGACCAGCCAAATGGCATTCGTCAGTTTCCAGTGGAGCTCCACAATAATGGCACATCGCGCCAATGTCCCAGTCCATAATTGTCAAATTCCAATGAGGCTCCATGATTGTACAGCGTCACACCACAAGCCAAATTCCCAGTCATCCTTTTTAAACAGTTTCCAATGGAATTCTAGTAGCATGGCGTGATGGTGGTGCGACGTGCCATGGCTCCAAATCGGGAATTTTCAGTGACAATTTTTAAATCTTTTCCAGGGGTAATTGGGTATTTTTCCATGATCCAAATCAGCCTTTAACATGAAATTTACCCTTAATTACCATAGTTCCATCATTATTCACTCATTCTTCCCCAAATTAAAAGCATTCTCTCTCAAAGGGAAAAACCCTAGTTTTCAACAAAACAAGAACAAGCTCAAGAAATCCTTAAATAATCTTTAAGAATTAATATACCCAGGTATGTTAGGTGTTCATTCATGGTTTTCTTTCACACATGAAGTCCAAGAACCCCTTTTAAACTTACAAGATCTCAGAATTATGAATTCCATGCTTGATATTGATCGTATTCATGTTCATGATATTAATTGGGTTCTATTCCATGATTTAGTATAAGTCTCATAAAATTAAGATAGTTTATGTGATGAATTATATGAATTGCATGGTAAACCCTTGAAACTAACATTGAGTATTGTATTCATGATGTTCATGTGTTAGCCATTACCATGTGAAATAATCCATGTTCCCCAAGTATTTGCTAAAATGCATATGTCAAGTAGATGGTGGAATCATGAAATTTCATTATGTGTTCCCAATCATTTACAAGTTTATGCCCTACAAGTGTTTGATAAAATGTCTCTATGAATGAATTATGAACAAGTGGACATTGTTATGCTTTTCAAGATCATGCTATACTTTACTATCACGCTATCGAGTCCTGGGGGTATTCAATAACCAAAAATCTAGATATTTACCTAGAACTACAGTAGTTATAGAATAGTCTCAGTCGTGTCGTGATTAGTAATCTTAGTCAGTTATAGAACCCAGTAAACTCAGTCAGAACAAAACTCAGTGAAACTCAGTATCAGTCTAGTTCAGCTCAGTATAATCAGTTTAGTGTCTATTTACTTGGGAGTAGGATTCAACACCGAGTGAACCCAAGAATAGGGGCTCATATTCCAGTAGAGGGTGTGATCCTAAGAAATAGTCCTAACATTCTAGAACTACATAGCCAGCGTAGCTTGAGTCATAAAACTGCCAGTTAAGGGTTGATGAGGTATTTTAACCTGCCAGTTGAGGGTACCACAGTTCTCGGTAGAGTACCTGCCAGATGAGGGTAACTCTTTATCTTTTCTTTACCCATGGCACGCTACTGAAACCCTTCAAGATGGGGTTATAGGTTAGACCCCAAATATATTCAGAAAAGGGGCTTATCGGTTAGATAATTATTTTCCACTGTCTTAGTTTCAGTCTCAGTATAGAACTCAGTTCAATTCTACAGAATATGGACTGTAAGATACAGTCAATCAATATTAGTAACTCAATTATCAATAATCTCAGATATCATTTACTCTATTATTTGAACTCAAAACTCAGCTTCAGTAAAATCTCAGTTACAGTATACACGTCTATGCACAATATTGCATACTCAGTATTTACAGCAATTTCAGTTATCCATGTACTTTAATATTCAGTTACTCTATATTATTCAGTCAGTAATTCTTCATGCATATGAACCCTTGCATTCAGTCTTATCTTATCTAGCATACTAGTATATTCCTTATACTAACACATACTCTTTCTTTACTCTATGATGTTTCATATCATAGGTTTGGATGCTCAGGTTCCTGACCGCACATAGACAGATTCAGATTTATCTAGCAGTGTCAAATTTAGTAGTGAGTCCTCGTATATCGAGGATATGTTTTATTTTATTATTTCAGTAGTCGGAGTTAATTGGGGGCTTTTCTCATCAACTCCATATTCAGATAGTTCAGTTAGAGGCATTTTAGACTAGACTAGTTTAAATAGTATTTCAGATTTCAGATATTTTATCATATACTATTACATTCGTTATTCTTTATCAGTATATAGATTATGAACGTTATGGAATTTTAGTCTATTTTTTGTATTTTTATAGTATTAGTATTCAGTGCTCGCAGCAGATATCAGACATAGGTTAACTTATGGTCCTTTGGGATCGCAAGCACCATTTAGCATCTGGGGTATAGACTCGGGGCATTTCAAACTTGGTATCAGATCCTTAGTTTCAACAGAATCCTAGGGAGTCCAAAAGTTGCAAAAAGTAGAGTCTTGTGCTTGGGTGTGTAGCATACCACACTTATGGATAGGAGGCTACAAGATGTTTTAGGAAAAGTTTCCCTTCTTTCAGTATTCATGTCGTGCGGGTGAGCATAAGCTCAAGTTAAACTCTTAGTCTAATTTTTTTCTTCCTTTCAATTACAAAACATGCCTTCCAAAAAGAAAAATAGAAGAAGAACAAAAAACCAGTCAGCACCTCAATCCATTCAGGCAGATCCCCTGGATGAGCATGTCTCTAATATAGAATTCAGAGCTGCATTCACCACTCTAGCCAATTTTGTATTAGGTCAGAATAAACGGTCAGCTACTGTTCAGGCCAACCCAGTGGATAATACTACTGCATCCAGGATTTAGGACTTCACCCAAATAAAACCTCCCCTATTCTCAGGATCTAAGTTAGAAGAGGATCTGTAAAAATTCCTCGATCAGGTTTAGAATGACATAGATATCATGGGAGCGACTTCAAGTGAGAGTGTTGAGTTAGCTACCTATTATCTACAAAATGTATCTCATACGTGGTTTAAGCAGTGAAAGGTAGATAGGGGAACAGATGCAGAGCCCAAAGAGTGAGAAGGGTTTTCTACTTCTTTTCTAGATAGATTCTTTCCCTTAGAGATGAGAGATGCCAAGGTATTAAAGTTCATCAATCTTAGGAATGGTGGCATGAGTCTGAAAGAGTATTCCCTCAATTTTACTCAGTTAGCCAGATATGATCCCCACGTAGTAGTAGATAGTAGGTCCAAAATGAGCAAGTCCGTATATAGGGTGTCTGAGAGTGTAGTTAAGGAGTGCAGAACTGCAATGTTAATTAAGGAGATAGACATATCTAGGCTCATGGTCCATGCTCAACAGATAGAAGAAGCTAAGAATAAGAAAAGAGAGAGGCAGGAAAAGAGAGCTAGAGCAGGTAGCTTCAATTTCACTCAACCTAAGTCAAAAGATGGTAACCATTCTCATTTTTATCCAAAATCTTGGGTTCCAGCTCCATCTTCAGCTAGTGCACCAGTACCAATATTTAGGAATGACAATCAAGATGTGGCACCAGACTCTTAAACCTAGGGTAGTGTAAGAGTGGTCTTACCCATTAACTTTATAGAAAATGTGGTAATAATCATAAGGGTGTGTATAGCGCTGGAAGTGATGTATGTTTCAGGTATGGAAAGCCAGGCCATAGAATCAGAGATTGTCCTTAGTCAGTTTCACAGGGTTTGTACAGTCATCCTTCAGCTCAGTCCGACCGCCCAAATCAGCAGGGTGTCGCTTGCACTACCACCAGTGGGCAATTCCCAAACAGACTCTATGCACTTTAGTCTAGAAAAGATCAGGAAATTTCTTCTGATGTGGTCACTGGTATGTTACAAATCCTTCATTTACATGTTTATTCCTTATTAGATTCAGGAGCTTCTTTTTCTCTTGTAACTCCTTAAATAGAGTCAACTTTAAATTCAAACTAGAAATCTTAACAGACCTTTCTTAGTGATTACCTCAGTAGGTAAATCTATTCCATCCAGACGAGTATATGGAAATTGCTTGGTTACAGTATTTCAGAAAATCACTACAATTGATTTCAGTAATAGAGTAGTTCCATTTCAGTTTCCTGATGGACCAATCATTGAATAAAGATGTAGTACCTCAGTTTCAGTTGATTTAAGTTTGAATCTCTATATATTGAATGAATATAAAGACAATTTGAGAATTCTAAGTTAGTCAGCGTTTAGGTTGCTATATGATGATTGTTGGAGCAATAGAAATCTAAGAATCATGTATCAGAAAAAAGTACTAGAAGTGGACCTTACGTTATCACGTATAGTCCTTTAGAATGACTTTAGTGTTTATGAGTATTGTTATATCTCAGGATCTAGAGTAAAGTAATTTTAATTCGATTCAGAGTTTATTAAGTTATTCACAGCTTTAGAATAATGGCTTTAAGCCAAGGGGGAGATAGTAGATCAAGTAACCATGTCAGGCTTTAAGATCTTAGTAGTAATGTAAAAATGTGTAGAAAAGCAGTGGGAGAAGATGAGGCCCCACCCATTTTTACCTCATTGCAAAGTTTTATACTTTATCTATCATGATATCTACTCATGCATTACATGTCAGCTGTACGATCATATATCATATTCGTGCATCATCAAAAATCATGTACGCTTACAGTTCCTAGTATAAGGAGTTCTAGTTCACTCTGTGTTATGAATCATGTTCCATGAATATAGAAACTCCAAACTCAGGTCATGCAGCTCATGACTCATGTACTCATACTTTACAGTGTGCTCAATTCCCATGACTTATGCTACACTCCTAATGATCAGCTAAATTCAGGATACATCATGTATATCCTCAGTTTTACACCTCTTAATAAATCCATGATATTGATATTTTATTCCTCAGGGCTCAGTTAAGTGTCAAGTTCTGTGTAGTGTTCATTCATGCTTCAGGTCCTCATGTTTTAACCCTTCAGTAAACTCTACTTATTAAATAATGTAGTGATGACTAGTTGCTTAGATAGGAGAGAGTAAATGTTTCATGTTAAGGAAAGATTGTTGTATGCTTTTTTTTTACACGAGGCTATAGTTATGAAGATAGGCTTAAATATCATGATGACGTGTAAGTGGCTAAATGTATTTCGGAGATTTGAGTAGGCTTGAATATAGTTTGAGAATTCAGTTCAGCTCAGACCTCATTAGGTAGAGTTATCAGTGCCCATGTGAATATTTTTAGTAGCCTCAAGTGAAATGCGGGGCTAAGATTACAAGTTAGTAGTTGCAGTTGATAAGTCTTAGTAACTCTATCTTCGATGATGTTTCATAGGCCTTACTCCATATTATTGAATTGGAGCCCTGTTGTGATTTTCTTATTCAGATGTCCTATTCATACCATGCCAAGATTCCTTGCTCCCTAATGTCATTAGAACTTTCTAGAAATAGTGTCAAAGGAATGCTCCAGTCAAGTATAAGTTTTTTACATGAGTTAGTCCATAAAGTCAACAACTCAATTTAGTAGTCGGGCGGACAAGTTTGTATGGTTTCCCATTTTCCATCCAGTCATCCTATCCGAAGAATCATGAATATGACCGTTCTAGAGTAAAGCATTCAGGTATTTACAAGTTTATCTCAGTTCATGTATCATTCCACAGTTTCAGATCCCGGATATTCAGTCATGATTTAGTTCGTGGGTACCTTGTGCATCATCTCAACTTTTCCTCAGTATCTTAGCTAAGTCAGCATTCTTCAGGGGACATAATGTCCCTAGAGGAAGATGTACTATAACCTCTGAGCTTTTATGTCCTAAACCTTCCAATTTTTCTTCATGTTGCAAGATCCAATTTGGAGTAATGAGTACTCATAACTTGACTCTCTTATTCCAATCTTAGTCATATGACATGTATTCAAGAAATCAATCCAGATCATGATATTCAATTCATGTTGAATGTTTCAGACTCAGTCATGCTCTCATCTTTCCGTTCATACCTGTTTAGTAAACAATCTTAGGTTCACCAATACACTCAGCTTGAGTTAATAGTTTTCCTTAGATTTATTCAGTTAGATGTTCAGCTATGGTTACAAGCTTGATATCAGTTATCGTTACATATCATCTTCATGATAGTCATGTATTCATGAATCAGTTCAGCCATGTACTCATGCATTAGATATGCATGTTCAGAAAGAAAACTCAGTTTATCAGTACTTTTAGTAATGTATTCCATGCATGATATATGCATGTTCACTATGTAAACTCAGTCTATCAGTAATTTCTCAGCTTAATCAGTCTCATTCGAGGAAAAATATTCCAAAGAGAGAGATATTGTAATACCCTATATTTTCTTAGCTCATTAACTCTCAGTACATGAGTATTCATATATAAAATTTTTGTTATACTTAATATTTTATAGTTTAGAGCTTATCATTGCGTAGAAAATTTATTTAGCTTTCCAACGATATAAAATTTACCCCAATTCGATACCCGGGCGAAGAGTTAGAGCCATTTTTGTAAACTAGTGTACCAACTGGCACTTCACTTCATCGCAGAGACCAGCCAATTGGCATTCGTTAGTTTTCAGTGGAGCTCCACGATGATGGCGTATCACGCCAATGTCCCAGTTCATAATTGTCAAATTCCAGTGAGGCTCTGTGATTGTACTATGTCGTGCCATAAGCCAAATTCCCAGTCGTCCTTTCTAAATAATTTCTAGTGGAATTCTAGTAGCATGGCGCGATGGTGGCGCGTCGCGCCATGGGCCCAAATCGGGAATTTATAGTGATAATTTTTAAATCTTTTCTAGGGGTAATTGGGTATTTTTTCATGACCCAAATTTTCCTTGAACATAAAATTTACCCCAAATTAACCTAGTTACATCATTATTCACTACTTATCCCCCAAATTAAAAGTATTCTCTCTCAAAGGGAAAAACCCTAGATTTAAATAAAATAAGAACAAGCTTAAGAAATCCTTCAAGAACCTTCAAGAATTAATATACCCAAGTATGTTAGGTGTTCATTTATGTGTTCTTTTATCCCATGAAGTCCAAGAACCCCTTTTAAACTTACAATATCTCAACATTATGATTTACATGCTTGATATTGATTGATTCATGTTCATGAAATTAATTGGGTGTCAATTCATTATTTAGTATAAGTCTCATGAAATTAAAATAGTTTATGTGATGTAGATAGTGGAATCATGACATGTTATTATGTGTTCCCAATCATGTAAAAGTTTATTCCCTACAAGTGTTTGATAAAATATCTATATGAATGAATTATGAACAAGTGGACATTGTTATGCTTTTCAAGATCATGTTATGCTTTACTATCACACTATCGAGTCCTGGGAGTATTCATTACCCAAAAATCTAGTTGGTTACCAAGATCTATAGTAGTTACAAAATAGTCTCAGTAGTATCACGATCAGTAAACTTAGTCAGTTACAGAACCCAGTAAACTCAGTGAAACTTAGTATCAGTCTAGTTTAGCTCAGTATAATCAGTTCAGTGTCTATTCAGTTGGGATTAGGATTAAACACAGAGTGAACCCAAGGATGGGGGCTCACCTGCCAGTAGGGGGTTTGATCCTTAGAAGTAGCCCTTGCATTCCAGAACTATATAACCAGCGTAGGTCGAGACATCACCTTCTAGTTGAGGGTTGATGAGGTGTTTTAACCTGCCAGTTGAGAGTTTAACCATTCTCATTAGAGTACCTTCCAGATGAGAGTAACTCTACATCTTCTCTTTATCCATGGCACAATACTAATACCCTTCCAATTGGGGTTGCAAGTTGGACCCCAAATCTATTCAGAAAAGGGGCATGTTGGTTAGATAATTACTTTCCACAGTCTTAGCATAGAACTCAATTCAGTTGTACAGTATTAGGATTGTCAGATACAGTCAATCAGTATTAGTAACTCAGTTATTAGTAATCTCAGATATTAATTACTCAGTTATCAGAACTCAGAACTTAGCTTTAGTAAAAGCTCAGTTACAATATACACGTATATACACAATATTGCATACTTAATATTTATAGTAGTTTTAGTTATCCATGTACTCTCATATTCAGTTATACTATATCATTCAATCAGTTATTGTCCATGCATATGAACCCTTGCATTTAGCCTTACCTCATCTAGCATACCATTATATTCAACGTACTGACACATACTCTTTTTTTACGCTATGATGTCTCATGTTATAGGTTTGAACGCTCATGTTCCTGACCGCGCATAGATAGATTCAGATTTAGCCAGCAGTTTCAGATTTAGTTGTGAGTTCTCATTTATCGAGGATATATTTTATTTCAGTAGTCAGAGTTAGTTTGGGGCTTTTCCGATCAACTCCACATTTAGACAGTTCAGTTTAAGGCTTTTCAGACTAGACTAGTTCAAATAGTATTTCAAATTTTAGATGCTTTATCAGATAATATTACAGTCATTATTCTTTGTCAGTAATTAGATTATGAACCTTATGGCATTTCATTCTATTTTTCATATTTTTACAGTATTAAAATTCAGTGCTCACAGCAGATATCAGACATGTGTTAGATTATGGTCGTTCGAGATTGTAAGCATCATGTAGCATCCAGGGTACAGACTCAGGGCATTACAGTTTTCTATTAATTTTATGAAAGAATTCATCTTTACAAAGTCTAAAGCTTGCATTCATGCCCCCATAGAAATTGTTTGGCATCTAGGTATCCTAGTTACTGAGTAATGTAGTATTGGGTTAGAAAATATAGGCACGATGTAGATTAATTGAAGATTTAATGCTTAGGACATTGCACACTGTATTTGGATGGATAAAAAAATTAAAACACAGTTAATTGGGTGGGAAATTGCAATTATTTTATGGTATTGAAATTGTCTATTAATTATTATTCTTACCTTTTAGTTATTCATCCTTGCTTGATTAAAAATAATATTTTGTGTGTAAAGTCAACTAACCTATTAAAGGACTAGATTATAGTTGGTTAGTGATGGTGTATAATAAAGAAACTATGGTATTAACAAGAGAAATGGGAAATTTTTACTGTATATTAGGATGAAAAGTTTGGTGTGGGTAATAACCCATAGGTCATATGTATAAGTTATAGGCGATGGTTTTAATGAAGATAACCCAATTTGTGTTATATGCGCATGATAACTTTTCCTTAGTATTGCTTGAACAATGAATGGTCCAGAAAAGTGGATGAATATTTGATATCCTAAGAGTTAATTGCATGTAATTATCTTATATGTAAATCTTATTTGTTGCTACAAGTGTTGTTCCTGTATTTACTGTTGTTTTACTGTTGTGATATCTGTCTTTATTTTGGGATATAGTGTTATTTATACATCTTCAAGAGATTGGGTTGTGTAGTGTTTTTTGATACTTAATGTTTGGGATTTAATACACGAAAAAAGAGCTCATTCCCTATAGTTTGATACTAGAAAACCATAAGACATTAGCATGTATGTACAAGGTACATGGGAGTGTGACGGTTTGTTGATAGAATTAGGTTTATGTGTTGTCTAATATTTTATTTTGTTACTTGAGTTAACCAGGTTTATATGTTATATGATATAATATTTTTTTCCTTGAGTGGATTGATTTTATCGGTTATTTGATATTTTATTTATTTCCTTGAGTGGATTTAGCGTATGTGTTATCTGATATTATGTTTGGATCAGGTTCATATATTATGTTCTGAGATTGTTTTATGCACCTTAGTGTTGTTATCCTAGATTATTGAGCCTTATTTTGAGGTATTCTCATTTCTTAATGTATTAATGATTATATAAGTGATCATCTAAGTGTTTAATCATGTGATTACAACATTTAAGGTGTCTTTCAAACAAGTTTGTACTAAATTTGTTCACTTAAAGTTCAAACGATAAAACTAGTGTTAGTAGCTTGAGCTATGTGTTGTTCTAGTTTATTTCAATGGATTCTAATGTGTATGATGAGTTAATAATAGTTTTATTGTGTAATTATGTATTTAAAAACATGTTTATATTGTTCAAAATTCAACAGGATCAACCCTAGGATCAAAACTAAGTTAATGATTAATAGGACGACACTAGATCTTAGCTTTAGTTTCTAGTTCATCATTCTTGATATTGTGTTATTTAAGCTATAATACTTTCTGTTTTATACTATAGGGTACTTTTTGAGTTGATTTTGATGATATATGAAGGATATACATGCTGGAAATCAAGTGGAAACAACATTAAAAGGCTTGGGATGGAAGACAAATGCACAAGGTAAATTGTAGACATCAAATACAATTTCCAGTGAAGTCTCACGATGGAATGGTAGAACGAACCTTAGTATAGTTGAGAAATAAATGCGTCACAACCCATATTATAGTGTAACAGGTGGTGTGTCATGACCCCTACTCCCATGGAGTGAGTGGCGCATCGAGACAACAATCCCACACGGTCATAAGTCCTCCTACTATAAATACATTACTTGAACACATTGTTATTCGCATTTGGACGTCATGTAAACATGGAGAGTGGCTGATAAACTCTTACAGTAGGTTTTTTACTTATTTACTTTAGTTTATTTATGGATTATATTATGTATGTATTCATCTTGAGTACGATTATGTCCATTAGCATCTAAAACCCCTTTTTCAGGATTAGGGCCAAGAACATGATTACGATTGCTTTGAATTGATTTTTTTTGAATTGCTTATCATATGTGTTTGTTTATTTATCCTTGTTATAACTATTTTAAGGATTCACGAACCATAGAATATATCAATTTTTGACTTTTTGATCTCGAGAGGAGGAATAAGAAAATAGAACGAGGGGATAAATAGAGTAAGGTTATTTTTCTTTTATAAAATAAGGAATTCAAATTAGCTTCTAGGATGGAGATATACCTAGAAGCCTTATTTGGTTCACTACGAGATGAAATATAAATGTTCTTAGCTTTGTTCTCACATCCCTACTCAGTGATATAGTTGTGGGTCTAAGTTAAATAGATTATTAGAGGTTGGGAAACCATGATCCTAAAATCAACTCCATAAATCAACAACCAAGAGATGTTATCTAACTAATAAAGTTCAATAGCTGAGTATGAGTGTTCATTATGCTTTAACCCCGTGATTTCATCCATTGATTGTCCAAAGTCTTAACTTTTCTGAATTATTTTTGTTTACTGTTAATTATAAACATTCTAAAACATTATTATTTATGATTTCACTAATTTAATCTCAATAGTTATACTAGAATTAGATAGTTGGCAACACAAGTATCTAAGCGATTGATATTCGGCTTTTTATAATGCCACTGTATTACTTTGTGAGACCATGTACACTTGCGTGTGCGCTTGGGGACTTGTAAATTGGCAACTATTTTATTTTTAATTATACTTCTTAGATTTCTTTGGTGCTTTACACTTGGTCTTGTAATTGAATTTGTAGGAAATATGTTTACAGACTAATAAGCTAGCAAGGGATAGGGAATTGGTTGAACCAAGCCCCGAACCTAAGCAACACTTTTACCAATTGAGGAGAGAAGCAGTCCTTCTCCCCCATATCCCAATAATTCAAGAGAAACAAGACAATCTTGATCTCATGGATGAAAATCTACTAGCCCGCATGGCAGTTTTTGAAGAGACAATCCAACTTTCGACAAATTTGATCTCCCCTATTCAAAAACTGGCTGCTGGAGGTAACTTTGAGATGAAACAGAACATGGTTTAGCTATTGACCAGTAGTGGACATTTTATGGGGATTTTACATGAAGATCCACAAGTCCATCTGCGGAACTTCTTGGAGATTAGTGACACATTCATCCCTACGGGTGTGTCAACTGACTATGTTAGGCTGACATTTTTCCCCTTTTTACTATTAGGGTAAGAGAATAAGTTGTTGAATGCTGAGCCAAAAAATTCAATCACAACCTAGGATGACTTATCCCAGAAATTCATCATCCAATTTTTTCCATCTAGCAAGACTGCGAGACTGCACAGTAAGATTGTGAGCTCCAAACTAAAGCATGATAAGAACTTATATCATGCATGAGAGAGGTTTAAAGATCTTCTCAGGGACTGTCCATATCATCAGTGGTCCAATGAGGTACTAGATAACACTTTAATTAAGTCACTTTATCATAACACGAAAACTTTTCTAGATTCACCTGAAGGTGATCAAGCATTGGAATTGATGTATGATGAACTATATACCTTGTTAAATCTGATTGCACAAGGAAATGTTGTATGGCATTCTGACTCAAGAAGTGCCACAAAGAAGGTTACAGGTGTGTGGGAGGTGGACAAATTTAATGCTATATCTGCTCAGATTGTTGCACTGCAAAATTAATTAACTACTCAACTCAATAATATCAAAAATATGGGGTTACACAACCTGCAACAACATCTAGAAATTCATCAAATGAGTACTTGGTGTGACATTTATGGCAAAGTGGTCATACTGCAGCCATGTGTGATGCAAATCCTAAATCTGTGATTTTTGTGGGGTAATGCTCAAATGTGAATTATTGGAACGCCTAGAATCTAAAGTGCCAGACTCAGCCACCAAATCCATCATGGAATAGCCAACAACAACAGTTGTAGGTTCAAGGGAATAAGGGACTAGCAATATAGAAGAAATATTGAAACAAATTTTAGTTTCTCAAGCATAATTGGCAGCCGATATAAAGAGACGGCAAGCAGATATAAAGAGCCAGCTAGTTTCTACAAAAACCTTGGAGATGTAGGTTGGGAAAATGCAGCAAGAACAAAATGCCAAGCCTCAAGGTGGTGTGCCAAGTAACACTGAACCTTCTAAGAAAGTAATGGAAATCACTTTAAGGAGTGGTAATGAGCTAAATAAAGAACCTCCAAAGACAACTAAAGAGGTAGATGCAGAGATAGTTCCCTAATAGGTAGATGAAAATGTTGTTGAATATTCAAGAAAGTGTAAGTACTCAAAATCCAAAGTTAATGAATAGGTGAATGAGAGACCACCACCACTTTTCCCATAAACTCTTATAAAAGTGAAGGAGGATACGTGCTTCAAGAAGTTCTTTGACATATTCAGAGTTCTTCACATTAAACTTCCTCTTTTAAATGTTTTGTAGGGAATGTAAAAGTACGCTAAGTACTTGAATTATGTTGTCACTAATAAAATTAAGCTCCAGGATGTTCAGACAGTAGTACTCACTAAGGAATGTAGTTCTATGGCTATGCAAAGATGACCAAATATCTCAAAGACCCTTGGAGTTTCACTCTTCAAATTCAAATTGGCAAAAGTGAGGTGGTATATGCACTTAGTAATTTGGGGGAAAGTATAAACATGAGGCCCCTTTCCATGTTCTACACTTTGGGCTTGGGGAAGCCGAGTCATAGCTCTGTGTTACTCTAACAGGCATACCAGACCATATCTCGTCCTGAAAAAAGCATAGAAGATATTCTCATCAAGGTTGGTAAGTTTATTATTCCTACTTATTTTATTTTTTTAGATTATCAGGCAGATAAAAGAGTTCTAGTCATCTTAGGACGTCTATTCTTGGCAACAAGAGGGGCATTAATAGATATGAGTGAGGGCACGCCCCCAATGAGGATGGATGATGAAGAGGCAATTTTTAAAGTGTACAAACCACTCAAAAAACTATCCCACTGCAAAGATTTGTGCATGATTATAGTTATTAAATGGGATAAGTGTGGGGTGGTGGAGTTTATTCCTCAAAATACCTCTTTGGACTTTCTCATTAAGCAACCTAAGCCACAACCATCCTAGCTTAAAATGATGAAGATTGATGAGCCTAGAAAGGATATTGTTGACAAAGTTGTTGGACTTAAGAGTTCACACTCAAGATGTAAGAAACAAATCAAAAGATGGCTCTAACTAGGAGAAAAAGGATGAAGAAAAATGAATGAGTCAATGGTTGGGTCATGCCGCGACACTAAATCAGGCGTTGGTTCTGAGGAAACCCAAGTTAAGGTATGTTTTATTTTTAGTATTTTTATCTTTTACTTCACTAGTTTTTATTTTTCTTGAGTCACAGATTTATAGGACATCTACGTACTAGAAAACCTAAACTAAGGAGCATGGCAAAGACTAAGTGTGGGGTCCCTGGAGCCCCTTGATAGATGAAGATGCTACTATTTAGGCTTAGAGTCCTTAAGGAGTATTTTTATCTCTGCTTTTAAGTATACTTTAGGGACAAAGTAGATTTTTAAGTGTGGGGTGGGGAAATTCCAAATTTTAGGATTTTAGGAGTAATTTTAATTTTTTTGTGATTTTTAGGATTTTAGGAGTAATTTTAAAAAAAATTGTGTTAGGAATAAGCCGAATGTTCTTGTTGGTGCTATATTTGATTGCATGATGCAAGTGTTTTGGTTATAAAAAGCATGATGATTGTGTGAACTACTACTTTTGAGACTACTAGGCTTATGTTATGACTCTTGTACTTGTTGGATTAATTTTGAATTCATTTGATTATTTAGTTGAGAGTGTATGGTGATCCTACTTGAGATGAGTATGTTCCATGTGCGTGTAAGATTATTGTTTATTCGTTGTTTAATTTGATGCTAGAACTTGCCTGGTGTGTGTAAAACAAAATAATAAGTATAGGTTTAGGAGATTATATAGGTACTTCTTTGATAGAAATGTTTATACCCTTTCTCTTACTTACCCTTGTGCATAATCCTAGTTAACCCCATTGATCCTTTAGTTTTATCTTTGCCAGCCTCATATGTAGCATGTATCCCCTTTTTTATAGACCTTAATTTGATCCAAAGCTTCTAAGAACATTATTGTGTAAATTAATTGAGTAAGGAGTTTGAAATTCAAATAGGAGGAAGGTGAAAGTGAAGCCCAAAGTAATAGTTATTGGTGTGTACAATTGATGTGTTGTAGTTGGGAGTTAGAGAAGTTTGTACTAAAGAAATTCCCATTATAGCCCATTTTAGTTACAATGAACTTGTTTTTTCCCTGGTCCTCCTTAGACATTGCGTACCTCAATAAAGAAAAATTGCTTAAGTTGAGGGTGGATATCATAGGGGTGCATAAAATAAAGTGTGTGTGAAAAAGGGTAAAATTGAATCTTGAAATAATAGACAATACTCCCACCATAGTGTATGTGAATAAGATTAATGAGATAGCGCAAAACAGAAGATAAGGGTAGACAAAAGTGGACAAAATTGGTTGTTAAAGGTTAATTTAATGAAAAAGTGTGATGTATTAAAGCGCTTAGGTATGATAGTAACTATTACTGGCAAGAATAGTTCCTACCCGTCCCTTAGCCTACATGACAACCCTTAAATACCTATTTGATCCTGAGCTTCAACATTCAGATATAAGTGGAGTACTACACTATATGAAAGCTTATGGTTCATCTTGTGTAACTTGTGAATTCCTTTTGAGAGGGAACGTAATTTGATTCTTATACCCATTATGTTATAAATTTCATTTATGTTAGTAATTATGGGTAACTCTCATGCTGTGAGGGCACATATTTTATTATAGATTGGTGAATTATATGATGACTTTGATTGGGCAATATGTATGATTTTTCCAACTAGGTAAATCAATTCTTAAGGCTAAGATGTTTCGAAGTAGTATTCTTGAACTGTCAATTATGTACATAGAATGCTTAGTGTAGCTACTTGCATTCTGTGTAGTCATTATAGTACTAGCTTAAGTTTCTTGCTTGTTGTAGAAGTGTAGAGTATCCTCATCTTATGATGCTTATATTAAAGATTTGTTCGAGTATGAAAAAGGCTTTAAGTGTGGGGTGATGATCTGAGATGGTTTTATGCACCTTAGTTTTGTTATCCTAGCTTATTGAGCCTTAATTTTAGGATTTCTCATGTGCTTAATGTGTTAATGGTGATATAAGTGAGCATTCAAGTGTTTAAGTATGTGATTTAAATGTTTAAGATGTCTTTCAAACAAGTTTGTACTAAATTGTCACTTAGAGTTCAAACGAAAAAACTAGTCTTGCTAGCTTCTGCTGGGTGTTGTTCTAATTGATTTCGATGGACTCTAATGTGTATGATGAGTTACTAATTGTTTGATTGTGTAATTATGTGAGTAAAAACTTTTTTATAGTGTTCAAAGTTAAATTGGATCAAGCCTAATGTCAAAACTAATTTAAAGATTAATAGGACATCACTAGTTCTTTGCTTGAGTTTCTAGTTAATCGTTCTTGATATTGTGTTGTTTTGAGCTCTAATACGTTATGTTTGATAATATAGGGTGATTGGTGAATTTATTTTGATGATATATGGAGGATATAAAAGTTGTAAGTCAAGTAGAAACAACATCAAAAGGCTAGGAATGGAAGACAAATGCACAAGGCAAATTGTAGACGTCAAATGCAGTTTCTAGTCAAGCCTCGCGATGGAAGGGCAACGCAAAACTTAATCTAGTGGAGTAAGTAACGCATCACAACACATATTATAGTGGAATAGGTGGTGCATTGCGACCCCTAGTACCATTGTAACGCCCCAGAAACGGATCCCGGAGAATCACACGGTGCTTGAGGCTACGAGTAACCCTAAGATAACCCTTTGAGCCATTTCATTCAGTTCAATACTAATCAACGGGGTTTCCATAAATAACCCTCAAAATATCATCAGAGTAATAATAATTCACCAATAAAAAGGAAATACTGAAAACATCAAAATACGACTTATTCATCAACTCCCAACATGTAAGCTAGTCTAACAAGCCTCTAAGAAAAAAAACAATAAAACTAGTGAGCCATTGGGACATGCCCCAACTGACTCATACTCAGTATCAAAATGTAAACAATTCCATGAAACCAACATCAGACATCACGTCCTCGAAACATGAGGACTCACCATGACAGAGGATATAGAACAGCGTGCCCAAAGAATCACTGTCGAACCTGGGACTGAGCACCTGAACCTACATTCCGAGAAAATACAGCCCACATCTGAAGATGTGGGTCAGTACCATAGAAAGGAACCGAGTATATGGGGGTGTATGCAGTTTATAAACATCATCATCATAAGCATTTATAAGAAATATGCATGATATATGAAAGACTCACATAGCCCGAAGAAAATCATCATAATCATGAGAGGATGAAATAAGTATAATAACACATGTGAGTCATCATATAATTTCTCAATCACTTTCAGTTCATCAAGAATATCAATTCTTATAATGTAAATATCATTTAAATCTTTCAAAAGGATAACTTTCACAATTCCACTTTCAAATCACTTCACCGTTCACCATAGACACAAGGAAACACACACACACTGGGAGATCTTATAACCGACATAAACCATGTGAGCTACATGGAGTCCAACGTACAACCCACGTTGGGGAGAGTCGTCCTATCCTTGCCATCGGAGTAGGGCTTCCAATATCAATCCAAAAACACTAGTGATCACTATATAAATCAGCCTCAGGCTCACATGCTACGGGGTCATGTAGTTCTAGGGAATTAAGGTCACTTTATACCTCCCACTCGGTGCTAAAGAGTACTCCCACACTTAGCTCAGTTCATTTCAAAGACAATCCACAACAAAACATCTTTCATCAATATATAAGTATACATCGGGAGCCATCATGCTACCCATTTATCATAATCAAACACGTTGTGGATTTCTTTCACATTCGAGTTCAAAGCGACTTCATTAAGACCAAAAGGTCAAATCATTCAAAACATCTCAAATATTCAACATCAACGTGCTTATAGCACACATTTTCTCAAAGACACAATTTCAAATGGGGTTCAAGACCCAAATATCAAAATCATGATAAATATCGCTCAAGATACATGCTTTATATCACCACACATGTAAATCTATCTTTCAAAATCATAGACATCAAAATTTCATAATAATCATCATAGAATATGAGTTCATGCTTCAAAATCATAATAATCAAGTAAAAATCATGTCTTCGTAAAGAAAACTACTTTTGGGCACAAGAACGAAAGATTGCTCTTGTTGAAAAACCCCACATACCTTAAAGGATGAACTTCAAGAATGACTTCCGAGAAAAGGAGTGATCTTCATGAATTTTTGGGTTCCCCACGTAGCCCTTGCAAAAAGGATTCCGAATATATAACTATC
This sequence comes from Capsicum pubescens, assembly GCA_030864215.1. Classification (NCBI taxonomy): domain Eukaryota; kingdom Viridiplantae; phylum Streptophyta; class Magnoliopsida; order Solanales; family Solanaceae; genus Capsicum; species Capsicum pubescens. The sequence continues at coordinate 123,734,646 of CM061542.1, forward strand.
TTGGAGAGGAGATGAACGATTCACGAACTACTTTGATTTTTCTATGAAAACCCTAACCTTTGTTCTTGGTGTTCTTGAGGGAAAATATTGATATTTTGGACTTAATATGGTTTAATCCCGTGATATAACACTTAACACATCATTTAAACCAAAGCTGAATCGGATTGGACTAGGAAATATTGGTCGGGCATTATAAGGCAGGCGGCGCCTGGCTTTTAGCACTGCAATCCAAACACGACCTAGGCTCGTCTAAAAATTCTGAAACTCACCCGGAACATCCTACGACCTTGCCCCATCGCAACGCAATAAAAATCTCGGAAAATGAATGTCGGCAAGGTCACGAAATAATTCATCGAAGATTCAACAATGAAAATAAAACTAAGTGTAGAAACAAGGCTAAACACTTAGTCAAATTTTGATTTTTTATCACACTTAGCTCTTTTCAAAGACTTCTTCAACACGAAAAATTTTCGGGGTCTTACATTATCTCTCCCTTGGGAACATTCGTCCTCGAATGATGCTAGACATGCCATGATTAGATAGAGAATAGAGCATATAGCTGAAACAATTCGTCAGACTCATCACCACATCGTTTCTCACTCCGATTGCAACATAGAATGCATAAATTCAAAAAGCTACAGATGAACACATAATAAATGATAGCTGAACTGCTGCAACTCTTATCAAAAGTGCATGATTTAGGAAAGAACGGTACCTTTGGCTTGATCGGAGTTTGCGGAAAATAGGTGTGGATACTTGGATCGCATGTCTGCTTCAGCTACCCATGTTGCACCCTCAACAGATTGATTTCTCCACAACACTTTGACCAAGAGAACTTCTTTGTTTCTTAGTCTTCGGACATTTAAATCAAGAATCTCAACAGGGATCTCATCAAAAGAAAGATTTTCTTGATTTTCAGCACTCACAGAAGAATCCACTACCACCGCATCACTAATATGCTTTCTAAGCATGGAGACATGGAATATTGGATGAACAGAAGACAACTCGGAAGGCAAATCAACCTCATACGCTACCTTACCAACACGGCTAAGAACTCTGTAAGGGCCAACATAACGGGGACTAAGATTCCCCTTCTTTCCGAAACTCTTCACCCCCTTCATGGGTGAAATTTTCAGATACACAAGGTCACCAACTTCAAACTCAAGGTCTCTCCTTCTAACATCTGTATACGACTTCTGACGACTCTGAGCAGTTTTCAACCTTTCCCTTATCAACTTAACTTTTTCCATATCCTCAAATACCGAATCAGGACCACTCACAGCCGCTTCACCCACCTCGAACCAACCTATGGGTGATCTACACTTCCTCCCATACAAGGCCTCAAACGGAGCCATGCCAATACTAGAGTGAAAGATGTTATTATAAGAAAATTCTATCAACGGTAAGTGATCATCCCAACTTCTTTTAAAGTCAAGTGCACACGCTCTCAACATATCTTCTAAGGTCTGGATAGTTCGCTCAGCCTGACCATCGGTCTGTGGATGAAAAGCAGAACTCAAAAGCACTTGGGTACCAAGACCCTTCTGAAAAGCTTTCCAAAATTGCGAAGTAAACTGAGTACCCCTATCCGAAATGATAGACAAGGGAACTCCATGCAGTCTGACTAACTCTTAGATATAAAATCTAGCATAGTCCTCAGCAGTATATGAAGTATGTACAGGCAAGAAATGTGCAGACTTAGTCAATCTATCAACCACAACCCAAATGGAATTATGATGGCGTCGGGAAAGAGGTAAACCAGTCATGAAATCCATATTTATCTCTTCCCACTTCCAGGTGGGAATACAAAACTCTTGCATCATACCACCAGGTCTTTGGTGTTCAACCTTAACCTGTTGGCATGTTGTATACTTAGCCATAAACGCTGCTATATCTTTCTTCATGCCACTCCACCAATAGATCTCCCAAAAGTCACGGTACATCTTGGTAGCACCAGGATGAATAGAATATTGTGCCCCATGTGCTTCAGCCATAACTCTATGTCTCAGATCATCAACATTTGGAACACACAGTCTACCCTGCAATCTCAACACATTATCTCCCCCTTGGGAGAAAACCTCTACCTTTTTGTCCCTGACTGACCCCTTCAGTCTGACCAAACAAACATCTAAGTCTTGCTTCTTCTTTACTTCCAAAACCAAAGAGGATTCGGAACTACTTTGAACCCCTATACTACCTTCATCAGAGTCAAACAACCTTACCCCCAATCTAGCCAAACGATGCACATCATGATCCAACTCCTTCTTACCTTCTACCACATGCAAAACACTACCCATAGATACTCTACTTAGGGCATCCGCCATAACATTGGCCTAGCCCGAATGGTACAACACGCTCATATCATAGTCTTTTAACAATTCTAACCATCTTGTCTGCCTAAGATTCAACTCCCTCTGGGTAAACACATACTGCAAACTTTTATGGTCAATGAAAACATCAACATGGACACCATACAAATAGTGTCTCTAGATTTTCAGAGCAAACACAACAACAGCTAACTCAAGATCATGGGTGGGGTAATTTTTCTCATGGGGATTTAATTTTCTAGAAGCATACGCTATCACTTTACCCTTCTGCATCAACACACAATCCAACCCAACTCTCGAAGCATCACAGTACACCACAAAACCATCAACACCATCAGGCAAAGTCAAAACGGAGGCTAAAGTGAGTCGAGTCGTCAACTCTTGAAAACTCTTCTCACAAGATTCGGACCACAAGAACTTCACTTTATTTTGGGTCAACCGAGTCATAGGAAACGTTATAGAGGAGAAACCTTCAACAAAATGGCAGTAATAGCCAGCTAGACCCAAGAAACTTTGGATATCAGTCGGAGAGATAGGTCTAGGCCAATTTCTAATAGCTTCGGTCTTTTGGGGATCAACTCCAATACCTTCGGAAGAAATGATATGACCCAAAAAAGCAACTGACCTTAGCCAAAACTCAGACTTACTGAATTTGGCAAATAATTTGTGGTCTCTAAGGGTTTGCAAGATAATTCAAAGATGATCAGAATGTTAGTCCTCACTACGGGAGTACACCAATATATCATCTATAAATACTATGACAAACATATCCAGATATGGCCTGAACACTCGATTCATGAGATCCATGAAAGCTGCTGGGGCATTAGTTAACCCGAAAGACATAACAAGAAACTCAAAGTGACCATAACGAGTTCAGAAAGCGGTTTTTGGGATGTCATACTCCCTAACTTTTAGTTGATGATAGCCGGAACAAAGGTCTATCTTTGAGAAATAACTTGTACCTTTCAACTGATCAAACAAATCATCTATTCTCGGAAGAGGATACTTATTTTTTACGGTGACCTTATTCAATTGGCGGTAATCAATGCACATACGCAAAGAGCCATCTTTCTTTCTCACAAACAATACAGGATCACCCCAAAGAGAAACACTGGGCCTTATGAAAACATTATCTAGTAGATCTTTAAGTTGCTCTTTCAACTCCTCAAGTTCTGCAGGGGACATATGGTAAGGAGGGATAGAAATGGGCTGAGTATCGAGAAGGAGGTCAATCCCAAACTCTATCTCTCTATCAGGAGGTATGCCTGGGAGATCTTCCGAAAAGACATCAGAAAACTCATTGACGACGTTAACAGACTGGAGAGTTGGAGTCTCAGACTTAGTGTCTTTGACTCTAACCAAATGATAAATACACCCCTTGGAAATAAGCTTTCTAGCTTTGAGGTAAGAGATAAAATGACTCTTGGGTGACACAGAATTCCCAGACCACTCAAACACAGATTCACCAGGAAACTGAAACTTAACCACATGGGTACGATAACCAATAGAGGCATAAGAAGAATACAGCCAGTCTATACCCAGAATCACATCAAACTCTACCATGTCTAACTCAATCAGATCAGCCAACATGACTCTATGAAGAATAGTAACAGGACACTTCTTATACACTTTCTGGGCAACAATCGATTCATCCACTGGGGTAGAAACTAAGATAGGCTCAGGAATACTCTCAGGACTCATTTCAAAATTCACAGCAATCAGAGGGGTAAGATATGAAAGACTGGATCCAGGATCCAACAAAGCATAAACATCAAACTGAAATACACGAAGCATACCAGTAACAACACCAGGAGAGTCCTCCTATTCCTAGCAGGATGGTAAAGCATAGAATCTATTATGGCGCTGACCACCAGCATTGCTAGAAGAGGCGCCCTGAGCTGGGGTTGGGCGAGTCGCTAGAACTGGAGCACTAACAGTCTGAGTCTGAGTCTGAGTCTGAGGGCGATAATCACGACGCCCTTGTTCATCTTGTGGACAATCTCTAACTCTGTGAACCATGTCACCACACCTGAAACAACCCCTCTTCTCACCCCAACACTCACCTGAATGAGTCCTACCACACTTAGGACACGGAGGATATTTTGGCTTACTGCCAATACTGTACTGGGACCTGGATGGATAAGACTTGCTACCTTGCTCCTGCCTATCTCTAAGCACGGGAGCAATAGCAGATGACGGTGCTGCCATAGATAAACAGTCTTGATAGTGAGGGTGACTCCCTCCCTGCAATCTAGTCTGACCCTGTCCGTGCTGCTCGGACCTAGCTCTTTTATTCTCTCTCATTTTATCTCTCTCCTTAATTTTGTCTGCCTTAATCTATTGGGTATAACTCATCAGCCTAGAAAGATTCATCTCACTATTCAACATAGCAGACCTACACTCCTTAACCGCATAGCTAGACACTCTTGTCACAAACTTACTCATACTAGCCCGATTATCAACCACTAGGTCAGGAGCATACTTGGTCAACTGATTGAACTTTAGACAGTACTCTCAAACAGTCATAGAGCCCTTACGCAAGTTCATAAACTCTTCCACCTTCGTCTCCCTCATTTCCAAAGGGAAAAACTTATCCAGGAATGCATCCTGGAACTCTTGCCAAGTCGTAGGGACAGCTCCCTTACCTCTACCCTTCCTCCAAGCAACAACCCAGTGATAAGCAAGGTCTTTCAAACTATACGCAACAAACTCCATACTATGCTCCTCAGATACATGCATCACCTGAGTAATCTTTTGCACCTCCTCCAAGAACAAACGTGGATCCTCATCAGACTTGGACCCATAGAATACCAGCGGATTCATTCGCATGAAGTCCCGAATTCTAGCCGCAACTGAATCACCTCCCTGCTGCTGTGGAGCCGGGGCTGGATTGGCCTGAACATTGGCAGCAATAACTTGGGCCAGCGCCTGAAAGGCTGCCCTGAACTCAGCGTAGGAAACATTCTCATTCAATGGGTCAGCGGGTTAAGGTTGCTGACCACCATTATTTCTTCTCTCTCAACGTGGAGGCATATTTCTAAAAGAGGAGAGCTCGAATTTATAGCAGAGAGAGACATTTTAAGCATGATAGACTTCTGAAAGAAAGAATCACACTTTTTCCTAAAATGTCTCGTAGCCTCTTGCTCATAGATGTGTCACGCTACATACCGATGATCAAGACTCTACTTAACGCGGTTTGTCAGACTCCCTAGGACTCCTTAAACCTTAGGCTTTGATACCAAGTTTGTAACGCCCCGGAAATGGGCCCCGGAGAGTCACACAGTGCTTGAAGCTACGAGTAGCCCCAAGCTAACCCTTTGAGCCATTTCATTCAGTTCAATACTAATCAATGGGGTTTCCATAAATAACCCTCAACATATCATCAGAGTAATAATATTTCACCAATAAAAAGAAAATGCTAAAAACATCAAAATACGACTTATTCGTCAACTCCTAACATCTAAGCTAGTCTGACAAGACTCTAAGAAAGAAAATAATAAAACCAGCGAGCCATGGGACATGCCCCAACTGACTCATACTCAGTATCAAAATGTAAACAATTCCATGAAACCAACATCATACATCACATCCTCGAAACATGAGGACTCACCATGACAGAGGATGTAGAACAGCGTGCCCAAAGAATCACTGTTGAACCTGGGACTGAGCACCTGAACCTACATTCCGAGAAAATACAGCCCACATCTGAAGATGTGGGTCAGTACCATAGAAAGGAACCGAGTATATGGGGGTGTATGCAGTTTTATAAACATCATCAGCATAAGCATTTATAAGAAATATGTATGATATATGAAAGACTCACATAGCCCGAAGAGAATCATCATAATCATTAGAGGATGAAATAAGTATAATAACACATATGAGTCATCATATAATTTCTCAATCACTTTTAGTTCATCAAGAATATCAATTCTCATAATGTAAATATCATTTAAATCTTTCGAAAGGATAACTTTCACAATTCCACTTTCAAATCACTTCACCGTTCACCATAGACACAAGGAAAAACACACACACTGGGAGATCCTATAACCGACATAAACCATGTGAGCTACATAGAGTCCAACGTACAACCCACATTGGGGAGAGTCGTCCTATCCTTTCCATCGGAGTAGGACTTCCAATATCAATCCAAAAACACTAGTGATCACTATATAAATTAGCCTCAAGCTCACATCCTACGGGGGCACGTAGTTCTAGGGAAGTAATGTCACTTTATACCTCCCACTCGGTGCTAAAGAGTACTCCCGGACGTAGCTCAGATCATTTAAAATATAATCCACAATAAAACATCTTTCATCTATATGTAAGTATACATCGGGAGCCATCATGCTACCCATTTATCATAATCAAACACGTTGTGGATTTCTTTCACATTCGAGTTCAAAGCGACTCCATTAATACCAAAAGTTCAAATCATTCAAAACATCTCAAATATTCAACATCAACGTTTTTATAGCACACATTTTCTCAAAGACACAATTTCAAATAGGGTTCAAGACCCAAATATCAAAATCATGATAAATATCGTTCAAGATTCATGCTTTATATCACCACACATGTAAATCCATCTTTCAAAATCATAGACATCAAAATTTCATAATAATCATCATAGAATATGAGTTCATGCTTCAAAATCATAATTATCAAGTAAAAATCATGTCTTCGTAAAGAAAATTATTTTGGGCACAAGAACGAAAGATTGATCTTGTTGAAAAACCCCACATACTTCAAAGGATGAACTTCAAGAATGACTTCACGAGAAAATGAGTGATCTTTGCAAATTTTTTGGTTCCCCACCACATAGACCTTGTGATAAGGATTTTGAATATATAACTATCTTGGAGAGGAGATGAACGATTCATGAACTACTTTGGTTTTTCTATGAAAACCCTAACCTTTGTTCTTGGTGTTCTTGAGGGAAAATATTGATATTTTGGACTTAATGTGGTTTAATCCCGTGATATAACACTTAACACATCATTTAAACCAAAGCTGAATCGGATTGGACTAGGAAATATTGGTCGTACGCGATCAGGCAGGCGGCGCCTGGCTTTTAATACTGCAATCCAAACATGACCTAGGCTCGTCTAAAAATTATGAAACTCACCCGAAACATCCTACGACCTTTCCCCATCGCAACTCAATAAAAATCTCGGAAAATGAATATCGGAAAGGTCACAAAATAATTCATCGAAGATTCAAGGATGAAAATAAAACTAAGTGTAGAAACAAGGCTAAACACTTATCAAATTTTGATGTTTTTATCACACTTAGCTCTTTTCAAAGACTTCTTCAACACAAAAAAATTTTGGGGTCTTACAACCATTGAGTGTGTAGCGCATCGTGGACCACAATGCCACACGGCCATAAGTCCTCCTACTATAAATACATAACTTAAACACATTATTATTCACTTTTGGATGTCTTGGAAACTTGGTGAGGGGACGATAAACACTTCAAATAGGGTTTTTATTTTTTTACATTTGTTTCTTTATGGATTATGTTATGTATTCATTCATCTTGATTATTATTATGTCCATTAGAGGCTAAAAGCCACCTTTCTGGGGTTAGGGACAAGAACATGATTACAATTGCTTTGAATTGATTTTTTTTATTTCTTATCATATTTTATTGATTATTTATCATTGTTATAAATATTATAAGGATTTTTGACCATTTAAATATATTAATTATCATCTTTGTGAGCTCGATAGTGGGAATAAGAAGATATAACGTGAGGATAAATAGAGTAAGGTTCTTATTCTTTTATAAAATAAGGTATTTGAATTAGCGTCTATGATAAATATATATCTAGAAGCTTTATTTTTTTCACTAAGGGATTAAATATAAATGTGTTTAGCTTAGTTTTGACATCCTCGCTCCATGATGTAGTTGTGGGTCTAAGTTATATAGGTGATTAGAGGTCGGGATACCATGATCATAAAATTAACCCCGTGAATCAAAAACTGAGATAAGTAATCAAACTAATGAAGTTCAATAGTTGAGTATGAGTGCTCGTAGTGCTTTAACCCTAGGGTTTCATCCATTGATTGTCAAAAGTCTTTACTTTTCCACATTATTTTAGTATACTTTTAATTATAAACTTTCTCAAACTCTATTGGATACGATTGCACTAATTTAATCTCAATAGTTAAACTAGAATTAGGTAGTTAGCAGCTCATGTGTCTAAGGTATTGATATTCGGCTTTTTATAAGACCACTCTTTTACTTGGTGAGACCACGTACACTTGTATGTGCTCTTGGGAACAACATGTTATCTGGCATTATTTTTTGTTCCATGAGTGAACCGAGAATTATGTGTTGTCTTGTTAAATGTGTTCCTTGAGGGAATCAGGAATTTATGTTAACTTATTATAGTTAGTTTCTTGATATAAAAAGTGCATTATTTTATTTTATTATGGGCATTATTGGTGTTGGAAAAGATTTTTTATAGGTTCGGGCTTAATTGTCTTAGCATAACCCAATATCATCTATTTACTTGTGTAATCTGTACATAGTAGATCTAATTGCTTAAGTCATGGTTGTTGACTTGGATAGAAATAGAATAATAGTTGTTGATTGGGATATTATTTAGAAGACATGATTTATACTTGAATTTTTTTTCTTGACCAACGTAATACCCCATAAAAGTCTTAGCTAATTTTATCTCTCAGTTACATGTTTAAGGGATCCAAGAATTGAAAATTTTCACTAAGTGTTGAGACTTTGTCAATTCCAAGACCCCAAAACTTCAATGATCTTATTTTTGACCTTCCTGACATTGGAACATCGATTTTTAAGTTGATTCATGATCGGTGTTGTTCAAAGTCTGTCTCAGGTGAGTTTTGTAATTTTTGGATGAGTGTAGGGGCATGTTTAAATCACAAAAAAAATAGTAGAAATGGGATTAGCCCACGGCGCCCTCCAGTGCACTCTCTAAGGCGGGCATCTCCCCCTCAAGTCCGATGCTCCAGAGCATGCGTTGCCCCCTCCCCTTTTTGTCCAACTTTTGTTTCTCATAATTTAAGGGTATTTGGGTCTTTTTCCTTTACCCAATAAGTCCATAACACGAGATAGGGGATCCTAGAGATCATCATTTGCTCCTTTAATCACAAATTCTCTCAAAAGAAACCTCTCTTTCCTCAAGAACAAACCCTAACCCTTACTCAATAAATCAAGAAATTAAAGCTTCAAATCTCAATAAATTCTCAAGAATATTCATGAATTCATCCATCAAGGTATGTGTGATGTTCATCCATGGGTTCCTTTCACCCATGGAGTCCAAGAATCTCTATTTTGTTTTAAATTCTGAGTTTTTCATGTTTATTTTTAAATATCTCCATAAATCTCTTGTTAATTCAATTACAAGTTATTCTTACAAGTATTTTCAATTAGAATGAACTGTATCATGTTTTAGTATTGGAATTTCCATGTCTTGTTCAATTAGTTTCAGGATAAATCTTTAAGTTACGAGATTAGCCATTAAATCCTATTGTTTACACATGTTTAAGATATACTCATGTTTTAGTGTGTGATTTTCATATGTTTTGATAAGATTCCTTGTTTGGGTCTTTGAACCATAATCATGTATTACTATATTTCAAGTTTGATATTGCATACTCAGGTTTAGTCAGTGCTGGTGGGTTATGAACACCTAATACCTATGTGTTTTACATGAATTTAGCTTTTCAAGTATCCAGACAGTTAATCTATGACTATTATTAGTATACTTTCATGTTTATGATCATAATGAGCACTATCAGTTATATAATAATGTTCAATCTAGTTCAGTCTATTCCAATATCGGTGTCAGTTCAGTTAGGCATAGATTTTAAGATCGAGCAAACTCAGGGAGAAAGACTCATCTGACAGTAGAGGTTGTTACCCTTACTAGCAATCACCGAGTTATAGAACTAGATATCCATCATAGATTAGAGATGTATACCTGCCAGTTGAGGGTTGACTAAGTGTCTACCTGCCAATTAAGGGTGACACATATATTACTAGAGCACCTGCCAGTTGAGGGTGACATATTAATCCTTTGGGACACCAGTTTAGTGTATCCACATAGCCAGTGTTAGTACCCGGGGCATGGTTCTGACACCCTTCCAGCTGGGGTTATAGGTTTGATCCTGATTAGCTTAGATTGGGGCATGTCAGTTATATGATTGTAACGACCCAAAATCGCCTCCCGGGATGTCACACGGTGCTTAAGGCAACAAGTAGCCCCAAGCTAACCCTTTGAGACTGTTTTTACTAAAAGAACTTATTTCAAGATGAAATAATTCAAACACTAGCATAGTCATATCATATGAAAGGAAATACGGAAAAAATGCTTGGTCCAAACCTCCATAATACTGGAAACCTCAACACAACCACAATCTGATAACTACTCTGACAAAGCCTGTACTAATCCATGAACTAGAGAGACGTTGGGATAGGTCCCCAACTGACTCAAAATGAATTGGAAATAACAACATAGTCTCATAAAATATGGAGATGTCGGAATATAGGTCCTCGAAACATGAGGACTCACCACAGTAGAAATGTAGATAGAGGTACTCGGAAATCACTGACGAGGTTGGGACTGAGCACCTGAACCTATATTATAAGACAATATAGCACATAAACATATATGTGGATCAGCACTTGAGAATGTACTGAGTATGTGGGAGTGCATGCATTTATATAAAACAACATTAATACTCTTTAATAAAATCATGCATGTAATAAGTAATGACTCACATGGATTGAATAAGTATAAAATGCAAAGATCATGAATCATGTAAAATGGAACATGTAACACAATCTCGTGAGTCATTATACTTTTAGCTTTGAAATTTGTACTCTTCTCTTATTCTCATTACTCAAGGCTAATTGAAACTTTAAGCACTAATTTCAACTCATGCATATGTCTCATAGAGAGTAAAACTTCTTCAATGCTCAAGAACTCATAACTCTTTTGAACTCAAATACTTGGAATTCAGAATCATATAACTTTGGAACATACTTGAAGGCATTTCATTCACGTTAGGAAAATATCTTATTTCAAGCTTTAGGGAAAAATACTCATATCAAGGGAAAGTATTTTAGTTTTAAAGGAAAATATCTTATCTCAAAGCTTTTGTTTTAAGGGAGATTCTCTTAACTAACATAAACCATGCGAGCTACATGGAGTCCAACGTTTTGTCCGCCTAAGGAAGAGACCTCAGGTTGGGGAGAGGGATCATACTCTTGCCAAGGAGTATAACCTCAATTCAGTGATTACTTATCTCATCCTCGGGCCTAATATCTCGGCATTAGGCCCAACAATCATCTCATCGTTAGGCCCAACCTACGATGGCACGTAGTTCTGGGGTAAGAAACGGTGGTAACTTACCCAACTCGGTGCTAAATACTACTCCCTTTAGTTTATCTCGCTCATCTCATTAAAATCTTATTTAGAATAATCTCATGGTTCAATAAGAACCCAATAATCAAATCTGTAATCTCATGTAGTAGTGTGGATTTCAAAACTCAATGACCATTAGGTCAAAACATTTCTCAATAATCTCAGAATACTCAAATTATGGGTTCTTATAGCACAATAGTTCATAAAATCTCAAGTCTCAAGTAGGGCTTAATAACCCATAATTCAATCGCAAGTTAGAACTCATCAAAGGCATAATAGATAGCACATTGATTCATAACTCGTGTAGAAATCTGGAAATTTCAGCAATTTATCTCAACATACTCATATACTTCAATGTTTCAAACATTTCAACTATTAACTTATCAAGGATTAAAATCATAAGGTATAGACCCATCTACAATTTCTCAAGTAAACTTGTGAAAATCATGCCATTAGACTCTCAATTCATGGGAAGCATCAAAATATTTTAATCGATAATAATGGGTGAAAACCCCCAATTCAATTTCATGTAAAATCTCATAAATTACAGAGAATTGTAGTTTAAATAAGCCATTGGGCATAAGGGTGAAAATATTATCCTTGTTCAAAATCCCACATACCTTGAATTAGAAGATTTGGATGAACTCTCGCTTTTGGGACTCTATTCGTACTCTTGAATGAGGGTTCTTGAAGCCCTTGACTAGGGAACCTTGAATCTTGACTCAATTTAGAAAATCTATGGTGGATTCTTGAGATTCTTGGAAGAGGTTTTGGATACTTAGGGTTCTTGTTGAGAGAATACTTGAGAAAAACTTCATAGAATGCTTGTAATTGACTTCAATTTGGTGTTTACATGGTTTAAGAGGCTTGAAAAAAGTCCAAAGTTCCCTTTTTAACTTCTGTACGAAGCTGGAAAAATTGAACCGGGAACTCAATTTTATGGGCCACCGCGACGCGCCACTATCGCGGTGGATCACTAAAAATTGACAAATGGGAATCTGGGAGTCACCGCGACGCGGAGCCATCGTGTTGTCCCACTGGTTGGGACCTGGAACTTCAGCGCAACGTGTCACAATCGCTCTAGGCCACTAGAAATTAACTATTGAGAAATTGAGGTCATCTGCAATGTGCCACTATCGCGGAGTTCCACTGGAATTTGACAATTGTCAATAGACCCTCTCCACGATGCGCCAAGCACTAAAAATGACATTTTTTACGACTAGGACTTAAATTAGCCATAACTTCTTACACGGGTATCGGATTTGGGCGAATCTTATATTGACGGAAAGCTTATCAAATTTCCCATGTGATAAAAAGTCGAAATTAGGTAAATTCTATATGGTTAACACGATACTCACTTAGGAAGTCACTTCTCAATCTTTTAGGGTCGGAATTATGCCTCACTTGACACGCCCTAAGGCTTATTCTTCGAGAGAATTTTTGCAGGGTCTTACTATATCTCCATTGGAAACATTCGTCGTTGAATGTCTCTAGTTAGACTAAGAACACAGGAAAAATTGAGTAAACAAAGCTGAAGCAAGTTGCTAAAACCGGCTCAAAATCTCTCTAAACTCATGAATGCTTTGCAAATTGCAAGAACTCATACAAGGATAGATGCATATAGCTTAACTTTAGATTAGAAGGGCTGAATTAAGGAAGAATAATACCTTTGGATTAATCTGAACTTGCGGAAAAGAGGTGCGGGTACTTGGCTAGCATGTCTTCTTCTGCCTCCCAAGTAGCACCCTCAACAGACTGGTTCCGCCACAAAACTTTGACCAAGGGAACTTCTTTGTTCCTTAGTCTACGGATCTAAAAATCTAGGATCTCAACAGGAATCTCATTAAAGGAAAGACTGTTCTGAATATCGGCATTCTTTGAAGGATCTACTACAACGGAACAACCAATTGTCTTCTTAAGCATGGAGACATGAAAAATAGGATGAACAGCTGACAACTCTGCGAGCAACTCAACCTCATAGGACACCTTACTAACACAGCTCAAGACTCTATACGGGCTAACATAACGGGGACTAAGCTTCCCCTTTTTACCAAACCTTTTCACCCCTTTCATGGGTGAAATCTTCAATTATACCAAATCACCAACTTCAAACTCAAGATCTCTTCTCCTCACATCAACATAAGACTTTTGATGACTCTAGGCGGTTTTCAACCTCTCTTTATTCAACTTAACTTTATCCATAGCTTCAAACCCTGCATTAAGCCCAGTCAAGACAGTTTCACCCACTTCAAACCAACCTATGGGTGATCTACATCTCCAACCATACAAGGCCTCAAATGGTGCCATCCCGATGCTAGCATGGTAACTATTGTTATAGGTAAACTCTATCAATGGCAAATGCCCATCCCAACTAACTTTGAAATCAAGAGCACATGACCTCAACATATTTTCCAGGGTCTGAATGGTCCTCTCAGCCTGACTATCTATCTACGAATGAAAAGCGGAACTCAAAAGAACTTGGGTACCAAGACCCTGCTGAAACGCCCTCCAAAACTGAGAAGTAAATTGAGTGCCCCAATTCGAAATGATGGATGAGGGAACTCCATACAGCCTGACTAACTCCCGGATATACAATCTAGCATAATCCTTAGCTGAATAAGATTTGAGCACGAGCAAGAAATGCACGAACTTAGTCAGCCTATCCATAATAACCCAAATAGAATCATGATGACGACACAAAAGAGGCAATTCATTTGTGAAGTCTATATTCACCACCTCTCACTTCCAAGTAGGTATACAAAACTCTTGTATCACACCACCAGGTCTTTGGTGCTCTACCTTAACCTGTTGGCACGCTGCATACTTTGCTATGAACTCGGATATATACTTCTTCATACCATTCCACCAATAGATTTCCCGCAAGTCGCGGTACATCTTAGTAGTACTGGGATGAATAGAATACCGCACGCCATGCGCTTCAACCATAATCCTTTACCTCAAATCATCAACACATGGAACACATAATCTACCCTGCAATCTCAACAGGCCATCTCCTTCTTGGGAGAAAACCTCTACCTTTTGGTCCTTAACTTCCTCCTTCAGTCTAACCAAACTAGGATCTCTATCTTCTTCTCCTTCACTTCCAAAACTAAAGATGATTCCGAACTACTTTGCACCAAAGTACTTCCCTTGGCTGAATCAAGCAACCTAATACCCAATCTAGCCAAATAATGCACACCATGAGCTAACTCTTTTTTACTTTCCTCTACATGGGCAACACTACCCATAGACAATATGCTAAGGGATTCTTTCTCTACGTTGGCCTTGCCCAGGTGATACAACGCACTCATATCATAGTCTTTTAACAACTCTAACCACCTCTTTTACCTAAGATTCAACTCCCTCTGAGTAAACACATACTATAGGCTCTTGTGATCTATAAACACATCAACATGAATGCCATAAAGATAGTGTCTCCAGATTTTCAAAGCAAAGTCCACAGCAGCTAACTCAAGATCATGGGTTGGGTAATTCTTCTCATGCGGCTTTAAATATCTAGAGGTGTAGGATATAACCTTACCTCTTTGCATCAACACATAACTCATATTAATTCTAGAGGCATCACAATACACCATAAAAATATCTGTACCATTAGGCAATGTCACCACAGGGGCTGAAGTAAGTCGAGTCTTCAACTCCTGAAAACTCTTCTCATAGAAATCTGACCACTGGAACTTAACTTTCTTTTGGGTCAACCAAGTCATGGGAGAAGCAATAGAAGAGAAACCCTTAAAAAACGGCAGTAGTAGCCAGCTAGACCCAAGAAACTCCTAATGTCAGATGGGGAGATAGGTTTAGGCCAATTTTTCATAGCTTTTATCTTTTAGGGATCAACTCTAATACCTTTGCCTAAAATAATATGACCCAAAAAGGCTACATACCTTAGCCAAAATTCACACTTACTGAATTTGGCAAACAACTAGTGACCTATAAGAGTTTCCAAGACAATTCTAAGGTGATTTGCATGATCATGCTCACTGCGGGAGTACACAAGGATGTCATCTATGAACACTATGACAAATATATCAAGATATTGCATGAACACTCGATTCATGAGGTCCATAAAATTTGTTGGGGCATTGGTTAACCCGAAAGACATGACTGGTCACTCAAAGTTACCATAGTATATTTGGAAGGCTGTCTTTGGAATATCATATTCCCTCACTTTAAGTTGATGATAACCTGATCTAAGGTCTATCTTGGAGAAATAACTTGCACCTTGCAACTGATCAAATAGGTCATCAATTCTCGGAAGAGGATACTTATTATTTGACTGTGACCTTGTTAAGCTGATGATAGTCAATGCACATACGCAAAGAACCATCTTTCTTTCACACAAATAAAATAGGTGCGCCCCAAGGAGAAATACTGGTCCTTATGAAACCTTTGTCTAAAAGATCTTTGAGTTGCTCTTCAACTCCTTAATCTCCGTAGGTGCCATGCGGTATGGCGGAATAGAAATAGGCCGATTATCGAAAAGAAGGTCAATCCTAAATTCTATCTCTCTATCAGGAGGTACCCCCAGGAGATCTTCCGAAAAAACATCTTAAAACTCATTAACAATATCGACTGACTGAATAGTTGGAGCATCAGACTTAGTGTCTTTGACTCTAACTAAGTAATAGATGCAACCTTTGGATATTAGCTTTCTGGCTTTGAGATAGGAGATAAAATGACTCTTGGGAGATACCGAACTCCCGGACCACTCAAAAGCTAGTTTATCAGGAAACTAAAACTTGACTACACGGGTAAGACAGTCTATAGATGCATAACAAGAATGAAGCCAATCCATACCCAGAATAAGGTCAAAATCCACCATGTCTAACTCTATCAAATCAACAAGTATGACTCTATGAAGAATAGTAATAGGAAAATCTCTATACACTTGTTTAGCAACAACTGACACCCCTACGAGTGTGGAGATTAGGAAAGGCTCAGGAATCTATTCGGGACTCATTTTGAAATTCACAGCTACAAGTGGGGTCACATAAAAGAGACTTGACCCGGGGTCCAACTACACATAAACATCAAGAAAAAATACACGAAGCATTCCAGTAACAACATCGAGAGAGTCCTCCTGCTCCTAACGAGATGGTAAGGCATAAAATCTATGTTGGCACTGACCGTCAGCAGTGCTAGATGAAGCGCCCTAAACAAGGGCGGGACGAGGTATGGAAACTTGTGCACTAGTAGCCTATGCCTGAGGTCGGGCATCTCTGTTCCCCTGTTTAGCATGAGGACAATCTCTAAGTCTGTGGCCCTACTTTCTACAACCAAAAAAGCCCCTTAAATCTACAAAATAGTCATCGGGATGATCCCTACCACACTTAGTACAAGGAGGATAATGGGGCATATTACCAACACTGTTCTGCGACCTAGACATAAAAGATCTTCCCCTTTGCTCCTGCCAGCTTCTAGGCACAAGAGCACTAGCTGATGAAGGCGCTGGCATAGACGAACGTCTCTAAATCTGAGGAAGGTTCCCTCCATGGAACTTAGGCTGGATATACTCATGCTGCTCAGATCTAGCCCTCTTGTTACCCCTTACTCTATCTCTTTCTCTATTCTTAGTCACCTCTATCTGCTGGGCATGTGTCATTAATCTAACCAGATCCATATCTCTATGCAGAATCACAGTCCTACACTCCTTCAGTACCAACCCATAAACACCAGTCACAAACTTACTCATACTAGCCCGGGTGTCAGAAATCAAATCAGGATCATACTTGGACAACTGGTTAAACTTCAAGCAGTACTCCTTAACAGTCATGGAGACCTACCTCAAGTTCATAAACTACTCAATCTTTTCTTCCCTTATCTCAAGCAAAAAGAACTTGTCCAAGAATGCATCTTGGAACACCTGCCAAGTCATAGGAGCAGCATCCTCACCTCTACCCTTCCTCCACAATACAACCCAGTCATAAGCTATGTCCTTCAACCTGTAAGACGCCAACTCAACACTTTCTTCCTTAGAAATATGCATCATCTTCGTGATCTTTCTCACCTCCTCAAGGTATAATTGTAGGTCCTCACCTTCCTTGGACCCATAAAACTCAGGAGGATTCATCCACATGAAATCATGAATTCTAGCTACTGCTACATTACCTTCCTGCTGATTAGCAACTGTGGCCTGGTTAATGGCCCAAACATTAATGGTGACTGCTTGGTCTAATGCTTGAAAGGCCTCCCGAAACTCAGCATGAGATATAGTCTCATTGAAAGGATCAACAGGTGGTGATTGCTCATCATCGTTCCTGTGGGATTCGCTCTTTGGAGAGGCATTTTCTAAAATAGAAGAGCATGAATTGTTAGATGAGAGGGAAAACTATAGGCATGATAGAATCCGAAAGAAAGAAACAATTTTTCCTAAAACATCTTGTAGCCTCTTGCTCATAGATGTGGCGCGCTACACACCGATGGTCAAGACTCTACTTAATGCGGCTTGTTAGACTCCCTAGGACTCCTTTAAAACCTTAGGGTCTGGTACAAGGTTTGTAACGACTCAAAATCACCTCCTGGGATGCCACACAGTGTTTAAGGATACAAGTAGCCCCAAGCTAACCCTTTGAGCCTGTTTCTACTAATAACACTCATTTCAAGATGAAATAATTCAAACACTAGCATAGTCATATCATATGAAAGGAAATACAGAGAAAATACTCAGTCCAAATGACCATAATACTGGAAACCTCAACACAACCACAATCTGATAACTAGTCTGACAAAGCCTCTACTAATCAATGAACTAGAGAGCCGTTGGGACAGGTCCCCAACTGACTCGAAATAAATTGGAAATAACAACATAGTCTCACAAAATATAGAGATGTCTGAATATAGGTCCTCAAACCATAATGACTCACCACTGTAGGAATATAGATAGAGGTACTCGAAAATCACTGACGAGGTTGGGACTGAGCACTTGAACTAATATTATAAGACAATATAGCACATAGACGTATATGTGGATCAACACTTGATAATGTACTTAGTATGTGGGGGTGCATGCATTTATATAAAACAACATCAATACTCTTTAATCAAATCATGCATGTAATAAGTAATGACTCACATGGCTTGACTATGTATAAAATGCAAAGCTCATGAATCATGTAAAATGGAATATATAGCACAATCTCATAAATCAATATACTTTTATCTTTGAAATTTGTACTCTTCTCTTATTCTCATTACTCAAGGCTAAAGGAAACTTTAAGCAATACTTTCAACTTATGCATATGTCTCATGGAGAGTAAAACTTCTTCAATGCTCAAGAACTCAGAACTCTTTTGAACTCAAATACTTGGAATTTGGAATCATATAACTTTGAAACATACTTGAAGGCATTTTATTCACGTTAGGAAAATATCTCATTTCAAGCTTTAGGGAAAAATACTCATATCAAGGGAAAGTATTTTAGTTTTAAAGGAAAATATCTTATCTCAAAGATTTAGTTTTTTGGGAGATTCTCTTAACCGACATAAACTATGCGAGCTACATGGAGTCCAATGTTTTGTCCTCCTAAGAAAGAGACCTCACGTTAGGGAGAGGCGTCATACTCTTTCCAATAAGTATAACCTCAATTCAGTGATCACTTATCTCAGCATCGGGCCCAATATCTCGTCCTTAGGCCCAATAATCATCTCGGCCTTAGGCCCAACCTACGGTGGCACGTGGGGTAAGAAATTATGGCAACTTACCCAACTCGGGGATAAATACTACTCTCTTTAGTTTATCTCACTCATCTCATAAAAATCAATTTTAGAATAATCTCATGGTTCAATAAGAACCCAATAATCAAATCTGTAATCTCATGTAGTAGAGTGGATTTCAAAACTCAATGACCATTAGGTCAAAATATTTCTCAATAATCTCAAAATACTCAAATCATGGGTGCTTATATCACAATAGTTCATAAAATCTCAAGTCTCAAGTAGGGCTTAATAACCCATAATTCAATCTCAAGTTAGAACTCATCAAAAGCATAATATATAGCATATAGATTCATAACTCATGTAGGAATCTGGAAATTTCAGCAATTTTTCTCAAAATTTCAAGATACTCATATACATCAATGTTTTAAACATTTCAACTATTAACTTCTCAAGGATTAAAATCATGGGGTATAAACTCAGCTGTAATTTCTCAAGAAAACATGTAAAAATCATGCTATTAGACTCTCAATTCATGGGAAGCATCAAAATATTATAATCGATAATAATGGGTGAAAAATCCCAATTCAATTTTATGTAAAATCTCATAAATTGCAGAGAATTGTAGCTTAAATAAGCCTTTGGGCACAAGGGTGAAAGGATTATGCTTGTTCAAAACCCCGCATACCTTGAATTAGAAGATTTAGATGAACTCTCTCTTTTGGTACTTTATTCTTACTCTTGAATGAGGGTTCTTGAGGCCCTTGACTTGGGAACCTTGAATCTTGACTCAATTTAGAAAATCTATGATAGATTCTTGAGATTCTTGAAAGAGGTTTTGGATACTTAGGGTTCTTGTTGTGAGAAAACTTGAGAAAAACTTCATAGAATGCTTATAATTGACTTCAATTAGGTGTTTTCATGGTTTAAGAGGCTTGGAAAAAGTCCAAAGTGCCCTTTTTAACTTCTGTACGAATCTAGAAAAATTGAACTGGGAACCCGATTTTATGGGCCACCGTAACGCGCCACTATCGCGGTGGCTTACTGGAAATTGACAAATGGGAATCTGGGAGTCACCGCGATGCGGAGCCATCACGTTGTCCCACTGGTTAGGATCTGGAACTTCAGCGCGACGCATCAAAATCACGCTAGGCCACTGGAAATTGACTATTGAGAAATTGGGGTCCTCCGTGATGTGCCACTATCGCAGAGTTCCACTGGAATTTGACAATTGTCAAATAGACCTTCCTTGCGATGTGCCAAGCACTAAAAATGATGTTGTTTTATGACTAGTACTTAAATTAACCATAACTTCTTACCTGGGTATCGAATTTGGACGAATCTTATCGATGGAAGGCATGTCAAATTTCCCATGTGATAAAAATTCGAAATTAGGGAAATTTTATATGGTTAACATGATACTCACTTAGGAAGTCACTTTCCAATCTTTGAGGATTGAAATTACGCCTTACTCGACATGCCCTAAGTCTCATTCTACGATAGAATTTTTTGTGGGGTCTTACAATGATACCTCCTACAGTCTTAGTACAATATTCAATATAGTTTCATTTCAGTTTTACCTGACCAAAGCATACAGATTCTCAGTTATATAGTTATCAAATTTCAAACTTGTAGTATATAAATTATTTAAGATATATGTTTATGTTTTGTCTTGCATTCTCAGATGTTACATTTTTCATGCATTCATGTTCAATTATCTCATGCTATTCAGTTAGTCCTTACTTTCTATGCACAATACCCTATGTACTCCTGCCTTTACGTATCTCATATACCAGTGTATTTAAAGTACTCGCCGCATACTTTTATTGGAGCTATATTGTCTTATATCATAGGTTCAGATGCACAGTTTCCCAACCGCAGTTAAATAACTCGGCATAATTCAGAAGCCGTAGTGGTGAGTCCTCATCCATCAAGGACACATTATGTTTATTCAGTTGTTTTAGTATTTCATCTTATTCAGTTAGTCGGAATTGGTTGGGAGTCTGTCCCATTAACTCCTCAGTCATTTTAGAGTCTTTCATACATTCAGATAGTCTGTTAGTTACTTTTAGTTCTTATCAGTTATTTCAGACATTCAGTATTTCTCATTTCAGTATTAAGATATACATTACCTTCTCAGTTTATCTTCTCCACATGGGTTATGTTTATATTTTATTTAGAGCTCACAGTAGGTACCAGCTCATGGGTTAGATTATGGTCATTTGTGAATGTAAACACCATTTTCTCGCGACTAAGAGGTAACCTCGTGATCTGAGGTTATTTTATATACTTTTGTATCATTACTCTAGCTTATTTCACCTTTTTTTAGAGAAATTCGTGTACTTAATGTGTTGATATTGATATAAATAAGTATTTAAGTTTCCAAGTATGTGATTACAATGTCCAAAGTATTTTTTAAAAATAAGTTTGTGCTTAATTGAGTCATTTAGAGTTCAACTCGGAAAACTAGTTTTACTAGCTTGAGCTAGGTGTGTGTCTGGTTGATCTCAATGGATTATAATGTGTTTAATTTATTCCAAATATTTTAATGGTGTAATTATATGTGGAATAACATGTTTTTAATGTGAAAAAGTTAATTTAATGAAGTCAAGAGTCGGAATAATAAGTGGAAGATTATTGCAAATTTGTCTTATCTTAGCTTTTGTTTTGATTTGTCGTTGAGAATATTGTGTTGATTTAATCTTGAATATGTGATGTGTGATATTGTAGGAGTATTGGTGAACTAAATATGGTGATATATTGATGATTTAAAGGCCAAAAATTCATTAAAAATACACTACAAAAGGCATGGACAAAGGATAGGATGCTCAACACTTAACCAAAATTTTAAAAATAAATTCCAATGAGTCAACGCGTCGCATCGATGGACACATAATTTATACTTAGAAAATATTTTCATTGTCAATTCCAGTACAGCGACGTGAAGACAACGCATCACGTCACTGGTTGAAACACCGTAAATTCAAAGTGCACAGACTGGGCAGTGTCCCATTATTATTATTAACTAGTTTAATTAACGTGTGTTGCATGTGAATCCATTTTTTTAAGAATGAACGTAATAAATAATATGTTAGTTGTACTATGTTATTTTAATAAGTAGAAAAAAATAATAAAACAACGTAAAATTTTAATATAAAAAGTGTAGTTGATTAAAGGAGAATTTAATCATTATACTTATTTTTCATTTTTTTTTAAAAGTTATTTTTATTTTTTGAAATTCTATATATTTATACTTTATGTAAAATATAATTATATTTGAAACAATTTACATACCTATACTTATATATATATATATATATTCTCAGAACTTCACTTTCCATATATATTTAATTTGAAAATTTTATATACATTTAAAATACTTTAGTATAAAATTTTAAACATGCATGTTTAAGAATTAAATGATAAAGTTTTAACCAAAAAAAAAAAAGAAATGATAAAGTAACTCCCAAACCAGCAAAAGGCCAACAATTAAAAAAAGAAAGAAAAAAAGGAATTGGGAAAGTCAAGTAAACTCCAGAAGCTTGTTTTCTTCTCACACTCTCATTTTTTTGTTTCTTTTTGGAAGATGAACCTCGGCAACGGAGAAGTGAAGATGGGTTCTTGGGGCACCAAGAAGAAACGTCCTGGGAGATGATCATCAAGTTTCGCCTGTAATTTTTCTTTCCCTTTTTCCTTCATTTTCCATGCTTTAAAACGTTTGAAGAGTTGATTTTTAAACCCTTTTTGTTTTAGATTTCTTATGTTTTGATTTTCTTAAAACCATTTTTGCTTTATATGTCCTAAATTTTGATTTTTTGTTACCCCTTTTGCTTTGCATGTTTGAAGATTTAATTTTTGAAAACTCATTTTTCTTTAATTTCTTGTTTCATGTGTGATTTACTTGATTTTTACATAAAATACGTGTTAGGTATGTGTAATCTTATCAGTTGTTAATGTCATGATGTTTGCATGTCAGCTCAGATTCAAAATTGCACCAAACGACCCTTGAATGTCTTAATGGTGTGTTTATCGAAGGGAATGAGAGAAATTTTTTTTGTATAAAGAAGGGGGAAAGTGTTTTTATTGGATAAGAACCATGAATTGAGATCCGATTCACATCCTTTATTTCTTTAACTGACCGTGTCCCTACTGAAAGAATGAATTCTTAAGAAATGATTGATGTTTAGAGATGTTCATGGAAGGAATCGAAAGTTTTAATTTTTTGTCCTGATAAGAAGGTTGAATGTTCATATTTGATAAGAGGGTTTGCTCGGGTGGTAAGCACCCTTCACCTTCACCTCTTATGTTGTGAGTTCGAGTCACCAAGAGAGCATAAAATGGAGGAGTTAGGGAGGGGTAAAAAGGAATTTTTTTAATAATCTTATTAAGCTGTTGTCTAGTGTGGTGAATTAGCTGCAATTTGAGAACATCGTTTCTTGTTTTTTTGGAATTTTATTGTATACATACATTTCAAATGAAACTAATTATCTTTTAAGTAATTGAAAGCAAATACAGACAGCATTTATTAGTTTGTTTGAGCAAAAGGATACTTTTATTTCTAGAAGCTTAGTTCAGCAATCATGTTGCAAAATAGTATTTCTCCCTCTATCCCGATTTAATTGTTTTACATTTTTTTCTTTTGTATCTAGTTAGTTTTTCAATTCCAACACCCTCTATGAAAAGATAAAAACTACAAAATTTAACGTACTAAACATAATATTTTAATTTAAGACCACAGATTTAGAAGTCTCTTTATTTCATAAGCTACTTGCCAATCGGACTAAGGCACTAAAATTAAGACACTGGGAGTACTAATTAATTTCCTTTTCTGTCCTCAAAGTGTTATTCCTGACTGATCATTTTTTTTGTAATGTTGAAGAGAATTAATCAGTTTCTTTTCAGTGTGGGAAGTAATCTATTGACTGATCATGCGATTATCCTGAAGAAAATAATTATTGGATATAATTATTATAACTAACCTGTTTGTAAAAATACATTTTATAAGTCCATGCATAATACTTTAGACTCAGGGGTTAAAGTTGCATGAGTATCCAATAGGTATGGCTAATGTCCTTCAATAGTAAAGGTTAGCCCGGTACAAAAAGCATCTCATATTCACATAGAGTTTCAAGAAGAGCCGCATCCCTTTAGGTGTGATGTAGACAGTCTATCCTAATGTAAGCATTAGTGATTGAGTGCACGGCTTTGAACCCCTAACCTATAGCACACAGAGACAACTTTATCCTTGCTCCTACACTCCCCTCCCAATTTCCAATTATTGTCTTTATTGGAATTAAGTAAATAATAGAAAATGATGAAACTTTAGAAAAAGAGTGATAATAAGAGAAGGAGTAACCAAACAGGGGAGTAGTTGATACAATGGAGGCAAATAATTTGAATCCATTATTGTTCAAAGCCATGATCAGTCCATCTCTTTGTTCAACTTCTATAATGAGGAGCTTAATTTTGAACTTTAAATCAAGAAGAAATTAAACATAGAGGAGAAAGAAAGAAAAAAGTTCAATTTTGCAGATTTTGGAAAAAATTTCAAAGGGTACAAAATCATTAGCTCAGTCAAGAGTTTGTTATGATGTTCCTCAGTAATTGTGTGGTCAGCACCAGAGACGGATTCAGGGTACCGGCCGGGGGTTTTGGGAATCGAGTAACTTTTGTACGGAACTAATATTTATATAGAGAAATCTAATTATATAGGAGTTATAAGTTGGGAACCCATAAAGAATATGTGTTGTTGGTCTAGTGGAGTAGATAGGCTTGTAAAAGTTGTATTTATATTTGAACACTATCCTTCTTTTATGAATTTATATGCCCTCTAATCTTTGCAGGGTCATTTACAGTGAGTGATTTAGCATCAGGAATAATTTATGGCCTGAGTCTATTTTCGTTTTCTAATGCAGATTGTAGCCATCAAACAACTCGATCTAAATGGATGTCAAGGAGTTAGGGAACTTGTTGTTGAAGTACAGACACTAAGTAAGGCTGACCATCCTAATCTTGTTAAACTAATTGGTTGTTGTGCCGAGGGAGATTAGAGGCTATTGGTGTATGAGTACATGGTTGTTGGTTCATTGGAAGATCATCTATTTTGTATGTTATAGTTGTCTACTTCATGTTACGTTCTTCCAGTCTTAAGCATCGTCTATCTGATAAACATGCCTATCTCTTTCGACTTTGTAATGGGTCCATTTGCTTTACTTCTTTCAACGTGTGCAGACGCCTGGCCAAGTCAGAAACCTCTTGATTGGAACATTAGAATGAAGATACCTGCAGGTGTTGCAAGAGGCCTGGAATATTTACATGACAAGATGACACCTCCTATAATTTATTGAGATCTAAAATGCTCCAATATTCTGGTTGGTGAGGAGTACTACCCGAAATTATCCAATTTTGGTTTGGCTAAAGTTGGTCCTAGTGGGGACAAGACTCATGTTTCCACCAGAGTGATGGGAACATATTGATACTGTGCACCAGATTATGCTATGACTGGCCAACTAACATTCAAGTCAGATATTTACAGCTTTGGGAATGTTCTTCTAGAGATAATCACCTGCAGGAGACCGATTGACTATACAAAATCTGCCGCTGAGCAAAACCTGGTTTCTTGGGTATGTTTTCTTGATTTCTTATTCTTTCCATGTTAAGGAAGTTATCTCAAAGCCCTAATGGATCAAAATGAATATAGTGATACTAAAAAAATACTGTTGAGATATTTTGGTAGGCTTGCAGCTGCTTTGCATGATTTCGACATCGATTGATGGATTGATCATATGCTAAAGAAAACAAGGTATGCACATGCGGTTATAATATGTATTTTTTTACAACATAAATAGAAATTTATCTAGAAGAGGAGGGAGGGTTACTGGATTGTAGAGTGTCATTTGCAACCCCTATATTTTCTGATGATAGTTGGTTGTATGCTTTTATTTTTCTAAGTGCAGTGAAACAGATGAGATCTACAAAATATGCAGTGTTATAGGTACCCCAATCAAGAGGGACTGGGCTCAGGGACTTGCACTAGTTAGTAATATTAACTATCTAAACCAGAACCCAGCAACCAGTGAGATGTAATCTACTTTTCTTTGCAGGTTGGAAGTATGATAAGTATATTCCAGGTTAAGTTTTTGTCTCAAGGTCAATTGCTTTTCGTATTTTTGCTTAACTACCAAGTTTATGGTTGTCTGTGTTTTCCATTTTTGTAAAGTGCTCAGTTGTTGATTGTTTTATATGAATTAATTTGTAAAACTTAAGAACATAATAGAAACAAAACATAATTGTTGAATGATGCAAATAAATATCTCTTTATGAATCTCACCATACTAATGTTGGTTTAAAAAGGGAATAAATGTCACTACTTTATCACAATAGCTGAATCTAATGTAGTTGTGTATCTCCTGAGCCTGCAAACATAAATACTTGAGGTGAGTCAGTAATAATATATTAGCTGTAAAAAAATATTTGTATTAGGTAATTTGATGTGTTGTGTCTTACCCAATATCTCTTTGTAGATAATGTTTTTGGTGTATGTTCCTTTTTTTCGCTTTGGTTACTCCGTCATGACTAAAACCTTTGTCGTTGACATTGATATTCCTCTTGACAATGCAATGTATAACTGTCCATGTGAAAAAACGTGTTGTGGCAAGTACAATCCAACTGTTGGTATTGTCTGTCCTTGTGCTTTGTTTATTGTCATTGAAAAGCGTAGTCGCACTGGAAATTATTTTCTAATAAATTTGAATGGGTAACCTTCATTTTTGGGAGGTCATAGCTAGATTCGTGGGATAAACACATGCTTAAAAGCATTTTGCTCGATCATTATTTCTGCATGTATGACGTTCTTATCAAAACCTCTACATATCATTATTGTGCCATTACATAGACCATTTGAAACATCCAAATTTCTTAGTAACATGATTGGTGCATTTTTTTTAATACCAATCTGCAAATCAATAAAATGTTGTTAGAATCATACTATAAAGAATTTGAATAATAAGTTTCTAAGTAAATATTCTAAAATAAAAATTATGTAAGTAATAGAGCTACAACTATATGTTTACAGTAACCATACATACTTTTATGGTCATATGAAATAAGAAATTTGATTCTAAAATACAATTTCTATATTACTTAATAGTCAAGAGCATACCTGTACGGAGGTAGACCACTTGGTGTTAGTGTATTTAAGTACTCTTCTTGATAGTAATTGTTGGTGTCATCCTCTGCAGAGTCGAAACTAAGAAATGTGTTGCATTCACCGGGAAATCTGGAAATTAACATTTCATTTAGCTGATCAATGTATTTATTTCTGCTAGCTAGAATAGCCCGTTCCATCATGTATTTTGCACAACTTGCATTTTTATCAAGAGATGGGAATATTTGGTCTACTAAGGCATCTTCAGTAGTACTACTGCTCTTATTTTCAATAACCAGTTGTTTTGGAAGAAGTACCAAATCATCTCTTGTTGTAGGCTCTTCCACATTACCTATACGTAATAAAAATTCACTAAACGATGGATCTGTTCATGACCTCATATTTCTTGCTAATTTAATCCTTTCCATGCGATGCCATAAGTAATATTTGACCAAACTTTCATTTACTGTTTCATCCCTTGTTGATTTTGGAATTACTGGCAGTACCTGGTGAAAATCACCTCCAAAAACAATTACTTTTCCACCAAAGGGTTCAGTAACATCCAGTATATCCCTGAACCTCCTATCAACCATTTCAATTATCTGATGGCTTGCCATAGGCGCTTCATCCCAAATAATGAGCTTAGCTTTTTTAATCAATTTAGCTACACCACTTTTCTTTGATATACGTGTAATTGTCGTATCAGTTGTCTGAAGCGGTATCTCAAATCTAGAATGTGATGTACGACCTCCTGGTAAAAGAGCTACAGCTACACCACTTGTTACTATTGATAAAGCTATCATGCCTCTCGATATGGTATTTGCAAGTATTGTGTGATATAGGAATGTTTTCCCAGTCCCGCCAGGTCCATCTATAAAGAATAATCCTAATTTTTCAAAATCCACCCTTTCTAATATAATCTTAAATGCTTCCTCTTGTTCAGGATTTAGCTTTGTTTGTGCATCCTGAAGGCACTATTATAGATTCCTCTTCCCTTATTTCTCTGCATTCTGATATAATTCCATCATCCAATCTCTGTTCAAGTTTATGTATGTCATAATTTTCAATTTTCTTCCCCATGCTTTGTAAGAAATGATTTAAGCTTTTCAGCGTGCATTGAAGTTGAGCAGTAGGAGAATTATCATGTATTCTTTTAAAATCTTCTGACATGTTATCATAATATATATCCCAGAGCTTTCTAACATCCGTAGGATTACAATAAACCAGAATTGTTGCAAATAAATTTCTTAAAGTTGATGGCATTTTGAAGACGACTGCTTCTCGTAGGCATTCAAAAATGCTATTATCTGATTCCAGTAAACCTCTTTCTTTTGCAGCTTCTTTGAATATTTGACATGTCCTTCCATTAACAGACAATAAGGATTCAAATTAAGTTTGTCCTCGTACATGATTCAATAATAATCTCAAATAATATCTCTCGCCTTCTGCTGGATTAGCTGTGACAAAAAAAAGTTAAAATAAATCAAATTAAACATATGCAAATAGTAAGAGTGGTTGTAGTGAATGTCTTACCAACAACAATTCGACCAATAACTACTCTTGTTTTTCTTGAGGTCCAAATCTTACCTTAAGGGTTCCACACATAATACTTTGGAAATTCCTTATATATGTATTTTCGGGTTCACTGTCCGTCGAACATTTTCGAAAAAATTTGGTGAGCATGGATGTGAGGCGTATTCCCATGCAACAACATTTCTTAAATTTTGATTGTTCCAATAGCACACTAAAATGTTAACAACAACATTAGAAATAGTAATAATGATGAAGAAATATACTTAATTATATGGATAAGGAGATATTATAGAATTATTTAGTTAGTGGTAGTTTCAAAAAATTTACTGTCAATTTGAACCTATAAACCTGCAGGTCCACATCTGACTGGATTTCTGTTCAAACTATCTGTAATATTAGTTGAGTTATCAATTCTTGGTTGGATTTCTTATTGTAGGGAGAAGATTAAAAGAAGCTGGATGTATAGAGGGGAGTCTAGTTGACAATATATGGGTGGTGGTAGGCTTCCAACTGGCAACCAAATTTGGTTTGATACTATCTGTGTATTTCCAGTTTCATGTCAAATTCTCTACACAAACACGACTTATGTGTACTCTCTATCTATCTGCATTGTATCTTTTTCTTTCTTTTATCTCTCCGTATAAATTTATTAGGATAATCTTATCTTTTTCACTGTGAAATAGGTAGCAGAGAACTTCATCTACGCTATAGAAGAGTAAAATTATTTGTTGCTAATGTTTTTAATAGATAAACTATGCCAGATATGTTTGCTGCACTTTTACTGTCACTACTTCTCTTGATATGAAACCGAAGCTTATCATTACTTTAAGAGTAGTAGATTTAGCATATTTTCTTGTTGAAAGTCTAATGTCTAATGTGAAGCCGGAAAGGTGTTAGATGAAAAATCTACCTACACAAGTTAATCTCTACCTTATTGCAGTACATATAAATAAGTGTATTAAGGGATTGGCTTAATTTGATGACTGTTAAGTAAACAATGTAAAACTAATGTTAGTGGGTCGTTAGTGGAAAGCAGGTAAAGTCTATATCAGGAAATATGCAAATGACTGGTATAGGAATTATTGTAACTGACAAAAGTTATCTTTAACTATAGATTTTCATTAGGACCTCTGCAAGTTTTATCTTTTCCTTTCTCAGGTTCAAGAGAAGTCATCACGTCATTAAATAAGCTTAAGTTCACAACTTTACTGTGTGATTACATGTTCATTTCTTCTAAGTATGTTCCATATGTTTTCAATTTAATTGATGGCAGTTATAATATATGAAATTATTAGTCACACCATGTGGGATGTGGGAATTATAGAGTTAGTATATGTGTAGATAGTGACATTTTTTATGAAAAAGACTAAAGAAAAAGTACGACATAAATTGAAGCCGAGGGAGTATAACTAAAGATTTCACTGATCACCTGCCACACACTTTTTCCATACATGTTTCACTGTCACTACCCTTGATATGAAAGCCGGAAAGGTGTTATATGAAAAATCTACCTACACAAATTAATTTCTACCTTATTACAGTATATATAAATAGTTATATTAACAAATTGTGTTAATTTGATGACTGTTAAGTAAACAATGTAAAACTAATGCTAGTGGGTTATTAGTGGAAAGAAGGTAAAGTCCATATCAATAAATGTGCAAATAACTGGTATAGGAATTATTGTAACTGACAAAAGTTATCTTTAACTATTGAATTAGGATTTCTGTAAAAGATTGTGGGCTTAGATTAATAAGTAGATTTTCATGTGATTTATGTTTAGCTGAGCAGAAATTTCCACTAAAAAGGTTTATTTGCCAAAGAAAATATTTTCTTTAGTGATCTTGGTTTTACTTTTATGTGTTTCCATTTACTACCCTAGCATCCCTTTTTGTCGAGCTAGAATTAAAGTTGTGGATTCGAGTGACCAAGAGGAAAAAAGAAGACTTTCTAGATCAACTCCTGAAATATAAATGTATTTTCCTAATAAAGTAATCGTGACTTGTTTCCGTTTACTCATATGTAATGATTTTATTCGAGCACTTTGTACCAATTGCTTGAGTTTTAGTTGGCGTTGGATTTGCGATTGCAATCCCATTCTTTTCTAATGTGCAGTTTGCCTTTCTTGAAATTTTCCAACTGCTTCTGATATGTTAGAATTAGATTCTCTGCTGGTGCAACCATTTTTCTGGTGCAGAGATTTTCAATTACTTATATTGTTCTTTTCTAATCAGCATATGCTCTATTTTTCTATTTTTCCCATGGTTTATTTTGTCATGTCAGTACTGCACAGTACCTTGTGTTTGGTCATACTGAGTTACAACACTCTAGTCTTTACTACTGATCAAGTGTACCATGAAATAGAAGCTATTCCCTCTCTTTGAGTTATTTTTTATGATCGTAAACTAAACCTACATTGCCCCATCAGTCTGTAATATCACAGTACCAGTGATGAGTTACAATCTATCAAAATAATAAATAAAAGATATTTGGTTCTTATGAAATTAGATTAGTGATTGTGAAATGTAAAGCTAGTGTTCTACATCAATTCTATCTATGGTGAATGATCAGGTGGGTGAGTTGTCCTTACAAGGTGGTCTTTGGTATCTCTGGAGATCATCAATGATACCTTGATCATCAGTTTTCAAGTTCTTATCATGAATGAGCGGACTTTTTATACTTTGGATATATCTTTTGATGGTTGTGATTGTAAGCTTGTTGTTAAGTTTTAAAACTGTAGCTTTTTGCATTTTGTATATCTCATTCTATTCTATAATTTCTTCTTTCGTGACTAACTTTTCTTCTTTGGTTTCTGTGTACTCAAATTCTCTAATAATGTTTGAGGGTCATTACAGTTTGGACTTGAGAAGTTGGTCATGGTTGAAAGTAGAGGTTAAAAAATTTGGTGAGGCTTCTCATGTACCAGTAGCTCCCTTCGTTGGTCACTCCCTGGTTAGTTCAGATATTGGTTTAATAAACTGGTAGTCACACCCATATATTATCAGTCCATTCATCTCATTTAAGTTTGAAATATCTCTTAGAGTCTTACCTAATCACGTGCACTCATATCTCTCTTTCTAATTTTTCTTTTTCATTTGGGTTCTCTTTGTGTTTTATAGATACCTTGGCAAGTAAATAAGTTCATTTCAATTGGTGGACATACAAAAGATCCTTCTGAAACCATGCAAGGTTTGTTCATACTTTTAAGATTGATTTCATATACTGTGATGTTGTACAATAACGTATGACATGTTTAGTGGTTAGTAATATAACAACAATTGTTATATTATCTGAGACTCCATGAACTCCAAGTATTGAGAAATATTGTCTACCACATCTATTTCTTACAGAAGACGTTACTTTTCTAATTTACAAAACATCTCTTATTCCTTTTTACCAGATTATCCAAAAGCTGGAATAAAATATGGACATTCTCCTGGTATCAAAATTTTGTATATATGGTAGAAAAAAAGAGGATATCATTCAGTCAATAGAAGCACGACTTCTGTTTAATCTCTATCTGTATTGCATCTTTTTCTTTCTTCTCTCTCTCCATATAAATATATTGTTAGGATAATCTTATCTTTTCAACTGTGACATAGGTAGCAGAGGACTTCATCTTAGCTATAGAAGAGTAAAATTATACATTGCTAATGTTTTTAGCAGATAAACTATGTCATGTATGTCTGCTGCACTTTCGCTGTCACTACTCTTGATATGAAGCAGAAGCTTATCATCACTTTAAGAGTAATAGATTTAGCACATTTGATTGTTGTAAATACTATTACATATTTCAGCATACGTCTTTGCTCAAAATTCTATGTTATTTATAAATATGTAACAAATTTGTAACTGTTGCGTGTTAGCAATGATCCATCGATGATATGAATATATATTTTATTTTATTTCATTATAAACTTAAATTAGCTAAATGATGGATATAAGTAGTTTACCTGATTGTCTATTCGGGAGATGCAGCTGAAGGCTAATGACCGGAGGTTGCATTTCACTGAGATTGAATTCATAAAGTCTCCATAGTGCTTCTGGTACAGTCACCCAACGTGCATCTTGAAAGCTTCGAATTTCATCAATGACTTTTTCTCCATCATCTGATTCGATATAAACAACGCATCTATCATGTCCTTTATATATGTACTTGTAGAGATACTTTATTGCTTTTATCCCTGCACAAGCTCAACATTGATATGATAGTTATATCTAGTTAGTAAATAAGGATTATATGAAATGACCCACTGATTGTTCACTGTCATGCCTCGTACTTTTTCCTTCTTTCCATCATTTCGTCTCTTATAAATAGGATATCCATTTTTTCCTTGTTTTGATTTATTATTAAATGGACGAGTATAATGACTCTTGCATTGTCCATCTTTCATGCATGAATTTCCTGGACAATTTTTTCCGCACGAACCATGCATCATATGCTTGACAACCAAACCATGTAAGATTAGAAATTCTTCTTTGTTAGGAAGTTTAGCGGAAATAAACTTGTCATAATCATCCAGTAATATTATCTTGTATCCTTGTTCAAGTATTAACAGAAGGTGTATGTGTGGTAGTCCTCTTTTCTGAAATTCAACCACAAAAACATGTGCTACAACGGAACCAAATATCTTTTTCTTAAAGATTTGATCTTTTAAATCCTGTAACTTTGCTCTAAAGACTCTAGTCACTAAATCAGGTCTGTCTTGAGGAAGTTGTCCTTTAATCAAATTTTCTTTGATCTCCACCCAATCGGGATTACATGTCATTGTGATAAATAGATCTGGTTTTCCAAAATATTGAACCAAAGACATTGCATCCATATATCTACGACGCATGTCCCTAGGACCTTCGATGGATGATACAGGAAGTACTACTCTTTGACCAACTTTAGCTCTTCTGATTTCTCCAGCTAGGATACTGTCAAATATACTCTACAATATTTCCCTTCTAAGATTTGATTGCTCTAGCCTAAAATATTCAAGTTGTGTTGTTTCCAACTTGATGTACATGTCAACTACAAATTGTTGAAATAATCTTCCGCATAATAAAATTACTGTGCCATCTTGTTCGTGTATTTGTAGTTTATAGCAATAGTATTCTCTATAAGAGACACTATGTTTACCTCCTCGTCGTACACCTACAAAAAAATTTAAAACTAATTGATTTGAGAATTTTAAATAACCAAATATAAGGGTTTGTGTAATTTTATTTAAAAACCATACCTTGTTGCTCATTGTCAAACACTTCATTAGCAGACACAAATGTTGGAATAGTCTGGTTGAGGTTGTCAACTTCAGTTCTCTGTGAACCTTTTTTTATTTTATGTTATTTTCGTATTCCTTGGTGCCAGCCTGGTTCACCATTTGGAAAAAGTAAAGGATATTGAAGTGGGTCATAACAACCATAATAATGTTTAACTCTATGCATATTGCCTGAATACTCATGAACAATAATCTCTCGATCAAATGGCACATTGTGGTTGTTTCCATCTATCCAAATAGTAGCAACTTGATCTACGGATGGTTTGTTGTAGACACGTTGATCTAGTTTAGCATTGGAAGCAATCTGAATTTCTAAATTCTGAAAACTTGAATAATCTTTTAGCTGGCAAAAGAATTACGCATAAGGATTGACATTCATTATCTGTTTAATTATTGCACTACTTCTTCAGATAAATTGGCTTCTTTCAGTTTTGAAATCCTATTGCACACCTCATTTTCTGTGTCAAAAAAGTATATTTGAAAATAACATGGATTATCATTATGTGGAATTAATGAGGGTAGATCATGATATATTTGACCCTGTGCTTTAAAGGTATAAACTCCTTATCTTGAAGATGTTAGTTCATTGTCGAGTTTTACACCAAAAGATATAAATCCAAATATGTTGTTATATCCTCTAATGTGTTTACGAAATTCTTTTGTTACTTCAGAATTTGAGAGAAATAATGTATGCAGTTGATTTGGAACATCAGTAGTTGCAAGTTTGATTGATCCACCATCACACAAAATGTTGGAGTTTCATGTTCAAATCTCGTAGCATGACAATGTATGCATTTGGGAACCTTTTCCAACCCATGAAGAGGCGATATTGATGGTATGCAATCAACTTGACCTAAATTTATGTAGTTATATGTTATAAAACTTAATAAAAGATAAATATTGAACAAATAGAGTAGAAGAAACTATAATAAATAAATTAATATTGCATTACCTTCAATATCATACTTTTTGGATAGAGCTTTCAGGAACCAGGTTATTCTCTTTTTTTATTAGTCTTCTTTCTTCGACATCAACATCTTCTGTGGATTGAATCCTTTTGCCCGCTGCAAATAAAAATAAGCAATACTTGTTTCAGTTTTTACACATAAAAAATGTGAAAAGATCAAGATATACTTAAGTTTGATAATTAGAATTTGAATAATTATTATTTTAGTAAGCACTATAATTCACTCAATAACATTTTCAAAATAATCTGGCTATTAGTTTCAATTCTCAATTTATTTGAGAAGACCTGATAAATTTGGGAGATTTGACTAAGGAAGCCGATAAAAGTAGCAGAAAGGTAACTTCTATCACTGAGGAGTTGAATGCAGTACAGGCTGCAAACTCGGAGATTGAAACCGAGCTTAGGAGGGTTTTTATTGAAAAAAGTCTAGAAGCAAATAAGCCGATTAACTGATATTTTAAGAAGTTTCTAAGCTAAGGAATCTCTAAAAGAGAATCTTGTCAATTTACTATATCTAATGGGACTTTTTAAAGGGATGAAGTTACTCCTTTTGAGCATTACCCTTTGGTTCTCCCTCAATGTATGGAACAAAGGATGAAAGAACTTTGTAGCTTCCAGAAATGCAGTTTGCAAACTTCTTTTAGTACACAATCTCTGTAGTTTATGAAATATGAGTAGACTGCCTAAGAAAAGCACGCACCTAAATGCACACAAAAAGTGGTTGCAAAAGTTATAATCTACTGTGTTTTTCATATTCAATGCTACAACCTACATGGTATTATGTGTTTTCTTAGAACTAACAAAATCTAATAAAAGATAGCTAACTGTATGTCAAAGGAAGTCCTTATCATCACCAGAAGTGATCAGCCTATGAACTTCTCGCATTTAGAACTCTTGACACTAGAATGTTACAGCAACAACGAACCTGGGCTATTAGCTGAAATAACTTAAATATCATGTCATACAATTTAAGGTTAAATTTTTTATCTGAAACCATGTAATACGTGAAACTTAGTAATAGAAACGGTCCAATGAAGAATATGAATGAATATGTAAGTATCTTTCTAAATAAAAAGGACTAAATAGACGACAAAGATGGCCGTGCAATAGAAATGGCTTATGCTTGTTTCCAGGTTTGCTTTTGTACCTTTACTGGTATATTTCTTGGTATGGCCTGCGAAAGGCGTCATGTATTGAGAGAGTGCTGAGTCAAATCAATTGGTTTCTGCCCTGTGAAACATGTCATGTATTAATTATTCAGAACCTGTGGGTGTTACTTTGTATTCTTTATTTGACGTGGAATACTATGCTAGACAGCTAATTATTAGTTCATTTTTTCTTAAGCAATAAACTGGTCATGCGAGGACTTCCACTGTCACTCCATAAAAAATGTCTATACATTGAATTCTTTATCCCACTTACTATGAATGGCAAGCTGGAGCTAAGTCTTATTTAAACATGTTTGGAAAAATAACTCTTGGAGTTTAATTTTGGAAAGCTTGATTGCTATCTATCTTGGGGCTAGTCTAAAGGTTATGAGAAGTTGTCTCTTCAAAGAGATTAAATAGTTATTTTTTTGTACTGAACATTTATTCTACCTTGCTTTGTTTTATCATTTATTCATATGTTGATATATTTATACATGGATACGTCTTTCCACGTAGGTCTGTCCAAGCTCATAGGACTTGCTGGTGATACAAATATGCAGGCAAGTTCATGAAGATGCTGCTCTTATAGTATTAAAGCTTGTGAAGCCACCTAAGCATGGAAAGTGAGTTTGACATTTGTCATTATGGTTTTAGAGTTAATTCATTAATGAATTTCTAACGATGAATACTGTGTGATTTTCTATCCTCGGGATGGATCCTCTAACATCGATCGATTGTGACGTTTCTATTGGTATAATTCTAGTTTGAGCAATATTTATATAGTTGTTACTTAGCTATCTACTACTATATTCTTTTTAATGCAATAAACTAACAATGAATAATGTGTCTCATTTATCTAGATATTTGGGATTCATATGATTAAAGACGATCATGAACCAATGCTAGAAGACGTTTTGATAATTGGGCTGAAAACATAAGGAGTAGCTGTTATACACTAATATGCTGCATATATTGTCTTTCAGATTTTCTACAGATTTACAGGTTAGTCATTTTGATTCGATCATGTTCTTATACTTTATAATTTTTCTAGAAAGCTACGATCTGCTATAAACTAACAATAGATATAAATAAATGAATAAGTTATTTTGGAAAATTGTGTGGTGATTGTTTGTAAATATTAAGGTGAAAAAATAGATTTCAATAGTAAGCAAGTACCTGAAGTTCCTAGTTCATGAGTATTGTCGAACTCAACATTTAAGTTTATTCTAGTTGAAGCAATATAGGTGTTAACCTTTTGAATTGCTTGAGCAACTTTGTCTTGATCTATATAAGATAAAATAAAAAAATTTGTGATTAAAGTGGGGCACACAAAAAAAAGTTGAAATAGAATGTTTTAAATTAATTTTATAGGTACCACGTGCCATGTGTTTAATGAATATATATCCTACGACATAGAATAATAAGTAATTAATAATGTATTATAAATAAACAAAAGAAAATTTTGTATGAGTAGATCAAATTAGAAGTAAACGATCAATATTATTTGATATGCCAACAAAAGTTATGTATTGTTTAAAAAATAAAACCTTAACTAATAGTTCAGAAATCAGTAAACCCAGTCAGCTAACAGAGCTTAGTAGCATTTAGTTAGTTAACAGAATTCAGTAATGTTCCGCTAGTCATCGGAATTCAATAAACTCAGTCCATGTTCAGTTTAGTTAAACAGAACAATCAGTAACAGTTCAGTTAATTCTAGTATGAACTAGGAAATTAGTTCTGTATAATCAGTTCAGTGTCATTCAGTTGGGAGTAGGATTCAGCACCGAGCGAACCCAAGGATGGGAACTCACCTGCCAGTAGAGAGTGTGATTCTTAGAAGCAGTCCTTGCATTTCAGAACTATGTAGCCAGTATAGGTTGATCAATACCTGTCAGTTGAGGGTAGATGAGGTGGCTTAATCTGTCAGATGCGGGTTTCCACCGTTCTCATTAGAGTACCTGCTAGATGAGGGTCACTCACAGCTTGTCCTTACCAGTGGCGCGGTATTGACACCCTTCCAATTAGGGCAGAGATTGGACCCCATCTTAGCTATTATAGCACATTTGGGGCATGTCGGTTAGATAACTACTTCCCACAGTTTTAGTATCAGTCTCAGTAAAAGAACTCAGATAGTTCTTCAGGATATCAGGACTGTCAAATACAGTCAACTCAGATATAGTATGGAACTTAGCTAGTTCCATCAGATTTAGGACTGTTAGATACAATCATTCATGTTATCAGTTATCAGTTATCAGAACTTATGTTTGGGATTTCACGCAGATGAATCTACCTTTGTTTTTGGGATCTAAGTCTGAGAAGAATCTATAGAAGTTTCTTGATACAATCTAGAAAGTAACAAATGTTATGGGTGTCACGTCAAGTGAGAGTGTAGAGTTTGCTACATATCAGTTGCAGGATATAGCTCACACCTGGTATAAGCACTGGAAGGAGGATAGTGGAATTGAGACAGGGCCTGTAGCGTGGGAGAAGTTTACCACGACTTTTCAAGACAGGTTTTTACCATTAGAGTTGAGGGAGGCTAATATTTAGGTGTTCATTAACTTGAAGCAGGGTAGAATAAGCGTGAAGAAATACTCGCTTAAGTTTACTCAGTTTGCGAGGTATGCTCCTTCGATGGTGGCTGATAATAGGTTTAGAATAAGTAAGTTTGTATTTGATGTACATGATAACATGGTCAAGGAATGTATAATCGCAATGTTGATTAAGGAGATGAATTTATCTAGACCTATGGTTCATGCTCAGCAGATTGAGAAAGGGAAGATTAAGGAAAAAAAAGAGACAGAATAAGTGGGCCAAAACGAGTAGTTTTAACTTTTCTCAGCCATGTTCAGAGGGTGGTAACCATTCCCAGTTCCGTCAAAAGTATTCAGCCCCATTCCCAGCCCCATCTGTAGTTAGTGTGCCAGTGCCTAAGTTCAAGAAAAATAGTCGGGATAGAGCGCCAGACTATAAGTCCTAGGGTAGTGTGAACAGTGTTCGTACAAATCTACTTTGTGAGAAGTGTGGCAGACATTATTAGGGTATGTGTAGAGCCAAGAATAATGTGTGTTTTGGATGTGGCAAGCCAGGACACAGAGTCAGATATTACCCAAAGGTCGTCCAGCAGGTTAGTCTAATCGTCCTCTAATTCCAGCTGGTTTCCCAACTCAAAAGGGTGCCACTTCTAGCACAGCTAGTGGGCAGTGTCAGAACAAGTTGTATGCCTTCGATCAGTAGAGTTCTTATGTGGTTACGAGTAAGTAACAGGTTTTTCATCCCCATCTTAATGCTTTATTAGATCCCAGAGCTTCACTCTCCTTTGTAACACCTTATATAGTAGTCAAATTTGGTGTCAGTCTCAAATCTTTAGAAGAACCTTTCTCAGTATCTACTCTAGTAGGTATCTCCATTGTATCCAGACGAGTATATAGGAATTACCCCGTTATAGTGTCCCAACGAGTTACCTTAGTGGATCTTGTAGAGTTAGATATGATTGATTTTGATGTCATTCTCTGCATGGATTGGCTCAACTCATGCTATTCCTTAGTTGACTATAGAAATAGAGTCATTCAGTTTCAGTTTTCCAATGAACTAGTCAATGAATGGAGGGGTAATACCTCTATGCTTAAGGGTCAGATCGTTTCATATCTTAAGGAAAGAAAAATGATTTCTAAGGGGTATGTTTATCATCTTGTTCAAGTCATAGGCTCTAGTTTTGAGGCTCCAAGTCTCGAGATAGTTTTAGTTGTACGGGAATTTCTAGATATATTCCCTAAAGACCCTCCCAGAGTTCCTCCCAAAAGGGAAATTGATATCGGAATAGATCTTCTTCTAAATACCCAGCCTATCTCTATTCCATCCTATAAAATGGCTCTAGATGAGCTTAAGGAGTTGAAAGAATAGTTGAAAGATCCCTTAGATAAGGGATTCATCAGGTTCAGTGTTTCCCCAAGGGTCACTCCAGTCTTGTTCGGGCAAAAGGAAAACGATTCTCTGAGAATGTGCATTGATTACCATTAGTTGAACAAAGTCATAATCAAGAATAAGTATCCACTCATCAGAATTGTTGACTTATTCGACGAACTTCAGGGTTCCAGTTATTTCTATAAGATAGACCTCAGATCCTTCTATTATCAGATTAGAGTCAATGAATGTGACATTCCAAATACAACCTTTAGAACTCAATATAGTCACTTTGAATTCTTAGTTATGTCCTTTGGGCTAACAAATACCCCTGCATCTTTCATTGACATGATGAATAGTGTGTTCAAGCAGTACTTGGACATGTTCATCATAGTCTTAATTTATAATATCCTTGTCTAATCTTGTAGTAAGAATGGTCATGCATATCATCTGAGAATTGTGTTGCAGACTCATAGAGCTCATTAGTTATTCACCAAATTCGGTAAGTGCAAATTTGGCTAAAGTTAGTAGCATTCCTTGGCCATAGTATTTCCGATAATGTCATTAGAGTTGACCCTCAGAAGACTAAAGCAGTGAGAAAATAGCCCCGACCCATCTCTCTATCAAATATCAAGAGTTTCTTGGGTTTGGTTGGCTATTAAAGAAGATTTGTTGAGGAATTTTCTCATATTACATCCCCCATGTATTAATTGACTTACAAGAAAGTTAAGTTTCAGTGGTTAGATTCTTGCGATAAGTGTTTTTAGGAGTTGAAGACTTGACTCATTTCAACCCCAATTTTGACTTTGACAGATAGTTCAAATGGATTTGTGGTTTACTGTGATGCTTCCAGAGTTGGTCTTCATTGTGTGTTGATGTAGAAAGATCACAAAAGTATGAGGTAAATTCTCTCATAGAGAGATTTGAATCTTTGTCAGAGAACATAGCTTGAGTTGTTAAAATATTATGATATGAGTGTGTTATATCATCCGAGCAAGGTCAATGTAGTGGCAGATACCCTTAGTCGGTTGTCTATGGGTTGTGTTTCTCATATTGAGGAGGATAAGAAGAAGTTAGTCAATGAGGTTCATCAGCTTGCTAAATTAGGTGTCTTGATGGTTGATTCAGCAAAAGCAAGTGTATGGGTTCATAATGGTTCAGAATCTTTCTCGGTTGCCAAAGTAAAAGAAAAACAAGATAGAGATCCTAGTTTTGTTAAGTTAAAGGAGGCAGTTAGAGATCAAAAGGTGGAGGTTTTCTACCAAGGGGGAGATGAAGTACTTTGTTGTTAGGGTAGATTATATGTTCCGTGTGTTGATGTCTTAAGACATCAAATACTTATGGAAGCGCATGGTGCGTAATACTCTATCGATCCAGGATCTACTAAGATGTACCGTACCTATGGGAAATCTATTGGTTGAGTGGTATAAAGAGGGATATTGGATAGTTTGTAGCTAAGTGTTCTAATTGTCAGCTGGTTAAAGTTGAACACTAAAGACCTAGTGGCATATTATAGGAGTTCAGTATCCCTACTTGGAAGTGGGAGGTGATGAACATAGATTTTGTGACAGGGTTTCCTTGAACACGTTGTCGCATGATTCGATATTGGTCATTATAGATAGAACAACCAAATCAGCTCATTTCCTTCCAGTTCATACTTCTGACTCAGTTGAGGATTATGCCAAGCTCTATCCTAGGGAGTTGGTTAGGTTGCATGGGATTCCATTGTCTGTCATATCAGATAGAGGTACTAAGTTTACCTCTTACTTTTGGAAGGCTTTTTAGAAGGGTCTTGGTACCCAAGTTCATCTCAGTGCAACTTTTCATCCTCAAACAGATGGTCAGGCAGATAGGACCATTAGACCTTAGAGCACATGTTCAGAGCATGTATTATTATAAAACCCCGCAAAATTTCTAAGCTTAATTAAGTCTTTTATGCTTGTTAAGGGGGTCCCATACTCAGAAAATTTTAGCTAAGTTCCCAGACTTAGTTTATTTTTGGCCTTCGAAAGTTGGCAATCTAATTTCTCCACCTTAATGTCCTTTAATGGGCCGTATTTTTATTAATTCACGATCAGGAAGGTTAATAGGTGTTTCTGGATAAGTTTCAGATTTTTTAGAACACGTTTAGATCATGTTCGGAGTCCCAAAATAGTAGACCAACGTGATCATGGTGCGCCGCATCGCCAATCGTGTTGGTCAACATTTGTGCAGGATGCTAGAGCCAAAACTTCTGAGTCTCGATGCGATCATGGAGCGACGTGTTGAGTATCGCATCACATCCATCAACGCACCGCGTCGGTATCCAGTTTTTAGTCATTAAATGTTCGCGTCTTTAAGGGAAAAAGTCAATTTCCCTTCCTTATATAAACCCAATAACACGTGATTCAACCATATTTCATCCAAAATATAGTGTTTCTCTCAAGAACAAGTTAGGGTTTTCAATTAAGGATTCAAATTTAATACTCAAATTCAAGAATCTCTTCATCAATCTTCATAAAATCAAGAACTGAGGTATGCCAAGTGTTGATTTATAGATTCCTTTCATCCATGAAGTCCAAGAACCCTCTTTCAAATTATAAAACATGATATTTATGTTGTGGGCTGTTTGTAACTATGTTTATATTTTTGTATGATTTCCAAGTTGGAATCTTTATGTATTTTTTTTATGAAACTACGTTAGCATGCAAGTTGAAATCCATGAATTGAGTTATTTATGATGTGTAAGTTGATGATTGAGCCTATTCCCTAAGTTGTGTATGTAAGGTGTTTGACAAAATGTCTAAGAGGATAGAAATTATGTATTATAGCTCAATTGTGACTCAAATAATAAATGCATGCTTTACCTTTACAACCAAGAATGACTTCCATGATATTGAGTGCATTATGAGTATTTGATGGAATGTTCATGAAATTAGGTTGATGAAAGTATGACATGTCTATATGCAATTCCATCCATGTACAATATTATGATAACCATGTGCTTTATGAAATCCCCAACTTATTGCATTATGAATTGTTGATATTGGTCATGTGTTCAAGAAGTGTCAAGTCTTCTCATTTCCTGCTATCGATTCCTGGGGGTACTTGTACCCAAAAATTTAGCTGTGTGCCTAGAGCCAGTGTCTGTTTTCACGATACTCTCAACCAAGCCATGATCATTAGAATTCAATCAGTTACATGACTCAGGAAAACTCAATAATCTCAGTACCTTCGGTAATCTTAGTAACCTCAGTAATCTCAGTCTGTTATCAAATCTCAGTAGTATTCTGAAAGTCAATGGAAATTTAGTGAACTCTATTCAAATCAACTAAAAAATACTATCAGTAATAGTTTAGTTCAGTTTAAATCAGTTCAGTTTCTCTTTAGTTGGGAGTAGGATTCAACACCGAGTAAACCCAAGGATGGAGACTCACCTATTAGCTAGTAGAGGATGTGATCCTTAGAAGCAATGCTTAAGTTCTAGAACTACTAAACCTGCTTAGGTTGAGATGTACCCTACATGTTTAGGGATTTTACACCTCATCCGATTTTTCCTACTAGGAGGGGTTGACGGATGAGCTCCCTATCAAAGAGGGTTTACTCCCAGCTTGTCTTTATTGGTGGCACAGTACTGGCACCCTTCCAGCTGGGGTTACAGGTTGGACCCCACCAATTCAGTTTTGGGGCATATCGGTTAGATAATTACCACCCATAGTCTCAGTTTTGGATCCAGTCTTAGTAATAGAACTCGGTTTAGTTCTACAGTTTCAGGACTGTCAGATACAGGCGCTCAAAACAGTATAGAACTCAGCTAGTTCCATCAAAATCAAGACTGTCAGACATAGTCACTCAATTAATAGTATATTAATTATACGAAACTCATGTTATCAGTATTCAGTTTCAGGACTGTCAGATACAGTCAATCAGACAAGTTCTTCATAATCAGGACTATCAGAAACAACCATTTCTTTATTAGTAATATAACATCAGTTCCTCAGTGCTCAATAGACTTATTCATTTACTATCCCAGTATTAGTACTCAGATATTAGTAAATCCACGTTATCAGAATTCATGATTTGGTGTTATCACGATCTCAGTTATAGTTATGTATTCATGCATGTATTCTCACGTTCATGTTATTCAGTTAGTTAGTATTGTTCATGAATATGAACCCCATGCATTCAACCTACCTTACTTGCATACCAGTACATTCAATTGTACTAACGCATTTGCGTTATTGTGTTTTATATCATAGGTTCAGAAGCATGATCTCTAGAGCATCCTTAGCAGTTCAGATCCAGTCCAAAGTAGTAGACTTAGCAGTGAGTCCTCATCATTCGAGGATGTTATTATTTGATTATTTCATTTTTTCTGTACTTAGTTTATCTCAGTAGATGGAGTTAGTTAGGGGATTGTCCCATCAACTTTTTATTCAGAAAGT
The DNA here is from genome assembly GCA_030864215.1 of Capsicum pubescens. Lineage (NCBI taxonomy): Eukaryota > Viridiplantae > Streptophyta > Magnoliopsida > Solanales > Solanaceae > Capsicum > Capsicum pubescens. The sequence continues at coordinate 123,779,443 of CM061542.1, forward strand.
TTAGTTTTAAAGGCTTTCAGACTACAACATGTTTCAGATAGTTTATTTTAGTTCTGGGTATTGCGATATCCCCTTACAGACATTGTTTTATATTCAGTATTAGTTCAGTTTTGAACCTTATGGCCTTACAACTTATATTCTATATATTTACAGTATATTATTTAGTGCTCAGTTACAGATATCAGTAATGGGTTAGCTTATGGTCCTTCGAGGTCATGAATACCGTGTAGCGATTCGGGTACCAGATTCGGGGTGTTACAAACTTGGTATCAGAGCCTAAGGTTAAACAGTGTCGTAGGAAGTCTGAAAAGCCACATCTAGTAGAGTCTTGTACATGGGTGTGTTGTGCACCACACTTATGTGCAGGAGGCTATGAGATGTTTTAGGAACAATTTCCCTTCTTTCAGTATTCATTAGTGTGAGTGAGCATGAGCTCTAGTCAAACTCTCAGTCCGGTCGCCTGAATCAGTAGGGTGCCAGTCCCAACGCTATCAGTGCGTAACACTCAAACAGACTCTATGCACTTCAGTCCCAATAGGGTCAGGAAATTTCTTCTGATGTAGCCACCGGTATGTATAGGTCCCTCATTTACACGTTCCCGTTTCTTCAAATTCAAGAGCTTTATTGTTCTTTTGTAACTCCTTTCATAGCATTCAACTTTAAGGTCAGACCAAATATTAACAGGATATTTTCCAGTCTCTACCCCAGTGAGTCAGTGTAACATAGCCCGACAGGTATTAAGTAAATGTTCGATTATGACATCTCAGAAAGTCAGGCTTTTAGATTCTAGTAGTAATGCCAGTATGTGTAGAAAATCAATAAGAGAAGATGATTCCCCACCCATTCCTTCATCAGTTCAATGTTTTGTACTTCAACCTTTCCGACACTTACGCATGCTTAACGTTTCAGTCCCACAAATATAACTTATATACATGCTCTTTTTATATAATAGTGTGTGTTTTAAGTTCCTCGTATGAGGAGTCCAAGTTCATCCAATATTGCAGATCATGTTCCTCGAATTCAGAAATTCCAAACCCATTTTATGCAGCTCATGACTAATGCACTCATGTCATGCTTTACAGTATGCTTAGTCCACAGGATTCATGACTTTACTCCTAGTGTCCAGTCAAACTCAATTATGACATGTATACACTCAGTTTAGATCCTTTGGTGAATCCATAGTGATAATGTTCCATCCCGCAGGCCTCAGTTACAGTGTCAGTTCAGTAATCAATATTCAGTAAAGGACTCAGATAGTCCTACAGAACCATGGATTTTAGCTATCAGTTACTTAGCCATTAGAATTCAGTACTCCTGTACCAGTCTAACCCTCAGTTATAGAAAACCAGCATTCAATCTCAGTTACACTCTTAGTTACAGTTACAGTCTTAATTACCGTCTTAACTACAATCTCAGTCCCATTCCTAGTCTAGTCAGATAAAAAACTCAGTCCAGTTTTAAGATTTCCCGACCATAGCATATCGCCATCAGTTACTCAAATATTAGTATTTCAGTACCTCAGTTTACAGAATGTTCTCGAATTATGTTAGATGCCTGGTCTTACGTTCCTAAGGTAATACAGTTTTCCCTCACTCATTCTTAGTTACCTCATGTTACCCATTCAGTCATTACCTTCTATGCATAACACTTTATAGTTTCAGTCCAGCTATTCCAAATCAAATGCAATTTTGTTTTACATGTCCAGTATTCAGCTATTGGTCATTCAGTTAATTAAATAAATTTGTATATCCATGTATTTATGCTCAGTGCCTATGTGAATATTTTCAGTAGTCTCAGTTGTAGTGCATATGGCTTAGTCACCTTATCTTAGATGATATTTCATAGGCCTTATCTCCTAAGACAAGAATCCTAGCCAAGTAGTGGTCTCCTATTCAGATGTCCTACTCAGGACAAACTAAGATTCATTTTCTCCCTACCATCACTATAACTCTATAGAAAGAATATCATAGAAATGCTTCGGTTGAATATAATTTTCAGCATGAGTTAGTCTGTAAAGCCGGTAAGTCAGTTTAGCAGTCGGACGGACAATTTCAGATGGTATGGTTTCCTATCTTTCCATCTAGTCACACTATCCAGAGTCTTGTGAATGTGATTATTCTAAGATGGACTAACCAGGTAGTTGCATGTTTAGTCTAGTTCATATATCATGTCTTAGTTTCAGATCTCAGATATTCAGATAGAAGGTGGCTCATGCATCGCCACAGTTTTCCTCAGAGCTCAACAAAGTTAGCCCATTATATTTTCTAGGGATAAAGTTCCCCAAGAGGTAGATACACTTTAATTCCCCGAACCTTCATGACATAAATATGCTTCTCTCTCTTTTTCGTAATAAATCCAATTTAGGGTAAGGGGTACACATGAGTTGACCCTCAAACTCCAATCTAAGCCATAAGCTACGTATTCAAGGTTGTCAGTTCAGATCACGATAATCCAGCTCATGTATCACGTTCCAGACTTAGTTACGTTCTCATATTTCCACTCATGCATAATTAGTAATTAATCTCAGACTTATCAGCATTTTCAGTTTAAGGTAACAGTCTTCCATGAATTCACTCAGTTTCATGTTCATATTCCATTATAAACTTGGTATCAATTACCATTGAATATTTAGTCATATGTTCATGTGTCAGTTTAGTCATGTAATCATACATCAGATATGCATTCTCATTCTGAGAAAATCAGCTTATCAAAAATCTTAGTCATGCATTTATAAACCAGTTAACCATGCATCAGATATACATGCTCAGTATGATACATTCATCTTATCGGTCATACTAGTAATGAAGTCATCTCTCAGTTGTTCATGTTCAGTATATACTTCAGCTTATCATTTCCCCCATCTCAGTCAGTCCCATTGAAGATGAATGTTCCTAAGGGGAAAATATTGTAAGACCCTGCAAAATTTCTAAGCTTAATTCAGTCCTTAATGCTTGTTAAGGGGGTCCCATAATTAGAAAATTTTAGCGAAGTTCTCATACTTAGTTTATTTTTGGCCTTCAAAAGTTGGCATTCTTATTTCACCACGTTAATGTCCTTTAATGGTCTGTATTTTTATTAATTCAAGATCAGGAAGGTCAATAGGTGTTCCCGAATAAGTTTTGGATTTTTTGGAACACGTTTAGATCATGTTCGGAGTCCCAAAATGTGGACTAATGCGATCATGGCGCACCGCGTCGCCAATAGCGTTGGTCAACATTTGTGCAGGACGCCAGAGCCAAAAATTCTGAGGCTCAACGCGATCTTGGAACGATACGTCGAGTATCGCGTTATAGCCATCAATGCGCCACATCGCTTGTAGCGTCGGCACCCTATTTTTAGGTATTAAATGTCCGCGTCTTTAAGGGTTAAATGTGTCAATTTTCCTTCCTTATAGAAACCCAATAACACATTATTCAGTCATAGTTCACCCAAAATATAGTGTTTCTCTCAAGTTTCTCTCAAGAACAAGTTAGGGTTTCCAATTATAGATTCAAATTTAATATTCAAATTCAAGAATCTGTCCATCAATCTTCATAAAATCAAGAACTAAGGTACGCCAATTGTTGATTTATGGATTCCTTTCATCCATGAAGGCCAAGAACCCTCTTTCAAATTATAAAACATGATATCTATGTTGTGGGTTATTTGTAACCATGTTTATCTTGTTGTATGATTCCCAAGTTGGAATCTTTATGTGTTTTTTATAAAACTACGTTAGCATGCAAGTTGAAATCCATGAATTGAGTTGTTTATGATGTGTATATTGATGATTGCACCTATGCCCTAAGTTGTGCATGTAAGGTGTTAGACAAAATGATTAAGAGGATAGAAATTATGTATTATAGCTTAATTGTGACTGAAATAATTAATGTATACTTTACCCTTATGACTAAGAATGACTTCCATGATATTGTGTACATTATGAGTATTTGATGGAATTTTCATGAGATTAGGTTGATGAAAGTATGACATGTCTATATGCAATTCCATCCATGTACAACATTATGATAATCATGTGCTTCATGAAATCCCCAACTTATTGTATTATGAATTATTGATATTGGTCACGTGTTCAAGAAGTGTCAAGTCTTGTAAGTTTCATGCAATCGAGTCTTGGGGGTACTTGTACCCAATAATTTAGTTGTATGCCTAGAGCCAGTGTCAGTTTTCACAATACTCTCAGCCAAGCCATGATCATTAGAATTCAATTAGTTACATAACTTAGGAAAACTCAGTAATCTCAGTACCCTCGGTAATCTCAGTCAGTTATCAGATCTTAGTAGTATTCCGTCAGTCAATAGAAAGTTAATGAACTCTGTTCAAATCAACTAAACAATACTATCAATAATAGTTCAGTTCAGTTTAAATCAGTTCAATGTCTTTTCAGTTGGGAGTAGGATTCAACACCGAGTGAACCCAAGGATGGAGACTCACCTGTTAGACAGTACAAGGTGTGATCCTTAGAAGCAATCCTTGCATTCCAGAAATATGTAGCCAGTGTAGGTTGAGATGTACCCTACATGTTTAGGGATTTTACACCTCATCCAAGTTTTTCTACTAGGAGGGGTTGACGAAAAAACTCCCTGTCAGAGAGGGTTTACTCACAACTTGTCTTTACCCATGGCACGATACTGATACCCTTCCAGCTGGGGTTACAGGTTGAACCCCACCAGTTCAGTTTTGGGGCATGTCGGTTAGATTATTACCTCCCACAGTCTCAGTTTTAGATCCAATCTCAGTAATAAAACTTAGTATATTTCTATAGTTTTAGGACTGTCAAATACAATCACTTAGCTCAGTACAGAACTCAGCTAGTTCCATTGGAATCAAGACTACCAGACAGAGTCACCCAGTTAATAGTATATTAATTATATGAACCTCATGTTATCAATATCTTTTTCATGACTGTTAGATACAATCAATCAGACCAGTTCTTCATAATCAGAACTATCACTAATAGTCATTCCTTTATCAGTAATATGACATCAGTTCCTCAGTACTCAATAGACTTAGTCATTCATTATCTCAGTATCAGTACTCAGATATCAGGAAATCCATGTTATCAGAATTCATGAGTCAGTGTTATCACTATCTTAGTTACAGTTACATATTCATGCATGTATTCTTATATTTATGTTATTCAGCCAGTTAGTATTGTTCATGCATATGAATCCCATGCATTTAGACTACTTCACTTGCTTACCATAGGTTCAGAAGCACGAGCTCTAGAGCATTCTTAGTAGGTCAGATCCAATCCGCAGCAGTAGACTTAGCAGTGAGTCCTCATCATTCAAGGATGTTATTATTTAATTATTTCATTCTTTTAGTACTTAGTTTATCTCAGTAGATAGAGTTAGTTGGTGGATTATCCTATCAACTCTTTATTCAGAAAGTTTAGTTTTTAAGACTTTCAGACTACGACATATTTCAGTTCTGGATATTGTGATACCTCATTACAGACAATGTTTTATATTCAGTATTAGTTTAGTTTTGAACCTTATGGCCTTACAACTTATATTCTATATATTTACAGTATATTATTTAGTGCTTGGTTATAGATATCAGTCATGGGTTAGCTTGTGGTCCTTCGAGGTTATGAGCACCGTGTAGTGATACGGGTACCAAATTTGGGCCGTTACAGTTATTTACTTTATAGGTAGTTGGGATGATCACTTACCTTTGATTGAGTTTGCCTATAACAATAATTATCACTCCAGTATTTAGATGGCTTTGTTTGAGGATATTTAGAGAAGGGGATACAGATTTCCTATTAGTTGGTTTGAGGCATGTGAAGCTTCTTTGATAGGGATAGATGAATTACTTGATGTGATAGAGAAAGTTTAGTTAATTCAGGAGAGGCTGATGACAACCCAAATATGTCAGAAATCCTATACAGATATGAGAAGAAGAGATCTTGAGTTTTAGGTTGGTAATTTAGTTTATTTGAAAATCTCACCCATGAAGGAAGTGAAGAGATTTGGCAAGAAGGGAAAGATCAGTCCCCAATATATTAGTATGTTTAGAATCTTGATTCATTTTTAAAAGGTCGCTTATGAGATTATATTGCCAGCAGTTTTAGCATTAGTACATCCAGTGTTTCTTGTTTCCATGTTGAAGAAGTGTATTATTGATTTAATTGTTGCTTTTACATTAGAAATCATGGATGTTCAGGATAATCTTTCTTACAAAGATGACCCAGTTGAGATCCTTAAAAATCAAATTCGTAGACTAAGGAACAAAAAAGTTCCCTCGGTCAAAGCTCTTTAGCGGAATCAGTTCATTGAGGGATCCATTTAGTAAGCTGAAGTAGATATGTGAACCAAGTACCCTCACCTTTTCTCTGCGAACTCAAATTCATCTTGAGGTAATAATTTTCTTTAGATTGAATCTCTTCCATTCTCAGTTTTAATTATGTAATCCATTTTTTGTCATTACGTACATTCAGTTATATTCATGTATCTTGTTTCAAACTCAGTTATGTAATCATGTTTCCAGTCATACATATTCAGTATATGATATCAGTTACTTTAGTACTCTCAGCTAAACCAGTCTCATTCGAGGATGAATATTCCCAAGAGAGTGATATTGTAATACCCTTTGAAAGTCTTAGCTTATTTCATCTCTCAATTACATGTTTAAGGGTTCTAAGACTTGAAATTTTTTACTAATTTTAGGGACTTAGTAATTTCCAATACCCCTAAACTTTGATGATTTAGTTTTAGACCTCCCTACCTTGGTACGTTAATTTGTAAGTTGATTCATCATCGGGGTTGTTCAAAGTGTGTCTCAGATGAGTTTCAAAATTTTCATACGAGTGTAGGGGTATGTTTGAATCACTAAAATAGTAGAAGCACCAAGATTATCCTACTCTTTGCCCTTCAGTGCACTGCTATAAGGCACACATCACCCCCTCCAGTACACCGCTCTAAGCCCGTGTCGCCCCCTCCATTCTGGTGCTCCCGAGCCTGCGTTACCCCCTCTATTTTTTGTCCAACTTTTCTTCCTTATTATTTAAGGGTATTTGGGTCTTTTTCCTTCACCTAATTGGTCCATAACACAAGATTGGGGATACCAAAGAGTATTATTTTCTATATTAATCTCAAATTCCCTCAAAAGAATCCTCATTTTGCTCAAGAACAAACCCTAAACCTTTCTCAACCAATAAAGGAATTCAAGCTTCAAATCTTAAAAATTCTCATGAATCTTCACAAATTCATCCAGGGAGGTATGTGTGATTTTCATTCAGGGTTTCTTTTACCCATGGAGTCCAAGAATCTATTTTTGGTTTTAAATTATGAGTTTTTCATGTATAAGTTGAAATATCTCCATGAATCTCTTGTTAATTCAATTACAAGTTATGGTTACAAGTATTTTAAAGTAGAATAAACCGTATCATGTTTGAGTATTGGAATATGCATGCCATGCTCAATTGGTTTCAGGATGGATCATCAAGTTACGAGTTTAGCCATTAAATCTTGTTATTTCTTCATGTTTAAGATATACTCATGTTTAAGTGTAAGATCTTCACATGTTTTGATGAGATGGCATGTTTGGGTCTTTGAACCATAATCACGTATTACTGTATTTAAAGTTTTATATCGCATACTTATGTTCATTCAGTGTTGGTGGGATATGAACACCCGATATCTATGTGTTTTATATGAATTTAGCTTTTCAAGTGTCTAGACAATTAATTCATGACTCTTATCAGTACACTTTGATGTTTATGATCATGATGAGTACTATCAGTTATGTAATAATGTTCAGTCTAGTTCTGTGCATTCTAGTATCAGTGTTAGTTCAGTTAAGAGTAGATTTTATAACTAAGCAAACTCAGGGATAAGGGATCACATGATAGTAGAGGGTGTGACCCTTAGTAGTAATCCTCGAGTTACAGAACTACATAGCAGCATTGATTAGAGATTTCTACCTGGCAATTGAGGGTTGACTAAGTGTCTACCAGCCAGTTGAGGGTGACACATATCTTATTAGAGAACCTGCCAGTTGAGGGTGACTCACTAGTCCATTGGGACACCAGTTTAGTGGATCTACACAACTAGTGTTAGTACTCGTGGCATAGTATTGACACCCTTCCAACTGGGGTCACTTTAGGTTTTCCTGACCAAAGCATACAAATTCTAAGTTATTTAGTTATCAAATTTTAGTCTTTATATTTATAGATTATTCCATATATATGTTTAAGCTAGGTCTTGCATTCTCAGATATTACAGTTTTTATGCATTTATGTTAAGTAATCTCATGTTATTCAGTTAGTCCTTACTTCCTATGAATATCACCTCATGTACATCAACCTATCCTTATCTCATATACCCATACATTTAAAGTACTGACCGCATACTCTTATTTGTGCTATGATGTATTATATCGTAAGTTTGGATGTATAGATTCCCGACCAGAGTTAGATACTCAGCGTAATCTAGTAACCATAGAGGTGAATCCTCATCCATCGAGGACATAATATGTTTATTTAGTTATTTTAATATTTCATCTTATTCAATTAGTCGGAGTTAGTTAGGAGTCTGTCCCATCAATTCCTCAGTCAGCCTAGAGGCTTTCAGACATTCAGACAATCAGTTAGTTACTTTTAGTTCTTATCAGTTGTTTCAGACATTCAATATTTCTCATTTCAGTATTTGGATATACATTACCTTCTCAGTTTATCTTCTACACATGGGTTATGTTTATATTTTATTTAGATGTCACAGTAGGTACCAGTTAATGGGTTAGCTTGTGGTCACTTATGACTGTATGTACCCTTGTCGTGACTAAGGGGTAGCCTCAAGTCGTGAAAACCAACTCTCAAATAATATTTATAAAATTAATTTAAACTATATAAGTGTCATATGCTCATGGTGTATGTGTGTGGTTGGTGGTCTTGTATTTATTGTAGTTAAGATCGAAAAATAGGTTGTTATCATTTGCTTAATAGTTTGCCTAGACTTAATTGAGCCTAAGGATATTAGAGAGTTTTGTTAAACCACACTAGTAGAACAAGGCTCCATAGTTTCTAAGTACCTGAAAATATGGGTTAACAATGGCCAAGAACCTTGGGGTATTAACATCTTGGATCTCATATGTATTTATATAATGAGGTTTGACTTGATGGCTCAGTGGATTAATGGTGATTAGGATTTATTTTTACAAGGATAGCAAAATTTATGTTTTTTAAGGAAAGAGTATGATAAGGATCCTTTGGTTAAATAACCCTTATATTATATGTTTTCTATCTGGATATTTACACTATGTTTGTGTGATTTAATTCATGTCAACTGATGCTTACCAGTATATGTTATCATATTGATTCTACTCATTTTATAACTTTTCTGGCGTATAGTCTGGTTGCAGGATCAGTAGTCCTTTTATGCTTGACATGCTAAGGATCTCCTGCAGCTTCTGTTATTGTCCATATGGTAAAAGATAAGGCATGTATACAATTTGCACTTTCTCTTAGTAGCTTTGTAAGTGTTTAGAAAAGTTCCTTGGGGTCAAGGTTTTTTATTTTTATTTATAATTTTATAAATTGGATGTTATAAATGAAATATTTTATTATCTTTTTATTGATTTCAATTTCATATAGGATGTGAGGGTTCTCCTATCTAAGTGGATTAAAATAGGTGCCTGCATAATTTGACTAGTTAGGTCGTGATAAGTTTCTATTAGATCCAAGATTATCAATCTCCCAGTATAAGAGTAAATGTCTAGTAGTCTCATGTAATGGTGTGCTTACGTCCATATATAGTCCTTGTGGATTTATAAGGCATTCTAGGAAATTGTTTCACTTTATTCTATCTTTTCGTGTGGTATATATGCTTGCTTATATGAGTTAAGTCTAATTGGTATCTCCTAATTCTAATTGATATCTTTACAAGGTATAAGTATATTATTTGTCTCTGGTAGAAATGACACAAGAAAGGTGTAACACGTTCCAAATTTCGAGCATTTTTTTTGGACCTCCCATATTTGAAATGTTGATTTTTTTTACTTAAATTATGTTTAGTCATGGGAATAGGGTGTCCCAAAAGAGTTTTGGAATTTTTGGATGGGGTTTAGGGCAATTTTGGACCATGGAGGCGATGATCCTCCATGATATTGATGTATAACAGAGGTTACACTCCGTGATAGCAAGCATGACTAGAAGGATAATCTAGACGTTTAGTAGTGTGGCACAAAGGTTATCCTCCGAGATAAGGTCTGTGCCATGTCGCTATGTAAAATCCATGGAGTTCTTGCTTATTTACTTGGAATGAGGGGTATTGGGAGTCTTTTCACCTATGTACAACACTTAAGCATAATATTGCCTATTCATTTTTGTTTTAAGAGATTAAAATCCCCGATTCCACTCTAAAACTCAAAAATCCAAGGGAGCCAAAGGATATCATCGTGCATTCATCTTTAGGGTTTCAAGCTCTAAATTACTTTCCAATTCTCATATGTCTAAGGCACATACCTATTTCCCTATACTTGTATTTTATTAATGGCATGAAAATTTGTTTATTATTTATGGTTTTGATGTTGGGTTTAGAATTATGAGTTGAGGGTTTTGGATATCAATTGTTTGAATGGTTTTCCATGTTTACTATTGATTTATTATGCATGAATTTTTAGTTTATACAAACATTAGGGTTTGGATATTATCTTTTAAACTAATGCATTGCTTAAATGGAAAAATAGTTAAGGATGATTTTGAAAACCTTGTGGGGTTCAATGGAATTCCCCAAGTTGATTTTAATAATAGAGTTTGGGGTACAAGGATTACTCAAGGTAATGGTTTAATTTCATTTGCTTTAAAACTATAGTCGATATGATGAAACCACTTAATGATGACTCAATAATTGACTCCTGGAATCAGTGTATAGGTTATTTGTTTAATATTTTAATAAGGTCTTAAAGGGGGCTGTGTAGCTAAGATCTAAAGGTGGTTGTCTTGGGGGGACTAATACTGGAAACTCACATTTATCGATGTAAGCGTTGGTCTAGATAACCATTTGCTAATGTCAAACTAGGTATATTTGTATTATGGTTGGCGAAGGGTACGTCTAAAGCACTGTTCTTCTATGGTAACTCCAGTTCATATGGCTAACACGCACTGTGTCTCTTGCAATAGGGGGAGCTGACCCCATATAGCCCATGGGTGCCAATTTAAGATGGCCAAGATACACAATCTATGTTATGGTTATAAAGTTCATGCTAAGCCCTGTTCCCTTTCCCTACATATCATATATATATAGGTATTTCCTATGATGTTGTGAACTAGTATTAATTGTTTTTGTTCTATGGTTCTTGGATTTATTTTATCCCTTATCACTTAGTTACATGTTATCGCTCCAATCGCTAACCACCTTCAGATGTTATATCCCTATGTGATGCAGGAATTTTCCAAACTTCTACTCTTCCTGCACAGTGACTAGGTGATTGTGGGATAAGTCATGAGTAAGACTAAAGTGGTGAGCTTCCATTCTTTTGAAGACCCCATTTCATGGATTTCCTTATGTATTGACTCTTTTTTTTTAATTTACTTTTTGGTATAGTCAGGGGTATGTCCCAATAAGACTATCTTTTGTTTTGTTAGAAGTTTGTAGGACATTATTGTGGACATGGGTATTGGAAATGGTTATTGGTATTGGTTATTAGTTGGTTTCATTTCTAGGTGTACTAGGTTCAAGTTGGCTAGGTTTAGAGGGTGGTCTTCAGTCCTCAGTGGACTTGAGATACCCTTCACGTCCACACCCTAGTTTAGGTCATAACAAAGTTGGTATCAGAGGCTAGGTTCAAGTTTAATTGGTGGTCCATGAAGCCATGTCAAGTAGATTCTCTTTTATGGATGTGTAGTATGAAACACTTTTCTACGAGGAATTTAGGACTATTACCCTTCCTTGATGTCTTATTTTTGGGCTATTGAGTCTAAGGTCTTGAATTTCTCTTACTCTCGTTTATTTTCCTTTTAGATCATGCCACCCAGATGATCTAAAGTGCATGGAAACTTATCTATCCTTCCTGTGGACAATGTGGGCCGATCTCATCAAACTTATGGGTTACAAACTCTGTCAAGGGTCGTTGCTTCTGATTTCCCTTATAGAGTTCTACTTATCTCCACTTATCCTTTTCCAGCTGGTGGCACTCGTAGTCAATCACATCAGGGAGATATTACTAATGTAGAGTTTTACCAATCCATTCAACTGTTGACCTAATTGATCATATCTCGGTCACATCAGATAGGTTCTACTGGTATTGCTGGGAGTTCATCTAAGGCCACTAAAGTTGTCCATTTAATGAGGTTAAGACCTTAAATATTTAATGGTTCTAAGGTTGAGGAGGATCCTTAAGGTTTTATAGATGAGATGGAGAGGATCTTTGGGTTATGTATGCTATTGATATGGATGGTATGCAATTTTCTTCTTATTAGTTGAAGGAAGTAGCATATCAATGGTATGAATAGTGGGAGTATCTTATGGGTGATAATGCTGAGTTCTCTTTATAGGAAGATTTCTCTAATGCTTTTCTTTATCGTTTCTTTGCTTGGGAGTTAAGGAATGCAAAAGTTGAGGAGTTTGTGAACTTTAAGCAAGGTAGGATGGCAGTTAAAGAATATGCCTTGAAGCTCTACTAATTTTCGTGATATGCTCTAGAGCTAGTGTCTAGCTTGAGGCAAGAATAAGGAAATTTTCTTTTGGGTTATCCCTTGAGTTGATTTTAAAGAGTAAGGGTGCCTTGTTTAACAAGTATATATAGACATATCTAGACTTATGGTGAATATGCAACAAGAGGAAGAAGAGAAGAAGAAGCAAGTAGCTAAGGGCGAGAGGTAGAGTAAGAAGTTTCAGTATTCAAATTAGGGTTAAGGTCAACAGTAGAGTGTTAGGGATGGTAAAAAATTGTCTAAGAAGAGGTGGGGAAATTTTGATTCTTATTTAATGGCTAGTGCACCTTATCTAAAGTAGTCCATATATTATCGTTTTAAGTATGGTAATGGTTCAAGGGCATAGGGTGCCTAATCTCATGATAGTAGGTCCCAGTCATCTTTATCATATCCCTCATGCAGAGTTTGTGGTTAGTTGCATCATGGTTTTTATGATGAGAAAAGGAACTAATGTTTACATTGTGTTCAGTCGGGACATATATTGAAGGATTTCCCTTTGGACAAGGTCACTACGGGGGCTAATAAGGTTCTGATTGCCACATCATTAGATCCTGTACCAAAGGGTGCCACATATAGTACTGGCACCTGTCGAAATTTCTTGTATGCTCTTATGACTCGTCAGGAGTCTGAGGCATCTCCTGATATTGTCACTGGTATGGTAAAACTCTTCTGTCATAATGTGTACTGTTTACTTTTTTTGGGTTATACCTTTATGCTACCTTATTTATGGTTGTGCATTTTGGTTTTGGTCCCGAGTATATTTTGGAACCCTTTTCTATTTCTACCCCAGTGGATGACACCATGGTTGCTAGAAGGGTCTATATGGGTTGTGTGGTATGCATTGGTGGTAGAGAAACTTTGGTGGATTTATTGAATTAGATATGCTAGATTTTGATATCATCTTGGGGATGGATTGGTTGCATATGTACTATGCCTCCTTAGACTGTCGAGCACATAAGGTCATTTTCAAATTTCTTATTGATCCAATTATTGAGTGGGAGTAGAGTTCCCTAATATCTAAGGGAAGGTTCATAACATATCTTAGAACACGAAAATAATTTCCAAGGGGTTTCTTTATTATTTGGACTGAATTAAAGATTCTAACTCGGAGGGTCCATTATTCTTTATTACCCGTGTTAAGGAATTTCATGAGGTTTTCCCTGATAATCTTTGGGCATTCCTCCCGATATGGTAATTAAGTTTGGGATAGATCTTCTTTAGGACACTCAACATATCTCTAACCCTTCTTAAAGAATAGCTCCAACTGAGTTGAAAGACCTTAAGGAGCAATTGAAATATCTTCATGAATAAGAAGGATGGTTCTCTTTGGATATGTATTGATTACAATCAGTTGAATAATGCGATGGTGAATAATAAGTATGCACTTCCTAGGATTGATGACATGTTTGACCAACTTTAGGGTGCTAAGTATTTCTCTAAGATTAAACTTCAGTCGGGTTATCATTAGTTAAAGATTAGGGAGGAGGATATCCCTATTACTATTTTATATACCCGGTATGGACATTTTAAGTTCCTAGTCATGTCTTTTGGGTTGACTAATGCCCCATCGGCATTTATAGATCTCATTAAATGTTTATTCCTTTAGTTTTTAGACTTGTTCATGATTGTTTTTATATATGATATTTTGGTATATTAGAAGAGTGAGGTGGATTATGCCAACCACCTTCGTGTTATGTTGCAGTCCCTAAAAGATCAATGTTTGTATGCTAAGTTTTTGAAGTATGAATTTTGGTTGAATGTTGTTACTTTTTTAAGTCATATTATTTCTAGTGGAAGTATCATTGTAGATCCACAAAAAGTTGTGGTGGTTAAGAAGCAACCTAGAACCATAACTCCAACCGATATGTGGAGCTTCTAGGGTTTACCTAGTTATTATAGGAGGTTTGGGGAGAGATTCTTGTTGATTTCTACATTTTTTACTAAGTTAACTCAAAAGGAGGTAAAGTTCTTGTGGTCCGATTCTTGTAAGGGGAGTTTTGAGAAGTTAGAAAATAAATTGAATTCTACTTTGATTTTGACCCAACCCAAGGGTAAAGTTGTCTTAGTGGTTTATTGTGATGCTTATTGTGTGGGACTTGGTTTTGTGTTAATACAACATGGCAAGGTGGTAGAATATGCGTCTAGGCAATTGAAAGTTCATGAGAGTAATTACCTGACTCATGATTTGGTGTTTCTAGTTGTGGTATTTGTATTGAAGTTTTGGCGACACTATCTATATGGGGTCCATTTTGACATTTATTAAGATCATAAGATCCTGCAAAATGTATTCACATAGACGGAGATAAATCTCAATCAATAGAGATGGCTTGAGTTGCTTAAGGACTATGATATGAGTCTCAACTATCACATAGGCATGGCTAACATGGTTGTTAATTCTCCTACCATGTTATCAATGGGGAGCCTGTCTCACGTAAAAGAAGAGAAAAAGGACTTTGCAAAGGATATTCACAATTTGGCTAATTTTGGAGTTCATCTCTTAGATTTTGAGGATGGTGTGTTTGTGCAAAGGGTGGTAAAGTCATCTCTTGGCGCTGATGTGAAAGAGAAGTAGGTGTTGGATCCTATCTTGATACAAATCAAGGATGGTGTGGCTAAGCAGAAGGTTATGGATTTTGAGATTGGTGGTGATGGTATCTTGAGGTACCGATGAAGGTTGTGAGTTCTCAATGATGATGTGATGCGAGGTACAATTTTGTTAAATCTCATGAGTCACGTTATTTAGTTCATCCTAGTTTAACAAAGATGTATTATAACCTTAATGATATTTATTGGTTCTATAACATGTAAAGGGATATGCCTAATTTTGTGGCTAAGTGCATGGTGTGTCAACAAGTGAAGGTGGAGAACTTGAGGCTCAGTGGGTTATCTAAAGATTTGAGTTGCCAATGTGGAAGTAGGAAGTGATTTATATGGATTTCATTACTGGTCTTTTGCGGTCTCGAAACCAATTTGATTCTATTTGGGTCATCATTGATAAGATGACTAAGTCTGCTCACTTCCTTCCGGTGAGGACTAATTATTGCGCTGAGGACTATGCAGGGTTGTTTATTTAGGAGATTGTGAAGCTATATGGTACACCCATTTCTATCATTTCAAAATGTGGTACTCAGTTCTCATCTTATTTTTTGCGGTCGTTCCAGTGAGGTTTGGGCACTAAGGTAACTCTTAATAACGCTTTCCACCCACAGACGGATGGCCAAGCAGAAAGGACCATTTAGACCTTTGAAGAAATTCTTTGAGATTGTGTAATTGACTTTGGATGATGTTGGGTTAACTGTTTGCCTCTTCTAGAGTTTGTATATAGTCATAGCTATCACTCTAGCATTAGTATGGCTTAGTTTAAGGCAATGTATGTTAAAAGGTATAGATCTCCTATTGTGTGTTCGAATATGGTGAGACAAGGTTGTTCGGTTCTGATTTGGTTCATCAAGTTATGGAGAAGATGAAGGTGATTCGGGATAGGCATAGGACTTCCCAAAGTCTCCAAAAGTCTTGTTCGGACGTGAGGAAAAGATAGTTGAAGTTTGATGTGAATGATTGGATGTTCTTAAAGGTGTCTACCATGAAGGTAGGGATGCAATTATGGAAGAAGAGGAAGATCAATCCCCATTATGTTGGCCCCTATTTGATTTTGAAGTGAGTGTGGAATGTTGCCTATGTGATAGAATTTCCTGCAAGTTTGGGTTCTATTCACCCGGTGTTTCATGTGTCTATGTTGAAGAAGTGTGTGAGTGATCCTTACTTGGTGGTGCCTATTGAGAGTGTTGGTATTTTGGATTCCCTGTCAAACGGGGAGGTCCTGATAGAGATCTTAGATATTTAAGTTCGTAGATTAAGGAATAAAGATGTAACTTCAGTAAAGGTACTTTGGAGGAACCATAAGGTGGAAGAAGCCACTTTGGAAATGGAGGAAGATATGAAGGCTAAGTTCCTAGTCATGTTGCATGCTTCGGGCGAAGGCACTTATGGTATGAATTCTATTTAACCTTTTTTACAATCTATTTTTATCATTTGATTCTTTTGTAATATTGTTATTCTTGTGAGAAAAGTGTCCTAGGTCATCATTAGGGGATGAATTATACTTGGGGGGTGGGGATAATGGAATATGCTCTAAATTTTGAGCATTTTATTTTGTCCCCTCTCGTGTTCGAAATGTCAAATTTTGACTTAAATTGTGTTTAGGCATGTGAATAGGGTGTCTCGGGAGAATTCCAGAATTTTCAAATGGAGTTTGGGGCGATTTTGGACCACGGAGACAGTGAGCCTCCTCGATATCGCTGTGTCATAGAAACTCCGCAATAGCCAGCATGACGCAGAGGATAATGTATGCATTTAGCAGCATCACACAAAGGTTAGCCTCCAATATAAGGTCCATACCACGTTGCTATGTAAGATCTATGTAGTTTTTGCTTTATGTACTTCTGATGAGGGTTAATTGGGATCTTTTAACCCATGTACAACCCTTAATCATAATAAAGCCTATTCCTTTCAATTTTAAGAGATTAAAATATTAAATTCCACTCTCAAACTCACAAATCCCAAGATAGCCTAAGGATTTCATCTTACGTTCATTTTTCAGGTTTAATGCTCTGAATTACTTTCCTATTCTTATGTGTCTAAGGCATTGACCTATTTCTCTATACTTCTATTTTTTTAATGGCTGGAAAATTGGTTTATTATTCTTGGTTTTGGTGTTGGATTTTGAACTATGGGTTGAGGATTTTGGATATAAATTGTTTGAATGGTTTTCCATGGATTCTCTTGATTCATTCAGCAAAAATTGTTGGTTTATACACACATTGTGGTGTATGGGGATGGTGAATGAATTTAGGATTACAATGGATTCCTTAAATAATTTGTTTTGGTATGGAAATTGATAATAAACTTGATCCACTTGCATTATTGGTTTTGGAATGTGAATTTTCATTTTGCCTGGCTATTCTCTTTGAAACTAAAGCATTGCATAAATGGTAAAATTGTTGATGATGGTTTTGAAAAACTTTTGAGGTACAATAGAATACCCCATGTTTATATTTATAATGGAGTCTAGGGTACAAGGATTCCTCAAGGTAATGGCTTAATGATATTTTCTTGCAAGCTATAGCAGTATTATGATACCACTTAATAATGCCTCAATAAATGACTCTTGGAATCGGTGATTGTGTTATGTGTTAAATATTTTAAAATGGGCTTAAATAGGGTTGTGTAGCTAAGCCGTAAAGGCGGATGTCCTAGGGGGCTGATATTGGAAACTCATATTGTCAACGTGAGGGTTGGTCTAGATAACCGTGTACTTATGTTACACTAGGTATATTTGTATCATAGTTGGCAAAGGCTACATCAAAATCCCCGGCCTTCTTTGGTACCTCAAGTTCGTGCAACTAACACACACTAGGGCCCTTTTAGTAGTTTGTCGGTGTAGGATAGTCAAGCTACACATTCTAGGTTAATGTTTTAAAGTTCATGCTAAGCCTTGTCCCCTTTCCAAAAATGTGATAAATATATATAGGTATGGCATATGATGTTTCACACTAGTTTTAATGGTTTTTGTATTATGTTTCATGGCATTACTTGATCCATTATCCCTGAGTTACATGCTAACTCACCAATAGCTAATCATTTTCAAACATTGTATGACCAGGCGATGCAAGAATTAACCATGCTTTTACTCCTCCTGTATAGTTACTAGGTGATCGTGGGATAGCTCATGAATAAGAATGAAGTGGTGAGCTTCCATCCTTTGGAAGACCCCATTTCATGCTTTGGGTTTCCTTATGTATTGACTTTTTATTTTTGATTTTCTTTTTGCTATGGTCAGGGGTATGTCCGAACCAAACTATCTTTTGTTTTATTAGAGGATTTATTGGACATTACGGTGGACATTGTTATTATGGTTGGTTATCAGTTTTGGTTATTGGTTGTTTTTTTTGTTGTTATTGATCTAACATAGATTTTTTGAGCTTTCTTATCATATCTTGTTTTATTTTGCAATTCATCCGCTACTAGGTGTACTTGGTTCTTCTTAACTAGGTTTAGGGGGTGGTCTCTAGTCTTTGGTGGACTTGAGATACCCTTCACGGCCAGGTCATGGTTCAGGTAGTGACACAAGGGAGTTGGAATCGGGAAGGTTCTAATAGGCATTTGTCCATAGAGTCTATGTAATCGTATTGATAGATGGGTAAAGATTGTCAGTGAGGCAATTAAGGAACTCTGGTTATACAAAAGGAAACTAAAACTGAATACATCAACTCTGAATTTTTGTCTTTGAAGCCTCTACTAAAACTGACTATGGGTAGTCGGTACATAACCCTGACTATCTCTAATTAATAAAAATAAATTACTAACTACAAACTAATTTGAGTCCTTGGATTAAGAGAACTCATCACCTGCTATCTGGAAGCTGCGAACAACCTGATCATAATTTTATGGACTACAACTTATACCTACATTATGAAATAATGTACCCACATAGACATATATGTGGTCAGCACTTACAGAATGTACTAAGTATGTGGGGGTGAATGCAATAAGTAAAATTAATATATATGTCATAATCATAAAAACATGCATGCTAAGTGTAAATAGGATAACCTTGATCATGAATAAAACTGAAAACTGAAATAACATAAGCATAAATCAAAAGAAAATATCTAATTGAAGCTTGTGAGTAATTACACCTAGTTTCTAAAACTTTCTTTTATATAGGAGATTCTTATAACAGGCATAAACCATGTGAGCTAGCATGGAGTCCAATGTCTTACCCATGATAATGACGGTTGTACTATACCTTGCCATCGGTAAAGAACCTTACTTGGGTGGTCACCTATACATATCCTTTTGGACAAGCTGAATAATATACGACATGTCTGTTATGACAAAATACGTGCTCTTTTAGACAAGTTGATTAAAAACCTATGGTAGCATATATTTTCTGGGAAATACGATGCGCTAAACCCACATTCTTATCTTGGTGCTAAATACTACCACCAAAAATATGTATTCTTATGCTCATACATATGAAATTCACCTTAAAATAGCATGTAGGTTTATTAAACTAAAAACCAACTATGCTTCTCTTGCTTAAGTCATACTCATAAAGAAACTTGTGTATTTTATGTCTTATCTGAGATCATAAGATCAAAACTAAAACTTTCATCATGTTGTAATACTTTGAACTTTTGAATACTTAGATCATCATCCTACAATCACAAACCTCTTGTAATACATTGCAACAAAAACTAGTAAGATTGAACTTAAAACTGAGTAAATTATGCTAAATGTGATATACTTTTTTTCAACTAATGGAAATTCAGGTAAAAATCCAAAAAGCATTTCATAGGATCAATTTCATGTGGACCAAAGACCACCCCCAACACCTAACTAAGTAAACACAACATTCTCAATGTTGGCTGAATTCCAAACATAGAACAAGATCGATTCAAGAACAATTAATACTTGTATGATCAACAACCAACCACCGTCCAAAACAATCGTCCAACACATACCATGTCCACAGTAATCCAACAAATCCATTTAGAGACGAACAAAAATTATATATTAATAAAGTGTCAGGACATATCCCGCACTATAGCCATAAATAAGCCTAAACAGTCTAAATCATAAGAGATCAAAATATGAAATGTAGTCTTCCGATCTATGAAAGCTTACAACTTCATTGTCAAATCACGAGGTGATCCCAAATCATAATCCCAAATCATAATCACTGAGCAGGATAAGTCGAAGTATGGCTAGTTTCTACATCGTGTGGGGATATAGTGTCCAAGATGGTTAATGTTTGGAGAGATAGCATGTATCATAGGGATATGGGATAAAATAATATCATAACCGACATTTTAAAATCATTTGAGAATCAATGCACAACATCCAATGTACATACATACATACATATATCATATTTTGGGATAGGGAACAAGGCTTAACATGCGTTTAAAAACCTTAGTCTAGATTGTGTAGCTCAACTGTCATAACATACAAGGATACCACAAGCTATATGGGACCAACTCCCCCCAACTGGTAAGGCCATAATGCATGTGGCCGCATGAACCAAAGAGTAAGCATTGCATTATGAGGGACTCGAACCTCCTTGAATATCAAGGTGACAGGAGCACCAAATTATGTAATAAGATATGGGGGACTCAAACTTCCCAATCATATAATAATAATAAGGGGACTTGAAACACCTGATCATATAGACCCCCGCATCGGTGACAACGGTTTCTAGTTTTGGTCTCTCGGACCTCCACTTTCACAACTTGGATACACGACCCTCTTTAAAGATAAATTAAAATAATTATCACACAATCCCATTCATTGAACCACAATACACATTTTGGCATATATTGTTGCTATTTTCATAGCAAATACACTTGCAAAGTAACATAAACATGCTAAAATAATTTCATTACTTGGTTAATTTACAACTTCTCTTGGCTCAATTATGAAATATCTTTTGAAAACACCAACCCACAAGGTTCAAATTCAATCTCTAATGCAATAGTTGAAGAATAGTTAAATTTCATATTTCTCATAACTAGTAACAATTTCATAGTATGGGGTTGGGGTCACAACTACTTCAAAAGTCATAAGTTTTAGAAATAAAAATCCCTTAGTTTATTAACCATAACAATGCACCCAGAAGTTCAAAACCATAGTTAAAACATGAGTAATTCATAATAAAACCATCGGAAAATAATTAATTGACTATTTATGTCAAAACACTCAACCATGTCATAACCGTTACTTTTAATCATGTAAATAACAATGTTCTTTCATTAAATAGAGATACTAATTTTAAGGGTAGAGTCACATGCCTGAAATATCAATTTTCAAGGAGAGAATTTAACTCTAGAGCCCTTGGATGATCTACCTCTTGGAAACCACAAGTATTCAGGCTGGAGAGGATGAGTGAATCTTTTGAATTGTTTAGTAAGTTATGAATAAGGAATAACCTCTATAAATTGCCTAATGAAGGTGGGGTCTTGATTAGATAAGAGGGGAATCATCCAAAGTGACCTTTAATAAAAAGCTGAAAAAGTGTTGCCATTGACTACGGGTCAACAGTTGACACGTAGCCACTCCTTATGACTTATCACCATGATTCATAACTAAGATAGTCTCTAGGATCCCCACCCACTGTTTTCCCTAAGACTCAACTAGTACCACTCGCGATGAGACCCTGCGACTTGTAGGGTTTAGAGGTAGTCAACATAGAACCAAATTAGGTAAACACTAGACATTCTATTATTTACACCTAACGACCATAGAAAATCCTTATGGATCATTGTGAGCCACTCGTACTTAGAGCAGAACTTAGCCACTTAATTTATGATTTGGTTATGATTGAGTCCATAGGACGTGTTAAGACTCTCTATAACTTATACACCCAAGTCGTACTTAGGATAATAATTCAAGAACCATTCACTGGTCACCTTATGAATAGGGTCACTTGTCCATTCAAGACATATTATGACTCATTAGGTGAGTAGTTACTATAACATATAGCTCAGAACTCAGATAATTTTGGAGGACCAAAACCCGGGGTGTTATATACTCCCCCCATAGGATCATTTATACTCGAATGATAGGACAAGGCATTTATTACCAATATTTGACACCACATACCACTAATCTTACCTTTAGCAAAGAACGAAAATCAAAGATGTCAAGGAAATGACCATTTTCTTTAACAAAATCTAAAAATAAAGGCATCAACAATACACATACCTAAAGCATGATTATTTGGATCAGGAAATAAGAAAGTATACATGGTCTTTATGTCCTCTTTGGATTTCCAAGTAGCTTCCTTAACCTCTTGGTTCTACTAAAGAAACTTTAGCGAAGCGACGTCCTTAGTCTACAACTGACAGACTTGTCTATCCAAAATCTTAATTGGGACTTCCTGATAAGACAAGGAATCCGAAATACCCACCTTTTCCATAGGAAAAATCATCAAAATATCACACACATACTTTCTCAACATCAAAACATAAAACAATGGGTGAATAGAACCCATAGTAGAAGGTAAGTCTAACTCACAAGCAATATTACCAACCCTTATTACAAACAATTACGGATCAACATAATGGGGGCTGAGCTTCCCATTCTTCCCAAACTGCATCACTACCTTCATAAGAGACACCTTTAGGAAAACCCAATCTTCTATATTAAATTCCAATTCTCTTTACCTCACATTCGGATAGGACTTTTTGTGACTTTCGATAGTCATAAGACTATCCCAAATTATCTTTCCCTTTTCAATCTCTTGGAAAACCAAATTCAAGCCTAATATCTCAACCTCACAAACTTCAAACCACCAGATAAGAGATCTATATCTCCTACCATACAAGGCCTCAAAAGGTGTCATACCAATGCTATAGTGATAATTTTTGTTGTACGCAAACTCTTTAAGTGGAAAACTATCAACCCAACTACCACTATAGTCAATAATACATGCCTAAAGCATATCTGCCAAATCCCGAATCATCTTTTGTTCTTCCCCATTAGTTTTTCAGTGGAAAAGGGTGCTAAGGGTCTCCTAGTTTCTAAACCTCTCTAAAATGAGATCCAAAAGTGAGATGAGAACTGAGTACCTTGATTAGAAATGATTGAAACTGTAGCACCATTCAACTTCATGATCTCCTCAATAAATATCTTACTATAATTCATAGAAGTGAAATTAGTCCTCACTGGCAAGAAGTGACAAGACTTAGTCATTCTATCCACGATGACCTAAATTTAATCAAACTATAAGCGAAAGAACAATAATAAAATCTATATTAATTTTCTCCTATTTCCATACCAGTAGCTCGATCTCTTAAAATAACCAACTAGGCCTCAATTATTGCACTTTTATTTACTAACTATAGTACCCTGTACTTCTACCTAGCTTAAATTTATCCCAAAAATGTTAGAAAGTTGTTTTTAAAGATGAATACACTTTTATACATGTGGTATTTTCAATATTTTCACTTTTTATCATGTGGAAAATTGAATAAGATTTCCATCGATATCAAATTCGCCCAAATCCAACACCCGGGCGAAGAGTTAGAACCTTTTTAGTGAGACAGTATATCTTCTGAGCCATCAACACATCGCGAAGCAGGACAAAATGGCAATCATCAAAATCCAGTGAGCCTCCGCGATTATAGTGCATCGCGCTAGGGCTCAAATTTAGAATTTTCTTTTTTTCAGTATCTCAGCGTGATATCTCCGCATCACGCCAAACTTCCAGGCCCCATATAGTATTGCAATGAGAAATTACTACGTCGCGCTGTCAGCCCAGTTCCCAATGGGCAATCTCCAGCGACACAACGCGATAGGGCCGTGTCGCGCCAGCCTGCCAAATTGGGAGATTTTGACAAAAATCAAAAGACGCGTCCAGTGTTAAATGGGTCTTTTCCCATGATTTTAGTTCATCCATAAACATGAAATTTAACCCTACATGACCTAACGATATCATTATTCACTCTATTTTTTCCAAATTGAATTTCTCTCTCTCAAGTCAAGGAACCCTAGCTCTCAAATTAAGGGCCAAATCACAAACACTCTCTATCAGTCCTTCCAAATTCATTAACCCAGGTATGCATAGTGTTCATTCATAGACTCCTTTCATCCATGAAACCCAATAATCTCTTTTCAAAGTTCAAGTATATGGATTTTTATGAATTCTATGTTGGGTTTGCTTTTGTTCATGTTGATAATAACTAATTGAATTCTAATCAATGTTTGGTGATAAATTTTGAGTGGAATTAATTATTATAGGTTTAGATTCATGTGAACCCATGATTAAACCCTTGAATGGTGAAATTGAAACTAAATCAAGATGATTACTTATTGCGTAATGTTGTCTGCAGATACTATGCTCACTATGTTTTTGATTAAATGCCTATGGGAAGGAAAAATGTTACTAGTATGATAATATGAAATACCCTTTCATATTCAAGTCCATGCATGTCAAGTGTTTGATGAAATGCCTTAGTAAATAGATTATGGATATGTGTGTAGCCATTGTTGTGCTTTAGAATTTAAGCCATGAATACTATTATCATATTGAGTCCTGGGGGTATCTAATACCCGACAATTTAGTTGTGTGCCTAGAGCTTGTGTCATGTTTACACGATATCCTCATTTAGGCCATGTTCAATAAAATTCAGTCAGTCATGTGACTCAGGAAAACTCAGTAAACTCAGTAATCCAAGAAATCTCAGAAAGCTCAGTACTTCAGTAATCTCAGTAGTATTTCGATAGTCAATGGAACTCAATGAACTCAGTCCAGTTCAGTTCAGTTAATCATGTTCAGTGTCTATTCAGATGGGTGTAGGATTTAGCATCGAGTGAACCCAAGGATGAGGACACACACTAACAGTTAAGGGTGTGATCCTTAGAAGTAATCCTTGCATTCCAGAACTATGTAGCCAGTATATGTTGAGACATCAAAACTGAGTGATGAGGGTTGATGAGGTCGATAAACACTATCAGGTGAGGGTCCCACCATTCTCTTTTTGGGACACTATTAGATAAGGGTTACCCACAACTTGTCCTTACCAGTGGCGCGCTATTGAAACCCTTCCAATTAGGGTTACAAATTGGACCCCAACTCAGCTATATTGCATTATTTGGGGCATATAGGTTGGATGAATACTTCCCACAATTACAGTTTCAGACTCAGTCTCAGTAATAAAACTTAGATAGTTCTTCAAAATTTTAGTACTGCCAGATACAGTCAACTCAGAATAGTATGGAACTCAGTTAGTTCCATCAAAACCTAGACTGTCAGATATATCCACTCAGTATCAGTTATATCAATTATCAGTGACTAATGTTATCAATAATCAGACTCAGTAGTAAGTACCATCACGAATTTAGTCACAACCACTTATTCATGCATGTATTCTCATGTTTATGTTATTCAGTCAGTTAGAATTGTTCATACATTTGAACCCTTTACATTCATCCTACCTCACTTGCATACCATTACATTCAAATGTACTGATGCATATGCGTTATGGTGTCTTATACCATAGATTCAGAAGCACGAGCTCCAGAGCATCAGTAGCCGCCAGATTTAGCAGTGAGTCCTCATCATTAGAGGATGATATTATGAGTTATTTCATTAATTCAATTTAGCTTTCAGTAGATGGATTTAGTTGGGTACATGTCCCATCAACTCCTTATTTGTACAGTTAGAGGCTTTTTAGACTATCATGTTTAGATAGTTTATTTTAGTTATTTTGGGTATTTCATGCCCCATCTAGATGTTATGTTTTATCAGTTACATTCCAGTTTTGAACCTTATGGACTTTCTGCCTTTATTTCAGTATTATACAGTATATTTTACAGTGTTCAAGTACAGGTATCAGTCATGGGTTAGCTTGTGGTCTTTCGGGGTTATGAGCACCGTGTAGCATTCTGGGTACCAGATTTGGGGAATTACACTGACATACCATGCATTTAGAAACAAAATTGACCATATCCCGCTTCATGTTATTCAACCAATTAATCTCATTTAGGTCATGATACATCGTTGTTGATCTAGGATAAACCATTTTCCATAATTCATGGGCCTCGACTAAAATTCTCTCTTACAACCCATCAACATCGGAGATTCATAATCTACCTTGGTACCTCAAGACACCATCACCACCAATCTAAAAAAAACTTCACCTTTGTTCTACATGTATAACTCTTGATTTGATTGAAAATGGGATCCAACCCTTGCTTCAACTTTACCTCAGCTCCAAGAGATGACTTCACCACCTCTTGAATGATCACACTACTATTCTCATAATCCCAGAGATGAACTCCTAGATTGGGCAAATGGTTTATACCTTTCACCAAATCCCACTTCTCCTAACCCATATGAGATAATCTTCCCATAGATAACCTACTAGGATCATCAATAACCATGCTAAATTAACCTAGGTCGTATTGAAGACTCATGTCATAGTCCTTGAGAAACTAAAGCCCTCTTGTTTACCAGAGATTTAACTCTTTCTGAGTGAATATGTGCTGCAGGATCTAATGATCTCAAAATATATCAACATGAACCCCATACAAATTATGTCACCATATATTTAATGCAAACACCACACCTAATAACTCTAAGTCATTATTGGTAGTTCTTCTCATAAACTTTTAACTGTCTAGAAGTGTGAGCTACCACTTTTATATGTTGCATTAATAGACAACAATGTCCCAAACAAGACACATCAAAATTGACCAATAAACCATTAGTTCCCTTGGGCAGGGTCAAAACTAGAGCCAAAGTTAACTTATCCTTCAACATATCAAAACTTCCCTCACAACCAAAACTTTAGGTTGAGATATGTTGTATTGGTCCATATGGTTACATGACATGTAAAACACTTGGTTAAAAAGGGAATCTTCAAAAAATAAAAAAAGGATGCCATTTTTAGACACCTATTCTCAATAGTGAGACTTTAGATTTGTCGGATTAATTTAATTTATGCAATAACTAGATTGAGAGTCTATAGGGATCCTACTTTAACCTAGCATGCACCAAGTATTAGTGAGATTCTATATTTATTCTGCATGTATAGTTATGTATAAATCTTGCTTTGTGTGTTTATGAAGCGAAATAAAGGGTGTTGGATTGAGGAGATAATGTAGGTAGTTTTTTTAATAACCATGTCAGACCTTTTTTTTCCCTACCATTGTAATTATTCTTAGTTAGCCATAGACCTTTTGATCCTATCACCTATTTTCTTGGGTAGCCTCATTGTAGCTTATACCCCTTATTTGCATGGCCTTTATTTTATCTAAAGCTCCTAGCAGTTTAGAAATTATTTTTACTAAGGAGTTGAAATAAGAAGGAAAAAGGGATAGTGAAGCCCAAAAAATATAGCTATTGGTGTAAGAATGAAGGTTCAATAAGGTAGGGAGTCCCTACCATCGTGTATCTAGCTAAGTGGATTCCCTTCCAACGTGTATCCAACTATGCTCAATGAGATGGGGCCAAAACATAAGAAAAAGTAAAGATAGATGAGGTGAATTATTTGTTGTTAATTGAGTATTGTAATTCTCTTTTGATGTATTAAAGTGATTAGGGAGATGTTATTAGAGATATTATCCACTATTTTTACCTAAATAAGTTCCTACCCATCCCTTAGCTTACATTACACCCATTAAAGACCTATTTGATCTTTAATCTTAATATTCGACTATTAGTGGAGTAGAATAGTAATCGCAAGCTTATGGTTCCTCATGTCTCATGTGTGAATTTTTTGCAAGAGCGAGAAAAAATTATGTTTGGATACACCCATGATTGTTAGAGATTGTAAAATTGAGAGTAAGTTAGGTAATAATCTTGTTGTGAGGGAGCATGTAGAGGATAGTTGGATGACCTGTAGGAACGCTTGAATAAATAAAGAGCATTAGTTTGCCAATATGCTAGAGTCCACTTGTTAGGTTGGGGAGTTTAAAAATTGTAATCATATGTTTTCATATGCTATATGACATATTTGCAGTGAAAAATGATAATTCATGTGTAGCCTTTTTGTGCACGACCAAAGTGTCTTTTAAGATTGTAGTCTAAAGATTAATTGTGTTATAATAATCACCTAGAATTGTTCGAGGACGAACAAGATTCTAAGTGTGGGGTTGTTATCTTGGGCATATTTATACATCCAAGTAAAACTATTTACCCATATTTATAGTTGTTCTAAGAGCTAAAATGTGTACATTGAATTGTGTTTGAGCCTAAAATGTATACTTGAGCTAATGGACATGATTAGTGTTATAGGGATTGATTTTTGTGCAATTGGACAGGATATTTGTAACACCCCGAGTCTATACCCCGGATACTACATAGTGTTTACGACCCCAAAGGACCACATGCTAACCCATGACTTATATCTGTTGTGAGCACTGAATAATAATACTAAAAATACAAAAAATAAGCTGAAATGCGATAAGGTTCGAAAAATGAAATACTGATAAATAACAACATTTGATAAAATATTTGAATCTGAAATACTGTCTGAACTAATCTAGTCTAAAATGCCTCTAACTGAACTACCTAAAAGTGGAGTTTATAAGATAAGGCCCCAACTAACTCTGACTTCTGTAGTGCTGAAACTACTGTAATGCTGAAATAAAACACATCCTTGATAGATGAAGACTTACTACTAAAGCGATGACTATGGACTGGATCTATTTAAGCATGGTCGTGAACCTGAGCGTCCAAACCTATCATATGGGACATCATAGTGCAAATAAAAAGTATGCGTCAGTACGTGGAATGTACTGGTATGCTAGATGAGGTAAGGCTAAATGTAAGGGTTTATATTCATGAACAGTAACTGAGTAAATGATCTAGAGTATCTAAATATAAGAGTACATAGATAACTGATACTACTGAAATCACTGAGTATGCAATACTGTGGACATACATAGATATATACTGTAACTAAGCTTTTCTGTAGCTGAGTATTGAGTTTTGATAACTAAGTAACTAATATCTAAATGTACTGAAAACTGAATTACTGATACTAATTGACTGTGACTGACAGTATTCATTAGAACTGAATTGAGCTCTATACTGAAGACTAAAACCAAAACTGTGGGAGGTAATCATCTAACTAACATGCCCCAAATAAGATAAGATAACTGATTGAGGGTCCAATCTGTAACCCCAATTGAAAGGGTGTTAGCACCGTACCACAGGTACTAACAACTGTTGTAGAGTAAGTCTTAACTAACGGGTGACCCCGAAGATTAGTCCTAATCTAGCGGGTAATCCCTGATTATGTCAGTCCTATCCAATAGGTGGCATCTCATAACCTAAACTGGCTACGTAGTTCTGTAACTTAGGGATTACTTCTAGGGACCCAGTCCAAAATAACGGGTAAGCCCCCACACCTAGGCTATCTCGATGCTGAATTCTACTCTCAACTAAAAGACACTAAACTGATTATACTGAAATGGATTGGACTGATACTGAGTTTACGGAGTTTTTTGAGTTGGGAACTGGAAAATGACAATTGGGAACTGGGGGCCTGGCTCGACGTGGTGGAATTGCGGTGCCCCTTGATTCTGAATTTTGGACTCAGCGCGACGCGGTAGAATTATGTTGGAACACTGGAAAAGGACAATTGAGAACTGAGCCTAAGGAGCAACGTGCCTATATCACGATGGAGCACTAGAAAGTGACAATTTCCATTTGGCTTGGCTCCACGACGTGCTAACGTTCTAGGTGGTACACTGTCTTACAAAAATGACTCTAACTCTTCACCCACATATCGAATTTGGGTGAATTTTATATCATTGGAAAGCTAATAGAATTTCCTATGCATGGGTAGGATCTAAACTAAAAAATACTGAGTATTTCAAATTTTTTATAATGGATTACTCATGTACTGAGAGTTAATATAGGCTAGGGAAATACGATGTATTACATTACTATGCAATAGTAAGGAGATTTTGGACCATAGTAGCAATTGGAGGGACATGCTGGACATGAAGAGGCTAGAAAAAGATTCGAAAATCATGGAATGAAGTGGTGAAGAATAAGATCAAAATGACAAAATCAAGTAAGGGTTTGAGATAGCTTCGCGTTGTGAACACTAGTCTCCACTTTTACCTCTGTGCCGCAGAGGCTGATGATTTCCAAATTTCAAATTCCAGTGAGGGTCTATGTTAAACCTGCATCACTTACCTTATCCTCCAAGATATGTTCCACGATGAGGTGAAGAGGAAATTATGGCTAAACATCTCCTACTATAAAAGTAACACTTCAAATCAATTGTGGACACCTTGGCTTATGTACAATAAAGGCAATATCAATTATAATATTTCTTTTAGGGTTCTTTTAACTTTCATTTTCAACATTACTTTTTGGTATGATTAATTATATTTCTTCGATGTTGATTTCTAACATGAGTGGCTAAACATCCTTGTTCTATGGTTGAGGCCAAACACATGATTATATTTTGATATTTTTTTAGAGTGGATTAACATTGTTTTATCATCTGGGTTATTTTAATTCTCTTGTACTTACTATTTGATTAATGGCCACCATTAAAATACCTCTATAATACTTTGTGAATCCGAGATGAGAATCAATAGGATACATCAAAAAGATTAAGGAGAAAGTTTGTATTCTTTTATAGAATAAAGGATTTGAATTAGAGGCTAGGATAGAGATATACCTAGAAGACTTGTTTGGTTCACTAGCAAGAAGATATCTTAACGCATCTAAATGGATTATTACATCCCCGCTCAATCATGTAAATGAAATGTCCCTTTAGGTAGAAGATTAGAGGCTCAATACACCATGACCATAATCTAAACTCTGTGAATCAATGATCATATAATCAACACAACCATGATAAGGATAGAGATTTATAAGATTATTAAGAGTGTCTCAACCTTTGAATTCTATCTCATATTGTTTAAAACCTTGCTTATTTTTCTATTGACATACTTTGTTATTTTATTTTTCATTAAATTAGCACAATCATCTTGATACTCTGAAACACTTGAATACATTATTGTCAAAACTAAAGTTGATTAAATTACAAATCAAGTAGTCCTCGTGTGTATGATATCATATTATTTTAGTCCCCATATTACTTATATGATCACGTCCACTTGCCTATGTGATAGAGCACAACATAAACTACTACCCTCATAGGCTCAAAAGGTCCAATCAATACTAAGAAAAAAAATCTGAGCCTATACCCATGTTACCCCCTATAAGGCTAATAGACGCAAGCTCTACGCAATATACTGCAAGCAGTACTCATACCTATACCTATGCAACCCCTATGAGGATGATAACTATATTGCATACTGGTGATAGGCTATGCATATGGAAGAGTAAATGCTAAGATATAATCCATAGCACCATAATCGATACGAATGCCATAAAGTGGCCCAGTGTATAGACACATATTATCATCAATCATTGGACTTGAACCAGGACTGATATCATCAATAACATCATCAATCATCAAACTTTAACTAAAACACATATAACCAGTCACCTACTCATTCAGTACCAGAGATATATGTATATAAGTTCCCGACTAGAACCATGAGTAAATGAATATAAATCCATAAATTGGTTGTCCACGGTAAACTCCAAGACTAAGTCATCATAGAAATGTAGAAAAGGTTGGAGTCTTTCTCGACTGGATTAAATAGTAGTAGTAAAATTGTGGACCAAAATCTGTCAAATATCTAAGATTATCATTATTATTCTAGAAGGCTTATTAGTTATTCATTAAGATGGTACGATTTCCGCTATGATGAAATACATTTTAAAAATGAAATGTGAGAATAAATCACTTCATAGGAAAAGTGTAATAAAATAATATTTTATTTGGAATCGTACCATTTACCATCTAAGTGATCATGATTACTGAATCTATTCACCCCATTACCAATATAAAACAATATGATTACAAGCATCAATATGTCTATAAACTATGACCATTTCCTTTACGAGGATAGAATACCTTTGGGAACCCAAATAATAATATAATCATGGACTTGAGCCCTATATATCTATTTTATCAATAGCATCATAATCACGGTCCTATACCCAATATATATCCAACAAAATATAGCATCATACTGACAATATTTGGCTTAATATATATAATAGGCATGATCATAACATCATAATTTTGGGGAAGGCCATTACAATCCACCAAGTAATGTATTGAGCATCATTCTAAGGGTTTGTTTACATCAACTGAGTCTAATCATGATAACATGCATAAATAATCCTACAAAAACTAAAACAGGTCTTGGCCTAAGGTGGGTCGGAGTAGCCACTTCTAATCCCCAAAATCTATTTTAGACAAGTTTCTATCCCAGTCTAGGATAATGTATCTAAATTCACTTCTATATATTTAATAAGGAATAAATAACCCTAAGATAGCTATTTTTCCGAATCACCAGCAACTAAGTTAATCCCACCAAAATAATAGAAACTAAGGCAATTTTCCCTAAAACACACAAATAAGAAAAATTACAGCCTAACATGATTGATTAAGGCAATTCACCTAGCTTAAGAAACTGAGGCATTTTCATTACAAACATGATCCACGAAGACAAATTCACCTATGTCATGAGTAACTAAGCCAATTACTCCTAATTTATGATTTCACAATAGCTTAATTTGTCTAAATAAGACCAATCATACTATTAATGCTTCAAATACCTATATCACATTCCATAAATAAAATCATTTCCTAATCATACTACAAATTAGCTCTACCTATAAAAAAGCTAATAGGATTATAAAAGTATAATAAGTATTTTAATTTAAGGTTCAACTATCCTTCTAGCCCCCAAACTCATAATTTAGACTATGTTACGGTGGTTTACTAACAATAACGTCTAAACATCCCTATCTAATATGTGATGTTCTATAGAAATATAGCACTTTTGATGCTTAAAATAAGAAAAGTATGCAAGTTTCATAGGTTGTTTTGTTAGATATGATACATTTTGGGTGTGTTTTATGGGAAACTAGATTTTGGATGATAAATTTGTGAAAAAATGAATAATTTTGTTTTTGGATACTTACTTGATTAGTTTTGGGTATTCGTGATACTTTCCATATGTTCATTACCAAAACATGTGATGAAAGTTGAAGATTTTATTTTTAGTTGCAAGTATTTGAAGGCTGCACTTACCTATGTCTATATGTGGACCACATGTAGAATATGTGGTTTGTATAAGACTAAGGTAAGTACCAAATTTAGAGATCCCAAGAGTAAAAGGTCTTAAAAATAACTTCTATCACTTACCTATGTCAATATGTGGACCACATGTAGCACATGTAGGCCGTATATGGGTAAGGTAAGTGCCAGAAGTCCAAAATCCCTAGATCAAAAGTTGTGGGAAATTTTCCTGCATATGTAGGTGTCTACTTGTGCCTAGCCTTAGGTCATATGTAGCACATGCACCCAAGGCCAGGCCATATGTAGACACCACATGTTGTCGCAGACCCTTTTTTATCCTTTTTCATCTAGGTTTGATTTTAGGGGTTTCCTCATATACTATAAAATCCCTTTATGTCTTTTTTACTAGAAGGAACACACTCTTGATACTTATAAACTTATTTGATTAAGAGATTTGACTTTGGTCTCAGAATTATCTTGTATGTATTTTTGTTAATTAATTTAACTAAATTTTGGGTTTTTACTTATGATTAATGGGATTTTATCTTATGATTTTAATCAGGAATATTGTTGATTACTTCACAAGCATGACCATTTAAAAACCCTTAGCTAGGGTTGAAGAAACCCTGATGGATTAATGAAGTAGGCAAACGACTATTGTTGTTCTGAATCGATACCTATGCATGCTTTATATTATCTTCACATTAATAGTTATCTTAGAAGTTTCAAATGTTAGGATCCCACCTAGATTATTGATACTTACTCAAAAATAGGAGGAGTGACTAGGAAAAGATAATGACAATAGTAATTTCAAGTTTAACTATTGATCCATGCTACTAGGTATTATCAAAGTAAGATGGTTAGCGGTCATCTAATTACTAGAGACTCAAAAGGTAATAAATAGTTGGGATCAATATAAGGGTTAGTAATATGAAATTTTGAGACTCAAAAGTTAAAGGGTCAAAAGCATCAGCTCGTCTGAAAGACTATTGATGGTACATAACTTATCGATTCTACATGTAAGGTATCAGGTTAGTATAATAAAGCATGATAAGCTTACATAGTTAAGATGCTAGGGGGATCAAAATCCTAGTATTCACCTATGACTGATTAAAATAAAATTTAATATTATCTAATTGTTTGATATTACTACTCAAGACCCTCTTTTTACTTTTCTAGTTTTGCCCGTTAATTACAATAATTGAGAGCCATGATTCCACGTATTCCCATGGGATTTGAACCCAACCATTATTGTATTAATATATTTGATAGTGACTGTATAATATTTAGAGTGAAGGTGTTGCTTAGAAATTATTAAATTTTGGCACCATTGCCTGAAAATACGGTATTGATTAGTGAATTGAAGTTGTTGCAGTTTTTGAGATATTCTTTTTATTTTTGTTCTTACTTGGAAATACACTTTTGTATCTTTTGTGCAAAGAGTAGAGGAAATCCATTACACCTATTGAATCGGAATTAAAAAAGGATCCTACAAACACCTTGTAGGATGACAAAATTGAAAAGAGATGATATTCCTGAAGGGGTTTATGATGATATGCCCCCGTCTCCTGTGGGAGGAGTGTAGGATATTGGTGACTAGCTGAGAGGGGTGATTTAATAAAAAGCCACAAATAAGAGGAGGGTAGTAGATGAAGCTCAACAGATAGCTAGAGAGTCAGTGCTAGCTGAGTAGAGACAAAAATCAAACCGTCGAGCAGTACTCAGTGGAAATCAGAAAAGAGTTAGAGGATCCAGTCCTTGAGTTATCCCAGCATATCAGTATGTGTATCCATACATGGATTATGAATAAGATCTAGGTTACATTGATCCGACATAGACTAGAGCCATTATTACTCCTTTCACCCCATGCATTAAGTTTGACCTAACGAGCGCAATAATCCATCTCCTTAATCTGAAGGTTGTATTTGAGGGTTTTCCTACACACGTTACAATTATGAACCTTTCAAATTTCATTGAGGTCTATAGTATGTATACAAATCTGAGGGTAAATCAGGAAGCACTTATACTGAGGTTGTTCCTCGTCTCACTTACATTAGAATCTTTTTATGGTTAGAGGAATTTCTAAAAGGATCTATCACTACATGGGATGAATTACACATGAAATTCTTGAATCATTTCTTTTATCCATCACAAATGTTGTAATTTAAGAATAATATCTATAATTTCATGCATCTGCAGTCAAAATCTATGTGTAGGGCGTGGTTTAGGTTTAAGAAGAAGTTGAGTATGGTGCCCAACCATTGGATGTAAGTGATGATCCCATTGGAGATAATCAATAAAGCCCTGACCATTAGTTCTAAAGCCATAGAAGATTGCATCTCTACTGAATATTTTATGAGACTATGCTGGGAGGCAGCTTCAAAGATGCTAGATCAAATCTCCCACACTAACCGTGGGTGGAAAACTCGGGAGGCTAAGAGGGGATCTGGCATATATAATATTCGTGCCTCATGTGATCACAAAGTAGAGGATGACTAACTAGTGCAAAAGATTGCATTTCTTAGAAATGATCTTGGGTAATTGGCTAAGCAGTTTGCAGTAACATGTTCCAAGAAAGTGAATTTAGTAGGAGCGTAAGGTTTATCTTTAAAAGTTTATGAGTCAAAATGAGGGGAGGAAGCAAACTATTGGGATCATCAGTTATCTGGGTTTTTGAGCCTAAGGGAATCTAATACCCCAACTTAGGAAGGAGTCCCACATTAGCAAAAACATAGGAGAGATGCTGGGTATATAAGTAAGCAAGCCTTACTCTCTAGTGATGCTTTTTAAAGCCATGCGATCCTGGGCCTATAGCAGACAATATCACTAGTGGGTGGAGTAGTTCAGGGGCATCTCTAGCCTTTGTGGTTTAGGATGCCCATCATGTCCAGGGCCTCGGTTCGGGTCATGACAGAATGGTATCAAAGTCATTCCTGTGTCAGCCCTGTTGATGTAGGCCAGAGTTCAAACTGAGTGTAGGGAAATCCCGGGAAGGTAGGGAAACCTCAGTCCTGAGTGTAGGCAAAAACCATTCGGTGGGGCAAACCTCAGTGAGGACGCTGAGTCCATATGGGGGTGTATGTAACACCCCAACTTAGGAAAGAGTCCTACATCAACAAAAACACAGGAGGGATAGTGGGTATAAAAGTAAGCAAGCCTTACTCCTTAGTGACGTATTTTAAAGTCGTGCGGTCCTGGGCCCAGAGTGGATAATATCTCTAGTGGGTGGAGAAGTTCAGGGGTATCTCAGGACTTCATAGGTTGGGATGCCCGTTACGGACAGGGCATCGGGTTGGGTCGTGACACTATTATAGATCCATCATTACCTACTATGGAAGGACCAAGTCATGATGAGGCTTCTGCTGATAAGACACCAATTGTGGTTTCAGATAAGTCAGCAGGTAGTAAAGATGCAACTGATAAATAAAGATATAATAGTCTGGTTGTTGATTAGGAAATATGATATATTCCAAGATCACCCCACTTTTTCCTCAGCAATTTAAGTAGAAAAGAGAGGAAGGAATGTTTAAATGATTCATTAAGATGCTAAAAGAGTTGAGCTTGTACATCCCTCTTCTTGGGGCATTGGAGTATATGACTGGATATGAGAGGTTTATAAAGTAATTGGTCACAAAGAAGAAAGGAGTTATGATAAAGGATATTGATGGCTTTCATTACTGTAGTGAAGTCACTACAAGGTCTCTAGCTAAGAAAAAGGGTGACCCTAGAGCATTAACTATATCATGTACTATTGGTTCATCCCAACTTTCTAGAGCCTTATGTGACTTAGTAGCCAATAAAAATTTGATGCCACATGCTTTATTAAAGAAATTGGGCTTGAGCCCCCTTGAACAAATTTCAATGGGGCTATTGATGGTTGACCGCATGGTGAAAAAATCCGTAGGCATTTTGTTTGATATGATTGTGAGAGTTGACAACTTCATCTCTCTGGCTGACTTTGTCATTTTGTACTGTGAGGTTAACACAGAGATGCTCATAATATTAGGGAGACTGTTTATGGACAAAAGTAGACTGATTTTTGACATGTAGAAAAATAAGTTCAAATTCAGAGTTAATGGTGAGGAGGCAACTTTAAACATCCGAAAATTAATTAGGCAGCTATCTGACATGAGAGTGGTGTCGACGAAAGATTCTATTAATGGCCCAGGAGGGTACTTTTATGGGTATTTTGATAAATTCTCAGTTATCAAGGTATCCACATCGTGCCATGATGTTAAATCAAGCTTTGCATGAAACTCTACCCATGGTATTGTTGGTGAAGTCTGAATAACCACCACAGCCACACCATGATATGATGTTAAATCAAGCACTCGGTGGAAGGCAACCTACTATTTTAGTGTTCACTTTCTGTTTCTTTTTCTATTTTAGGTTTATAGCACACGGACTTACCCAAAATATGGTAAGATTTCTACATGCATAAATTTCCAAGTATGGGGATTATGTGACCATCCAATCAAGGTAATAAATCACACACGTTCCAGGTAAAGTGAGCAAAAACAATTAAAAAGATGAAATTTTAAGGTTGTGAATGGAAAGTTGTGGACTTTGGAAAATAATCATACTTTTCGAACCATAAACTCGAGTTACAGAACCATAAGTAGTTGGAAAAATAAAAAATCCCATATTTGAAATTCAGGAAAGTGGGCCAAAAATTTAGGCCCACAAATGGGTCGCATGTGGCACATGTGTCACATGGCAGGCCACATTTTGTGGTCGCATATGTGTGCCGCAAGTGCAAAATATTTTCGCCCAAATTTTAATTTAAATTTTGGGCCCACCAGTCCATATTTAAGACCTAAGTAAGAACCCCATCAATATTTAAACACATTTTAGCCTTATTCAAAGTCATTTAAATTCTCAAAATCTCCCTTTTATCTTTACGTCAAAACAACCCTCTTAAATCATAAATTAATCCCACACATTGAAAGTTGTTTGAGGTACCAACTTGTCCCAATATAGTAAAAACAATTTCCAACGTGGGTTTTGCTCGATTTCAACATTGTTCACTTTCTAATTATTATAAAAGAATTAACTTTCTTAGATCCTAATAGTTATTTATTGATTTATTAATTAAATAAACATGTTGATATGAGTATATTTTCCAAATATATAGAATCTATAATGCTTGTATTTTGGAGCCTTGATGTAGCCTATAATTTTGATGTAGGGTTTTTTTTAATTAAATTTTAATTTTAGGCCCTAAACGAAACTTGAACTTGAACAAGTAGAGTAATACCAAAGGTTGGGCATGTTAGTTTTCATTGAAAATTGTGATCCTTTATATATGTGTACACATTGGACTTGTTGAGATTTCAAATAAATTATAGGGGTGTTAAAATTTGAAAAATTCAAACTTTTTGAATTTTGAGTTTTTCTTCAACTTTTACAATCCCTTATTTTTGTTGGAAATTAATGACTAGTTTTCAGGTACACGTGGAACCAAAAGATGCTAAGAAGAAGATGGCTGATATATTAAAGAGGCAGGATGAATCTCCCGAGTCTATTGGTTCTATAAAGGAGTGCTCGATTTTATGACTTATAAAGGATGCAAAGATGGTAACACACCGAGTTAAGAAGAAGAAGATGGCTGATATATTGAAGAGGCAGGATGAATCTCTTGAGCCTATTGGTTCTATAGAAGAGTGCTCGATTTTATGACTTATAAAGGATGTAGAGATGGTAATACACCGAGTTACTAGATAACAGATGCACCAGGTAGCCAAAACTATTACATTGGGTGCTACTAGACAACCACTACCTGAGCAGTCACAATGAGGCAGTCGACCATCCTTTACGCATCCTATGTCTCAGACTAAGGTTGTTCAGATTTTCTAGATCGAACAAGAATGTGTATTCCAACCTATGATGAAGTCAGCTCAGAGATCACCTCCACATTCACCTTTGCTAGATTATGATGGTGATGAGGATTAGGTGAATTCGGAACTAGTTCCACAAAGTATGGCCCAGGACCCCTATCTAAAGAGGGGTACGAAGATTCATTCGAGGATACAGAGAAGGAGAAGTCATTAGCGGTACCCTAGTTTGAGAAAGGTACCATAGTTTGCGTATAATAGTAAGATGTACCCCTGTTTGAGTAGGGTACAAAGTAAGCTTCCCATGAGATGCCCATTTCAGATGAGAGCATACCATTATAGCAGGGGCAGTGTTCCACACCCATAAATAACTTAAAGACACCTCTTTAGGAGGAAAATTTGAGGTGGTGTGCAGAGGCCATGCAGAATATATTTGATATAGAAAATCATATTTCAGAGGCTGAATGGCCAAAGAGGCTTATTTTATAGGAGTGCAGGATTTATTTATCTCGGATAAGTTGAGTACCACAGTTATGGGCCTCTTTGGATCAGTATTAGTTAGAGTAAATGACAAGACCACTTGATTCTTACAGCCCAACTATGGTGTGAGAGTTTTATCCATTATATCGGGCCACAGTAGTTCTTCCAATGCACTAATCTTTAGGCTTGATGAGATATATGAAGCAGCTAAAGATTAATCAAACCCTTTTCAGAGGTGTTAGGGTTGATCTTTCAGCTGAGACTATATGCCTGGTATTTTTTAGTCAATACAATATCACTCCTACATCTATAGAAGAGTGTGACAATAGACTGAGAGTTACACATGATAAACATATTATACAAGAAGTTGAGCATAGATGAGAGAGATTTTAGATGGCATGGTGGATAGCAAACTATATTTCACTTTTGGGTGATGAGACCCATGTATTAAGGGACATGGTGTGATAAAGAAGGCTTCTATGACTTTGGATACCAATTATTGGTGGTTGCTTATGCAATATCATATATTCCCTACTGTTTTAGATAATGTATTGACTTACTAGGGAGAAACCTTGATTTCTCATTTGATGGTTGGATATGCTATTGATTTTGCATCCATCCTCCAATATGAGATTCACAATAGATCATTAGGGGTGGGAAAATTTTTTCCATTCCCCTGAATGATTCATAGGTTATGTGACGAGGCTAGTGTGCCTAAGATATCAGGAGTAGATGATAGAGTAATTATGATAGCTACTACAAAGATGACCAGACCTTCCCAGGATATCTAGTGAACCTATCATAGTACCTCAGGCCCTGTCTGAAGGTCCATCAGTTTCTATAGAGCCTGGTGATATGCATGGAGGTAATGTTGGTACTAGTATTGATTTGTAGATAGGGGTACAGAGAGAGGCCACAAATTTAGGTACTTAAGTTGATAGGACAATAACCACTTTTTTATCCGCCCCAACTTTGACCTCAGATCCGACCGACGTATCTTTAGAGCCCACTCTTCCTTCAATAGTAGATCCTACTACAAGTATAAATAATGAGTCTCAAACGTTCTTGAAGAGCTTAGTAGATAATCAGAGAGCCATTAATGCTCGATTGTAGGGTGTTTTAACCAAAATGACTACTCTATATGGGTAAATATGTTAAATGGTCAAAACTAGATTCAAGATTCCAGAGGTTATATAGAAGGCTATACAGAGAGCTACCATGTCTGAGTTTCATGATAATTTAGAGGCATGCCTTGATGCTTTTGAGAGATGGGTTACTTCCTAATTTACAGAGATTGAGATTATGGATCTAGTGTATATAAGGGAGGAGATGGATATATTGTGAGCAAAGGTACAATCTATCATAAAGAGCCATATGACATTGTAATACCCGTACCATTCTTAGCTTAGTTCAGCTTCTTATTTCATGGATAAGGGTCTTAAAGCCTGAAAATTTCACTGAGTATTGGGGACTAAGTCATTTTAAGGCCTCTTAACTTTGAGGATTTTTTAAATTGGTCTTCTAAACACCGAGATGTTGGTTCTTGAACTTATTCATATTTAGGGATGTAAGGAGCATGTCTCGATGAAGTTTTAAGTTTTACAAATGAGGATTGGGTCACGTTTGGATCACGAATCTAGTAACTCACTGCGATAGTGCCACATCACAGTGGTTATAGCGATGGCACGTACACTGTATTGTAGTGAGTATGTAAGTGCAGTCCAGTTATGAATTAAATTGCTTGAGGTGCAATTGTGTCTTTTCTCCTCAATCCAAGTCATCATAAAATAACTTATACCATCAGTTAGGACATTATTTACCATTCATCTTCAATTCTCTTCTTAGAGCCTATTCATCTCCCAAGATCATAAATTTAGTTACTTTCTCTCCAAGGAAACTAAGAATTCAATTTCCCAAATCCAAAAACCTCCAAGAAAGAATCAAGATTGGTGTTTATCTTCTAAGATTTAGGGTTTAAGGTATTTGTGATGTTCATCCATTGGCCCTTTTCACCCATGGAGTCCAAGAATCCTTTTTGGTTTCAAATCATGATTTTATATATGTTCAAGTTGAATTATCTCCATGAATCTCTTATTGTTTTCAATTATAAGTTATGTTCATAAATGTTTTAAAGTTGAATGAGCCCTTACATATTTTGAATGTTATAATTTTCATGTTAAATCCCTAAGTCATGAATTGAATCTTGTAATCATGTTTTTTTTGCATGCTTTCCTCATTCTCATGAACATGTTCATGTCTCTTATGTATTTGATGAAATGCCTAAGTGTTGGATTTTGATCAATTATTACATATTATGGTTTTTAAATCTTTTTATGTCCTTATTGTTATTCCCATTAAGTGTTGGTGGGTTATGAACACTCCATACCTAGTTGTTTACATAATTTTAGTATCTTCAGAATGATTTCAGATAAACCATAAGTATTGTCATTCACTTAGTTTTTATTATTAGTTGTTTGTTAAGCTTAGTTCAGTCCAGTAAATAGTTTTATTTAGTTGGAAGTAGGATTCAGTATCGAGCAAACCCAGGGATGGGGGCATTCCTGCCAATTTAGGGTTTGAACCTTAGTAGCGATCCCTGAGTTACAAAACTACGTAGCCAACATAGGTTTGAGATGTCTTCTTGCCATTTTAAGGTTAACATATATCTGACAAGTTCTCCTACCTGTATAGGGTGACTCTTTAGTACTTTGGGACACTAGTTTAGTGCATCCACATAGCCAGTGTTAGTACCTGTAGGATGGTACAGACACCTATCCAACTTAGGTAATAGGTTGGATCATAATTAGCACAAATTAGGGCATATCGGTTAGATAATACCTCCCACAGTCTCAGTATAGTTTCATTTCAAAATTGCTTGACCAATGCGTATAGACTCTCTATTATTCAGTTATTAGATTTTAGTATTTTGATTTACAACTTATTTTAGAAATGTAAATATATATATGCT
Organism: Capsicum pubescens; assembly: GCA_030864215.1. Taxonomy (NCBI): domain Eukaryota; kingdom Viridiplantae; phylum Streptophyta; class Magnoliopsida; order Solanales; family Solanaceae; genus Capsicum; species Capsicum pubescens. The sequence continues at coordinate 123,822,079 of CM061542.1, forward strand.
TGGTCTTGCATTCTCAAATATTACAGTTTTTCACGCATTCATGTCTAGTTATCTCATGCTATTTAGTTGGTTATTATCTCGCATGCATTATACCCCATGTATTTTAGCCCATTTTTATATCATATGCTAGTACATTCAAAGTACTAACCTCATACTCTTCTTTGATCTATGATGTGTTATATCATAGGTTTGAATGCTCAGTTTCCCGATTGTACTTAGACCGTCAAACCTTAAAGTAGCGGCAGCAGTTGTGAGTCCTTATCCTTTGATGACAACCTTATCTTTCATTCAGTTTATTCAATATTTCCTATACTTAGTTAGTTGGAGATAGTTAGTGGTTTGTCCCATAAACTCCATAGTCAGTCAGTTAGAGGATTTTTAGACATTCAAACTGTTAGTTAGACAGTTAGTTTATTTTAATAGTTTTTATCAGTTCTTTAGAATTGAGATTAAATTGTGTTTTCAATATTTAGACCTTATGGATTTATCAGTCATTTCTGCACATGTCCATTATAGTTATTTTATTCAGTGCTTATAGCAGGTACTAGCTCATAGGTTAGCTTGTGGTCATTTATGATTGTAAGCACCATTGCCGCGTCTAGGGGGTGGCCTCAGGTTGTGACAAAACTTGGTACTAGATCCGAAGGTCTTACATTGTCCTATGGAGTCTGAAAGTCGTATTGAGTAGAGTCATGTGCATGGGTGTGAAGCGCAACATATTTTTGGACAAGAGGCTACAAACGTTTTAGGAAAAGTTTTCCTTCTATCAGTATTTACGTCGTCAAAATAAGCATGAGATCTATTTAAAACCTCTTTCTAACTTATCCTTCTTTCATTTTATAGACAATGCCTCCCAGAAAGAAAAATGAAAGAAGGAATGGGAATCAGCCCGCACCCCTGCCTGTTCAGGAAGATCCCCTGGATGAGTATGTCTCTCACACAAAATTCAAAGCTATTTTTACTACCTTAGCTCAATCAATAGCTGCTAAAAAAAAATTCAACAGGCTGTTGACCCAACCAATCCCGTGGCAAATACAACTGTGGATAGGATTCATGATTTCACCTGAATGAATCCCCCTTTATTTTTGGGATTTAAGCCTGACGATGATCCATAAAAGTTTCTTAATATGGTTCATAATGTGACAGATATCATGAGTGTCACTTTGAGTTAGAGTGAAGAGTTGGTTGCGTATCAGTTGCAGGACGTAACTCACACCTAGTATAAATAGTATAAGGGTAAATGAGATGTTAAGGTGGGGCCTATTGAGTGGGATGAGTTTTCCATGGACTTTTTATACAGATTTATCCTGTTAGAGTCAAGGGAAGCTAAGGTACAGGAGTTCATTAATTTGAAGCAAGGAAATATAAGTGTGAAGGAATACTCACTTATGTTCTCTTAGTTGGCTAGGTATTCTCCTTCGATGGTGGCTAATAATAGGTCTAGAATGAGTAAGTTTGTTTTATGTGTAGCTGATAGTGAGGTCAAGGAGTGTAGGACTGCTTTGTTGATCAGGGAGATAAAACTATCTAGTCTTATGGTTCATGCTCAACAGATTGAAGAGCAGAAGCTTAAGAAGAAAAAGAGAGAGAATAAGAAGGACAAAATAGGTATCTTTAACTTTTCTTAGCTCAGGTCAGAGGGTGGTAAATGTTCTCAGTTCTATTAGAAATTCTCCGCCCCAACTCCATCTTTAGCTAGTGCGCCATTTCCAAAATTTATGGATGATAGTCGGGATAGGGCACCAAGATCTAAGTCCCAGGGTAGTACGAATACTGGTCGTACTAACCACTTTGCCAAAAATATGGTAGGAGCCATTAGGGAGTGTGTAGAGCTGGCAGTGATATATGTTTTTGATGTAGAAATCCAGGCCATAGAGTTAAATAATGTCCAATGGTTGGTCAGCAGAGAGCATAGTCATCCTCCAGTTCTAGACGGTTGCCTGACTCAGTAGGGCGCTACTTCCAGTGCCCCTAGCGAGCAACATCAGAATAGGTTGTATTCCTTGTAGACCCAATAGAATCATAAAAGTTCTCTTGATGTGGTTACAGGTACATTACAAGTCTTTCGTCTTCATGTTTATGCTTTGATAGATCATGGGGCTTCACTTACTGTTGTAACCCCCTATATAGCAGTCAATTTTGGTGTAACTCCCGAATATTTAGCAGAACCATTCACAGTGTCTACCCCAGTGGGTAAGTTTATCATAGCCAAACGGGTATACAGGAACTGCCCAGTTGTAGTATTCTAAAAAATCACCTTAGTTGATCTTTTGGAGTTTGAGATGACTGATTTTGATGTCATTCATGGCATGGATTGCCTCAAATCTTGCTATACTTTCATTGACTGTAGAAATAGGGTCATTTAGTTTCAGTTTCCTAATGAACCAGTCATTGAATGGAGTGGTAGTACTTCAGTGCTTAGGGATCAGATTGTTTCAAATCTTAAGGCAAGCAAAATGATATCCAAGGGGTGTGTTTTCCATCTCATTCGAGTCAAAGACTCTAGTTCTGAGACTCCAAGCCTCGAGTCAGTTTCAATAGTAAGGAAATTTCTAATTTTTTTCCTCAAAGATCTTCCCATAAAGGAAATTGACTTTAGAATAGATCTCCTCCTAGATATCCAACCTAACTCTATTTCTCTCCTACAAAATAGCTCCAGATAATCTTAGAGAGTTGAAAAAATAATTGAAAGATCTCTTAGATAAGGGTTTCATTAGACCCATTGTTTCCTCATGGGGCGCTCCAATCCTTTTCTTACTTAAGAAAGATAGTTCTCTTAGAATATGCATCGATTACCGTCAGTTGAACAATGTCACAATCAAGAATAAGTATCCACTCTCAATGATTGATGACTTGTTCGACCAACTCCAGGGTGCCAGTTATTTCTCTAAGATAGACCTCAGATCCGGCTACATCAGCTCAGAGTCAGAGAATGTGACATTCAAAAAATAACTTTTAGAACTCGGTATGGTCACTTTAAATTTCTAGTTATGTCTTTTGGACTAAATAATGCCCAGTAGCTTTCATAGGCATGATGAACAGAGTGTTCAAGAAGTACTTGGACATGTACGTCATAGTCTTCATTGATGATATCCTTATCTATTCCTGTAGTGAAAATGATCATGCAGACCATCTAAGAATTATGTTGCAGACCCTTAGATCTTATTAGTTATTCGCCAAATTCAGCAAGGGAAAGTTTTGGCTTAGGTCAGTAGCTTAACTTGGCCATATTAATTTTGGTAATGACATTTGAGTTAACTCTCAAAAGATCGAAGAAGTTAGAAATTGGCCCAAACCCATATCTCCTTCATATATTAAGAGTTTCTTGGGTTTTGATGGCTATTACAGATGGTTTTATGAAGGGTTTTAGTCTATTGCATCCCCCATGTCTCGATTATCTTAGAAAAAAGTCAATTTTTAGTTGTCATATTCTTGTGAGAAGAGTTTTTAGGAGTTGAAGACTCTACTCACCTCAACTCAGTCTTAACTTTGCCAAATTATTCAGAGGGATTTCTTGTTTACTGTGATGCTTCCAGAGTTGGTCTTGGTTGGGTATTGATGTAGAGAGGTAATGTCATAGGCTATGCCTGTAGAAAGCTTAAACCCCATGAAAATAATTACCCTACCCTTGATCTTTAGTTGGCAGTTCTTATTTGTTCTTTGAAAATTTAATGCATTTTCTTTATTGGGTTCATGTTGATGTGTTCACAAATCACAAAAAATTATAGTATATGTTTCCACAGAAAGATTTAAATCTTTGTCAAAGAAGTTGGCTTGAGTTGTTAAAAGATTATGATATGAGTGTGTTGTATCATCTGGGCAACGCCAATGTAGTGGCAGATTCCCTTAGAAGATTGTCTATGGGTAGTGTTTCTCATGTTAAGAATGATAAGAATAAGTTAGATCAAAAGGTTTTTTAGCTTGCTAGATTAGGTGTTAGGTTGCTTAATTTAGCTGAGGGTAGTATATAGGTTTAGAATAGTTGAGAATCTTCTTTTTTTGCCGAAGTGAAGGAGAATCAGGATAGGATAGGGATCGTAGTTTGGTTAAGTTGAAGGAATCAATTAGAGACCAGAAGATAGTGGTTATGTTCCAAGGGGGAGATGGTCTGTTATGATTCTAGGGTAGTTGTGTGTGTCGTATGTTGATAGATTGAGATAACGGATTCTTGCAAAAGAACATGGTACACATTACTCTGTACACTAGGGATCCACTAAGATGTATCATGATTTGTGGGAAATCTACTGGTGGAGTGGTATGAAGAGAGATATTGCAGAGTTTACAGCTAAGTGTTCTATTTTTTAGTAGGTTAAAGTTGAACACCAGAGGTCTAGTTGTACATTGTAGGAGTTCAGTATTCCCACTTGGAAGTGGGAAATTGTGAACATGGATTTTGTGATGGGATTGGCTCATACGCATTGTCAGTATGATTCAATTTTGGTTATTGTAGACAAAATGACCAAATAAGCTCATTTCTTGCCAATTCATACTTTATATTCAGCCGTGGATTATGCCAAGCTCTATCTTAGAGAGTTGTTTAGGTTTCTTGGAGTCCCGTTGTATATGATTTCAGATATAGGTACTCAGTTGACCTCTCACTTTTGGAGATCTTTTTAGAAGCGTCATTGTACCCAAGTTTTTCTCAGTACAAATTTTCTTCCTTAGACAGATGGTTAGTCAGAGAGGAACATTAAAACCATAGAATATATATTAACAACTTGTGTCATTGACTTTAAGGGTAGTTAGTTTAACCACTTACCTTTGATCGAGTTTGCCTACAATAATTGTTATCACTCCAGTATTCAGATGTCTTCGTTTGAGGCTCACTATGGGAGGAGATTTTGATCTCCTATTGGTTGGTTTGAAGCAGGTGAGGCTACTTTAATAGGTCCAGATTTAGTATTTGATGCGATGGAGAAAGTTCAGTTGATTAGGAAAAAGGCTAAAAACAACCCAAAGCCATCAAAAATCTTATGCAGATGTGAGGAGAAAAGATCTTAAGTTTGAAGTTGGGGATTTGGAATATTTAAAAATCTTTCCCATGAAGGTAGTGAAGAGATTCAACAAGAAGGGGAAGATTAATCCCCGATATGTTGTCCCTTACAGAATCTTGAGCCATTTTGGAAAGGTAGATTATGAGTTAGAGTTTCTTGCAGATTTGGCATCGGTGCATCCAGTGTTTTATATTTCACTACTCAAGAAGTGTATTAGTGATTCATTGGTTGTAGTTCCTTTGGAAATAACAAATGTTCAGGATATCCTTTCTTTTGAAGAAATTCCAATTGAGATTCTAGATCGTCAGATTCGTACACTAAGGAACAAAGAAGTTCCCTTGGTTAAAGTTTTATGGTGAAATTAGTCCGTTAAGAGAGCTACTTGGGAAGAAAAAGTAGATATGTATACCAAGTACCCTCATCTTTTCTTTGCTAACTCAGACTCAATTTAAGGCAACATTTTTCCTAAGTTTGTCTCTTTTCCATACTCAGTTCCATCTATATAATAATTCTTATGCCATTGCATTCATTCACGAAATCATTTCAGTTCATGTGTCATGTTTCAGACTCAGTCATCTAATCATGTTTCTAGTTATACAAGTTTAGTATGTGATCATATTTTCCACAGTATGCTTAGCTTAATAAGTCTTATTTAAGTATGGACATTTTCAAGGAGGAGATATTTTAATACCTCATACTATTCTTAGCTTAGTTTAGCTTCTATTTGTTTGTATAAGGGTCATAAAGACTGAAAATTTCACTAAGTATTAGGGACTTAGTCATTTTACGGACTCTTAACTTTGAGGTTTTTTAAATTGGTCTTCTCGACCCCGATATGTTGGTTTTTGAGTTAATTCATGTTCAAGGATGTAAGGAACATGCCTCGGAAAAGTTTAATATTTTTCGGACGAGGATTGAGTCATATTTATATAAAAAATCCAGCAACTTACTACGATAGTGTCGCATTTCTTATAGCGATGGTACGTACACCGCATCGCAATGAGCATGTAAAATGTAGTCCAATTACGAATTTAATTGCTTAAGGTACAATTCTATTTTTCCCATCAATCTAAGTCAACATATCATGACTTATACCATCAGTTAGGGCATTATTTTCCCTTCTTCTTTAATTCTCCACTCAAAAAAACCCTATTCATCTCCCAAGATCATCAATTCAATTACTTTCTCTCCAAAGAAACCAAGAATTCAAGTTCCTACATCCAAGAACCTCCAAGGAAACATCAAGTTTATTGTTTCTCATTCAAGATTAAGGTTTCACTACTAGATATTACCCCTATTGCAATGAATTTTTTGGCAACATTTCCAAAATCATTGCGATAGATGGTCTATTGCAATGGTTGGAACCATTGCAAAAAGAATTTGTTCTATTAGTTCTATAACCGTTGCTATTGATGGATAACTGTTGCAATAGGGTATCCTATAGCAACAGTTTCATGAACCGTTGCCATAAAGTCACATATGGCAACGTGTTTTTGAAAAAAAAAAATCTATTGCATCGGTTTTCATTTTTCCCTTCTTATTTTTTCATAAAACCTACCAAAACATTAAAAAATACATAACAAAATTAAAAAAAATACAAAAAATAATGTTTTACTCTCAACTTGATTCCTCTCATCAGTCGACATAAACACCAGTACTGCCACTGCGCCAACTGCCCACCACTCTCCGACTGCCCACTACTGCTCCGATTGTCACTTTGACTATTGCTCCGACCGCAGCTCTGACTACTACTCTAATTTACAATAACCAACAGATCTAGTTGTTGAATCCTCATAGTAAGTTTGCTCTACATATGCTAACAAAAAGGAGAATTAAATCCCTATGAGTCCATTCATTTTATGTTGTAATGGAGTCAAGATATAGAAATTTGTTGTATTTGTCATCAATTTTAAGTATTTAACACTATCTATTCTTATTACTATGGATTCATTTATAAATATCTAATGAAAAAATGTGTCATTCTTTCTTTAATAGTGTTGGGTTAATTTATTAATAGTCATGTTTTTTTTCCTTCAATTTTTCGTTGGGTTGGCTTTTGTTTGATTCTTATGATTAGCAATAAATCTTAGGGGTATAGTCATGGATAATTTTGTATATCATTTGTTGTTTTCATTGCTTCAAACCGAGAAAATAGAAGGGCTTTCTTTTTTAGTATTTGTTTTGAGTGTCATGGGCAACTGAATACCAAATGCCTCATAAGCCCTCATAAGCCATGTTTATTTATCATTATATTGAACACTGGGGTTTGAATATTCATTTAATAAACACCATTTTTATGCCTAATATTCCATTTCTATCGCTTATGGCTAATCAAGATTGATTTGAGAAATAGTATTTAAATTGTTAAATTAACCCAAAATAAGTAAGAAATAAGTTTAAGGGTGTAACACACAGTGCTTTCTGGGAAAGGTATCCAGAAAAAGATATCAAACTATACATCAAGCGATTCTTTGCCTAAAGCTTTAGGCTACTTCTGTGCCTACTCTTTGAAAAATTGGGAAATGTCTTTGGCTTGCTGCAGATGATTAAAATGAAGTAAATGATTGTCATAATTCAGTGCTGGGAATTTAGTTGATGATTTCTCTATCTTGACCTAATGCCAAGGAGATACTAATTGTTTTTGATGAATAATGTAGTAATAATTTATTGAATCTAAACATTATATTTTGAATACCTTACTCTCTGGAAATCTTTCTACATAGCATGAATAGGTAGTGACAATTAGTGTCAATCTGATGAAGTTGGAATTATTCATCCTACTAGTTAGTGAAGCAATCATAGAGATTTTATGGGAATATTGAGCAAGATTAAGGTCCATCATTGTGTTTATACCCAGTGGTAAGTAGTAAACATACAATTCTGATTAATTAAACAAAATTTTTCTGTTTAATTAAACAAAATTTACTTTCAAGAACTATGGTACAATTGTCCTGTATACTACTATGATTTACCTTCCAAATGTATTTCATTTTAAATCTTGGAATCTTATGCTTTATTTCCATTCCTTGCACTGGTTAGTGAAGCAACCATAGAGATATTATGGGACTATTGAGCAATATTAAGGTGCATTCACTATGCTAGGTAAAAGAACTGCTCGTGTTATCTTCTTCTGCCACCACTCTCGCCGGTAATCTTTCTATAGACTATCCTGGTGTACTAAATGCAGCATGTAACATTGGCAAAGTATTAGTTTTGTTTCATACCTGTATTAGATGTAAAAATTGTATGTTGGAGTGCTCTAGAAATCATTCATATTTTTATAAGCTTGTAACAGAGTTCCCTACCCAAATGTCAGAGGGTGATTATGTTTCTCTATTGAGCCTCTTACTGCATCACTACTAGCCTCAATTATGCTTTTTCATAGGCTTGTTTGTGAATCTTAAATATTCTTTTATGAAGCTTAAATATTATTTTATGCTATTAGAAGCCTGGACTAATTGCAACATAGATATAATAGGATGTAGACCATTAGGGAATCAGGAGTATAGAGATCCTTTAGGCGCACCTGGGTAAGGATATCTTCCTTCAAGATATTTGATGTGTACTGTCAAAATCATTCACAAACTCTCATCAAATTTTCATTGTCTTACGTTCTCTGATGCAACATTCATGCATTGTTTGATGTTAACCATTGTACTCCTTTTGACTTCTTGGAAGCAACTCATAACTCTTTTTTTATTACTTTCTCTTAAGCTGAGGCACTATATGCACTACCCTCCCCAAACCCCACTTGCGTGATTACACTCTGTCTGTCATTTTTGATTTATTTTTTGGAAGAAAGATTGAAAATTGAGTTTATTCATAGGTTTCTGAATGTTCTGGTTGGAGTTGGCGAGGTACTTGTCTATTTGCAGAATAAAACAACTAAAGATATGTAGAAGTAATAGTGATTGGAGTGATCTTTCCAGTTGAAAGATTGCATATCATTTATGCTTCCAGCATAGTACAATCCTCCTCTTTTATCTAGCATAATATGAGCAACCTCACACTGGCTGACCCGAATTTGTTTGGGTCTGGCCTTAGTTGTTTTGTTATGTATTAGTATATTGAATTAGCTTTCTAGGGTTTACAACTTACAATTGCATTTGAAGCTATCTAATTTTTTAGAAATGTAAAAAGTAATAAAGATTTGAAAAAACACTACTATACTTAGCAATTCCATAGAAATCGAAGAGCTTTTCAAGAGCTGTTCTCATTTTTCTCCATCATACCCCCTGGAAGACCCAATCTTTGTGTAACGCCCCAATTTTCTGGAATCAAAACATGACACGATACTAATAATCCCAAAGGACCACAAGCTAACCCTCTACTGATATCTATACCTGAGCATTGCATAATATAATATAATAAAAGCAAAAAACTGGCAGAAACTTGCCATAAGGTTCAAAATATCTAAAATACTCAAAACTAAATACTGAATACTGATACATCTGTCCGAAAATCCTCTAACTGTTTGAACTGTGGTGTTGATGGGACATGTCCCCAACTAACTCCGTCTACTAAAAATAAACTGAGTCTAATGCCATAATAAAATAAGGATCATCCTCGAATGAAGAGGACTCACTGCTACGTCTACTGCTGCTGACTGAGTCTGGACTACTAAGGGTGCTCTGGATCTCATGCTTTTGAACCTATGGTATAAGACACCATAGTGCAAGAGAAAAGTAAGCACCAGTACTTTAAATATACTGGTATGCTATATAAGGTAAGGTTAAATACAAGGTATTATGCATGAACATAGCTTAACTGAATAACATGAGAGTACTGAATGAGGACATATGCATAATTGCTCAAACCATAATTGAAATCATCGTGACTTTGACTACTGGTACTCGGATACTATTTTTATTGACATCTAAACTCACTACTAATACTGAGATACTGAATAACTGATTCTTCTGATATTGATAACTGAGTACAGAAGTTGAGATTAGTCCTCTCTAGTGAAAGATCTCTGAATCTTTTAATAATAAAAATAACTGACTTAGTTTGAGATCAAGCCTATCTAACAGGTGATCTCCGACTCTATTAGTACTGATACTAATTAACTTTATGTGAGACCAGGCCTATCTAGTGGATGGTCCATGAATCTATGGAACTATCTAAGTTCCTTACTGAGATGGGTGACTGTATCTGACAGTCCTGATTTCTGAGTTCTACTCTGAAGAAAGATACTGAAATTGCAACTGTGGGAGTTCTCACTTAACTGACATGCCCCGAATTTGATCTAGTGGGTACAACTTGTAATATTAGTTGGAAGGGTGTCAATACCATTCCATGGGTAAAGACCTCTACTATGGTCAAGCCTCTCTAACGGGTGATCCTGAACAGAAAGTCAAGCCTAAGGAAATATGATAGTCAAGCCTTAATCTAACGGGTGACTCCTGGTCCTGTGCTGGCTACGCAATTTTGGAGTTCATAGACTATTACTAATGACTCTACCTCTCTAATGGGGAAGCCGTCATCCCTACACTTTCTTGGTGCTAGTTCCCACTCCGAACTGAAAGACACTAAACTGATTCTTGGACTTTACTAGACTGAGGTGAATCTATTACTGATTATCTTACTTGACTGATCTGACTGATTTTAATTGATTTCATTATCTGACGAAATACTTCTGAATCTCGTTATCTAATTGGATGATACTAAGTTCAGAATTAATTACTTGAATTCTACTGAGGTCTGAAACTAAATTCTTGAACACTACTAAAATCTGAGCTGAGTACTGAACTGAAGTTGGAATGCTAATGATACTTAGATTACTGAGATTTCTTAAGTTCTATGACTATCTGAGAGTACTGAATTCTGTAACTGACTGAGTTCTAAGGATCATGGCTTGACGGAGATTATCGTGAAAACTGACACTGGCTCTAGACAACAGCTAATTTGTTAGGTATAAATACCCCCAGGACTCGATAACATAAAAATAAAACATAACCTATTTTAGTTTAAAATAGGTTATTTCTCATGACAATATTTCTCGATATTAGGGAAATTCTACACAGTTTAAAATATTTCTCACTTGGGAAGTCAACCCTTAATCTTCTTATGGATGAAACATAACTTGAAAAAAGTTCGGGGTAATACACTTAGCTCAGTAATTTCTATTTCAGTTACAATTTCCTAGATGTGCAACACTTATCTTTTTTTTCTCCCTTTTTATCTTTGCTGCGTTTTGAATTCTGTTATAATTTAATATAGCTAGAAAACACTTGCTTTTACACATCAAATGGTGTGAAAATGCTCACAATTTTTTGAAGGTTTTTCAAACTCTCAAACCTAAGAAGTTTTCCAGTGAAGTTGTTACCACTCAGCCTACTGCAGTAGTACCAAAAGGTAAAGGATTATTAAGATAAAAGTAAATGCAGTAGGACCAAGATGACATTATATCGAGAGTATATTCACAACTACTCAAAATTCTGTCAACTTTGTGTGTTTACTGAATTCCTCGGGCAACTTACTTGTGAGATTATTAAAACTAAGAGTACTGCACATAGCAAAAGGTAGCTAACTTGCCAAGATAGTCTGAAAGCATACATTTCATCCTAAGTTACACGGACTCTTCACTTTCGATGTCGTACCCCTATTAGGTTCTCCAAAATACATTACTTTTGGAGAATTTGACATGCTCTCGTTGACATTTTTGAAGAATCTAGGAAACATAGATTCATCTAAATGAGGTTAGTTAGAAAGGCCTTACAGATTTTGCAGATTAACCATGTTTCCAAGTTCTTTTGGAACAACTCCATTAAATATGTTATTTTCCAAACTCCTGAAAGTTTTACAGTGCAGCTCCATAATTGTTAGAATGAAGACTATTTATCTTTAGGAGTATTGTGAAATCCAAGAGAACACACATATAAAGTAGTGTAGTCATGTTTGCCAAGTATTTTGGAATTGGCCCGGAGAGTTGATGCACCATAACAGACCTGAAAACCATCAATTATCGGAAAGTTTAAATTAAAGGAAACTTTTTATGTAATATGTATAGTGTTAAAGTGCAATTCAGATGCAGCTCACATAAATTTCAGTTTGATTGATACTCATTCACGGGGAATAGTACCACTCAAATAGTTGCGAGAGATATCACTGTAGGAAAGATGATAATATATTTTGGTGAAGGATAATCATAATGATTATTGATTAAATATTATAAGGAAAACTCTTAGTCAGTTAAACAGTACATTGTCTTGAGATAAGGTAACTTCACAAGGGAGGAAGAAAGAACACCTGCAAGATCTTGTCCTTTGAGCAATCTGTTAACATTACAAAGAAGAGTTATCAATACTATAAAAATGATACTTAAGAAGCCTATTTTCTTTACTTTAGCCAAATCTAAAGCAATGGTTGTTTGTCAGTTCAAAATTTCATTTTCTCATATGGTAATCAAACTAGGTCCAGAAGAATTGACTTAGTCAAACATACTGATTAACAATAAAAATAAAATTATTTTATATTAGGAAATATATTTCAGCCAAATAGGTCTTAATTTCTTTCTATACGGACAAAGAGAAATCCAGCTAACTTTATGCTTTTTGAGGAATTTATCTTGCCAATTTTAATGTTGAATGGTTTTAATTCCCATCATTTTGGAACTTTATTTTTTATTGCAATGATATGCTCTTATTAGCCACTAAACAATGTTTTGACATGGAGGAAAGAACATGTATCTATGTTATGTGACATAAAATAGTTATATGACTTTACTGTTATAGAGGATAATTAAAGTTCATTTCATGGCATTTTTTTCCTTTTTACCTCGGGGATCATTTTATAGTTCTTACGGGGGATAAAAGTAGCCTATGCTACTCATTCCATGTGTTCAATGTTTCCCTGATATATTTTCTTGCATTAAAAGTTGATAATAATGTATAGTTTTTTGTTAAAGAAATTGATTTTGAATAAGAGCTTTTATTTTCCCCAATCTTTATAAGCTCCAACCATTTTTGCTGCCTTGGGATTACCATCCAAGCAACCCCTTTTGTCGGAATAAGATTTGGGATTCTCCTAATGGTGGAAAGTATATTTTGTAGGAAGAAAATAATATTTCAAGAAATTAAAGGTGATTTAGAAAACATTTTCCACTAAACAATGATTTGTACATGACAAAAACAATCAGGAGAAGAGCAATTTTGTTTTAAATTTTGTTGTAGTTCTAACTGTATTAGTAGTGGATTTGAGAAGTACCTTGTTTGCTAATTTTGTTGATGACATTCAAGTTAGACAAAGACGTGCTCTTGAGGGCTAGGTGTACTCTTTGTGAGTATGCTGGATGGATTGAAATACCTTTGCCAGATTTATAATGCCTCTCTTTTTGGATCTGAATAGCTCCTAAATTGCATGTTTGAAATACATTTGAGCTTACTTGGATATTGTAATCTGCTCTCCCTTCTATATGCTTTCTTGAATAGAGAAATACAGATGGTGGTAATTCATATAATTGATCCCATTTTATTTGAGATTGAGGGTGGTGTAGCAGCAGTGGCATGTATTTCTTTTGTGCTAAACCATCTTTGAACCCTTGATGTGTAGTGGTTGCATTTTTCTTCTTTTATAGCAATGAAGAAACAAGAGCAGGTACTTCTAGTAGGATTCTTTGTGTTCTTAATCTTCCTTCACCTCTTAGCATTACCAGTAACAACAACCAATATTCAACTATTTCGGTTTCTTGGAGTATACTAGTTTCTTTGTCTTCCAAGCTGGTATTGCAAATTGTTGTTTCTTTATAGTTAGAAATTTACAGAAACCAAAAACTGCATACTACTAAAAGTATTAGTATGTTCTGTTAGCATGTTTTTTTCAAAATGAAACAAGAAACATTGTTTATTGATGGTTATTATCTGGAATTGCAGTACTCAACCTATTTTATGTATTTTTGAACATGTAGATCAGAGTTGAACAATCATGAATCACCAAAAAGTTAAGAGCTTTGTTTTAGCTGGATCACTAGCAGCATTACGAAACAAACAATTACTAGAAAAGAAGAAGAAGAATACAAGAACAGGCTACGCAAATGAAAAGAAAATCATCACAAGCATAAGGAGAAGTCAAACAACGTTCTAGTTTAATACTTTACGGGAAAACTAATGATTATTTGACTTTAACATTTTGCTTTCAGATTTAGATTACTAGTTTGTTGGATATTTTAATTTGAATTATTATTAATGAAAGATTTTTCTATGATGTGTATATATAATTGTGTATTAGTATAATTTTCTATCTCCCTATATATATCAATTGTTATTTGAGCTAGAATAGGTAGAAAAATAATATTACAAGAGATTCTAAAATTGTTGTAATAGGTGTCAAAAATCGTTGCCATAGGTAGTGAAAAACAGTGCAAAAGATCAATAATTGTTGCAAAAGGGTTATTGCAACGTTTTTTTGTCATTGTAATGGAGTCTATTACAATGGTATTAACTGTTGCCATATATCCTATTGAAAAAGTTCTTCAGCATTGCAATACATTCTATTATAATGTCTCTTAACCATTACAATACAGTCTATTGCAACGGTTAGGAACTATTGCAATAGATAATTCGGACCGTCTCAATAGGAGTTCCAAAAATCATTATAATAGATAGACCTATTGCAACTGTTTTTGTAACCTTTGCAAAAGTTGTTGCAATAGGCCTATCCCAACGCTCACATATGCAACGCATAAAAAACTATTGTGGTAGCTCAATGGAAATGGTTTTTATATCTATTGCAATGATTTTGGAACCATTGCCATAAGGGTAATTTTTAGTAGTGGTTTAAGGTATGTGTGAGGTTCATCCATGGGCCTTTTTCACCCATGGAGTCCAAGAACCCTTTATGGTTTTAAATCATGAGTTTCTATCTGTTCAAGTTGAATAATCTCCATGAAGCTCTTATTGTTTGCAATTATAAGTTATGTTCATAAATGTTTTCATATGAAATGAGCCCTTACACATTTTGAATGTTTTAATTTTCTCATTAAATCCCTAAGTTATTAATTGAATCTTGTAATAATTTTATTTTTGAATGCTTTTCTCATTCTCATGCACAAGTTCATGACTCTAAAGTGTTTGATGAAATGCCCACGTGTTGGATTTTGAATAATGATTCCCTATTATGGTTTTCCAAGCTTTATATATGTCCTTATTTTTATTCCCATTCAGTACTGGTGGGTTATGAACACTCAATACATAGTTCTTTACATAATTTTCGTATCTTTAGAATGATTTCATATAAACCATGAGTATTGTCGTTCACTTTGTTATTATGATCAGTTGTTGCTCAGTTAATCTTAGTTAAGTCTAGTAAATAGTTTTATTCCATTGGGAGTAGGATTCAATACCGAGCTAATCCAGGGATGGGGGTATTTCTAGAATTTTAAGGTTTGACCCTTAGTAGCAATCCCTGAGTTACAGAACTACATAGCTAGCATAGGTTTGAGATGTCTTTCTTCCAGATTAGGGTTGACGTATATCTCATGAGTTCTCCTGTCAGTATAGGGTGACTCTTTAGTCCTTTAAGACCCCAGTTTAGTGGATCCAAATAGCCAATATTAGTAACCATGGCACGGTAATGACACCCTTCCAACCGGGGTTATAGGTTGGACCCCAATTAGCTTAAATTGGAGAATGTCGGTTAGATGATAGCCCCCACAATCTTAGTAAAATATTTACTATAGTTTTATTTTAGGTTTTCTTGACCCAAGCATATAGACTCTCAGTTATTCAGTTATGAGATTTTAGCATTTCGATTTACACCTTATTTAAGAAATTTGTATATATATATATATATATGGTTGGTCTTGCATTCTCAGAAATTATAGTTTTTCATGCATTCATGTCCAGTTATCTCATGCTATTCAGTTGGTTAATATCTCGCATGCACAGTACCCTATGTATTTCAGCTTGTCCTTATCTCATATACCAGTACATTAACGTACTGAACGCATACTCGTATTTGCACTATGATGTCTTATATCATAGGTTTAGATTCTCAGTTTCTTGATCGTACTTAGACCATCAAGCATTACAACAACAACAACAGTTATGAGTCCTCATCCTTTGAGGATAAGTTTATCTTTCATTCAGTCATTTCTATATTTATTTTACTTAGTCAGTTTGATTTAGTTGGGGGTTTGTCCTATCAAATCCATATTCAACCAGTTAAACAGTTAGTTGGTTTAAATAGTTTTTATTAGTTGATCAGAGTTGACATTAAATCGTATGTATTTAGACCTTATGTATTTATCAGTCGTTTTTGCATATGTCCATTATAATTATTTTATTCAGTGCTCATAGCAGGTACTAGCTCACAGGTTAGCTTGTGGTCACTTGTGATCATAAGCATTGTTCTTGCGACTAGGTGGTAGCTTCAGGTCGTGATAGTGTAATACCCTGAGACTCTAATAAATAGTGCAACCATGACTCAAGCTCATGAGAAGTAAATTATAGAGCTTTGGTTGTTTTCTGATCAAGGGTTATGTGTATTAAGGCCTCAAAGATGTCCTAGGGATTAGGTGAATCAAAATATTTCTTACCGATTGAATTTTTAGGAAGGATATTGCCATATTTAACTTCAAATGAGCATATCTCTCGTTATACTACAAATTATTAAGCTCATGAACTACCAAAATATAAATAATTGAATTAACTTTCCAACGATACCAATTTTACCCAAATATGGTATCGAAGCCAAGAGTTATGCCCATTTTACTCTAGCATGTCAGGCTGAAAAACTGAGTGACGACATTTTGTGATAAGTTGTCATAAGTGTGTCAACTTATCACCAATGTCATCAGCCTTAGGCAGATTTCCACCCCCAGTGATGACATTTTGTGATAAGTTGTCACAAGTGTGACGACTTATCACCAATGTCGTCAACCTTAAGCAGAAAATCATAAAATCCACCATTTTATGACGACATTTCATGACGACTTGTCACAAGTCTAACGACTTATCACGAATGTCGTCATCTATTTTTTTCAGCAATTAAAGGATGTTTTTGCAAGGGTATTTTGGTCTTTTCCCATCTTTTGGAGGTCCCTATATATATGAGAATTCCCATCTAAACCCTAATTTCTTCATTCTCTCTTCCAACTCTCTTAAGAAATATATCTAGTATTTTTATTTAAGGACATTTATCTTTCAGAAATCATCCATAAATCTTCAAGATTTCTTTAAGAATCAAGTTCCTCATACTGTGGGTTTCGAGAATCATTTATTACAAGTGCAGATAGAGTCTCAAGAACTAGAATTCATTCAATTTTAAAGATTAAGGTATGTGGGGTTTTGAGCAAGAGAAATTCTTTCGTTCTTGTGCCCAAATCTTTGATTTCTATCATGGATTTGTATGATTTTGCAAGTGGTTTTATACCCAAATTACTTCATCATGAGATTATGAGAATATAAATTGTTCAAGCTTTGTTATACATGATAATTTTGCTATTCCAAAGTTATGGCTTGATATTTAATATTGTGAATTTCATATTTCTACCATGAGTTGATATTTCAAGTGCTTTCAAGATATGTGTCAAGCTTTAAGCATCCTTTTTTCAAACTGGATTATTGAGTATATTGATTCATGAGATTGAGTTGTTACAATGAGTCTTGATATTTACTCAAAGTTATTGATGTTGTCATGATTTAATGATTTGATTAAGGAGAATAATATTTTATTTGGTCTTCATGATAGACCCTTGTGATGTTTATGGTGGATATCCTATGGTATTTCCCCAAAACTACATGCCACCATAGGATTGATATTGATAATTGTGGGCCAGAGGCCGAGTATGAGATTGTGATCTCTAAATTTAGGTTGTACTCCCTGGCAAGAGTACGACGCTCCCGCCAATGTGGGGTTCTCTCCTTAGAAAGGTAAAACGTTGGACTCCATGTAGCTCACATGGGTTATGTCAGTTATATGAACCTCCCATGTCCATAAGAGTTGAGTTTCTTGAATTACCGACTCACTCCAAGTCTTGAGTCTTGAGTTGAGTTATTTATAATGATTTATGAGGTTTTCATCATATGATTTATTAACTATATGATCATGAAAAGTATGTTTCAATCTAACTCAAGCCAAGTTAGCCATCATTGTACATATGCATGTTTTTATGAAATTGATGATGATATTTGCATTATTATAAGCACCCCCTCATACTCAATACATTCCATAGTGCTGACCTACATATTTTCCTATGGGCTATATTTTCTCGTAATATAGGTTCAAGTACTCAGCCACATCCGCGTTAGCGATATTCGAGTACCTCAACTACATTCCCTCAGTGGTGAGTCCTTATGGTTCGAGGACCGTGTCTATATTTTGGGTGATATCATTCTGTTTCTATGGATTTCGGTACTATTTGAGTTAGGGTGGGGTTTGTCCCAATGGATCCTTGATTTTGATGTATAGAGGCTTTGCCAGACTAGAGGGTTGGTATGTACAGACATTTAATATATTTTGGTTGTACAGTCTAGTATTTCTCTTGAACCCAATGTGGTATATCTCTTTGTTGTGCATGAAAATTGTTGAATTGAATTCCTTGAGGTAGTGTCTGGCTCTGAGGGTTATCTTGGGGCTACATGTAGTCCTAAGTACCGTGTAGCATCTTGGGATGAAATTTTGGGGAGTTACAAAGCTTGGTATCAGAGCCTAAGGTTAAAAAAGTCCTAGGGAGTCTGGCAAGCTGCATTATGTAGAGTCTTGATCATCAGTGTGTAGCACACCACATCTATGAGAAAGAGGCTACGGAATATTTTAGGAAATGTCATTTCTTTCTTTCTAAAGTTTATCGTGCCTACTACTGTCTCTTTATCTGTGATTAACTCGTGCTATCTTATACAAGAAAATGCCTCCTTGTCGAGCTCATAGAAACAACGAGCAACCTTAACCCGTTGATCCCTTGAACGAGCATGTGTTTTATGTAGAATTCCGGGCAGCTTATCAGGCGCTAGCCCAGGCAATTACTGCCAATGCTCAAACTAACACCCAGGCTACTGCTCCGCCTCTGCAAGAGAATAATTCTGCTACAGCTCAAGTTTGTGACTTTATACGGATGATTTTGCCTGAGTTCTATGGGTCAAAGTTAGGTGAAGACCCACAAATGTACTTGTATAAAGTGAGAAAGATCACCCAGATTATGCATGTGACTAAGGAGGAGTGTGTTGAATTAGCTGCCTATCAAATGAAAGATGTTGCGTATGATTGGGTGGAGATGTGGAGGATGAGTAGAGGGGAGGATGCTGCTCCCATAACTTGGCAGTTATTCTAGGATACGTTCTTGGACAGATTCTTTCCTCTTGAGATGAGGGAATCAAAGATAGAGAAATTTATGAATTTAAGACAAGGCTCCATGACTATTAAAGAGTATTGTCTTAGATTCAATAAGTTATCCAATTATTCTCTGAGTATGATGGTTGACTCCAGGACCATCATGAGTAAATTCGTGACCGGCGTGTCGAGTTATATTTTGAAAGAGTGTAGATCTTCTATGCTTAATAGGGATATGGACCTTTCTCGATTAATAATACATGCCCAACAGATTAAAGTTGATAAGGTGAAAGAGAGGGAGAGAGTAAGAGGGAATAAAAGAGCTAGATCAGAGCAACATGGATTCAGTCAGTCCAGATTTCATGGAGAGAACCTCCCTCAATTTTAGGGACGTCCATTTATGCCCGCACCTTCCTCAGTTAGTGCTCCCACTCCTAGAAGTAGGCAGGAGCAGGGGAACAGGCCTATTGCATCTAGGTCTCAGGAAAGTGTAAGTAACAGACCTCATCTTCCTTCATGTACCAAGTATGGTAGAGATCATTTTGGCAAGTGTTTTGTTGATCAGAGGTATTGCTTTGGTTGTGGAAAGTTGGGCCACCGACTTAGAGATTGTCCATATGCTAGAAAAGGGAGTCGAGATGCTCGTCCCCAGAGTCAGGTTACCAGTGCCCCTACTCCCGTAGTCCGCCCAATTCCTCCTCAGGGTGCCTCTTCTAGTACTGCTGGCGGTTCATTCCAGATTCGCTTTTATGCTATACCACCTCGCCAGGAGTAGGAGGACTCTCCAGATGTTGTCACAGGTATGCTTTATTTCTTTCATTTTGATGTGTATGTATTGATGGACCCCGGTTTGAGTTTCTCTTATGTGACACCTCTAGTTGCTGTAAATTTTGAGATGGACCCTGAACGGATTCCTAAGCCTATTCTGGTTTCTACCCCAGTAGGAGAATCTGTTATTGCTAAGCGAGTGTATAAGAAGTGTCTTATCACTGTCCTTCATCGGGTCATATGTGGTGATTTGATTGAGCTAGATATGGTTTATTTTGGCGTCATTCTGGGTATGGATTGCCTTCACTCGTTCTATGCATCTATAGATTGTCATACCCGAGTGGTCAAGTTTCAGTTTCCTGACGAGCCCATTTTTGAGTGGTCCCAGAGTTCTATAACTCCGAAGAGCCATTTCATATCCTACCTTAATGCTAGGAAGTTGATTTCCAAGGGTTGCATCTATCACGTAGTTTGAGTTAAAGACCTCAAGTTCGAGACTCCGACTATTTAGTCAGTTACCATTGTTAATGAGTTTCCCAATGTTTTCTCGGAAGATCTCCCCGGGGTCCCACCTGATAGAGAAATAAAATTTGGGATCGATCTTCTTCCCGGCACTCAGCCTATTTCCATTCCTCCGTACCATATGGATCCTGCAAAACTTAAAGAGTTGAAGGAGCAACTCAAATATCTATTAGACAAAGGCTTTATCAGACCCAGTGTTTCCCCGTGGGGTTCACCTGTTCTATTCATGCATAAGAAAGATGGTACATTGCGTATATGCATTGATTACCTTCAACTCAACAAGGTAACTATCAAGAACAAGTACCCTCTTCCTAGAATTGATGACTTGTTTGATTAGTTACAAGGAGCGAGCTACTTCTCAAAAATAGACCTTAGATCCAGCTATCATTAGCATAAAGTGAGAGAGTGTGATATTCCAAAAATAGCCTTCTGAACCCGTTATGGTCACTTTGAGTTTCTTGTCATGTCCTTTGGGTTAACCAACGCTCTAGCAGCCTTCATGGACCCTATTAATCGAGTGTTCAAGCAATATCTTGATATGTTTGTCATTGTATTCATAGATGATATTCTTGTATATTCCCAAAGGGAGGATGATCATGCCGACCATCTTAGAATTATTTTGCAAACTCTTAGAGATCATCAATTATTCTCTAAATTTAGAAAGTGTAAATTTTGGCTAAGGTCAGTTGCTTTTATGGGTCACATTTTTTCCGTTGAAGGCATTAGAGTCGATCCTCAAAAGATAGAAGCTGTATAGAATTGGCCTACACCTATCTCCCCATCTGACATTAGGAGTTTCTTGGGTCTAGCTAGTTACTACCGTCATTTTGTTGAGGGCTTCTCTTCTATTGCGTCTCCTATGACCCGGTTGACCCAAAAGAAAGTGAAGTTCCTATGGTCGGAACCTTACGAGAAGAGTTTTTAGGAGTTAAAGACTCGACTCACTTCAGCCCCTGTGTTAGCTTTACTCGTTGGTACTGATGGTTTTGTGGTGTATTGTGACACTTCTAGAGTTGGTTTGAGTTGTGTGTTGATGCATAGGGGTAAGGTTATAGCTTATACCTCTAGACAGTTGAAGCCTCATGAGAAGAATTACCCAACCCATGATCTTGAATTAGCAGCTGCAGTTTTTGCTTTGAAAATCTGAAGACATTATTTGTATGGTGTTCATGTTGATGTGTTTATTGATCACAAAAGCCTGAAACATGTGTTTACTCAGATGAAGTTGAATCTTAGACAAAGAAGATGGTTAGAGTTGCTAAAAAACTATGATATGAGTGTGTTGTATAACCCGGGCAAGGCAATGTTGTGGTAGATGCACTTAGCAGGTTGTCTATGGGTAGTGTAGCTCATGTAGAGAATAATAAGAAAGAATTGGCTCGTGATGCAGGATTTGTGGCAAAGTGTTCTACTTGTCAACAGGTTAAGGTAGAGCACCAAAGGCCCGGTGGTGTAATACAAGAGTTTAGCATTCCTACTTAGAAGTGGGAAGAAGTGAATATGGATTTTGTAATTAGTTTGCCTCCTTCTCGTCGTCATCATGCTTTGATTTTGGTTGTTATAGACCGATTGACTTAATTAACTCATTTCTTGGCAGTGCATTCATTTTATACAACTGAGGATTATGCTAGATTGTATATTCGAGAATTTTATAGAATTTATGGAGTTCCTTTGGCTATTATCTCTGATAGGGGTACTCAGTTTACTTCCCAGTTTTGGAGAGCTTTTCAGAAGGGTCTCGGTACCCAAGTTCATCTAAGTTCTTCTTTCCATCCGCAAATAGATGGTCAAGCTGAGCAGACCATTAAGACTTTAGAATATATGTTGAGGGCATGTGCGCTTGATTTTAAAGGTAGTTGGGATGGGCACTTGACATTGATCGAATTTGCGTATAACAATAGTTTCCATGCTAGTATTCAGATGGCCCCTTTCGAAGCTTTGTATGGGAGAAGATGTAGATCACCTATAGGTTGGTTTAAAGTAAGAGAAGCAGCTGTGATTGGGCCTGATGATGTGTTCGAGGCTATGGAAAAAGTTAAGTTGATCCGAGAAAGATTGAAGACCGCTCAAAGTCATTACAAGTCGTATGTGGATGTGAGAAGAAGAGATCTTGAGTTTAATGTTGATGATTTGGTGTACTTAAAGGTTTCTCCCATGAAAGCGGTGAAGATATTTGGGAAGAAAGGAAAGCTTAGTCCCCGTTATGTTGGTCCGTACAGGATTCTGAGCCGTGTTGGGAAAGTAGCATATGAGGTGGAGTTAGCCGCAGAGTTGTCTTGTGTTCATACGGTATTTCATGTTTCCATGCTTAAGAAGTGTATTGGTGATTCTGTAGTGGTTGATTCTTCTGAAAGCTTAGATATTCAGGATAGCCTTTCATTTGAGGAGATTCTGATTGAGATTTTGGATTTTCAAATCCGTAGGCTAAGGAACACAGAATTTCCTTTGGTTGAAGTTCTTTGGCAAAATCAATCTATTGAGAGTTCTTCTTGGGAAGCCGAAGATGATATACGAGCCAAGCACCCTCACCTCTTTTCTGTGAGTTCGAAGCTAGCAGAAGGTGCCATTCTTTCTTAATTCCGCCCTCTTCTTATTAAAGATTAAGCTGTGTGTCTACTTCCATTACGAATTCATACATTTTGTAGGGTATCCGAAGGTATAGAGTGAAGTAAGCCCTTTGAGTGAGTCGTTCCAGCTATACATCTTCCTTTTCTCTTGTTCTTGGCCTATATGGCAACATTCGAGAATGAATGTTTCCAATGGGGAGATATTATAATACCCCGAGACTCTAACCAATAGTGCAACCATGATTCAAGCTCATAAGAAGTAAATTATAGTGTTTTGGTTGTTTTCTGATCAAGGGTGATGTGTATTAAGACCTCAAAGATGTCCTAGGGAATAGGTGAATCAAAACATTCCTTACCGATTGAATTCTTCGGAAGGATATTGCCATATTCAACTTCAAATAAGCATATCTTTCATTATACTATGAATTATTGAGCTCATGACCTACCAAAAGATACATAATTGAATTAAATTTCCAACGATACCAATTTCACCTAAATCCGGTATCGAAACCAAGAGTTATGCCCATTTTACTCCAGCATGTTAGGCTGGAAAACTGAGTGACGACATTTTGTGATAAGCTGTCATAAGTGTGATGACTTATCACCAATGTCATCAGCCTTAGGCAGATTTCAACCCCCAGTGATGGCATTTTGTGATAAGTTGTCAAAAGTGTGACGACTTATCACCAATGTCATCAACCTTAAGCAGAAAATCATAAAATCCACCCTTTTTATGATGACATTTCGTGATGACTTGTCAGAAGTCTGTCGACTTGTTACGAATGTCATCAACTATTTTTTTCAGCAATTAAAGGACGTTTTTTGAAGGGTATTTTGGTCTTTTACCATCTTTTGGAGGTCCCTATATATATGAGAATTCTCATCTAAACCCTAATTTCTTCATTCTCTCTTCCAATTCGCTTAAGAAATATATCTAGGGTTTTTATTTAAGGACATTAATCTTTCAAAAATCATCCATAAATCTTCTAGATTTCTTCTAGAATCAAGTTCCTCATAGTGTGGGCTTCGAGATTTATTTATTACAAGTGCAGATAGAGTCTTAAGGACTAGAATTCATCCAATTTCAATGATTAAGATATGTGGGGTTTTGAACAAGAGCAATTCTTTCGTTCTTGTGCCCAAAGCTTTGATTTCTATCATGGATTTATATGATTTTGCAAGTGGGTTTATACCCAAATTACTTCATCATGAGATTATGAGAATATAAATTGTTCAAGCTTTGTTATACATGATTATTTTGCTATTCCCAAGTTATGACTTGATATTTAATATTGTGAATTTCATAGTTCTACCATGAGTTGATATTTCAAGTGCTTTCATGATATCTGTCAAGCTTTAAGCTTCCTTATGAAAAACTGGATTATTAAGTATATTGATTCATGAGATTTAGTTGTTACCATGAGTCTTGATATTTCCTCAAAGTTATTAATGTTGTCATGATTTAATGATTTGATAAATGAGAAAGAGATTTGATTTGGTCTTCATGATAGTCCCTTGTAATATTTGTGGTGGATTTGCTAATGCGTTCTGAGCTTGTGTCTGGGAGTAGTATTTAGCACCGAGCGGGAAATGTGGTATTTCCCCGAAACTAGGTGCCACCGTAGGATTGATATTGATAATTGTGGGCCAGAGGCCGAGTATGAGATTGTGATCACTAAATTTAGGTTGTACTCCCTGGAAAGAGTACGACGCTCCCGCCAATGTGGGGTTCTCTCCTTATGAGGGCAAAATGTTGGACTCCATGTAGCTCACATGGTTTATGTCTGTTATAAGAACCTCCCACGTCCATAAGAGTTGAGTTTCTTGAATTACCGAGTCACTTCGAGTTTTGAATTAAAGAGTTGAGTTATTTATGATGATTTATGAGGTTTTTATCATATGATTTATTTACTATGAGATCAGGAAAAGTATGTTTCAATCTAACTCAAGCCAAGTGAGCCATCATTGTACATATGCATATTTTTATGAAATTGATGATAATATTTGCATTGTTGCATGCACCCCCACATAGTCAGTACATTCCAAAGTGGTGACCCACATATTTTCCTATGGGATAAATTTTCTTGTAATGTAGGTTCAGGTACTCAGCCGCAGTCGCGTTAGCAATATTCGAGTGGCTCAACTACGTTCCCTCAGTGGTGAGTCCTCATGGTTCGAGGACCGTGTCTATATTTTTGGTGATATCGTTATGTTGTTATGGCTTTCAGTACTATTTGAGTGAGTTGGGGGTTTGTCCCAGTGTCTCCTTGATTTTTCTTAATAGAGGCTTTGTCAGACTAGAGGGTTGGTATGTACAGACATTAATATATTTTGGTTGTACAGTCTAGTATTCTCCAATATTTCTCTTGAACCCGATGTGGTATATCTCTTTGTTGTGCATGACTATTGTTGAATTGAATTCCTTGAGGTAGTGTTTGGCTTCGAGGGTTAGCTTGGGGCTACGTGTATCCCTAAGCACCATGTGGAATCTCGGGATGAAATTTTAGGGTGTTACAGACAGGTCACCATTCCTTGAGTCAAAACTATAGTGGTCCAGATATCACCTTCATGAACACCCATGTTATAATGAACCCCTATTTTGATCACTAGAGTATATTTCATTATTTTAACCTTTCACCTTCACATTCATGTTATAATGAACTTGTTTTGGCCCTAGTCCTTCTTGGATATTGTGCACCTCAACTCAGTCAAAGCTTCTAAGTTGAGGGTGGCTATGATAGGGGTGTGTGATGTAAAATAGGTATGTAGAAGGGTAAAATAAGAGAAAAAGTTAGTAGGGATAAGTGTGGTAGCAAAATAAAAGAATGAGAAAAAGAAAAATTGTGAAAAAGGAAAGAATAAAAGACCACACCCAACCTGAATGTTCAATAAAGAATAAAAATGAAGAAATAAGGGTGAAATAAAAAAAAAATTGGCGAATAAGAGAGACCCCAAGTTTATTTTATTGCCAAGGAGGCTTGGTCACTTGAAATGTCCATATGTACCATACCAGCCCCCAAGCCTACATTACAAGCCTAAAAAAGTCCTATAGTCATCCAAAATTGTTTGTCTTAAACTAACGTAAAGAAAATAAGGGCAAGACTTTGGTATTTTATGCACGTTGATTGGAACATCTCTTATGAGTCTGAGTGTCTCTTTACTATCCATGTATTATTTCATATGAGTGAGTGGGAAATCTCTGTTTTGATGGCCCATGAGTCATATTGCTAGTTGTCGACGTGTTTGGTAGTGTAACTTGTACATATGCATAGTTGTCCATTGTTAATGTAGTGCCATATATTGATCCCAATGGGTCACATTATTCTACTTCATGTTTATACATAGTTTTTTGTTTTTGAAAAGTGAGATAGGAGGGGGTTTAATTATTTTTCCTTAAAGGGTTTTTAACTGCCTTGAATATCTTAGATTTTCCTAATTAAGTGTCGTGTTTTGTTTTGTTTTGTTGTGTTGTGTTGTATTCCCTGGGGACATGCAAACATTCTAAGTTTAGGGTTTTGATGTTCTATAGAAATATAAAAACATGAAACATATATAAAACACCATCTCAATAAGAAGAGGAGATAGAAGCCTACCTAAAGTCAAACTACAACTACTGAATCATCCACAACTCATCTATCTTTATTCCACAATCTCTAAATTTTATCACACTATCAAAATAGTTCTTTACACATTTTTAAGAGTAAAATGAGACCCATAATTCTATATTAAGGGTTGGCTTAAATTTTGTGTCCAAAAAGGTCTCACGAGGCTCACCAACAAAATAAAAAATTGAACTCGTCACGAGGTCCCTCGATAGATAAGGACGTTGTGCTTAAAAGTTGACCACAAACGGAGAACTATTTGGGTCTCAAATCAACATTCAGTGTCTAGGAATTAAATCCCTAATTTCTATGAATTTTACCAAGAATTAGGATGGAAATTGAGGGGAAAATCAATAGGAATTGAACAGGAAGCGATAGGTTAACTTACCTCAATATATGCGGATGATTTCTCACATTTTCCTTTCTTTGATCTTCCAACTTGGTGTAAAAATCATGGAAGAAGTGAAATAAAGTTGGGTGGAGAAATATTGTTTAATAGTGCAAGTGTCGCTTAAGAGATACCCTGTTGCTTAAGCGACAGTCTCTTAGACAACTCCGTTAACACTTATGAAATCTAGTTTCGGGGGTCAGGTGTCACTTAAGCAATCTCCAAGACGCTTAGGTGATACCCGCATAACCGGATATTGACCCAATGGTCAATGTCGCTTAAGCAAAAATATGTCGCTTACATAGAGTTTTCTTATGAGACACTATGTTTGCCTAAGTGTTTGAATCAATAACCAGATGCACCAGATTTTTCTAGGTCCGGAATGGACTTCTATTGGTTGTTCAGGATTTGTTCGAAATCCCGTGCTCACCAATTAAATACGCTAACACACCAAATTCAATGTTTTGGACTCAATGGAGCGATCAAAATTTTATTTGAGATTGTTTATACAAAATGTGGGGCCAAGACCTATTGTTTTATTTCTCACATTATTCATCCAATAGCAAAAAAATAGTTTGAAAGCCTCGATACTTGAACCAAGGGCCCCATATCCTAAAATCATTGTTTCAAAGTTGATGGTACTGTCGAAATTCCTATATGAGGTCATAAACTAGGTGTTTTGGTATGAGACTAAATCCTAAACAGTGAAAGTGTTGCACCCAAGAGCACATATAGGTGTACGTGGTATCACCAAGTAGTACAGTGACATTATAAAAATCCAAATATTGATACCTCAGAGACTTATTTTAATAAATATTTAATTCTAGTTCACAATTTAGATTAAATTAGTTCAATAATAACCAAAAGAGTTTTTGAGGTTATAATTAAAAGTAAACTACAATAATACGGAAAATTAAAGACTTTGGACAATCAATGGATGAAAACTTGTGTTTAAAGCACTAGGAATAATCATAATACGCTATTGAACTTCATTGATTAGATTGCTTATCTTGGTCATTGGTTCATGGGGTTGATATTATGATCATGGTCTCTTGAGCCTCTAATCACCTATCTAACTTAGACCAACAACTACATCGTTGAGCGGGGATGTGAGAACAAATATTAACGTATTTATATTTCATCCATTAGTCAACCAAATAAGGATTCTAGGTATATCTCTATCCTAGATGCTAATTCAAATCCCTTATTTTATAAAAGAATAGAACCTTACTCTATCTATCCCCACGATCTATCTTCTTATTCCCCCTATCGAACTCACTAACTCGAAAATTGATATATTCTAAAGGTAGTGAATACTTAAAATATTTACAACAAGGATAAATATACGACAAAATATGATAATCAATCCAAATAAACTGAATTCAAAGCAATACTAAACGTGTTCTTGGACTTAACCCAGGAAAGGTGTCATTTAGCCATTAATGGACATAACCATAATCCAAATTAATGAATATATGATATAATCCATGAATAATCAAAATTAAAGTAATAAAAAACCTATTTTAAGTGTTTATCATCCCCACTCAAAGCTTCCAATACGTCCAAGGTATTTAACAATGTATACAAGTGTCCTATTTATAGGATCAAAATTTGGCCGGTGTGGGAATAAACTCTGTGGCGCGTTGCTTAGTACAAGGGAGTAAGGTGTACAGTGCCTTTCTTGATCCCCTGGAATAATGGGTGAGGAGCGTTTCTTTATCCCCTATAATAAGGGGTGCATCACTCCTCAATCATGGCGGCTCACTTGAAAGGCCTCTTTGACGTTTAAACATTGCCTTTTACTTGTCCTTCCATCCCAAGCCTTATGATATTTCTTACACTTTATTTTCACAGAGTATATCCTCCATATATCATAAAAATAAATTAATTAAGAATCATATATCATCAAACACCACGTATTAGAGCTCAAAACAAAACAATATTCAGAACGGTGAACTAGAAAGTCAAGATAAGAACTAGTGTCGTCCTATTAATCTTTAGCTCAGTGTTTTTACTCATGGTTTTATTTGATTGAAACTTGAAATATATAAATAAGTTTTTACACACATAATCACACAATAATAACCCTAGGAACTCATTAAATACGTTAGAATCCATTGCTATCAATTAGAACAACACCTAGCTCAAGCTAGTAACACTGGTTTTCTCATTTAATATCTAAGTTACAAAATTAAGTGCAAACTTATTTGAAAGGCATCATAAACATTGTAATCATATACTTAATCACATACATGATCAATTATATCATCATTAACACATTAATAATAGGAGAATTCTTCATAATAAGTCTTAAAACTAAGGTGCAAAAAATCACCTCAGATCACCACCCCATACTTAAAGCTTTGTTCATCCTCGAACAACTCTTTACTCTATGCATAATAAGATGAGGTGACTCCATACTTCTATTACAGTTTGAAAACTCAATATAGTACTACAGTAACTAAACAGAATGCAAGTTTCTACATTAAGCATGCTATGTTCAATTGAAAGCTCAAGAATACTACTCCAAAACATCTTAGCCTAAAAAATTGAGTCACCTAGTTGGAAAACTCATACATATTTTTCAATCACAGACATTATCTAATTCACCCAACTATCAATAAACATGTTCCCTCAAAACAAGAGAGTTACCCATAATTACTCACACAAAAGCAATTTATCACAGAATGGGTACAGGAATCAAATTGTACTCACTCTTACAAGAAATTCCCAAGTTATACAAGATGAACAATAGGCTTGCCCTTAGTGTAGTACTCAACTAATATCAGAATGTTAAAGCTTAGGATCAAATAGGTCTTTAAGGAAAGCAATGTAGGCTAAGGGACGAGTAGGAACTATTCTAGCCAGTAATAATGACTATCTTCACTAAGCTCTTTAATATATCACAAATTACTTTCAATTCACCTCTAACAACACATTTACACCACTTTTGTCCACCCCCATCTTTTAATTTTCCCCATCTTATTAAGATCATTAACATACACTATGGTGGGATTATTCTATGTACACATCATTCAATATTACCCTTCTTCACACCCATTTTACGTTATGCACCCCTATGATAGCCATACTCAAGTTAAGTGATTTCTTTAGTTGGGGTGCACAGTGTCGAAAGAGGACCAGGGCCAAAACAGGTCTATTATAGCACAATTGGGGCTTTCTTTGGCACAAATTTATCTAACTCCCAACCGCTACACCTCAGTTGCACAAAACAATAACTATTACTTTGGGGCATCAATTTTCCCTTTCTACTACTTTTTCAAACTCCTTAATCAATAAATTTCACACTAAAGTTTTTAGGATCTTTGATTCAAATTAAGGTCAATCAATGAAGGGATTAGGCTACATATAAGGATTCCAAAGAGAAAAAGCTAAAGGATCAATGGGTCTAACTAGGATTATATAGAATGGTAGGTCAGAAAAAAGGTATAAACATGGCTATAAAAGAAATGCCTATATCATCTCGTAAACCCACACTCTTTATTTCGCTTTGCATACACACCAGGCAGGTTCTAAACATCAAGTGAAACATGGAATACACAATAAGCTCACACATAGATGGCACATGCTCAACTTAGGTAGGATTATTATAGACCCTTAACCAAACAACAACAAAATTCAACATTAAGACAACAAGTACAAGAGTCATAATCTTGAGCCTAAGTATCTCTAAAGTAGTAATTCACACAATCGACATTCCTTTTACAACCAAAACACTTGGATCATGCAGTCAAACATAGAACCAACACGAACATCCTATTTATTCCTAAAATGAATTTTTTTTAAAAATTACTCCTAAAAATAAGAATTTGCCCACCCCACACTTAAAAATCTACTTTGTCCACAAAGTATATATTGAAGTAGATATATAAATACTTCCTAAGGGATCTAGTCCTAGCTAGTAGCATCTTTATACATCAATGAGGGTTTGGATACCCCACACATAGTCTTCGCCATGCTCCTTAGCTCAGGTTTTTTGATACCCAGACTTTCCATCAGCTTGTGACTCAAAAAAACAAAAACTAGTGAAACAAAAAAACTAAAATACTAAAAATAAAACCTAACTAAACTTGGTTTGCCTCGGATCTGATATGTATTTATGCACTTCAGTGTTGTTATCCAGGATTATTTAGCTTTGTTTTTAGGACTTCTTTTGTGCTTTATGAGTGAATGATGATATAATTGAGAATCTAAGTGTTTAATACTTGATAATAATTTTTAAGGTGTATTTAAAATAAGTTTGGATATAAATTGGTCATTTAGAATTCATATGAGAAATCCAGTGTTATTAGTTTGAGTTAGGTGTTGTTCTAGTTGATCGCGATTGATTATAATGTGTATAATAAATTAATAATGGTATGACTGTGTAATTATTTGTGGAACAACTTGTTTATAGTGTTTAAAGTGAAATTTCATCAATACAAGAGTCAATACTAATTGAATGATCAAAAGGGGCAAAACTAGTATTCTTAGCTTAAGTTTTCATTTCATTGTTTGGGATGTTGTGATGTTTTAAGCTCTAATTTGTTATGTTTAATGATATAGTATGCTTGATAAGTTGATTTTGATGATATATGAAGGATATGCAAGCTTCAAATCAAGTAAAAAAAAATAAAAAAGTTTGGAATTGAGCAACAAAAGCACAAGACACAACTTGACGTGAATAGGACACCATGGATGTTTAGACTGCATCACGGAGCTAGACATGAAAAACAAGACCTGTGTCATAGTGAGGGGTAATTGTAGAGTGGAAAATCTGGTATCTCACCGTGATAAATCTATGTCATGGAGCTAGATGCGGAAAACTAGCCCCCTATCGTGGTGAGGTGCAAATTTTGGAAAATCTAGTCCCATTATAAAAGAAACACGTTAAATTAATTGGAAATAACCTTAGAAGACTTTGAAACATGGAGAGGGTCTGAAAAATACTCCAACTAGATTTTTATTCCTTTACTTTAGCTTTTTAATGGATTTTATCTTGTATTCACTTATCTTGATAACGACTATGTCCATGAGTAGATAAAAGCCCTCTTTCCGGGGTTAAGATCATGAACATGTTTACTTTCTCTTTGAATTGAGTTTATTTGAATTGCTTAGCATAATTGGTTATTTGTTTACCATTGAGACCACTATTTTAAGGATTTGTGACCCTTAGAATAATTATAATTTAGACCTTGTGAACTCGGAAGGGGGAATAGAAAGATAGAATGTGAGTATAAATAGAGCGAGGTTCTTATTCTTTTATGAAATAAGGAATTTGAATTAGTGACTAGGGTGAGGATATACCTAGAATCCTTCGTTGGTTTGAATTTAGGATAACATCTTAATGAATCTAATTGGATTATTACATCCCCTCTCAACAATATAGTTTTAATGTCCAGCTAGGTAGAAGATTATAGGTCGGGAGACCATGATCATACGATAAATCCTGTGAATCAACAACCAAGATGAGTTATCTGACGAATGATGTTCTTTAGCATGGTATGATTGTTCACAGTGCCTTAACCTTGAGTTTTAATCCATTTATTGTCCAAATTCTTTACTTTCTCACATTGTTTACTTTACATTTACTTATAACATTCAAGACTCTTTTGATTATGATTGCACTAATTAATCTTAATAGTGAACTTGAATTGAATATTTGTTAAAAAATTCTCTGAAGGAATGATATTCGACATTATTTAAGGCCACTGTATTAGTTGGTGAGACCACGTACACTTGCATATATGCTTGGGCACAATAAGTTTCTGGCACTATTGCCGGGGACTTGTAAATTGACAACTATTTTTGTTTTAGTTTTACTTTTTAGATGTTTGGGCGCAATAAGTGCTGCAAATCCTGAGTCAGTGATGTTTGTGGGCAATGTTCTTAGTCAGAATTACTGGAATGCCTACAATCTCAAGTGGAAGCCTCAACCACCAAATTAGAAATGGAATGCCCAACATTAGAAGTTTTAGCAACAACAGGCTCAAGTAAATCAGGCCACTTTCAATATGTAGATATAAAAAGCCAGCAAGCAGCTACAAGGAGCTTAGTGTTACAGATAGGTCATATAGAAGCAATGCAGAATAATAGGCCTCAAGGTGGTTTTCTAAGTCATACTGAAAATCCTAAACAAGTTATGGAAATTACTTTGACGAGTGGTAATGAGCTCAATAAAGAACCTCCAAAGAAGACTAATGAGGTAGATGCTGATTTTGTTATTAAACAGGTAGATGACAGAGTTGTTGAAAATTCAAGAAAGTCTATGTACTAGAAAACAAAAGAGTTGAAAAGGTGAAAGAGATACCACCATTACCTTTTCCACAAAAGCATATAAAAGCAAAGGAGGATGTATAACTCAAAAAGTTCTTTGACACATTCACGGAGCTTTATATTTACATTCCTCTCTTAGATGTTTTGCAGGGAATGCCCATGTATTCTAAGTAATTAAAGGATGTAGTCACTAATAAAGGTAAGTTGTGGGATGTTGAAATAGTAGCACTTACTGAGGAGTGTAGTTCTGTGGTGATGTAAACGATGCCACAAAAGCTCAAAAATTCTGGGAGTTTTACTCTCCCTATTTAAATTGGCACAATGAGGCAGTCTATGCACTTAGTTATTTAGGGGCATGCATCAAATTGATTACCCTTTCCTTGTTCAACACCTAAGGCTTGGGGAATCCGAGATCGAGTTCCGTGATACTCTAATTGGAAGACTAGACCCTAATCCATTCCCAAGGAATCTTTAAGCATGTTCTCATAAAGGTTGCCATGTTTATTATTCCTACTTATTTTTTTTTTAGATTTTAAGGCAGATAAAAAAGTACCTATCATCTTGGGGCGTCCATTTTTGGCGACGAGCAGAGCTTTGATAGATGTCAGAGAGGGCATGCTTACAATGAGGCTGGAGGATGAAGATGTGGTTTTCAAAGTGTACAAACCTCTCGAAACACTATCCCACTATAAGGATTTATGTATTATTATAGTGATTAAAGGGGATAAGTGTAAGGTGGTAGAGTCAATTCCACAAAATACCTCTTCGAACTTCCTCATTGAGCAGCCCAAGCCACCAATAATCAAGCCTAAAATAATGGAAATTGATGATCCTGAGAAAGCTATTTTTGAGAGAGTTGTTGATCCTGAGAGTTCACACTCAAGAGGTTAGAAACAAATAAGAAGATGGTGTCCAAGTAGGAAAAAAAGGATGAAGGAAAATAGATAAGTTGCAGATTGGGTCATGTTGCGACACTAAATCAGGTACTGATTGAGAGGCAACCTAAGTTACGGTATGTTTTATTTTTCGTATTTTCATTTTTATTTTTGTCATGACCCAAGACTACCCCTAGTTGTAACACAGTTACTGGAACCACAAGTGATCCCAAGCTAACTCATGAACTGGCATACTGTTGAGTAATTGATTTAATATGTAAAATGAAACTTAATTTGTTGATCAGAAGAATACTCATGAAATGTTTGAATAAAGTTAATGTTGACACAGTTTACATCATGATAAAACTGAAGAAAGAAACTCAAATTACATAACTGACTCTGACTAACATCAATGAAGCCTCTACTATATTGACTATATATATTTGGGACATGCCTTGAACTACCACTAATCAATACATATGGAAAATAAAAAATATAAAACATGATTTAAAATTGTCTAAAGTTCTCAAAATAGGAGAACTAATCACCTGGTAGTTGAAAGCTGCAAACTGTCTGACCCTAGCGTAAGACTTACATATGGTACGTACATTATAAATGATGTAGCCACAAACATATATATGTTGTCAGTACATTGGAATGTACTGAGTATATGGAGACATGGACTAAAACATGGAAATATTTCAAACATGTTGTTAAACTGATGATATAAATTATTTGCTGAAATATAGATTTGAAACATGACTATACGTGAAAATTGTAAAAATTGAGAGTTTATAAATCATTAGCTGGATTTTTTTTTAAGCTAGGATGCGGTAGAAACATAAATATTGTAAGCCATTCTCCTGTGGGGATGAATATGTTGTAGAAGTAGTCCTGAGAATTACGTATGAATATGTGGTGGAAACTAACTTAACTCAAGGATTTGAATAAAAAAAATATACTGATAATGAAGGAATAAACAAAAAAAACCAACATAACTACAAATTTAAGTGTAGGGATAACTAACATCATTATGCTGAGTAGCAGTTATATGAATACTAATCATGTAAATTAAAATTGTACTTAGTATGAATAAATGGACTGAAACTGTGGGGTACTAGGTAATTGAGATAAGTACTACCTAAACAACATGATATAATTGAACATAAAAGCATGAAAAGTGTAACATCTATGTATGCAAGACCAGGCATGTACTTGTTTCTGAAATAATTTATAACTGAAAGACTCAAATCTGATAATTGAATAACTGAAAATCTGTACACTTTGTCAAGCAAAGATGAATTGAAAATACACTGAATATTATACTAAGACTGTGGGAGTTATCATGTCACCGACACAAACCATGTAAGTTAGCATGGAGTCCAACGTCTAACCCACGTTGAGGAGGATTGTTCTATCCTTACCATCAGAGTAGAACCGGAAATGGAGTGATCACAAAACAGATGTCCCAAAGGACGAGGATGTCATACCCAACTGACGAGAGATACCTCAAAATCTACGGTGGTCCCGTAGGTATGGAACTTAGAGACTACTACTAACGTCTCATGTCCAACTAACAGGGGAGACGCTATCCTTATGTTCACTTGTTTCCAAATTCTACTCCCAACTGAAAGACACTAAAATACCAACTGGTGCATGCACTGATAACTGATAACTAATAAACTCAGGTCATGGTATTCTAAAAATAACAATGCATATAAATTCTGAGAAAATTATAAACATATACACTGATAATGTTCAACATGATCATGGGGTCCTGAATATGATACTAACAACATGGTCTGACTAACTTGTTACTTGAAAAAATGCAAATCATGTAAAACAAATAGGTATCAGGTGTTCATAACTCGTCAACACTGAATGACCATAAAGCACGATATGAACACTTAAAAATAAAGTATGGGAATCATGGTTCAAATTCCCAAATATTGGGCATTTCATCAAACATGTGGAAAGCATGGATTTGAACATGAAGATATTCTAAACATGAGCATTCAAGAAATAATGAAATTCACTTGAGTAAGACATGGGAAACTTAAGTTCATAGCATGAGGAAATCAAATCTTGAATGGGATCATACATGGGCTGAATTTAATTAAATCACCATGAAAACATGAAATTCACTCTTTCTTGAACATATAAAATACAATAATGATAGAAAGTATTCTTTAATTTGAAGAAAAGGGGCTTTGGGCTCCATGGGTGAAAGCAACCCATGAATGAATACCCCTCATACCTTAAGATTTTAACTTAAGAGGAAAACACAAGTCTTGATTATTTATTGAAGGTTCTTGAACTTGGGAAACATGAATTCTTTATTCCTTAGGGAAAAAGGAATTTAATTTGTTCTTGGGGAAATGAGAGGGTTTTCTAGAGTAAAAAATTAGAGAAGAAGGGTAAATAATGACCTAAAAGATTCCCTAAGTAGTATTATGGATGATTGGGTTTGGGGGGGACCCAATTTCCCCTAAATTAATTAAGTCAAAAAAACTGGACACACGCAACTACGTGTCTGCGGTGCGGTCTTATTGCGGTAGCTTACTGGTTCTGACAAAAATAATAATAACTTTTTGCTTGGGTATCAGATTGAGGAAAAATTTGCATAATTTGAAAGCTAATTCAACTATCTATAATTTGGTGGGTCTTGACCATAAAAATTCAACATATATAAAAAGTTATACATGTTCATACTATACCCTTATAGAATCAAATACCAAAATTTGGCCAAATCAAAGGTTCTTAGATCAACTTTGTTCTAAGTGATTCCTATAAACATTTTTAATCATATAAGAACTTCACATACTAGGATAAATATCATGACAAATGTA
The DNA here is from genome assembly GCA_030864215.1 of Capsicum pubescens. Lineage (NCBI taxonomy): Eukaryota > Viridiplantae > Streptophyta > Magnoliopsida > Solanales > Solanaceae > Capsicum > Capsicum pubescens. The sequence continues at coordinate 123,859,188 of CM061542.1, forward strand.
TTTAATTATAAATCAAGAAACAAAAACAACACCTTTACCGCGACGGGGTCAGCATACGATCAGGACTAATGCAGCATTGTGAGTTTATCTCGGTGACCCACTGGTCCCGTGACCTAAACATGCCCCAAACCTTGTCCAAAAAATTTAAAACTCCTCCGAGACACACTTCTTACATCCCTGAACATTAATTAACTCAAAAACTAATATCTCGGGGTCAGGAAGATCAAAATAAAAATCCTCAAAGTTTTGGGGTCTGGAAGATGACTAAGTCCCGAACACTAAGAGAAAATTTCAAGCCTTAAGCCCCTTAAGCATGCCACTAAGAGCTAAATCAAGATAAGATTAGTATGAGGTATTACATTATGTCCTCCTTAGGAATATTCAGCGTCAAATGAGATTGGTTAGACGGAGAGTATTGTACATAGGAAACTAAGATCATATACCGAACATTCTTGACTTCGAGCATAATTACATAACTGAGTCTTAGAATGATACATAAACTGAACTAATTTTATGAATACATGCAGTGACATGAGAATGGTTATAAGGTTGAGAAAGAAAGAAGAGAGTCAACTTATGAGTAAATATTACCTCACGCTGGAACTAGTTTTGAGAAGAAAAGATGAGAGGTTTAGGACATGAAAACTCTGGATAATATAACATCTCCCCCTTTGGATCATTCATCCCCGAATGATACTAACTTGGATAAAATACTAAGGAATGACGCATGGGGCACTTACGAATTGAATAATGGCTGAATATCTGAATCTAAACCATGATGCATGAAGTGAACTAAATTCACAAGTTACATGAAAGAGAACATATTACCTCTTGGAAGGACCATACTCATGAAACTTCAGATAGTAAGACTAGATCGAAATATGGAAAACTATATGAGCATATTAGTCTGATTGCTAAGCTAACTTGATGGCTATATGTACTGAATTATACTAAAAGCTTATATTCAACTAGAGTATTTTTTTCAATAGTATTTATAAAAAGTTACAATAACAGTAGGGAGAAAATAACTTGGGCATGATATGAATAAAATAAAGTAGTAAGGACTCTTAATACGGCTATAACTCTGTAACATGGAACATAGGACTATGAAACATAACATAGAATACAATTACTAGGCCTTAGGCAATTCCACTTCCCAATTCAAACTTATTCTTGCTCCATAATTTTAAATACTCTCATGGGTACACATAACTACTCCAAACAAGATTTGAGTTGAGCTACATACACCCACCATGTTCAAGCCTAACTCGAAATTATAAGGTATTGCACATAACACCATAATATTAATCTATACCATGAAAACAAGAAACATTTACTCTCTCCCATCTAAGCAATTGTTTATCATCACTATATTGACCTAAGAAGAGGTCACTGAAATGATAGAACAGGAGGACCTGAAGCATAAAAAAATACTATGCATAACTTTGACACTCAACTGAGGCTGGAGGAATAGAGTATCAAAAGCATGAATTCATTAAAACGATCAAAACTAAGGACATACATGACGAAATTTGAATTTCACTAGTCATTAAGAGTGCACCATGAGTTATAGGAATTGAGCATACTGTAAAGCATGAGTACATGAGTCATGAGCTGTGTGACCTGAGTTTGGAGTTCATAAATTCATGGAATATGATTTGTACTACTGAGTGAATTGGAACTCCTCATACTAAAAACTAGAAGCGCACATGATTTTTATGAAAAATGCATGAATATAAACTATGATCATAGAGTTGACATGTTTGGCATGAGAAGATATTGTGTTGATTGAAGTACATAACTTTACACTAAGATAAGAATGGTCAGGTATCTTCCTCCCCTACTGATGTTCTACAATACACTGACATCACTACTAGAACTTGAGAGCCTGACTTGGTTACTTGTCCTATCATCTCCCCCTTAGCTTAAAGTCAGAATTCTAAGTCTATGGACCCCTTTAATAAATTCTAAACTAAACTGCAACCATTTTACTCTAGGGTACAAGATATAATAATACACATAAATAATAAACTCAGCCTAAAAGACTACAGCTGAAAGTGTAAAACCCATTGCTAATACTTCCTTCTGAGATGCAACTCTTATTTTTCTATCACCTCAATAGTCATCATATAATAGCTTGTACACTTACTAACATAGATATTCATGAGTATCACTATACCTTGAGTTCACACCATCTAAAGATTCAACTCTTCTTTCTATTAGCTCAATCTTCAAAGATTTAAACTTAGATTCTAACACTTAACATGGATATCCCCAAACCTTTAATGAACCATACTAATTTCCTTCATAGCCTACTAATATTATATCTCTGAACTTATTATTTTTCCTAAACCATGAGAATTATCATTACACCAACATACACAATATAATGAACCTATTACCTATAATCTAGCTGATAAGAACATCAATTACTACGTAGCCTCATTCACACTTTTCAACTCAAGGGTACTATCTAAGCACACACACTATTAAAACATAGAAATAATACAATTCCATATCACCTTAGGTACACCTCTAGATCATAAGCACATTATTATACTTAATTTTGAATAAGCTACATAAAATCCTGCATACACTATTTCAAGCCTACTGATTCACCTTTCATACAACTACCCCCATGGACACATAATTTACTAAATCAAGACAAACATTTTCCCTACTTTATTACTGCTCAACTTCTGGGTTTATGCTTCTAACTCTAGATCATATGCTATCAAAAAATTATGAGAAAGGATCCGAGTGCACATTTGATTTTAGCTTAATGTACAATTTTCATAAACATGAATAAAAGTTTTCAAACTTCAGAACTTAAATGCACTGATGGGATACTTTTGAGCCTGAGTGGAATCCCATAACTGTCTGTAGGGACTATCTAAGAAAACTCTATTTGTAAGAATTTAAGCTGGCTATTTTTGTTGCCTTAAGAATAAAACAGAGATAGCACGAAAGGATTAACATAAGAATCTACATAAGTTCCTTAGAGAATACTTGTACTACATGATCTAAGACATAAAATAAGGGAAACATTTCTTAACTGCCCTATAGCCTCCCAAATAAAAGTACAGGCGTACTAGTACCATTCAACAAGGCTCTATAAGATAGCTTCGTAGACACACTAGGATACTTGATCTTTGTACTCTGATACTAAGTTTGTCACGACCTGAGACTACCCCCTAATCGTAACATGATGCTTGGAACCACAAGTGATCCCAAGCTAACCCATGAACTGACATATTGTTAAGAAATTGATTTAATACGTGAAACTAAACTTAATTTGTAGAGCGGAAGCATACTCATGAAAAGTTTCAACAAAGTTAATGCTGATACAGTTTACATCATAATAAAACTTAAGAAAAAAACTAAAATTACATGACTGACTCTGACTGACATCTATAGAGCCTCTACTATACTGACTATAGATAACTGGGAGATGCCTCCAACTACCACTAATCAATACATATGGAAAATAAAAAATATAGTATATGATCTACAACTGTCTGACATTCTCAAAATAGGAGAACTTATCACTTTCTAGCTGAAAGCTGCAAACTTTTTAAACCTAGTGTAAGAGCTACAAATGGTACCTAAATTATGAAGGATGTAGACCTAAGCTCATATATGTGGTCAGCACGTTGGAATATACTAAGTGTATGGAGACAAGTACTAAATGATGGAAATATTTTAAACTTGTTATAAGACTGAGGATATAAGTTATTTGCTGAAATAGACATTTGAAACATGACTATACATAAAAACTATAAATTATTGAGAATTTATAGATCATGAGCTGAAAAAAATTCTGTAAGATAGGAGGCAGTAGAAACATAAATGTTCTAATCCATTCTCTTGTGGGGGATTAATATGTTGTAGAAGTTGTACTGAGGATGACGTATGAATTTTGGGTTTAAAACTATATGGTGGAAGCTTAACTTAAGGATCTAAATATACACTTATACTGAGCATGAATAAATAAACAAAAAAACAAAATAACATTTACTAAGTATATCTGAGTAACTGAATAATTGATATCAGTGTGACCGAACAACTAAAATTTAAGTAAAGAGATAACTAACATCAGTATGTTGTTCACCACCCTACACTTATCCTCTTCAATCATTGTAATTATACAGAAATCTTTGTAGTGGTATAGAGTTTTGAGTGGTTTTTACAGTTTGAATACAACCTCTTTATCATCCAACCTCATTGTGAGTGTGCCCTCTCTCATATCTATCAATACTCCTCTTATTGGTAAGAATGGACGTTCAGATATGACTTTCACTCTTTCATCTACCTATAAATCTACAACAATAAAACTAGTAGGAATAATAAATGTACCAACCTTGATGAGAACATCCTTTATGATTCCTTCAGGATGGGTTTTGGTTCAGTCTTCCAATTAGAGTAAAAAAAATCTTGGTCTGGGCTTCCCTATGCCTAAAGTATTGAACAAGGAGAGAGGCATCAAGTTGATACTTTCCCCCAAATCCCTAAGTGCGTAGACCACCTCACTATTTCCAATTTAAACGGGGAGAGTGAAACTCCCAGGATATTTGAGCATTTTTGGGAACCTTCTACATCACTACAAAACTACACTCCTCAGTAAATGCTACCATCTAAATATCTTGCAGCTTAACTTTGTTAGTGACAACATCCTCCAAGTACTTAGTGTACTTAGGCCTTCCCTGCAAAACATCTAAGAGAGAAATATTAATTTGAAGATCTCTTAACATGTCAAAGAACTTCTTGAAGCGTACATCCTCCTTTGCTTTACTATGAGTTTGCAGGAAAGATAGTGATGGTTTCTGCTTCTCTTGTTCAGAAACTTTGGCTTTCGAGTAGTCAGACTTCCTCAACTTTTCAACAGCTTTGTCATTTACCTATTTAGGAGCTATCTCTGCATCTACCTCCTTAGTTATCTGTGGAGGTTCTTCATTAAGCTCATTACCATTCCTTAATATGATTGCCATTACTTGTTTAGGAGTTTCAGTAGTTCTTGGCAAACCACATTAAAGCCTGGTGTTTTGTTCTTACTGCATTTCCCCAACCTTCATCTCCAAGTTCTTTGTAGCCACTTGTTGGCTCTTTATATCTACTGCCAATTGTGCTTGAGAAGCTAAAATTTGTTTTAGTATTACTGTGATATTTCTAGTGGCATGATTACCTCAAACCTACTGCTGCTAAAACTACTGTTGTTTGTTGTTCCATGATGGATTTGGTGGCTGAGTCTGCGACTTTAGATTATAGGAATTCCAATTAATAGACCTTTGATATTTACCCATAAACATCTCTGATTATGGATTTGCAGGAAACATGGATGCAAAATGACCACTTTTTCCATAAATCTCACACTAACTACTGGTATGGTGAATTGCATTAACAGTTGTTACAAATTGTATCACCCCTAATTTCATATTGCTTAACTGAGTAGTTAGCAAATTTTGAAGTGCAACAATCTGAGCGGATGTAGCAGTAAATTGGTTCACCTCCAATACACCTGCATCCTTCTTTGTAGCTTTTCCTGAGTCAGAATGACACACAGGATTTCCTTATGAAATTTGGTTCAACAAGGTATATAGCTTATCATATGTCAATTCTAATGCTTGACCACCTACAGCTGAATCTAGCAAAAAATTTTATGTTGTGATCAAGTGCCTCAACAAAAGTGTGAGATAGTATCTCATTGGACTATTGATAATGTGAACAGTCCAGAAGATGAGCTTTAAACCTCTCCCATATATGATATAATTTCACATATGGCTTCTGTTTGAAGCACACAATCTCACTGTGCAGTCTCACATTCTTACCAAATGGAAAGAATTGAATGAGTAATTTCTGGGCTATGTCATCTAGGTTGTGATTGTACTTGTTGTCTCAGCATTCAACCATTTCTTTGCTTTCACCAACTGTGAAAAGGGGAAAAGTGTCAACCTAACATTGTCAGTTGACACACCCATAGGGATAAATATGTCAGTGATCTCCAAGAAGTTGGTTAGATGACTTATGGATCTTCATGTGAAAGCCCCATAAACTATACACTGTTGATCAACAACTGGACCATGTTCCGTTTAAGCTCAAAGTTACCTCCAACATCTAGTTTTTGAAACAAAAAGGTCAAATTTATTGGATGTGGGATTTCCACTTGGTGAACTATCCTTCAGGTTAGTTGACCTTCAGCCATGATAGCAGGATTGCCTTGTTCATCTAGAATTTGTGGGAATTAGTGGTGAAAGACTGCTTCTCTCCTGAATTAATGAAAGTGTTGCTTGGGTTTGGGGCTTGTTTCAACCAAATTACCTATCTCTGGATAACTTACTAGTCTATAAACCTTTTTCATGCAAATTCAATACCAAGACCAAGTGTAAAGCACCAACGAAATTGAAAATGTAAAACTAAAACAAAAATAGTTTCCAAATTACAAGTCCCCGATAACGGCTCCAAAAACCTGTTGTGTCCAAGCTCACATGCAAGGGTACGTGGTCTCACCAAGTAATACAGTGGAATTATAAAAATCTGAATATCGATCCCTCAGAGACTCATTTTGACAACTATTCAATTCTGGTTCACAATTGAGATTAAAGTATTGCTATCGTAACTTAAAGAGTTTTTGGGGTTAAAATTTAAAGTAAACTAAAATAATGTGGAAAAATAATGACTTTGGAATATCAATGGATAAAAACCTAGGGTTAAAGAACTATGAGCAATCATACTGAGCTATTGAAATTCATTGATTATATTACTTATCTTGGTTGTTGATTCAGAGGGTTGATATTATGATCATGGTCTCTCAAGCCTCTAATCACCTATAAAACTTTGACCCAAAACTACATCGTTGAGAGGGAATGTGAGAACTAGGATAAACACATTTATATTTCATCCCATAGAGAAACAAATATGGTTTATAGGTATATCTCTATCCTATACGCTAATTCAAATCCCTTATTTTATAAAAGAATAAGAACCTTACTATATTTATCCCCACGTTCTATCTTCTAATTCCCCCTCTCGAGCTCACAAAGTCAAAAATTGATATATTCTCAGGGTGTAGAATCATTAGTATATTTAAAAAAAGGATAAATAAAAAACCAAATATGATAAGAAATTCAAACAAACTCAATTCAAAGCAATAGTAAACATGTTCTTGGCCATAACCTCGGAAAGGCGGCGTTTAGCAACAAATGGACATAACCATAATCTAAATCAATGAACACATGATATAATCCATTAATAATATAAATTAAAGAAATAATAGCCCTATTTTAAGTGTTGATCAGCCCCTCTCAAATCCCCCAAGACGTTCAAGTTATTTTACAATGTCTACAAGTGTCTTATTTATAGGATCAAATTTTGGTCATTGTGGGAATAAGCTTCATGGCGCGTTGCTTAGTTATAGGGTGTAAGGTGTGTGAAAAATTTCTTGATACCCTGGAGTAGGGGGTATGTCATGATGATTTCTCCCCTGGAATAGGGTGTGCATCACCCCTCCATCGCAAGGGCTCACTGTAAAGGCCTCTTTGACATTTAAAGTTTGCCTTGCACTTGTCCTTCCATCCTAAGCCTTATGGTGTTGATTACACTTGATTTTAATCTTTGATATCCTCCATATACCATCACAAAAAAATCACCAAGAATACTATATCATCAAACACCACAAATTAGAGCTCAAAACAATAAAATATCAAGAACGGTGAGCTAGAAAATCAAGCTAAGAATTAGTGCTAATCTTTAGCTTAGTGTTTTGACTCTTGGCTTGATTATATTGAACCTTGAACTATATAAACATGTTATTATAGATATAATCTCACAATAATAACCTTTGAAACCCATTACACATGTTAGAATCCATCGCGATAAACTCGAACAACACCTATCTCAAACTAGTAACATTTGTTTTCTTGTTAAACTCTAAGTGACAAAATTATGTACAAACTTGTTTGAAAGACATCATAAAGATTGTAATCACATACGTAAAACCCTTAGATTCTCAATTATATCATCATTAACAGATTAATCACATGTGAAGTCCTCAAAATAATTCTCAATACGCTAGGATAAAACACTAAGGTGCATAAAACCACCTCATATCAGAAAGCAGAAAAATAGGGAAATGAGCCTAAAATCCCAAATAAGTGTCCAATAACCAAACCAGATATCTTAGAAAGTTATAAATGAATTGTATCCACTTTAGCAAGGGTCAAAATGCTAAAAATTCATTCAAATTGAGAAAATGATCTCGAGGGTCATTCCAAAACTCAAGTAAGGGGAAGGATGAAAGCATCATTATTTAGATAGTGGGAAAATTTTGCATTTGGATAAGATATTGTGTGAGGTACAACCCATAACAAAGTTTAGGATGTGTTTTGCTATCACGAACCAATCGATCATGATGTTCTCCCCCATTAACCAACGACAGGAGAACTGTACAATCTTAGTTTTACTATATTGGTGTTTCTCTCATTTTCATTGCACATGATTTTAACCAGTTAAAAAGGAAATGTTTCATTCAATAAAATCTTAAACAAAATCATATTCACTAATAAAAATAAATAGAGTGCACAAATGTTGTGTGAGTAGAAGCTAACATATTTGAGGCTTTTAACTGAGAGTAATTACAAAGTCTTAAGCAACTTTTTTCATTTTTAATTATTTTATATTTGATTTTGCAGTAGAAGACAAGATACATGAGAACCAACAAGGATGGAAGCAAAAGAGTTGAAATCAGAAGCAAATAGAAGAGAAGTGTGGCTGACGACATTCTTGATAAGTCGCCATCCCTATGATAAGTTATCAGCTTCATTGTCAGCCTTAGACAGAGAATGGACCTCAGCTGAAAGTTATGATGACATATCCTGATAAGCCATTAAAGAGTTGATAGGACATCAAAGTAGCCGTCAGCCTAGGGCAGAACATGGGTGTTGAGGTAGAGAAGTGATGACATCCGTGATATGTTGTTAAAGATCTGATAGGTCATTATATTTTTTCGTCAGCCTTAAGCAGAAAGTGCTAAAACTGAAGAAGGAGATGACAACATTTGTGATAAGTCGTCAGGCTCCTGATAAATGATGACGACATTTGTGATAAGTCATCAGGCTCCTGATAAGTTATCACGAATGTCGTCACCTAATTCGAGGAATTATTAAACTCTGTGATTTTGTTTCCTTATTTAGCCTAAACTATTTAAAGTATTGTTGAGGGTTTTCTAAGGGGTTCTAAACCTAAGTTGGAGACACGTATTTTGTTACTTTTCTCTCTAGTTTCTTCGCTTGAAAAATAATTAACTTTGAAAAGATTTTTATCAATATTTTGGGGATTTTCATTGTGATCGAATTGAAGAATCACTAGTTATTATTCATCTTGTGGTAAGTTTATCTTTCAAATCATGAATACAACTAGTTGTTTTAATTTTTTCATTATGAGTGGCTAAATTCCTTTAACCCGAATTATGGGATCTAGGGGTAAGTTTTGATAAGATACTAAGTGTTCGAGATTCGAAAGGTAATAAGACTCCTTGATAATTCCAAGGTTTTAAGTATTGTCTATTGGTTACAAATAATAGCTAACACCTGATTTGATTTGCTTGAGATAAAAAATCAATTATATTAGGAAGTGAACTATCAACAAGGACTTGGAAGCACTAAAAACTGCCATTTAATAATTGACGCTATAACAAGGTTGATTTACCTGAGGTAAAGTCTAGTCAGTAAATATAAATTCCCTAAGTCCTATAGGATTAGGTAATTAAATGCTTAAGTAGGTTGAGAGATATTTAGGCATAACTTCTATAAAGATAATCTGTTGTCCTACCTACTGTGAGAATCTTGAATCACTATTTGCATCTGTCAAGTACCCAAACTTCTAGTGAACATAATTCTATTTTTTTCATAAACTCTTGATTACAAACACCGAAGATAAAGTGACCAAAATTTATTTTTTAAACTCAAAAACCACCCATCTCAGGAAACATACAACTATCCGTTGATTAAATCGCAAACGATTTAAGTTCACACCATATTCCCTGTGGGATTTGACCCCAACCTAGTTGGGTTATATATTGACAACGATCGCTTACATTCTCGTTAGAGAGGTGTAGTTTGAGCATTATAAAAAATAGCGTCGTTGCCGGGAAATATGGTTGTAAATTGAAGTTTGTGTACGCTAATTGACTGTTAGTCAAGTTTCCTAGTTTTATGTTTATTTTTTGTTTTTGTTTATTGCAGGATATTTGTAGTGTATGCCAAGAACCAGAAGTTCCGAAGAACCATTATTACCACTTAATCTGGAACCGCAACGAATTGGAAGAATGGCAGACCAATAAGGGGCTGACAGATTAGCAGCCTAAGCTATAGCTCAGGTGAATATGCAGAATGTCGGTCAGCAAGCACCACATACAAATCCTGAGGATGAAGATTTGGGAGACGAGGAGTTGCTAAATCCTGGTAACCCAAGGCATGCAAAGCAAGTAGCTGTACTAGGACAACGTAATGCTAATAGGAACTGTCAATTCTGAGGAAGGAAAGATTACCAGCCTGTCCAGTATGACCTCAATGATAATGATGATGGAATGGATAGAGTAGGTGCAAAGGGTGCAATTATTCCTCCACCGTTTTTACCTGGGGAAAAATTTATCATTACGAGTACTATGATTCAACTCCTCAATCTGAAGGGGTTGTTTGGTGGCCTTCCTGGGGATGACCTGAACTTACATCTAGTGAACTTTTTCACTATCTGTAAATATTTTCATAACCTAGGAGTGGGTTAGAATGCTATCCGATTGAGGTTGTTTTTGTTGTCTCTGTCTAGGGAGGCAACATTGTGGCTTAATGAGCCGACACCTGATTCTATAACCAACTGGAGGTAGTTGAAAAGAGCTTTCCTAGAAAGGTTCTTTCCTCCTTCTAGTAGGGTACAGTTGAGGGATGATATTAGCAACTTTAGGAAGATCCCGACTGAAGCCTTGCATAAAACTTGGGAGAGATTCAAGAAGAAGCTAACACAATATCCGACCCACAATATGACGGACATATACTTGATGGAGACTTTTTATAGGGCTCTTAACTTTGTTACGAAACCAATTGTAGATAATGCAGATGGTGGTTAGTTTATTGATTTTACATTCCTAGAGGCTTCAGAAATACTAGAGAGAATGATCGAATAGAGTCAGACATGGCATACTAAAGACTCTATGGTGGACAACACTATTGTTTCTATGGGTAATACTGTAGAACAACGCAGAAGATATGAGGAGCATGACCAAGACATGGCTCACCTAAAATCGCAAATGGATCTGCTAACCAAATACTTGCTATCAGGCAAGACTGAGAAGGTGAAAACTATGGGGTCTCAAGATAGAGTTGATGTTGATGCAGAAGAAGAAGCGAACTATGTTAATAATCAGGGGGGTTTTCGAGGCAATAGCCAAGGGAATCAAGGTTAGAATTATTATGATAAACCTGGTTATAAAGATAGGGAGCAGGGAAATTGGAGGAACAATAATGATAGGATCAAACTCTATGTCCCTCCTAGAAATCGTGAGGCTGCTACAACAAGTTCTAAAAAGATGTTCTTGGAAGACACAATGTCTAAGCTGTTGAAGGGAGTAGAGGCTACGAACTCTGGTGTGACTACTATGAAGACATATTTGTCATCTATCAGTCAGTTGGTAAACTAACACTCCACCGTAATCAAACAGTTGGAGCGGTAGATGAGCCATCTCTCCACAGTATTTAACCAGAGGAAGAGCGGAATATTACTAAATGATACGGTCCAGAATCTGCGAAATGATGGCTCTTGTATGGAGATTACCACTAGAAGTGGTAAGAAATTACCTAACCCTTCTTTGGGCAAAATTTTGGTTGAAGATGTGATTGAGGAAAATAATGAATCTAAAGAAGAATGTCCAGTGGAGTCTAAGAAGCTGGATGGTGCTGATGATGCTCTCGAAAAAGGGAAAGATAAGGAGAAGGAGGTAGAGTTGAAAACTCTCCCAAGACCACTACCACCCTTACCTCAACAATTAAGGAAAAAAATTGATGATGCAAAATTCTTCAAGTTCATGGCAATGCTCAAATAATTGACACTAAATGTACCTTTAGCGGAGGCACTAGAGTAATTTCCAAGATATACGAAGTTTATGAAAGACCTTTTCACGAAGAAACGGAAGGTTATCCATGAGTCGGAGGACAATCTCTTTCATTGTGGCGCTATCTCCACAAGGTCTTTAGTGCAGAAAAAAGTAGTCCCAGGAGAATTTACCATCCTGTACACTATTTGGTCCCTGAAATCTATAAAAGCACTATGCGATTTAGGAGCCTGTATAAACCTAATGCCACTCTCTGTGTACAAAAAACTGGGTTTGGGGGATCCTATCCTAACAAACATGCAGTTGGTAATGGCAGATAGGTCTGTAAAATGGCCAGTGGGCATATTACATGATGTATTGGTAAAGGTGGCTTAATTTATATTGTTTGCTGATTTTATAGTCCTAGACTGTGAGGTGGACTTTGAAGTGTCCATCATCCTGGGTAGACTATTCCTCGCAACAGGGAGAGTGATGGTGGACATGGAGTTGAATGAGCTGAAGTTCAGGCTCAATAATAAGGAAGGAAGATTCAAAATACACTCATCCATGACACAGAAAAAAGGAGATGAGTGTTTACTCAATCATGGACGTATTCTATGAGGATGGTAAAGAGGTATCATCAGGTTGTATTGGCGAAGTCTGAGTAGTCAAGATAACCAAGTCGTTCCGCGATATTAAATTAGGCACTACATGGGAGGGAACCCATGATCCTCATGCGTGTTCTACTTCAGGTATATCCTAACCCTTAGTTCATATTTTCTATTATTTTAAGTTGAGTGTGTAGGGTGTATTGTTGTTTTAAAATTTTGTAGCCGACTAGGAGAAATACTAGTACTTGAGGCAGTTAACTTGTTTTTGTAATACTTGGACACCTCTCCAATGGACTGAGTAGTTACTGGTGTGAATTGTATCTAAGTATGACCACTATGCATCTTTGTATGGCATTAGTTCTAGTGATGAATAAACAGTGCTAAACAACTGCATGAACTGAATGAGTAGTAACTTGTGATATACTTATGTGCCATGTGCGTGTGAAATCTTACTCAGTTCCCGTTGTATGTTGAATCCAAAACTTACCCGGTTAGTCTTACCTAGGTTGAAGGATAGGTGTTAGGAAAGAATCATAGGCCATATTTATATTAGCTCACCTTTAGCCTAAATAACCTTCTCTGTATGTAGAATATCCCTTGATCCTTGCTTTGAGCCTGAGTAGCCTATTTTTTTATGACACATGTCACCTCCCCGTTTATATCACAATGAACCTGTTTTGGCCCTGGTCCTCCTTGGACATTGTGCACCTTGACTTAGGCAAATGGCCTAAGTTGAGGGTGGCTATCATAGGAGTGCGTGATGTAAAATGAGTAGGAAGAAAGGTAAAGTAAAAAAAAAGAATAAAATTTGGGTGCAGTGGAAAAGAGCAAGAAAAATAAAAGTTGTGAAAAAGAAAAAGTGATTGTAGAAAAGACCGCACCCATCCTGAATAAGTGTGATCAAGAAAAGAGAAGAATAGAAAAAGTCTAATGAGTGAAACCCCAAAAATCTAGTGTAGTGTCAAGGAGGTTTTGTCCCTTTAAATATCATCGAGTATCACACCAGCCCCTAGCCTATAATACAAGCCAAAGAGAAGACCTATAGTGATCCTAGCTGACTTGTCTGAAGATCGAGGTAATGAAAATAAGGCTAAGACTATGGTATTCAGCATACATTGATTAGAACTTCATTCTGAGAGTGAGTGTCTTATGATTGTCCCCATGGTTATATATATGATGTCTGATATGAGAAAAGGGGGATTTTATTGTAGTTAGGGCAGATTGGTTACATAGCTAGTTACTGACTTGTTTGGATAGTGTAAACTTGATACATTCACGCTTGTGTTGCTGAGTTGGTTCCATATCTTGATTCCTGTGTGTTGCATTGTTGTTCTTCAATAATATACATAGTTGTTCTTGAATTGACTGATCTTGGAGATGATGAAGATGTTTTGATATGATATAGATGATTGACTGCCAAATTTACTTTGTATTCTCTTAGTTGTGTTTGAGTTGCTTGAGGACAAGCAATTGTTTTAAGTTGAGGTTGTTGATGTGTGAGCAGACGCTAACACATTTAAGGCTTTTAACTGAGAATAATTGCAAAGTCTTAAGAAACTTTTGTCGTTTTTGATTGTTTTATCTTTGATTTTGCAGTAGAAGCCAAGATGCATGAGAACCAACAAGGATGGAAGTAAAAGAGTTGAAATTTGAAGAAAATAGAAGAGAAGTATGGATGAAAACATTCTTAATAAGTTGTCATCCATGTTATAAGTTATTAGCTTCATCATCAGCCTTAGATAGAGAATGGACGTCAGCTAAAAGTAATGATGACATTTCCTAATAATCCGTCAAAGAGTTGATAGGACGTTAAAGTTTCCGTCAGCCTAAGGAAGAACATGGGAGCTTAGGTAGAGAAGTGACGAAATTCATTATAAGTCATCAAATATCTGAAAGGTCATCACATTTTGTCATCAGCCTTAAGTAGGAAATACTAAAACTGAAGAAGGAGCTGGCGACATTTGTGATAAGTCGTCAGGATCCTGATAAGTTGTCACGAATGTCGTCGCCTAATTCAAGGAATTATTAAACTCTGTGATTTTTTTTCCTTATTTAGTCAAACTATTTAAAGTCTTGTTGAGAGTTTTCTAAGGGGTTAGAAACTTAAATTGGAGACACATATTTTGTTACTTTTCTCTCTAGTTTCTTCGCTTAAAAAACAATTAACTTTGAAGAGATTTTCATCAATATTTTGGGGATTTTCATTGTGATCGAATTGGAGAATCACTAGTTATTATTCATCTTGTGGTAAGTTTATCTTTCAAATCATGAATACAACTAGTTGTTTCAATTTTTGTGTTATGAGTGGCTAAATCCCTTTAACCTGAATTATGGGATCTAGGGGTATGTCTTGATAAGATGCTAAGTGTTCAAGATTCGAAAGGTAATAGGACTCCTTGATAATTTTGAGGTTTTAATTATTGTCTATTGGTTGCAAACAATAGATTACACCTACTTTGATTTCCTTTAGATAAGAAATCAACTATAGTAGGAAGTGAACTATCAACAGGGATTTGGAAGCACTAAAAACTTCCATTTAATAATTGACACTGTAACAAGGTTGATTTACCTGAGGTAAAGTCTGGTCAGCAAATATAAATTCCCTATGTCTGAGAGGATTAGGTAATTAAATTCTTATGTAGGTTGAGAGACATTTAGGCATAACTTCAATAAAGATAATCTGTTGTCCTACCTACTGTGAGAATCTTGAATCACTATTCGCATCTGTCAAGTACCAAAACCCCTAGTGAACAAAATTCAGGTTTTTCCATAAACTCTTGATTACAAACACCGAAGTTAAAGTGACCAACAATTATTTGTTAAACTCAAAACCCCCCATCTCAGGAAACATCCAACTATCAGTTGATTAAATCGTAAACGACTTAAGTTTACTCCATTTTCCCTATGGTATTCGACCCAAACCTAGTTGGGTTATATATTGACAACTATCGCTTATATTCTCATTAGAGAGGTGTAGTTTGAGCATTATCAGCAAACCTCTAATTATTACAATCCTTGGGACCTGAATCCAACTTACAAGAACAACTAAGTCTAAACGAAATAGGAATATTCAACCATGATATAAGAAAAGATTGTATTAGTCCTGAATTAAAGGAAATAACATCATAAAAGATCTTAAGGCTATCCGAAAATGGTGCTTACCCTATAAATCAAGTCTTTATGCTAGCTTGAGCCACAGTCGTGAGTCAACCGCTGGAAGATTAGCTTCACTCAACAAAAAGAAGAGTATAGGTAATATGAGCAAATCAATAGGTACTAGTAAGCATCATAGGTCAACTAACTAAACAATGTAAGTAAGCAAGTACAAAAGAAAAAATTTGAAGATGCATGTCCAACGATTTCAAGAAAACAAGACATCATAAATCATTTGGTAGGTACACTGACAAGTTCACTTCACAGGGTTTCACACTTACATTATTTTCATCCATCATTCCTCAACATATATAATTATCAAATTGAACTAAATTCATGTGAATGAGTGCATAAATGTAAGATGTGCACATTATGTCTCACCCTTCGCACCATCAATAGAACATACCAATATGGTATCCAACTCATTTTCAAAAGATATCAGAATATATCGGTGTGGTACCCAACCCATAACCATATCATATCATAATGTGCTAATATGCTACCCAATCCATAAACTTAACAAACCATCAAAAGGCAATGCAGTCATCAAATCACTATGCATACTAGAAGGAAATCATAGATCCTCAAATAAAAAACAAGCACAAAGCGAAGAAAGTCTAAGTGTTGCACAAAAACATAGCCTACCTCAATTTCTTTGCTGAATGTTACCTTTAAGACAATTTTCTTGACTTCCATTCTTATTAAACTCATTCTTTATCTATATGATTTGAGGTTGATTTATGTGACTTAGTGTTGTTATCCTAGAATATTTAGCCTTGTTTTGAGGAATTCTTATGTGCTTAATGAGTGAATGATAATATAATTGAGCATCTAAGTGTATACATATTTGATGAAAATACTAATGGTGTCTTTCAAACAAGTTTGTACTTAAATTGATCATTTAGAGTTCAAATGTGAAAACTAGTGTTACTAGCTTAAGGTAGGTGTTTGTCTAGTTGATCTCGATGGATTCTATTATGTTTAGTTAGTGCATAATAGTATTATTGTATATTTATGTGTGAAAAAACTTTTTTTATCATGTTTAATAGTCAAGTGAATCAAGCCAAGAATCACATCAATAAGTTAAAGATCAATGTGGGCAAGCCTAGTCTTAGCTCGAGTTTCTAGTTCACCATTATTGATCTTGTATTGTTTTAAGCTCTAATCTGTGGTGTTTGATCATATAGGATGCTTTGTGAGTATATTATTATGATATATGAATGGCATAAAATCTTTAAATAAATTCTAAACAACATCACAAGGCTTGTAATGGATCAATGAAAGCGTAAGACACAACTTGACATAAAATGGAAACTTTGATGTCACCAATGCTTGTCGGACCTTAGAAAGGGTTAGGGGTGTGTTCTATGCATAGGAAGCTTCCTAAGTGACCGAAAACAGTGTGGCCTCATTATGAGCCTGCAGAACTACCCCCATCCCAGCAAAATAACCCCTGTGATGCACCCTTTGTTCCACCGACGGAAAAAAGTCTTGTCCTATAAATAGGACACTTGAACTTGTTGTTATTAACATTGGATGTCTTGGAGCCTTGGATAGGGGAGGATCAACACTTATTTTAGGGATTATATCTCTTTAGCTTAGCTTTTTAATGGATTATATCATGTATTCAAGAATCTTGATTACAGTTATGTCTGTTATTGGGTAAACGCCCCCTTTCCGGGGTTAAGTCCAAGAACATGTTTACTTTTGATTTGAATTGAGTTTGTTTTGATTTCTTATCATATTATTTTTTTATCCTTATTTTAACTATTTGAATGTGTATCTAACCTTAGAATACATATATTATAAACCTTGTGATCTCAGTAGGGGGAATAAGATGATAGAACGTGGGGATAGATAGAGTAAGGTTTGTATTATTTTATTAAATAATGAATTTGAATTAGAAACTAGGATAGGAATATTCCTAGAAGCCATTATTGGTTCACTTATAGGATTACATCTTTATGTATCTAGTTTGATTATCACATCCCCACTTAATGATGTAGTTGTAGTGTTTAAGTTTAGTAGATGATTAGAGGCCAGGATACCATGATCATGTGATAAACCCTACGAATCAACAACCAAGATAAGTAATCTAACAAATGAAGTTAAATAGTGTAGTATGATTTCTCATAGTGCTTTAACCCTGGGTCTTCATCCATTTATTGTCCAAATACTTTACTTGTCTTCATTACTTTAGTTAACTTTTAATTATAACTTTCAAAACTCTTTTGCTTACTATTGCACTAGTTAATCACAATTGTTACAAGAAGATGATAGTTTCTTAACACAAGTCCCTGAGAGATCGATATTCAGGATTAATTGAGTCCACTATATTTCTTGGTGAGAGTAGGTACACTTGTGTGTGTGCTTGGGTACAATTAATTTTTTGGTGTCGTTGACGGGGATTGTAAATATGCAACTATCTTATTTTTAGTTTAGATGTATTGAGTTTTACATAGTTTTGTAATTTTTCTTTTTAGTTCTTTTACTCTTTTTTTTCTCACACTTCTTGACATGTCAGCCTGTGATAGATGGTTTTCGAGTGATGAAGATTCTTTTTGTTTTTGTAGGGGACCCCATTGAGATGTATTTTGTCCAAAATTTGATGGAAGTTCATTGACGGGACCTTCACAATATGAAGTGGATGTTGTCCTATCTGTGGAGTAAACCATAACTTGATGTATGGTTTGTGGTAACAGTCGTCATTCTACAATAATGTGTGCTGTCAATCCTTATTCAGAAATGTTTGTGGGTTATGCTCAAAGGCCATATTATGTGAACACCTACAATCAAATGTTTTAGATTCATCTACCAATTCAATCATAGAACAACTAGCAGGAACAATTTCAACAACAACATGTCAAGGAAATCAGGCCTCGGCTAAAACTAGCAATATGGAAGAGATGCTGAAACAAATTTTAGCATCTTATACACAGTTGGAAGTAGACATTAAGAACCAGCAAGTGGCTACAAAGATGATGGAGAATCTGTATGGGATGATAGAAAATACCAGGGCTAAAGATGGTTTTCCAAATGAAATTTAACCTTTTACCAAAGTTGTGGCAGTCACTTTGAGGAATGATAAAGAATTGAATGAAAAACCTACAAAGACAATCCAAAATACCCTCACTCTAATTCACCTTCTATGGAGATGGTCGTGGTGGTATCTTCTTAACTTGTTCAAAAATTTTAGTCTTTGAGTACACAAGCTTCCTCGAATTATTAACAACATTGTTTGTATCTTGTTAGAGAGTAAACTCTGCATCTTCCTCCTTAGTTGTCTTTAGAGGTTCTTTATTCAGTTCTTTATCATCCCTCAAAGTTATTGCCACTATATAATTAGAAGGTTCAGTGTCACTTGGACAACCACCATGAATCTTTGCATTTTCTACCTGCTGCATCTGCCCCATCTGATTCTCCAACTACTTTGTAGCCACTTGCTGGTTCTTCATGTCTGCCGCCAACTATGCATAAGACGCTAAAATTTGTTTCAGCTACTCTTCCATATTGCTAGTTTGAGTCGTGGCCTAATTTCCTTGAGCCTGCTGTTGCTGAACATGTTGTTGTTGGTTGTTCCATGATTGAATTGGTGGGTAAGTCAGACACATTTGATTGTAGGTGTTCATATAATTTGACCTTTGATCATAGCCCACAAACATTAGTGAATAAGGATTAACAGCACATATAGCTTCAAAATAGCCATTGTTACCACAAACTATATACCAACTTATGGTTAGATCCATATATAGGGCAGTATCTACCTCATATTGTGAAGGTCCCATCCACGTGCTTCTATTAAAATCTAGACGAAATGCCTCTCAATGGGGTTACCCACAAAAACAACAAGAATCATCATCACTTGAAAACCATCTATACCAGGTTGACATATCAAGAATTGTGAGAAAAAAGTAAAAAAACATTTACTAAACTATGTACAAATCAATATAGCTAAAATAAAAACAATATAATTGCATATTTACAAGTCCCTGGCAACAACACCGAAAATTTGTTGCACCCAAGATCATACGTAAGTGTACATGGTCTCACCAAGTAATACAATGGCCTCAAATAAAGATTAATATCGGTCCCTCAGAGACTTGTGTTAAGCAACTATCCAATTCTTGTTTAACAATTGAGATTAAATAGTCCAACAGTAACCAAAAGAGTTTTGAATGTTATAATTAAAAGAAAATTAAAATAATGCGGATAAGTAAAGACTTTGGAAAATCAATGGATGCAAACCCAAGGTTAAATAACTATGAAAAATCTAACTACGCTAATGAACTTAATTTATTAGATTACTTATCTTGGTTGTTGACTCATAGGGTTTATTGCATGATCATGGTCTCCCGACCTCTAAATATTACAATTACATCATTGAGCGGGGATGTAGTAATCAAATTAGATGCATGAAGCTATCATCCTACATGTGAACTAATAAAGGATTCTAGGTATACCCCTATCCTAGTCGCTAATTCAAATTCCTTATTTTATAAAAGAATAAGAACCTTACTCTATATATCCCTACATTCTATCTTCCTATTCCTTCTCCCTAGATCATAAGGTCGACAATATATATACGTTAAGGTTATATAATACTTCTAATAGTTCAAAAATGGATAAACAAACAACAAAATATGATAAGTGATCCAAACAAACTTATTTCAAAGAGAAAGTAAAATGTTCTTGGCCTTAACTCTAGAAAGGTGGCGTTTAGAGACTAAGAGACATAACCGTAATAAAGATTCTAAAATACATTACATAATGAATTAAAAATCTAAACTAAAGATAAATAAAACCTAAAATAAGTGTTGAGCATCCCCTATCCAAATCTCCTAGACTTCGAAGTTTAACAACAACAAGTTCAAGTGTCTTACTTATAGAACAAGGCTTTTTGTCGTTGGTGGAACAAAGGGCGTATTGCGAGAGTCATTCCTCCTAGATGCGGGTATCTACACATTCTTATCATGAGGGAGAACTTTTTTGGATCCTTTATGAATACGACTATGAATAGAAATCACCTCACATCCCTTTCTATGTTCCTACTTGCACTGCTGACATCCAAAGTGTCCATTTTACGTCAAGTTGTGTCTTGTGCTTCCGTTGATCCATTACCAGCCTTATGACATTGTTTTAAATTGATTTAAACCTTTTATACTATACACATTTAATTATAATCAGCTCATAAGGAATCCTATTTCATAAAACACAATGGAATATAGCTCAAAAAAACACAATATCAAGAACGATGAACTAGTAACTCGAGCTAAGACTAGGCTTGCCCACATTGATCTTTAACTTATTGTTTTGACTCTTGGATTTAATAAATTGACCCTTAAACATTGTAAAAAATTTGTTACACACATATTTACAAAATAGTACCATTAGTAACTTATTAAACATAATAGAATCCATCTAGATAAACCAGACAAACACCTATCTCAAGCTAGTAACAATAGTTTTCACATTTGAACACTAAGTGAACAATTTAAGTACAAACTAGTTTGAAAGACACCATGAACATTGTAATCTAATACTTAGACACTTAGATTTTAAATTATATCATAATTCACTCATTAAGCACACAAGAAGTCCTCAAAATAGGTTGAATAAGCTAGGATAACAACACTAAGGCACATAAATCCACCTCAGATCACCACACCACACATAAAATTGTGTTCGTCCTCGAAATACTCTTTAGTATAAGAATAATAAGATAAGGTGACCCAACACTTCTACTACATGCAATACAATCAATCTAGTACTACAATGACAACACAAAATGCAAATTTCTACACTAAGAATGTTACATACACAATTGATAGTTCAAGAATACTACTTCAAAACATCCTAGACTCATGAATTGACTCACCTAGTTAGCAAACTCATGCACATTGTTCAATCAAAGACTTCATATAATTCACCCAACATTCATCAAACATGTTTCCTTAAAAAAAAAGAATTGCCCACAATCAGTCACAATCATTCAATACATAATAAAATGGGTATAAAAATCAAATTACACTCACTCTAACAAAGAATTAACAGTTTACTAATGATGACCCATAGGCTTGACCTTAGTGTAGTACTCAACTAATATCAAAATGTTATGCTTAGGATCAAATAGGTCTTTTATGGTTGTATTTTATACTAAGGAAAGTGTAAGAACTATTCTGGCCAATAATAGTGACTATCTTTCCTAAAAACTTTAATACATCACTATATACAATTAAAACCAATCTCCAACAACCAACTTTCACCTATACTACCATCACACATCTTTTGTTTTACACCATCTCATTAAGCTCATTCACATATAATATGGTGGGAGTATTCTTTATTCACAACTTATTCAATTTGAACAAATTTGTTTTCTTTACATTGCCCAACTCCCAACCACAACGCATAAAATTTTTATACACCATTAACTATAACTTTAGGGATTCAACTTCATCTTTCTCCTACTTGAATTTCCAATTTCTCACTTAATTAATTTTACCCTAAAGCTCTTAACATCTTTTGGATCAAATTAGGGTCAATCAAAGAAGGGGATTAGACTACATATGAGGTTGCTAAAGAATAAGTTAAAGGCTCAATGGGGTTAACTAGGATAATGCACAAGGGTAGGTAAAAAGAAGGTATAAACTTGGATATCAAAGAAATGCCTATATCATCTCCTAAACCCACACTCGTTATTTCAGTTTTCACACACACCAGGAAAGTTCTAGATATCACATTCAACAAGGAATATACTACGACCTCACATCACACATGGAATATTCTCAACTCAAGTAGGATCATCATAGGCTCTCAACCAAACAATATCATGAATTCCAATTAAGCTAAGAATTATAAGTGTCATAAACATGAGCCCGGATGTTTCAAATGTAGCAATTCACACAAATCAACATTCTTTTTACCATCAAAACACTTGCATAATACAATCAAATATAGCACCAACAAGAATATCTCACTTATTCTTAGCTCAAAATATTATAAATTTACCCTAAAAATGGGAATTTCCCCACCCCACACATAAAAATTAACTTTGTCCCCAAAGTATACTTAAAAGTAGAGACAAAAAAGTCTCATTGAGACCTCTAGGCATATATAGTATAATCATTACACATCAAGGGGTTTCGAGGACCCCATACTCAGTCTTCGTCATGCTCCTTAGCTTAATTTTTTGGTACTTAGACTACCTATCTACCTATGACTTCAATAAAAACAAAAATTAATAAATTTAAAACTAAAATACTAAAAATAAAGCATTTCTTAACTTGTGTTTCTCCCAAGAAGCGCCTGATTTAGTGTTGCGGAACGACCCCATCAACTTTTCCCTCTACCTTGAGGATATGAATTTCACCCCCGACTTCACATTCATCTTTTTGATTTTCTCATAAGGTAGTGGTACAAAGATTAAGGAACTGAACAATGGATGGTGCATGGTAAACCACTAGGCCTTGAAGTGAGGTGTGATTTTATATTGCTTAACGGGTGTAAAATTAAGAATATAGGATTCATATTCCTTTTATTCACACTCTCCAACTATTTTAGATGATTCCCAGGAAAGACATCATCTAAACATAATGTAGCAAAGTTCTTTGAGTGAGTCCCAACCAATCCCACTTCAAAATTTACATTATCCACAACACTTTCACTCTTATTCATCTTCTTTATTTTAGTCTAAAGAGAAAGATGACAACTTAACGGCTATTATTCTTTTATCTATGCCACACATTAGATAGTTTCCTCTTTTTTTTACTCATCCTCTATAGAGATGGTAGTGGTGGTATATCCTTAACATCTTCAACAATTTTAGTTTTCGAGTACTCAAACTTCCTCGAATTATCAGCAAATTTGCCTACATCTAGTTGGAGAGTCAACTCTACTTTTACCTCCTTAGTTGTCTTCGAAGGTTCTTTATTCAGTTTTTATCATTCCTCAAAGTGATTTCCACTACTTCGTTAGAAGGTTCAGTGTCACTTAGTAAACCACCTTGAGTCTTAGTATTTTCTGCGTGATGCATATGCCTTAGCTGATTCTCCAACTTCTTTGTAGCCACTTGCTGGTTCTTCATATCTACCGTCAATTATTCATATGACACTAAAATTTGTTTAAGCATCTCTTCCATATTGCTAGTTTGAGTCGTGGCCTAATTTTCTTGAACTTGTAGATGCTGAAACTATTTTTGCTAGTTGTTCCATGATTGAATTGGTGGTTGAGTCTTCCATGTTTTTTTGTAGGTGTTCACATAATATGTCCTTCGAGCATAGCCCATAAACATTTCTTAATCGGCATTGACAGCATGCATAGTTGCAGAATGACCGTTGTTACCATTAACCATACACTAACTTGTGGTCTGCTACATAGATAAGACAGTATCCACCTCATATTAAGAAGTTCTTGACCACGTTCTTCCATTAAAATCTAGAAAAAAATCCATTGGGTGGGGTCTTCCATTAAAACAATAAGAATCATCATCTCTAAAAAACCATCTACCCCAGGCTGACATTTCAAGAATAGGTAGAAAAAAAGGTAAAAGAAACAAAAAATAAAAATTACTAAATTATGTACAACTCAGTATAGCTAAACTAAAAACAAAATATTTGCATATTTACCAGTCCCCGGCAATGGCGTCAAAAACTTGTTGCACTAAAGTGTACGTGGTCTCACTAAGTAATAAAGTGGCCTCAAATAAAGTCAAATATCAATCTCGCAAAGACTTGTGTTAAGAAACTATCTAATTCTAGTTTAACAATTGATATTAATTAGCGCAATAGTAACCAAAAGGGTTTCAAAAGTTATAATTAAAAGAAAACTAAAGTAATCGGACAAGTAAAGACTTTGGACAGTTAATGGATGAAAACCCGGGGTTAAAGAACTGTGAACAATCATACTATGTTATTGAAATTTATTCGTTAGATTACTCATATTTGTTGTTGATTCGTAGGGTTTATTGAATGATCATTGTCTTCTGATCTCTAATCGTGTACCTAACTTTGACATTACAAGTACATTGTTGAGTAGGGAAGTAAAAATCCAATTAGATGTATGAAGATATCATCCTACATGTTAATAAAGCAAGTCTTCTAGGTATATCCTTATCCTATTCTCTAATTCACATTCCTTATTTCATAATATATAAGAACCTTACGCTATCTATCCCGAGGTTCTATCTTCATATTCCCTGTCTTGAGATCACAAGGTTGACAATATATGTATTCTAAGGTTAGATACTCCTTAAAATAGTTATTAAATGGATAGACAAACAACCAAATATGAAAATCAATCCTAAAAAACTCAATTAAAAGATAAAGTAAACATGTTCTTGGCCTTAACCCTAGAAAGGGGGCGTTTATCCACTAATAGATATAACCGTAATCAAGATTCTTGAATACATGATATAATCCATTAAAAATCTAAAGTAAGGAGATATAAACTCTAAAATAAGTTTTTATCATACCCTCTCCAAATCTCAAAGATGTCAAAGGTTAATAACAACAAGATCAAGTGTCCTATTTATAGGAAAAGACTTTTTATCGTCGGTGGAACATAGGTCGCTTTGCGGAAGTCATTCCATCGGGATGGGGCTCGCGCAATGGGATCATCATGCGGTCAAAGTTATTAGGGTACCTTATGAATATTACTATGCATATAACTCCCCCAAAGTCCTTTATAGGATCCTACACGAACTTGTGACATCCAAAGTGTCCATTTTACGTCAAGTAGTGTCTTGTGTTTCCGTTGATCCATTCCCAGATTTGTGGTATTGTTTCATTATTATTAAAGATTTTATATCATTCATATATAATCATAATAAACTCACAAAGAATCATATATCATCAAACACCACGTATTTGAGACCAAAGCAACATAATATCAAGAAGGGTGAACTAGAAACTTGAGCTAAGACTAGTCTTGCCCACATTAATATTTAACTTATTTTTTGAATATTTGCTTAATTCAATTGACCCTTGATAATAATAAACAAGTTTTTTCACACATAATTTCACAATAATACGATTAAGAACACATTCAACATAATGGAATCCATTGAGATCAACAAGACAAACACCGAGCTCAAGCTAGTACTACTAGTTTTCATATTTGAACTCTAAGTGACCAATTTAAGTAAAAACTTGTCTGAAAGACACCATGAACATTGTAATAAAATAATTAGACACTTAGATGCTCAGTTAATCATTTTTCACTCATTAAGCACACAATAAGTCCTCAAAACAAGAATAAAAAAGCTACGATAACAACCCTAAGGCACATAAATCCACATTTGATCTCTATACAACAACCAAATATACACATATTTCAATAATTCATCTCTTTTTAGAAAATAGGGATCAAAATCAATGATTATAATCATAATTTCTCCTATTTCATCATCTTAGGTTTTTCCTCACCATTTTAACTTCTTGATTACCACTCAATTTAGCATATCTAGTCAAGATTCTAGTCTCATTTGTAATTTCCAACAACCTAGTTTTGTTATATAACTAATTCATAAGCAATTCCACTATATTACATCAATATCCATAAACTAGTATTTAACGCCCATTCTACCATTAATCCTTCTTATAGTAATTATTTAAGGTTAACGAAGTGAATTCAAGTCAAGAACATAATTACTTACCTTCAAAGATGTAAAAGTTTGAATTACTACTAAAAATTGACTCTTCCCCATACCTTATTGTGTTTTTTGATAAGTGGGGACAGAATATGTTTTTTTGGATTCAAGAAATTGATATTTAACTACACATTACCACTGCAATAGTTAGCGTCCAGTTTGCATAATTCTGCCGCTGAGATTTTCCTGAGAGCTCAAGCAGTTACATATGTTGCTGTAGTTGTCTATAGTAGAAACATTACATTGCATCTTAGTTCCCCATTTTACAACTGTAACACCCCGTTGTTTTCCTATCTTAAATTTGTTCCTAAAATGTTAAGAAATAGCTTCCAAAATGAAGAATATTTATTTTGTGTGGAGTTTTTCAGATTTAGACCTCCCATTGTTTTGGAAATTGAATAAGATTTCCATCGATACCAAATTCGCCCAAATCTTCTGCTCGGTTGAGGAGTGAGAGCATTTTTAAGTTAACAGTGTCCCACCTGAGAAACCATCGCGTCGCAGTGAAGGAAAAATTCATAATTGTCAATTCCAGTGGACCTCCGTGATATTGGCGCATCGCGGAGATGTCCAAATTACCAATTGTAGAGATCCAGTAGCCCAACACGATACTGGAGCATCTCGCCAGTGGCCAACATGGCATTCCAAAGGGGTACCGCGATTGTGGCGCATCACGGTGAATGCCCAGTTCCCACTCGTCGTTTTCCAGTGAACAACCACGATAGTGGCGTGTTGTGGTGGCCTATTAAATTGAGATTTTTCTTTCTTTTCCAGTTCTATTTAGAAGTTAAATAGGGTCATTTTGGTCAATCCCCAAGGCCTCAATTCGTGTAAAACCCAACATTAAGAATATTCCAAAGAATTTTATGCTTATTTCATCGATTTTTTCTCAAAACAAAACCCTAGAACTCAAGACTTTCTTCTCCAAGAAATCAAAATCCTCCATAGTTTCTCCAAGAAATATCTAAATTGAGGATTCCCAAGACAAGATAATCTAGTACTCATCATCAAGAACTCATTATCAAGAACTCAAATAGGAATCAATAATTCAAGTTTCTCCATCTAATCTTCTACCAAGGTATGTGGGATTTATGAACAAGGATCTTTTTCCATCCCTATGCCCAAAATCAAGCTATTATTTAAAATTCATATGATTTTGAATTATTATACATGAGATTTGAATTAGGGTTCATACCCTTTATTGTTGTTTGCATGATTATGAGTTTTCGAGAGAATTTGAAGATAAATAGCATGTCTATTTTTATGTTTTCATGATTATGGCAGAAATTTTGAGGTTTTGAGTTTAATTATCATTGATTTCACTATCCACAATGATTAGTATGATGTTTTTACATGAGTTTGATGCATGGGCTACTAAGCCCCAAGTTTATATGCTGATATTTCAAGAAAGATGATGCTTTAAGCATCCTATGAGCTGATTATTTAAGATTTATAATAAAGTTTTGATCTTTTGATCCTCAGATAAGTTTTTGAATCCACTTTTAAGATTTATTATAGATTACAAAAAGCAAAATAGGTTCATTTACATATTGATTCAGATAAGTGCATAATTGGTTTCATAATAAACCCTTATGCTACTTTTAAAGTGGATTTCCAACTAGATGAGCATAAAAAATTAAAGAAAGTAGTATTTAGAAATGAGTTGGGTATGATTCCAAGGTCTCATACCCCAGAACTATGTGCCACAGTAGAATTGAGATTTAAATGCCCATAGTGGGCTAAGATAGTGATCACTTAAGCTAAGGTTATACTTCCTGTCAAGAGTATGACACGTCTCTCCAATGCAAGGTTTCTTCCTTAGGAGGACGAGATGTTGGACTCCATGTAGCTCACATGGTTTATGTCAGTTAAGATAACCTCCCTTAAGATAAAGTATTTTCCTTACAGCTTAATAGTAAAGATTTTTAGAATAGTTTCACAGAAAAGAATAATCGAAAGCTTTTAGAAAACCAAGTGTAAAGCCTCACAAAGTTTACTCAGATTAGGCTTTACAGAAAGATATTAGCTATATATTTCAGCTTTCAAATTTTAGATTTACGTGTGAGTCCTTTGTACAATTAGATAATATGATTTAAAGAGAGAATACAAGTACAACTTTTAGAACTAAATGTTATGACTCATTAGATTTATAAAGTATGATTTGTTTCTTATCATTTTAGTATTATCTGACATTCTAGCTTATATTAGTCATTTACATTTAGAATGCATTATTTTGTAAATTATTCTATTTATCCAGGTGCTATCAAGATATATCGCGACTTACGAGAAATCTATTGGTGGAGTGGTATTAAGAGAGATATAGAAGAATTTGTAGCCAAGTGTTCAACTTGTCAACAGGTTAAGGTTGAGCACAAAAACCCTGGTGGTCCATATCAAGAGTTTGGTATCCCAACTTGGTAGTGGGAAGAGTTGAATATGGACTTTGTAACTGGTATACCCCATTTGCGTCGTTAGCGTGATTCGATTTGGGTTATTGTATACATATTGACTAAGTCAATACATTTCTTGCCAATTCACACATTCTATACAACTGAAGATTATGCTAAGTTGTACATCACAGAGTTGGTTAGATTGCATGGAGTTCTTTTATCTGTAATATCCGATAGGGGTGTTCAGTTTACCTCTTATTTTAGGAGATCCTTTCAGAAGTGTCTTGGTACCCAAGTTCATCATAATGCAGATTTTCATCCGCAAATAGATGGTCAGGCAGAGAGGACCATTCAGAAGTCAGAGGATATGTTGAGGGCATGTGCTCTTGATTTCAAAGGTAGTTGGGATGAGCATTTGATGTTGATTGAGTTCACTTATAATAATAGTTACCATGATAGTTTTCAGATGGCTTTGTTTGAGGATCTTTATGGGCTATGATGTAGATCGCTAGTTGGTTTGTTTAAAGTGGGTGAGGCCACTTTGATTGGGCAATACATAGTGTTTGAGGCCATGGAGAAAGTTCAATTAATTCGAGAGAGATTGAAAGAGTCCCAGAGTCGTCAGAAATCTAATGCAGACATAAGAAGAAAAGACCTTGAGTTCTAGGTTGATGATTTTGTGTATTTAATAGTTTCACCCAAAAAGGGGAGAAGAAATTTGGCAAGAAGGGAAAACTTAGTCCCTGTTATGTAGGTTCCTTCCAAATTTTGAGTCGTGTTGGGAAGGGAGCATATGAGCTTGAGTTACCCACAGACTTATTCCTAGTTCATCAAGTATTCCATGTGTCCTTGTTGAAGAAGTGCATGGGCGATTCAACTGCTATAGTTCCTCTACAAAGCACAGATATTTAGAATAGCATTTCCTATGAAGAAGTCCCAGTAGAGATTCTTGATCATCATATCCGTAGACTGAGGAACAAAGAGGCACACTTGGTCAAATTTCTGTGGTGAAATCAGTCTGTTGAGGGTGCTCCTTGGGAAGCAGAAGTAGACATGCGTACCAAGTATCCTCATCTCTTATCCACGAACTCAGATTTAGCCGAAGGTAATAGTTTTTCCTTCATTCAGTTCTTTTCCAGTCTCAGATTCAGCTATATAGTTAATTTTGTGTGAATTTATGCACTAGCAAATTAGTTCAGTAGCTCGTTATATTGAGATTCAGTTATTCAGTTAATTTTAGTTGTGCATGATAGCTTATAGCCTCAGATTTATCAGTATTTTTAGCTTATCTAGCCACATTCAAGGATGAATGTTTTCAAGGGGAAGATATTGTAACACCCCATAAGTTTCCTAGCTTAAATTCATTCCTAGAATGTTAAGGAATAGCTTCCAAAATTAAGAATATTTATTTCGTGTGGAATTTTCCAGATTTTGATCTCTATTGTATGGGAAATTGAATAAGGCTTTCATCGATATCAAATTTACCTAAATCCAACACTCAGTTGAGGAGTTAGAGCATTTTTAAGTTGATAGTGTCCCACCTGAGCAACCATCACATTACGGTGAAGGACAATTTCATAATTGTCAATTCCATTGGACCTCTGTGATATTGGTGAATCGCGGAGACGTTCAAATTCCGAATTGTTGAGACCCAGTAGCCTAACGTGATACTAGTACGTCACGCCATTGGCCAAAATGGCATTCCAAAGGGGCACCACGATTGTGGCACATTTCGGTGAACACCCAGTTCCCACTCGTTCTTTTCCAGTGAGCCACCGTAATAGTGGCACGTCGCGCCAACATATTTAATTAGGATTTTTACATTATTTTCCAGTTCCGTTTAAAAGTTTAATAGTGGTATTTTGGTCAATTCCCAAGGCCCCAATTCGTGTAAAACACAATATTAAGCATATTTCAAATAACTTTATGCTTATTTCATAAATTTTCTCTCAAAACAAAAACCTAGAACTCAAGAGCTTCTTCGCTAAGAAATCAAAATCCTTCATAGATTCTCCAAGAAAGCTCTGAATTGAGGATTCTCAAGATAAGATAATCAAGAAATCATCATCAATAACTCAAATAGGAATCAATAAGTCAAGTTTCTCCATTTAATCATCTACCAAGGTATGTGGAGTTTATGAACAATGATCTTCTTCAATCCTTGTGCCCAAAACCAAGCTATTATTTAAAATTCATATGATTTTTAATGATTATACAGGAGATTTAAATTAGGGTTCATACCCTTTATTACTATTTGTAAGATTATGAGTTTTCCAGAGAGTTTGAAGATAAATAGCATGTCTATTTTCTTGTTTTCATGTTTATGGCAAAATTTCTAGATTTTGAGTTTAATTATCATTGATTTCACTATCAAGCATGATTATTATGATGTTTTGATATGAGTTTGATGCATTGGTTACTAAGCCCCAAGTTTATATGTTGATATTTCAAGAAAGATGATGCTTTAAACATCATATGAACTAATTATTTCAGATTTACAATTAAGTTTTGATCTTTTGATCCTCAGATAAGTTTTGAAATCAACTTTACCGATTTATTACAGATTACAGAAAGAAAAATAGCTTTATTTATAGATTAATTCAGATAAGTGCATAATTGGTTTCATAATAATCCCTTATGCTAGTTTTAAAGAGGATTTCCAACCAGATGGGAGTAACAAATTAAAGGGAGTAGTATTTAGCACCGAGTTGGATATGATTCCAAGGCCTCATACCCCAGAACTACGTGCCACCATAGAATTGAGTTTTAAGTGCTCATAATGGGCTGAGATAGTGATCACTTAAGCTAATGTTATACTCCCTGGAAAGAGTATGAAACCTCTCCCCAACGTGAGCTTTCTTTCTTAGGAGGACGAGATGTTGGACTCCATGTAGCTCGGATAGTTTATGTCGGTTAAGATAACCCCCCTTAAGATCAGCGGGACTTCAATTCATGATTTTCTCTTGAATTGAGGTTAGGCTGAAGTCACCAATAGTCTAAACAACCATATCATCCTCATGTCAAGAAAATACATTTGTCGTCCAACTAAAGAATAAGCATCCTTATGTTGGCAAAACATAGTTTTTTAGAGTTGGTCACGAGGACATATGCCTTTTTGGTGGACTATATATTTCTCTTTAAGTCCAATTAAAACATTAATAATAACATTTATTCATATATTCATTAATAAGGGAATTTACCTTTTTGTATTGTCATAAATAGAATTTATATTTATTTATTTCCTACAAATATTGTAATCATATAACATTTATTTACTCTTAATCCCGTCTTTGAAGTCATAATATGATCATTGTTGAAGTTTAACATAACCATACCTAATTAATTCGATTGTTTCAAATATTAGAACACATTTAACATGTCCTATAACGGTTAAAGTCTCCTCTTTTTATATAACAACATTTTTAAAAGCAAGGGATATAAATATTCTTCTGCCTTATAATAAATCACAATTATGGTAATAGAGTAAATTACATGAGGAATGCAACTTTAGACATCAACACATCCCAATTGTCTTTTATATTCATGAAATCTCATATTCAACCAATAAGCCCCAAATTCATAAGATCCATTGACAATTAAAGAGTTATTCATCAAAAATGTGTTTACAGCCTTGAACAATTATTTCTTTCAAAAATTAATCAACAACACATATTTAAATTCATATAAACTAATTTAATAATTAGATAAAACACCAAAAATAATATTTTGTCAAAAGATTGGGGTTCAACATACCTTAGAAGAGAGAATTATGGGAAAATTCCTGAAAATAAGAACCTAGCATGATTTTCCCTAAGACTTGAAAATGAGAGTTTGAGGGAGAATGGAGAGGTGTTGGGTGATGGAAAATGTTTATAAGTTATGATGGATTGGTTTTGTAATCGTTTCGGTTTTGGGAAAAAGGTTTGGAAGAAATTACCCCTTTAGGGAGCTCTTTTCATAAAACATTGCTTTCAGTTATGTGGCTCACCTACTAACACATGTAGGCCCACTATCTGACCCACGTAAGTCTAGGAATTCTTATGGACACAACAAAGAATTACCAACGTACCCTACGTTGTTGGAAACATGACCCATGTATATCTGTCGGGTTGTGTAGCTGCTCTACCACCTATTATTAAAATGATCATAAGTTTTTCCTCCGGACTTTTCATAACAAAGTTTAGTGGAATTGGAAAGAAGACTCAATGGAATTTAATTTGGTCGTCTTGAGCTACAAAATTCTTCATATTCTAGTTTCTATGCTCATACAAATTTAACCCTAATAGATGCTTGTACCAAAACGTAATCGATAGTAAGGCGTTCAACTTTTGTTTTGCTATAGGTTTAATATGACCTTAGTTCACATAACAAACACTTAACACCCTAGTAAAATTATC
The DNA here is from genome assembly GCA_030864215.1 of Capsicum pubescens. Classification (NCBI taxonomy): domain Eukaryota; kingdom Viridiplantae; phylum Streptophyta; class Magnoliopsida; order Solanales; family Solanaceae; genus Capsicum; species Capsicum pubescens. The sequence continues at coordinate 123,892,460 of CM061542.1, forward strand.
TAAACTCTTATATATAAATAAAAATCATTGGGTTCAAACCTATACGTGTATGAAGAATTGTTTGAACTCTAGATTAACGTATGGGGTATTATAATATGCCTCCTTAGGATCATTCATCCATTAATGATAATTATGGAAACTTTTAGAATGATACAATGATCCACATAAATCAATATTGCATGAATACAAAGGGATTAAAAGTGGTTATGTAATTTTTACGTTAAACAACTTCAGCAGATGACTAGAACAAAAAGGGATATCTAGCCTTCATGTTCTCTTAAGATTCCCAGGTAGCCTCTTCTACCTTTTTATTAATACACAACACTTTTACCAATGCTATCTATTTAGTCTGCAACTTCTAAACTTGAAATCCAAAATTTCTGTAGGAACTTACTCCCAGGATAAGAATCTTTAACCATAATATTCTCTATAGGGACTATAAGAGAATGGTCAGACACACTTTTTTAGCATAAAAATGTAAAACACTTGATGAGACAAAGCCTAACTCATGGGTAAGTCCAATTTATAAGAAACAATCCCAAAGTTTCTCAAAATCTAATGAGGACTAATATAACAAGGACTAAGCTTGCCGTTCTTATGAAAGCTCATAACTTCTTTAATGCAAGATACTTTTAGCAACACCCAATCATAAATTTTGAACTGCCACTCTCTTTGACTCTCATCTATAACTTTGAGTTGCCTTACTCCTCTAACAAATAACATCAACTTTATCCCTTACTTGGTGGGCAAGGTCAGGTCCAAGTAATCTAGTTTTCCCTAATTCATACAACCAAATTGGTGACCTACACTATAACGCCCCGAGTCTGTACCCCTAATGATACACGGTGCTTACGACTCCAAAGGACCACAAACTAACCCATGACTGATATCTACTATAAGCACTGAATAATAATACTATAATAAATGTGGAAAATAAGGTTAAATGCTATAAGGTTCAAATTCTGAAATACTGGTAAGTAATAACTTCTGATAAACATCTAAAATCTGAATACTGTCTGAACTAGTCTAGTCTGAAAAACTGAACTGTCTGTATGTGGAGTAGATGGGACAAGACCTAAATTAACTCTAACTACTAAACTACTGATAAATTGATAATTGAAATAAAAGCATGCCCTCAATAGATGAGCACACATTACTAAAATTGTTGCTGAAAGTTTGGGTTGCTAAGTATGGTCAGGATCCCGTGCGTCTGAACCTATAATATAAAACATCATAGCATAAAATAAAAGGTATGCATTAGTACTTTGAATTTATTAGTATGCTAAGTGAGGTAGGATGATATGAAAGGGTTCATATGCATGAACAATAACTGACTGAATAGCATAGATACAACTGAATGAGAGTACATGTATAACTAAAATTAATGAAACACTGATTATGCAATACTGTGCAAATATCTACATATACTGTGTCTAAGATTGTAGTAACACTAGATACTGAGTTCTGATAACTGACTAAGTGAGGTAGGATGATATGAAAGGGTTCATATGCATGAACAATAACTGACTGAATAGCATGGATACAACTGAATGAGAGTACATGTATAACTAAAATTGATGAAACACTAATTATGCAATACTGTGCAGATATGTAAATATACTGTGTCTGAGATCGTAGTATCACTGAATACTGAGTTCTGATAACTGAAAGACTAAGAACTGAGTTTACTGATAACTATAATACTGTTAACAGAGTGACTATTTTTGAAAGTCCTGATTCTATAGAACTGAACTGAGTTCTACATGAGCTGGGTGACTGTGTCTGACAGTCCTAATTCTGTAGAACTGAACTGAGTTCAATACTGAGACTGAAACTTAAAATGTGGGAGGTAATTATCTAACTGACATACCCTAAATTTGAGCTGATTGAGGTCCAACCTGTGACCCCAGTTGGAAGGGTGCTAATACCGTGTCATGGGTACTAAAATGGGAAAACCCTGGTGCCAAGCCTAGCTGACGGGGGAAACCTGGGTAGAGTCAAGCCTAATCTAACGGGTGACCCCTGGTATGTAGTGAATTCTAGTATGATGGGTGACTCCTCAACCTACGCTGGCTACACAGTTCTGTAGTACAAGGACTGCTACTAATGACTCTGCCTCTCTGACGGGGAAGTAGTCATCCCTGCACTCGCTAGATGTTAAATCCTGCTCCCAAATTAATAGACACTAAACTGATGTATCAACTATTCTAGGCTAAACTTAACTATTACTGATAGTGTTGATTAACAGGACTGAACTGAGTTTACTGTGTCTCGCTGACTGAAGGAATACTACTGAGTTTGAACTTTATACTGAACTAAAATTGTACGTGACATTACTGAAACTATTTTAAAACTACTGTATTTTTATGTAAACAACTAGATTTTTAGGTATTAGATACCCCCAGGACTCGATAACATAAAAAGTAAAGCATAGCATGATCTTGAAAAGCATTACTATCTTAATTACTCATACATAAAGACATTTTATAAAATAATTATAAGATATAATCTTGCATGTATGCTATCATGTCATGATTTCCCCATTTAATTCACATGAGCAATTTATCAAACACTTGGGGAACAAAATCTATACACATGATACTAAACAATATGTAGGCATCATAATTTCAAATCCCAACGTACAAATTAAAGGGAATAAACATGAATTCACATAACACTTCACACATGTCACATAAATTTACATGAATCTTGTAATAATCATCGATTAGAAACCTAATAAACATCATAATCATGAATACATTCAAACCCAAAATGGAATTCATGAAATCAATAAGCATAAAAGTTTTAAAATAGGTTCTTGAACTCCAAGGGTTGAAGGAAACCCTTGGAATAACACCTAACAAACCTTGGTGCTTGATTTGTGAAGATTGATGGTGCGTTCTTGAATCATAAATTTTAAATTTGATGCCCTAGGGTTTGTTTTTGAGAGGATTTTAGAGAGAATGAGCGAATTTTACCTTTTAAATTTCCTACTTATGTGTTTTTAGGGATGATATGAGGTGGTAAAATGACCCAATTACCCCTCTGGAAGTAGAGTTTTAATGACTGAAAACGTGCCCAGTGATGCCCAGATCGACGCACCGCATCGATGGCATCAACGCACCGCATCGATGGCATCAACGCAATGACCAACATGTCGTGTCAAGTTTGCATTGGTTCACTAGAATTACACTAAAATTTGGGGGGAAATTATATGTTGATGCGATGGGCAACGCGACGCATCGAGATTGCATCGACCAACTATTTTGGTCGCCTAAACATGGTTCAAACAAGATCCAAACAATTCGATACTCACCCAAAGTGACCTACTGTTATTCCTGATCATGAATCAACCTTAAAATTTATATTTTAAGGTTATAAGGGTCATGAAATAGGATTGCCAACTTACGAAGGCTAAAATACTTCTAATTACAAACACTTAACTGAAATTTCTAAGTTTGGGATGTCTCTTCGAGCTTTAACAGACTGAGTTAAGCTTAGAATTTTGTGGGGTCTTACAATATCTCTCCCTTGTGAACATTCATCCTCGAATGAGACTGATTATGTTGAGAAATACTGATGTACTGATTTTATATACTGAACTTGCATATCTGATGCATGGAATACATGGCTGAATGTACTGATAAACTGAGTTTTCATACTAAATATACATATTTGATGCATGAGTACATGACTAAAATTATTCATGAATGCATGACTGAATATGCAACGGTAACGGATACCAAGTTTATAACTGTAACTAAATATGGAATTAAGCAAAGCTAAGGAAGACTGTTACCTTAAGTTGAGAATACATATATTTTTGTCGGCTCTGAGCTGTCTTAATACTTTCTTTGATCAATTGAACCTTCTCTATGGTGTCAAACACCAAGTTAGGCCCTACCATTATGGCCTCTCCGACTTCAAATGAACCAATGGGAGACCAACATCTTCTCCCATAGAGAACCTCAAAAGGATCCATCTGAATGCTAGAATGATAGTTGTTGTTATATGCAAACTCAATCAAAGGTAAGTGGTCATCCAAACTACCTTTAAAGTCTATCGCATACGCTCGTAGAAAATCCTCTAAAGTATGAATGTTCCTTTCTGCTTGACCATCTGTCTGAGGGTGAAAGGCTGTACTGAGGTGGACTTGGGTACCAAGGCCTTTTTGGAAGGCTTTCCAGAAATCAGAGGTGAACTACGTACCTCTATCTGAGATGATGGATAACGGAACTTTGTGTAATCTGACCAACTCTCTGACATAGAGCTTGGCATAGTCCTCGGTTGAATATGAGGTATGGACTGGTAGGAAATAAGTTAATTTTGTCATTCTATCTAAAATTACCCAAACCTAATCATGCTAAACATGAGTACGAGGCAAACCGGTCGTAAAATTAATGTTCACTTCTTCCTACTTCCAAGTGGGAATACTAAACTCCTGCATAGATCCACTAGGCCTCTGATGCTCGATCTTAACCTACTGATATGTTGAGAACTTGGCTACAAACTCTGCAATGTCACTCTTCATCCAACTCTACCAATAGATCTCCCGCAAATCATGGTACGTCTTAGTGTCCCCTGGATGAATTGAGTAACACGCACCATGCTCTTCTGCAAGAATTTGCTGTCTTAGGTTATCTACACTTGGCACATATAGGCGACCCTGATAACGCAGAACACCATCTCCCCCTTGGGAGAAAATCTCTATCTTCTGATCTCTGACTGATTCTTTCAACTTAACTAGACTGGGATCCCTATCCTACTTTTTCTTCACTTTGGAAACCAGACATGATTTTGTACTATTTTGTACCCATTCACTACCTTCTGCTAAATGGATTAAGCAAATACCGAGTCATGAAGCTGATGAACTTCTTGAGCTATATTCTTCTTACTATCTTCTATGTGAGAAATACTACCAATAGACATCCTACTAAAAGAATCTGTCACTACATTGGCCTTGCCTGGATGATATGGAACACTCATTTCATAGTCTTTCAACAACCCCAACAACTTTCTCTGACAAAGGTTTAGTTTTTTCCGATAGAATACATAATGTAGGCTCTTATGGTCAATGAACTCATCAATGTACACTCCATACAAATATTGCCTCCAAATATTTAAGGCAAATACAACTGCTGCTAACTCAAGATCATGAGTTGGATAGTTCTTTTTTGAGGCTTAAGCTGTTTAGAGGCATAGGCTATGACCTTACCTCTACGCATCTAAACACACCCCATACTAACTTTGGAAACATCACAATACACAACAAAGTCATCTGAACCATCTGGTAAAGTCAAAACTGGGGCTATAGTGAGTTGAGTCTCCAACTCCTAAAAACTCTTCTCACAAGAATCTAACCACTGAAACATGACTTTATTTTGAGTTAATCTGGAGGCAATAGACGAAAATCCCTCAATAAATCGTCGGTAATAGCTAGCATAACTCATGAAACTCTGGATATCTAATTGAGAGATAGATCTGGGCCAGTTTCTCACTGCTTCAGTCTTTTGGGGATAAACTCTAATGCCATCACCGAAAATGATATGGTTGAGGAATGTTAATGAGCTTAGCCAAAATTTGCACTTACTGAATTTCGAGAATAACTGATGGTTTGTGAGAGTCTGTAATACTATTCTGACATGGTCTGCATGATCATGCTCACTGCGGGAGTAGACAATAATGTTATCTATAAAGACTATGATGAACATGTCCAAGTACTACTTGAATACATAGTTCATCAAGTCCATGAAAGTTCCTGGGGCATTGGTAAGATCAAAGTACATGACTAGGAATTTGATGTTACCATATCAAGTTTGAAAAGTTGTCTTCAGAATGTCACATTCTTATACTCTGAGCTTATGATAGCCTGATTTGAGGTCTATCTTAGAAAAGTAACTGGCACCCTGAAGTTGATCAAACAAGTCATCGATTTTAGGAAGTGGATACTTGTTCTTGACTATGACTTTATTTAGCTGACGATAGTCTAAACACATTCCTAGAGAACCGTCTTTCTTATGCACGAATAGAACTGCAGCACTCTATGGGGACACACTGGTTCTGATGAATCCCTTATCTAAGAGATCTTTCAACTGTTCGTTTAATTTGTTGACTTCTGCTGGAGCTATTTTGTATGGCGGAATAGATAAGGGCTGAGTATTTGGAAGAAGTTCTATTCCAAAGTCAATTTCCCTTTTGAGAGGAACTCCGTGAAGATCTTCAGGAAACACATCTGGGAATTCACATGCTACTGATATTGACTCAAGAGTAGGGGTTTCTGATATAGAGTCTTGGACTTGAATGAGATGGTAGACACATCCCTAAGATATCATTTTCCTTTCCCTAAGGTAGAAAATAGGCTGACACCTAAGTGCTAAAGTACTACCCCTCCACTCTAGGACGGGCTTATTCGGGAACTAAAACTGGAAAATTCTATTTTTGCAGTTGACTGAGACATAGCAGGAATAAAGCCAATCCATGTCGAGAATGACATAAAAATTGGTCATCTCTAATTCGACTAACTCTTCTGAAGTGACTTTCTGAGACACCATAACTGGACAGTTCCTATATACCCATAGGGCTATGATAGATTTACCCACTGGGGTAGAGACTAAGAAAGGCTGTGCTAGAATTTCAGGACTGACTCCAAAGTCAACAACTATATAAAGAGTTACAAAAGACAAAGAAGCTCCTGGATCTAGCAAATCATAAACATGAAAATGATAGACTTGAACATACCAGTGACCACTTCAAGAGAACTTTCCTGATCCTGTTGGTACTAAAGGGCATAGATTCTATTTGGGTGTTGACCACTGGTGGCACTGGAAGTGGCACTATGCTGATTCGGGTAACCCGACTAAGCTAAGAGACGATTATGCTGACCCTGAGAACCTGACTGGGGATAATATATGACTCTGTGACATAGTTTTCCGCACCCAAAACACATATCACTATATGCCCTGTAGATATACTGGTGGTTTCTGCCATATTTCTGGCAAATGGGATTGGTACGGGCATTGCTGACACTACCTTGAGGCTTAGGGCCCGGAGCCCTATCTCTGTTGCCATCTCTAAAGTTTTGCATTGGAGCACTGTATGAGGATGGATTTGGAACTGATAATTTTGGGCAGAACTGAGAATGATTCCCTCCCTCTGACCTAGGTTGAGCAAATTTGAAACTACATGTTCTTGCTCTCTTATTTTCCCTCTCCTTCTCCCTATTCTTAGCCTCCTCTATCTACTGAGTGTGGACCATGAATGTGGACATGTCCATCTCCTTAATTAGCATTGTTATCCTGCACTTCCTTATCATACTACTAGAAACCCCAGACACAAACTTACTCATCCTGAACCTGCTATCTGCTACCACACGAGGAGCGTATCTAGCTAATTGAGTAAACTTTAGAGAATACTCTTTCACTATCATGTTACCCTGCTTTATATTAATAAATTCTAGAACCTTCACTTCCCTCAACTCCAATGGGAAGAACCTATCCTAAAATGTAGTACCAAACTCCTCCTACTCTATTGTCCCTGCATCTACGGTCCTTTCTACTTTCCACTATTTAAACCAGGAGTGAGCCATATCCTGAAACTAATATGCGGCAAACTCAGCACTCTCAATAGAAGTCACCCCATAATATCTGTAACTTTCTACTCCTGATCAAGAAATTACTGAGGGTCCTCATCTGACATAGACCAGTATAAGATGGATGGTTCATTCAGGTGAAGTCCCAAATCCTGGCTGCAGTAGTATTGGCCACTAGGTTAGCCGGAATAGAAGATGTGCATTTATTTTAGGCTGCCACAAAATGCACTAGGGTGGTTAAAGCTTCTCTGAATTCAACGTAGGAGACATGTTCATCCAGAGGATCTAGCTGGATGGGCTGAGGTGCTGGCTGGTCTCCCATTCTTCTTCCCTTAGAACTCTTTGGAGGCATATTTTGCAAACAGAAATGAAACTTGGATTAGACAAAGAGTTTAACTTGAGCTTGTGCTCGCCCGCACGACATGATTACTTAAAAAAGAAAAGCTTTTCATAAAACATCTAATAGCCTCTTGTCCATAAGTATGGAGCGCTACACACCCATGCACAAGACTCTACTAAATACGACTTTCAGACTTCCTAGGACTCTGTTGAATATTAGGCTCTGATACCAAGTTTGTAATGCCCCGAGTTTGTACCCCTGATGCTACACGGTGCTCATAATCCTGAGGGACCACAAGCTAACCCATGACTGGTAACTACTGCAATAACTGAATAATAATATTGAAATTATGCGAAAATTAGGTGGAAACTTTCCATAAGGTTCAAAAATATAAATAAATACTAAGTACGGTACATCAATACCAAAACTGAACATATTTCTTCAAATACTCTAGTCTGAAAAGCCTCTACTGTCTGAACAAGTAGTTGATGGGACATGTCCCTAACTAACTCCGACTATAGAAATAAACTGAGTACTGAAATACTAGAAAAATAAATCTATCCTCGAATAATGAGGACTCACCTCTAGTCTGCTGCTGCTGGATCGGGCTGCTAAGTATGATTGGGAGCCCGTACGTCTGAACCTATGATATAAGACATCATAGTGAAAAAGAAAGGTATGCGTCAGTACTTTGAATGTATTGGTATGCTAAGTGAGGTAACCTGAGATACATGGGTTCATATGCATGAACAATATTGACTGAATAACATAAGTATAACTGAATGAGAGTGCATGCATCAATACATAAACTGTAACTGAGGTTATGATAACACAGGATACTGAGTTCTGAATTACTTATTTACTAATATCTGAATTTACTAATATTGTATTACTGTTAACTGAGTAACTATATCTGACAGTCATCATTCTGTGGAACTATTATGAGTTCCGTACTAAACTGAGTGACTGTATCTGATATTCCTGATTTCTATAGAACTGAATTGAGTTCAATTTTGAAGACTAAAACTAAGATTGTAGGAGGTAATCATCTATCCGACATGCCTCTCTCTGAAATGATTAGGGTCCAACCTGTAACCCCAGCTGGAAGGGTGTCAGTACCATGCCACGAGTAAAGATAAGTTAAGTTACCCTTATCTGGTAGGTGCTCTGAATGAGAATAGTGGTACCCTCAACTTGCAAGTAGGATACCTCATCAACTCTCAGCTGGCAAGTTGATGTATCAACCTACGCTGGATACGTAGTTCTGGAACTCAAGGACAGCTTCTAAGGATCACACCCTCTGTTGGCAGGTTAGTCCCTATCCTTGGGTTCACTCTATGCTCAAAACTACTCCCAACTAAAAAGACATTGGACTAAATTCTAAACTGTACTAGTCTGGACTGATCTGTTATTAATTCATACTGTCTGACTGAACTTAACTGAGATCGCTGGGTTCTGAACTGATTACTAACTGAGTTCAGAACTGATTACTGAACTGCTGATCATGATATGACTTATACTATTCTGTAACGGACACTGGCTGTAGATATACAGCTAAATTGTCGGGAATTAATTACCCTAGTACTCGATAGAATGAAAAGTAAATCATTGTATGAATTTAGTAGCATAATCTTACTAGATTGCTAATATTACATTCACTTTGACATTTTTGTCAAACACTTGATATACATGAGATTGTGCATGATAGAAATCACACAATAACACGTTATGCTTGGACTAGTCAAATCACATAAGCATTTTGACAAACACTTGGGGAGCATGGGTATTTCAGATATAATTAAACATGTAGTAATATCATGGATTCTACATTCAACTTGAAAATTCAAGAGTTCAACATGTAGTTCATGAAATCCATAAAATCAATTAACTTATATTTTAAAAGAGTTTCTTGAACTGCAAGGGTGGAAGAAAACCCTTGGATGGCACTCCAATTACCTTGATATTCAAATTTGCGAAGAATGATGGAGTGTTCTTGAAAGGCTGAATCTTGAATTGGAGATCCTAGGGTTTGCTTCTTGAGAAATTTTGCAAAAGATTAATGGATTTTTCCTCTAAAGGGGCTTAATCTCGTGTTTTGAGGGATGACATAAGGTGAAAAAAGACCCAATTACCCCTGAGGATGCATCTTTTTATTGACTAAAAACTTATTTAGTGATGCGTAGACCGATGTACCACATCGTTGGCATCTACGCAATAGCCAATGTGCCACATCAAGTCATCTTTTTATTAGAATTTGCACTGGGAGCTGCGGAAAAATACTTATTGACGCGATGGGCGACATGGTGCATCTAGATCGCATTGATCCACTGGTTTGAGAATTTAAATGTGTTTCAAACAAAGTCAAAAAAATCCGAAACATGTCCGAGAACACCTACTAACATTGTGAATCATGATTCAACCTAAAAAATATCACTTTAAGGTCATGAAGGTCATGAAATAGAGTCTCCAACTTACGAAGGATAAAATAACACTAAGTGTGAATACTTAGCTAGAATTTCTAAGTTTGAGACCCCTTAATAAGCTTTAAAGGACTGAGTTAAGCTTAGGATTTTGCGGGGTCTTACAGATATATGAACTAAATATTGTGAACTGAGCTAATTCCTTGGATACATTCCATGACATGGGAATGGTCATACGGCTGAGATTAGAATGAGAGAGTCAACTTATTAGTACTCATTACTTTTACTCCAACTGGATCTTGGATCTTGTTACGTGATGAGAAACTGGAAGGGTTAGGACATAAAATATCGAGTGTTATAGTGCATCCCCCCTAGTGAGATTATGTCCCTCGAAGAATGCTGACTTGTCTGAGATACTAAGGAAAAGATGAGACGATGCACAGGGCACCTACGAACTGAATTATGACTGAATATCTGGGATATGAAACTGTGGAATGATACATGAACTGAGCTGAACTTGTAACCACAAGAATGCTCCATTATGGAATGGTCATATCCATAATATTTTGGATAGGACGACTGGGTTGAAAGATGGTAAACCATATGAACTTATCCACCTGACTACTAAACTGAATTGCTGGCTTTACGAACTAACTCATACCAAAAACTTATACTCAACTGGAACATTTCTTGACGCTCTTTATATAAAATTATACTAATTTTAAGGAGAAAAAATCTTTGCATAGTCTGAATAAGACATCTGAATAAAAAATCACCACATGGCTACAATTCAGTAATATGGAGCAAGGCCTACGAAACATCATCTAAGATAGAGTTACTAAGCCTTATGCACTACAACTACTAACTTGCACTCTTAGCCATATTTCTCAACTATTCCCTCAATTAGAATTTCTACTTCAACACTGAATTTCACTTGAGGCTACTGAAAATATTTACATTGGCACTGATCATGAATGCATATACATACTAACTTATCTGTTTAACTGAATGGATGATAACTGAATATTGGTCATGTAAGATTGAACTGTACTTAGTCTAGACTGAAACTATAGAGTATTATGCATATGAGGTAAGAACTGATTGAGTAACATAAGATAACTGAGCATGAATTAGTTAAAGTTGTATTACTTGAGAATGCAAGTCTAAGTGTATAACATGATTCTAAAATAGTCTATAAACTGAGGTACTAAAATATTGATATTGAATAACTGATAATTGTATAGTATTATCAAGCAAACCTGAAATTGAATTACTCGACTGAGATTGTGACTGAGACTATGACTGAGATTGTAACTAAGACTGTAACTGAGACTATAACTGAGACTGTAACTGAGACTGTGCTAGAACTGAATACTGGGTTTTGATAACTACGTGATGGATACTGACATAAATCAAGGATCTGAATAGGCACCCACACTCGGTATTTTCTCAACTTCTCATCTCATGAAAAAAAATTCTAATTCCCCTCCCCCTTCAATAATTAAATACAACTTCTTGCTAGCCATTTACTTAGCACACCAACTTGACATTCAAGCCTATTTTCATGACTACGGCATCCTGTAAAATAGCATGCAAAAATATTTACTTATCATAAAATTTTGCTCCCTCCCATTTAATAAATCACTCATCACTACATTATTTCATAAGGAAAGTTAACTAAAGGGTTAAACCATGAGGATCGGAAACGTGAATGAATACTATGCCGAACTCGACTCTTAACTGAGGCCTGAGGAATAGATTATCAGCACCATGGATTTATTAAGATATCTAAACTGAGGATATACATGACATAATCTGAATTTAGCCGACCGTTAGGAGTGTAGCATGAGTCATGGGAACTGAGCATACTGTAAAGTATGAGTACATGAGTCATGAGCTACATGATTTGAGTTTAGAATTTCTATATTCATGTAACATGATTCATTACACTGAGTGAACTGGAAATCCTTATACTAGGAACGTTAAGCGTACATTATTTTTTATCATGTGCACAAATATGAGCTATGATCATAGAGCTGACATGTGAGGCGTGAATAAATATCGTGATAGCTGAAGTGCAAAACTTTGCACTGAGGTAAGGATGGGTTGGGCATCATCCCATCCCACTACTTTTCTATATATTCTAGCATTACTACTAAAAATCTAGAAGCCTGACTTGGTTACTTGTTCTACCATCTCCCTCTTAGCTTAAAGTCGTTATTCTAAGTATGTGAACCACTTAATAAAATTTAAATCTAATTGAAACCACTTTATTCTAGAGCTTGAGATATAACAATACTGATAAACACTAAACTTATTTTGAAAGACTACACCTGATACTGTATGGTCCACTTCTAGTATTTTCTTCTGATACACGATTATTAGCTTTTTATTGCCCCAACAATCATCATTTAACAAACCTCAATGCTGTCTAACTTGGAATTCTCAACTTTTTTTTCTATTGGTTCAATCTAAAAATTCAAGCTTAAATCAAATAAAACCGAGGTACTACCCTTTCACTCAATAATTGACCCATCAATAAACTGGAATGGAACACCTCTATTATTGAAATCAACGTAAGGGATTTTCTAAAATACTGTAATCGAGCAATTTCTACATACTCGTCTAGCTAGAATAGATTTACCTACTGGGGTAGGTGCTAAGAAAAGGTTATGTTAAGATTTCTAGTCTGACTTTAAAGTTGACTCCTATGTAAGGAGTTACCAGAGACAAATAAGCTCCTAGATCTAATAAGGCATAAACATGTAAATAGAAGATCTATAACATACTAGTGACCACATTTGGGGAATTTTCTTGATCCCGTCTGGACTGAAGTGCATAAAGCCAATTTTGGTGTTGCCCTTTAGTGGCACTGAAAGTGGCACCCTACTGATTCGGGTGAACGGACTGAGCTGAGGGATGGATATACTGAATCCGTGAAGCTGACTGAAGATAATCTCTGATTCTATGGCCTAACTATCCACATGCATAACACAACCCACTACAATCCCAACACACTCCCTAATGGATTTTTGCCATATTTCTAGCAAAGAGGATTTGTTCGACGACTCTTTGGCCTTGGCATTCCGTCCCTCTTATTTTTTTCTCCCTCTTTTCCTAATATCTTCTTCTCACTCTGTAGAGCTTGAGTCATAATCATAGATATGATTGTATCCAGCTAATTGTTCTGGTCTACTATTAAATAAGCTAAGGCAGTAAAAACAGTCCTGAGTTCAGAGTGAGACACATGCTCATTCAGGGGATTTACATGAATGGGCGGAGGTGCTGGCTGATTTTTATTTCTTCTTCCATTATCATTTCTGGGAGACATATTCTGTAGATGGAAGGAAGAAAAGGATTAGACTAAGAGTTTAACTTGATCTTATGCTTATTCGCACGCCATAAACATTTAAATAAGGGAAACTTTTCATAAATACAACTCATGGACTCATGTCAATAAGTATGGCACGTACACACCCATGCACAAGACTCTAGTTGATGTGGCCTACAGACTCCTTTGGACTCTTTCGAACCTTACGCTCTGATACCAAGTTTGTAATGCCCCAAGTCTGTACCTTGGATACTACATGGTACTTACAACCTCGAAGGACCACAAGCTAACCCATGAATGATATTTATTATGAGCATTGAATAATAATATTGTAATAAATGCGGTAAATAGGTAGAAATGCCATAAGGTTAAAATTTTGAAATACTAGTAAATAATAACTTCTGATAAACATCTAAAATCTAAATACTATCTGCACTAGTCTAGTCTAGAAAATCCTCTAACTAAACTGCCTGAATGTGGAGTTGATGAGATAAGCCCCCAACTAACTCTAACTACGGAAATACTAATAAACTGATAACTAAAATAAAAGCATGCCCTTGATTGATGAGGACTCACTACTAAAACTATTGCTGATAGTCCAGGCTGCTAAGTACGGTGAGGAGCTCGTGCGTCTGAACCAATGATATAAAACATCATAGCGCAAAATAAAAGGTATGCATCTATACTTTGAATGTACTGGTATGCTAAGTAAGGTAGGATGATATGCAAGGGTTCATATGCTGAACAATAACTGATTGAATAGCATGGATACAACTGAATAAGAGTATATGTATAATTGAAATTAATAAAACACTTATTATAAAATACTGTGCACATATCTACATATACTGTGTTTGAGATCATTGTAACACTGGATACTGAGTTTTGTTAACTGAAAGACTGATAACTGAGTTTACTGATAACTATAATACTGCTAACTGAGTGACTGTTCCTGGCAGTTCTGATTTTGTAGAACTGAACTGAGTTTTATACTGAGTTGGGTGACTGTGTCTGATATCCCTAATTCTATAGAACTCAATTGAGTTCTATACTGAGACTGAAACTTAAATAGTAGGAGGTAATCATCTAATTGACATACCCTAAATCTGAGCTGATAGGGGTCCAATCTATGACCTTAGTTGGAAGGGTGCTAATACCCTGCCATGGGTACTATCATGGGAAAACCAGGATGCTAAGCCTAACTAACTGGTGACATCTGGGCGGAGTCAAGCCTAATCTAATGGGTGACCCCTGGGGGGTAGTCAAGCCTAGTCTGATGGGTGACTCTTTATACTATGCTTGTTACATAGTTCTAGAGTATAAGGACTGCTACTAATGACTCTACCTCTCTGAATGGGAAGCCGTCATCCCTGCACTTGCTTGGTGCCAAATCCTACTCCCAACTGAATAGACACTAAATTGATTTCTAAACTATACTAGGATGGACTGAACTATTACTGATCATGTTGTCTAAGTGGATTGAACTGATTTTACTAAGTCTCACTGATTGACGAAATACTACTGAGTACTAAACTTTATATTGAACTGAAACTGTAAGTTACATTACTGAGTCTATTCTGAAACTATGGTAATTCTAGGTAAACAACTATATTGTCTGGTATTAGATACCCCCAATACTCTATATCATAAAAATTAAAGAATACCATGATCTTAAAAAGCATTACAATGTTTATAAGTCAAATAGAAACATTTTATCAAACACTTGTAAGATTTAAGCTTGCACGTATTCTAGCATGTCATGATTTCCCCATTTAATTCATATGAGAAATTTGTTAAACACTTAGGGAACATAATCTATACACATCATAATAAACAACATATAGGCATCATGATTTCAAATCCCAACCTACAAATTTAAGGGCTTAAACATGAATTCACATAATACTACACACATGTCACATAAATTTACATGAATCTTTTAATAAATCATGGATAAGAAACCTAACTAATATCATAATCATGAATACATTCAAACCCAACATGGAATTCATGAAATCAATAAACTTAAAGTTTTAAAAGAGGTTCTTGAACTCCAATGGTGGAAGGAAATCCTTGGATGAACACTTTACATACCTTGGTATTCAAATTTTCAAAGAATGATGGAGTGTTCTTAAAGGCTGAATCATGAATTAGAGATCCTAGGGTTTTCTTCTTGAGAGGATTTTAGAGAGAATGAGTGAATTTTTGCTTTTGGATGACCTAATTATTTTTTTTGGAGATGATATGAGGTGGGAAAATAACCCAATTACCCCTCTAGATGTGGATTTTTAATGACTGAAAACCTGGCCAGTGATGCGCAGACCGATGCGCCGCATTGATGGCATCAATGCAAAAATCATTGCACTGCGTTGAGTTTGCATTAGTTCACTGGAATTACACTGAAAGCTGGGGGAAAATTATCTATCGACACGATGGGCGATGCAATGAATTGAATTCGCATCAACCCACTATTTTAGTCACCTGAACATGGTTCAAACGAGATCTGAAAAATCCAAAAATCATCTGAGGTAACCTATTGACATTCCTGGTCATGAATCAACCTAAAAATTGATATTTTAAGGTCATAATGGTCGTGAATTAGGAATGCCAACTTATGAAGGCTAAAATACTTCTAAGTATAAACACTTAGCTGAAATTTTTAAGTTTGGGACCTCTCTTCGAGCTTTAACGGACTGACTTAAGCTTAAAATTTTATGGGTCATACATACACCTACTATAATAGAAGGCTAAAAAAAGAGCAATTTAGATGCTAGAGTACTATTAGTGTTAGTGAATTTTATAAGAGGTCAATAATCCACCCTACTACCATTAAAGTCATTGATATAGGCTCTCAACATATCCTCCAAAGTCTTAATATTGTGCCCTGCTTGCCTATCTGTTTGAGTGTAGAAAATGAGCTAAGGTTACCTTGCATCCAAATTTTTTTTTGAATGTTCCCAAAATTGAGAAGTAAATTGCATATCTCTATTGCGTATTATTGAAACAATTATTCCACGTAGCCTATCAACCTCTTGATTTAAAACATTGCAAAATACTCTCTTAAATAGGATGTCCTCATAGGTAGAAAATGATCTGACTTGGTTATTCTATCAATGATGACCTAAATAAAATTATATTGTGGTTGTGAGAGAATAGAAGACCGGTGGTGAAGTCCATCTTTATCATTTCTTATTTCCATATGCAAATAGCTATGTCTTGCGACATGCCACTTGACATCAAATTCTCAACCTTTACTTATTCATAATTAGAGAAATTGGCAACAAAATTTGCGACATCCCTCTTCATATTATTCCACCAGGACAAATCCTTTAAATCATTGTACATTTTAGTAGTACCTGGTTTAATGGTATACTGAGAAACATAGGCCTCGGTCAAAATACTCTCACACAAATTATCAACCTTTGTCTCACACAATATCCCTTGGTAATACATTATGCCTTCTTACCTAATGTCAAAAAAAAATGCTCTATTGGCCAATATCCTTCTTTATTTAAAAAAGTACGGGATAACTAATCTACTTCTGCTTTACTTCAGTATCCAAAGAAGACTTAGCCATCTCATGAATAACAACTCCTCTATTCTTAGAGTCTAGATATTAGACTTCTAAATTTGTAAGTAGGTGAATAATATTCACCAATTCCCTTTTCTCCTCTTTCACATGTGAAATACTACAATAGATAACCTACTGAGAGCATCAAAAACTATGTTGGACTTACCTAGCTGATAATGCAAATTCATTTCTTAATTGTTATAAATTTTAAGCCATCTTCTTTGCCTAAGGTTCGAATCCTCATACGTGAAAACATATGGTACATTCTTATGGTCGGAGAAGATATCCACATTCATTCCACATAAATAATGATACCAAATCTGATGTGCAAAAAACACTAGTTCTTGCTCAATATCATTAGTTTGTTAGTTTTTATCATGGTACTTAAGTTTCCTAGGAGAAAAATCCACAACTTTTCCACAGTGCATAAGAACACAACCAAGTCCTACTCGAGTTGCATCACAATACACTAAGAAGCCTTTGGTACAATAGAGTTAGGTCAAGTAGGAGTAGAATTCATATGATCTTTTAACTTCTCAAAAATTCCCTCAAAAGCATCGGACCAATGGAACTTTATCTATTTCTGAGTTAGTTAATTCTTGGAGCACCTATAGTAGATAAATTCTCCACGAACCTCCCATAATATCCCACCAATCCTAAGAAACTTCTATTATCAATTAGAGTTGTTGGTCTAGGTCATTTCCTTACTGCCTCAATCTTTTGAGGTACCACCTTAGTTCTTTCACTCAAAATTTTATGACTACAAAAAGCCATAGAATTCAACAAAAACTCACACTTCGAGAATTTGGCATATAATTATTGGTCCTCTAGGGTCTGAATAATAATTTAGAGGTGATAAGCTTGATCCTCCTCTCTCCATGAATAAATCAATATATCATAAATGAACACTACAATGAAAAAGTCTAAAAACTAATTAAAAACCCTATTCATAAGATCCATGAAGGTTGTAGGGGCGATAGTTAAATCAAAAGCCATAATCCAAAATTCAAAATGGTCATACCGTATTTGGAAAATAGCCTTCGGAATGTCATCTTCCCTAACCATTAATTGATTGTAAGATGAAAAAAGATCTATCTTTGAGAAATATTTAGTACCCCAAAGATAGTAAAAAAGATCATCAATTCAGGGAAGAGGATATTTAATTTCACTATAACATTATTTAACTGGTGACAGTCAATGCACATAAAAAGAGGCTTATCTTTCTTATGCAAAAAATTATAGGAGCACCATATAAGGAGATACTAGGGCAGAGGAAACATTTATCATGGAGTTTTTTAAACCAATTTTCAAATCTATTAGCTTAACAGGAGCCATCCTAGATGATGAGATGGAAATGTTATGAGAATCGGGTAAAAGATCAATCCCAAAATGTATTTATTTTTAGGAGGAACTTGGATTTTATTTTTGTGAATGTCTTTATGAAATTTATTAAACACAGGAATGGTGAATAGTAAGGGACATTAATCACTAGAATCCTTAACCCAAAATAAATAGCACAAACAACTTCTAGTAATTAATTTTATTCTTTAAGATAGGAGATGAATCTTCTCTTAGATACCATGGGGATACCCTTCCACATAATAACTAGTTTATTTGGCAAATGGAAAGTGACTTTTCTAATTCTACAATCCACAAAAGCATAAAAATAGTGGAGATAATCCATCCCTAGAATAACATGAAAGTCTACCATATCAAGCTCTACCAAATTCAACATAATATCCATAGATAAAATAGTCACAACTCAATTTCTATAAACCATATTAATAATAATGAACTCACCAACACACAGAGAAACTGAGCAGGCTTCATAGATATCTATAATGACCCATAAGGTCATTTTATGTATTACTACTTATTTTTGAATTAGAGATTTTCCATACCTACCTCATGTCATTTATGACTTTTAGGAATTTATATTTTAGTTATCGAGCATTTAGTTTGATTTTTAGAGATAATTTCTTATTTAAAAGTCTTTGGTGGTTCCAAATGACAACTTGACTAAAACATCAATAAAAACATCTCTGGTTAGAATTCTGGTTGTGCAATAGCTTTAGAATATAAATTTTAGGAGTTTTATACCATTAGTTTGGGTCCCAATATGCCTAAACTCATTACGACCAATTGGTCAGAAATTTGTAAAATTGGAAATGTAGGTGTGGGGCCTACATTTGGTAAAAATAGACTCGGATGGATAATCTGCCTTTTTATTTGCAT
The DNA here is from genome assembly GCA_030864215.1 of Capsicum pubescens. Lineage (NCBI taxonomy): Eukaryota > Viridiplantae > Streptophyta > Magnoliopsida > Solanales > Solanaceae > Capsicum > Capsicum pubescens. The sequence continues at coordinate 123,911,945 of CM061542.1, forward strand.
CTGGAATATCCAAATTTGTGTGGTTACCTATTTCATTTATTTATATAGGATCTTGAATTAATCCCTAATTATTAGCCAAAATTTGGAATTTCATCTAAGTTTTAGTTGTTACCTGGTGCAAGGTAAGGATACTGTGATCGCACAAACATTAATGGTGATATCTCGCAACAACTCTTTTCTTTGGAAGGGTATTTAAAGGCCTTTTATTCCATGTTTTTGGTCATTTTGCACTCATTTTTGCATCCTAGGAACTTAATATGGTGTGCTAAACTCAAATTAACTCTTGGGAGTGTTTAGGGAGCTTAATTAACATAAAATTTCATGATTAAAACTGAATTAAAGGTATTAATCCTTCCATTACATACTTGAATTTCTCGAATTATTTACCAAAATCCTAATAGCTTAAGGGTTTAATTTTTGCCCAAATAATCTTTGATTTTACCTATTTAATGAGGGTTAAGATTCCTTGACGGTGTATAAACCTTAGTTGACCTTGAAAATAAGTTTTCCATAAGTGGGAACCACTTGGGGTTTTGATGTCCTTTTCGGCCCCACAACATAATGGTACAACAAGGGTATTGATATTTTCATAATGAAAACGCCGACGTAAATTGTGGTAGAAGGCATGGTTATTGACTATATGTAAAGATATTCTACAAATTATTCTTCGAATCATGATATCTTAGTATATAACTAATTATGTTAATTTTTTTGCAATTTACTAAACATATCTGTACACCCATCTCTCTGGTATAAGACAGAGGGATATGTTGGTGTTAATGATATAAGTTCTAGGGGAAAACTTGATGATAGTTTAAAATATTCATTTTACTTATATATATATCTATTAATAAAGTTACATTGATGATGAACATAAGATTATGGAGGTATGTTCTTCTTTTCTTCTCCTTTATATTTATTTACTTTAGCCCTCATGGGGCTTGTCATTTACTTTAGCCCTTGTGGAGCTTGTCCTTTATTAAAATATTAATCTATGTAATGTGATGATATTTGGATACTCGACAAGGACAAAGGCCATTATCATGATTAGTTGATACCCAACAAGGCCAGAGGATATTTTTATGATATGTTGATACCCGCTTAGGCCGAAGGACATTATGATGATATATTGATACTCGGAAATGCCAAAGAATATTATTATAATATGTTGATACACAGAAAGGCTAGAGTGTATTGTGATGATATGATAATACCCGATGTGGCCCGATGATATTGTGATGATATGTTGATACGCAGCATGGCCAGATTATATGATGATACCCAATGCTATCGGAGTATATTGTGATGTTATATTGATACCTTAAAAAGCTAGAGGATACAATGATGTTATGAAGATGCCCGACAAGGTCGTAGGATGATTTTTGATGTGCTTATGTGTACATCTACTGGTTTGAACATGACTAACCCTATGTTTAGAAATCATATAATTATTTATGCTCTTGTCAAATTGGTTATACATTGATATTAGAGTGGTCGATTATAGTCTGCAAATGATTTATGGTATTAAGTGGTCTAGATGTTAATTTATGTTTGAAACGGTGATTAGTGGTGGATATTGCTTAAGTTGCCAATAATGACTAAGGTATTAGTGAACCGTAGTGACAAAGAGGACTAGTGTTATTGATGGTTAATAATAGTTATGATGATTTGATTATGGAGATTCGCGACGGTGGGTTAAGTAATGGTGATGCTCAGTTTCTATAGATGACTAAGTCTATGATGTTGGTTAGTGGTTATGGATGGATATTTGGACTAGTGATACTAATTAATTAAAGATGTTAGAAGATAAATTAATAAAGAGTAACTAGTGATTAACAACTATTTGATTAACAGTTATTAGTAGGATTATGATGGCTAGAAATAAATATTGGTTAATTGCCGAATTTGATCTAGTGTTGAATCTTGGCTAGATGTTAGATAATGGCTAGTTAGGTAATAATGGCTAATTGTTGACTCATGAAGAATGATTATCTTATGAATAGGGTATAGGCAATAATTCAAGATCTCTGGATGCCTAGCAAGTAAATAGTCTAGAAGTAAGCATTGGCTAGCTAATAATTAGTTAATAGGGTGTATTGATGATATAGAGGTCTACAATATGGTATAGTTAGGTTATGAGAATATTGGTATATGTTATTCAAATACAATTATGAATGTTAGCAAATAGCCAATTGATGGAAATTGTGGAAAACTATGAAATAATAAGGAAGTGTAGACACATTGTTGACTTGATTCCTTTATGTTTTTTAGGTGTGCTGTCCAATGATATGGGATGCCATGATGAGTTCTTTACATTATGCTCCAATTGGCACATGGGAGCCAACTTCATACTTGTTAATATTTCTATTTATGCCTTTTGTTATATTGTTATTCGGATAGTTATTACATAATATGTACAACGATATTGGTAGGCATTGGTGTCTTATGTAATATAATTATTCTGATATTTATTTCTTTTTTTTGTACAATGATGTGGCATGCATTTATGCCTTATGTTAAGCTGTAATTTTGATTTTATTACTTATTATATATAGTGAATATAGAGATAATTTAGGTTCAATTCTTTACCTTGACTTAGTTATGATTATCTTGCATTATATCATCTTTATATCATGATTTAGCTTACTTGACTGATGATTCCTACTAAGTATCCATCGTTTTAGTACTCATGAAACACTTATGTACCTTTTTGGTGCAGATTCGAGTACTAGCTGTAGCCGTTGATTATTTTTATGCGGTGACTAATTTCGATGATAGGGTGAGCTCTTGCATTTTGAGTTGACTAGTTTCCTTCTATCTTTTATATTGAGTCTTTAGTATTTAGGATAGATGTATTGACTATTCCAGACATTAAATTATATTAATACTATGAGATGCTCTTGTACTAGCTCTACTAGGTTTTGGGATTGGAATCTTGTTTAACTGTATATTCTATATAGATCCCCTCATGTTCATAATTGATGTCGTTGAATTTAACCTATGTTGGGCCTTTCTTACTAAATTAACCTATTGTGTTGGCTTCGCATTATGGTATTGACTTACCTATTGGGGAGTTATGGTAAGTGCCAACATGGACCATAAATCGAGTCATGACAAATTGATATCAGAGCCTAGGTTTCATTGGTATTGTTAGTACAAGAGCAAGTTTCTAGTAGATTCCTGTGGATCAGAACATTGACGTTCATTTCATATCTTTGAGAGGCTATGGGACATTCTTAGGAGTTCATCACCTCTTTCACTCATTTCAAGCTAAGAATCTAAGTTGGTTCATAGAGTATTACCTTGACTTTAATCTTTAGAAGATGGTCGAGAAACTTTCTATTGCTACATAAGAAGAGGGTCCCAAGACCGATCCCATGGATCCCTCTTCTGTTCGTGTATAACCTTGAGGGTGTGGACAACCTCGTGTTGTGTCCCCAGTTAGGTGCCGGTTAGGCCACTTTACCAGACCCTATTCCTATGCCTGAGCTAGAGATTCTTTTGCCCTATACAATAGTGGACCAAGCACCAGCTTAGGCTCCTCCAATGATCATTTATTCATCGATTCTCAGAGATGCATTGGTTCAGTTGTCAAGTATTTATGATAGTGTGATGTTTTATAGAATATAATATACTGACAAAAGTGGTCTTGGGGAGAGGGTGCAACCTATAAATGTGGCTCCCAAAGTTGAGGTTTCTCTTGCACTTATAGTTGTCTAGCCGATAATAGCATAGACTGTTGTGTCTTTTGCAGAGCATAAGATTTTGGGAAAATTCTTTAGATTAGCTCCTCCAAGATTTTTTGGTGTTCCTGTAGAGGATGATATGAGTTCCTAATTACTTATGCGAATAGGCTTCATGGTTAGGGCCTTATTTAGACTCATGGTATGGAATACACCATATCTCTGTTTGATTTGTCTGCTAATCATTAGTCGAGAGGTTATAAGTATTCTAGACTAGATGGGTCTTCTCCCTTGTATGGGACTCAATTATCCGAGATATTCTTGGAGAAGTATATGCTTTACAACCTTAGAGATCATTTGAGAGATCAATTCTAAAGATTAGAGCAAGGCACCATAACAGTCGTTGAGTATGTCTCCCATTTTCATGAGTTGGTCAAGCATGCGACTTCTATTTTGAACTCTAAGTATGATAAAGTTTGTTACTTTGTTAGTGGGTTAAAACTCTGCATTCATATGGATATGTAGAATATGGTCGCTATGGGTAGGTCTTTATCTGAGGTTTCATATTATGCTAGGTGGATAGAGATGATGCATTATAATAATCGTGTGGGCCATGATGGGAGGCCTAGGATCTTGGGCAGATTCAGTAGGAGCCATGGCAGTTCCCAATTTAGAGGTGGTATTTCTTATATAGAGTAAGTTTTGTGTCCATCCTAGCTGTCTTAGGGTAAGCCTAGTCGACCTATTCTAGTAGCTTTTCAAATTACTAAAGAAGATAAGTCTAGTGCTAGAGATCACCCAAATAAAGAAAGTGGTCAGCCATTGACAGATTTATTTTTTGCTCAGTCTAGTCGTGGTGATTATTTCGGATCAACCGTGGTCTTCATTGTTCACTATTTGCTTCATTGTCCTATTAGTGGGGCGATAGTGGTTTCATCCCAGGGTGCTTCCCCTATTAGATCAGTTCATGGCTCGGGTAGAGTTAGTTATCTTGGTTGTGGGGGTGGTTACTACAGTGCTCAAGGAAGTACTCAAGTAGACAATTTAGGAAGTCGGTTTGGTGCCAAGATAGGCGGCAGACGTAGTCAGTTGAATGCAGTACCTACTAGACTCGAGGCTCACACTTGGGATATTATAGTTAAGGGTATGATTTTAGTGTGCCTCTCATTGGCCGTTGCTTTGTTAGATCCTAGATCCACTTATTTATGTTTATTTTCTTACTATGCACCATGCTATTAGTTGACTAATGATTTATTATCTGTGTTTTTGCACATATGTACTCCTGTGGGTGTTTTTTTAGTAGTGGGTAGAGTTTTTAGATAATGTGTTTTGACAGTTAGCGATGTTGATACTTAAGATGATGTTAATATTGAGTATACATTGGACTTTGATGTGTTTTTAGGCATAGACGGTTTATCCCTCTATCATGCAGTCATAGACTATTTTTCAAGGACCGTTACAATATCCATGATCGGTGTACCCCCCAATCGTGTGGAAGGGATTAGTTAGACCCAAGCTAATAGGGATTATTCCTTATGTTCATACCAGGAGATATATCTCTAAGGGTCGTGAGTCTTATCTATCTTATGTTTGTGACACTAGTACTAAGAGTCTGTCACTTGACTCTATTCCTATTGGTTGTGAGTGTCCTGATGTTTTCCTTATCATCCTACTTAGTATTCCCCTATTCATGAGATTGAGTTTTTTGTTGACCCCTAGCCCGTCAATCGACCTATATCTATGTAACCTTACCGTAAGGATCCTACCAAGATTAAAGAGCTGAATTCTTAGCTTCATGATCATCTGGGTAAGGGTTTTATAGTGTGTTACCTAGGGGTGCCCTTATATTTTTAGTGAAGAAAAAACATGGTTGCATGGGTATGTGTATCAATTTTAGGAAGCTTAAAAAGGCGATGATGTAGAATTTTTATCCTATGCCTCACTTTGATGGTTTGTTCAACCGTCTTTAGGGTGAAACCATATTTTCTAAGATTTATTTAAGGCTTGTTATATTAGGATATGTCGTTCTCTATTTTGATTATTTGAGACTTCTGAGGATTGGTCCAGTGGTACAGATTTACTTCATGACTTATTGATAAAGCCAGGTGATACAGGATAGGCTAAGAGTAGCCCATAGTAGGAAGAAGGCCTACGTAGATTGTAGGCATTGTGCCTTGAGATTTAGAGTTGGTGACCGTGTATTTCATTGTGTATCGCCCATAAAGGTATAATGAGATTTGGGAAGAATGGTAAGTTCAACACTCAATAAATTGGTCCTTTTGAGATTCTCCGCATAGGTTGTAAGGTATCTTACGAGTTACCTTTACCTCAAGATTTTACTGTTGTTCATCACGTTTTTCATGTCTTTATTTTGGGGCATTATACTCTTGACCAATCTCATCTTCTTATATGGGACACAGTCAAATTAGACGAGCATTTGGACCTTGTAGAGAAACCAGTGTTCATTTTTCCTTGTGATGTGAGGTGGTTGTACACTAGAGAGATTGTAGTTGTTAAGTATCAGTGGAGGCACCAGCCAATGAAGGAGGACACTTAGGAGGGCGAGAGTGAGATACATGCCAAGTATCTTCTCCTAATTTCAGATTTTGTATATATCCGAGTTCTTAACTTTTCGGGGATGAAAGTTCTTTTAGTAGTAGATATTTTAATGGCCTTTTAGGTCATTTTATGTATTCCCTCTTACTTTTACCATTAGAGCTTTTCCATTTCTACCACAAGTCATTTATGATTTGATGGAACTAATAGTTTAGTTATAGGGTAGTTTTAGGATTTTTAGAGCCAATTGTGTGTATAGAAGTATTCGTTGTTTTAAATTGGCCACCAGGTGCAAATTTCAGTTATACGATCTCAGATTATTATTACCACTATGTCGCAACTTTGGAATACTAATTTTAGGGTAGGTAGACCTTTGGTTTGGATCCCAATGCGCCTGAATTCATTTTGACCTATTGGTCAAAAAATTGTAAAAAATGGAAATTTTGGTCTAGAACCCATATTTGATTGACCAACCTTGGAAGGAGAATCCTACTTTGCCAACACGTCTGGAATGACATAATTAGTTTGTCACGAAGTTTATTTATTTATATCAAATCATAAATAAATCCCAAGGCATTGGACGAAACTTCGAATTTCATCCAAGTTTCTTCTATTACCTGGTGCAAGGTAAGGATGTTGCCATTGGAAAATCATGAATGGAGATCTCCATACCATGATCATGTTCCATAGACGGCTATAGCGATACCTATTTGCTTGGGAAGGGTATTTAAAGGCCTTTTTCGCCACGTTGTTGGGCATTTTCACTCATCTTTGAGACCAAGGAACCCTAATATGGTGTGCTATACTCAAATTGGTTCTTGGGAGTGTCTTTGGAGCTTAATTAACATACATTTTCATGATTAACAATAGTTTAGAGGTATGAATACTTCCACTACATGCTTGAATTTCTTGAATTCTGAACCAAAAACCCAAAGAGATGAAGGCTTGATTTTTGCCCAAATAATCTTAGATTTCACCTTTTTCTTGAGTTTTATGATTCCTTGATGGTATATGAACCTTGGGTTGACCTCAGAAACGTGTTTTCTGTAATTTGGACCCACTTTGGGTTTTTGGTATTATTTTTTAGACCCAACGCAAAATGGTGCAGTACGAGCATCAATATTCTCATAATGATTTATAGATTATGAATTTAATAGCATGGAACCTTGAGGATGCATCTCGAAAACAAAAATCAAAGGTTTAGAAATTTGTGAGCTTTCTTGGATTTGAGGTAGGTTAGGCTTGTTGCTTGTTAGATTGAGCTATGTTATAGTATACTTGTGATATCTTATTATATTGGGATGGGTTTTAAGTATTGGATTGATGAGATGTAAGATTGTGGTTATTTGAACCATTTAGGCTATAGGACTCTTATAATTTCAAAGCTTGTCTTGTTTCCAATTACTCATGTTTAGAATAAGAATGCCTTAGAATACTCAATCTTAGGTGAAATGCTCTAGTTGCTCATGGTTAGAGTAAGTTGTCCTTATTTTCTTATTCTAGAGAAGGTTGCCTTATTCCTAATAGACTTAGTGATTGTACTTGAGTAGGATATCTTCCTTAGGGCTTATGGTGGTTTGCTATATATCTAAGTATTGATTTAGATACCTTAGCCAAGTACGAGGTAGAAATTGACTTAGAATGCATTTCTGGGATTTAGTAATGGGCTCGTTGATCCAACTTAAGGTATGACTTATGGATAGTTCCCTTGAACTATTACTCTTAATAATTGACTAGAGAGTGCCCTTTTGAGAATATATTGATAACCCTTGGTACTCATTTTTATAAGGAGTGGAAACGAACGTATTTCCCAAGGGATCATGCCTTAGTAAGTTTTATTGGCTAAAGAATATGTTGAGCTATTAGTTAAGTTATTGTAATTTATTATTGTTTTGGCTAACGAACATGCTATTAAATGAGCCCTTGACTATAATATGGCCTATTCCATAAATGGTGTGTAGGTATGTCATGCCTTAGCTATTGGTCATACTAGTGATAAGTTATCTTTAGGTCAATGATAGGCCACTGAATATGCTACTAATGGGCAATTGTTCCTGATATCACTTATGGTTATGCCTATGGTCTAGATGATAAGATTATTGATTTTTATAATGATGAGTCGATGATTATACTCTTGATTAATCCATGACAACATCATTATGTAAGCCATTAATTAGGGTAGTGATTGGGTCATCGACGATGCCATTGATTATTACGCTAATAATCATATTTTAAATTTTTTTTATAGTTGATATTGGAAACCATGATGTTAATGGTACTAGAAGGTACACTTTTGACTATTTAAAGATATTCTATAAATTATGCATGGACTCATGATATCTCATTATATGACTAATTACGTTAATGTTGTTGTAACTTTTTATACATATCTATATACCCATCTCTTTGTTATGGGATGTTGGAAGTTGTTGTGATAAAGATATAAGTTCTGTGGAAAACCCCGATGATAGTTTATACTATTCATGTTACTTATGCCTATACCTATTGATAAAGGGACAATGATGATGAGCATTTGATTATGGAGGTATGCTCTTCTTCACTTCTCCTGTATATTTATTTACTTTAGCTCTTATGTGGCTTGTTATTTACCTTAGTCCTCGTGGGGCTTATCCTTTATAAGTGATAGTAATTTATGTATTGTGATGATATATGGATATCCGGTAAGGCCGAGGGATATTATGAAGATATGTTGATACCCAACAAGTTCAGAGATATAATGATGATATGTTGATACCCAACAAGGCCTGAGAATATTATGATGATATGTTGATACCCAGAAAGGCCGAACGATATTATGATGATATGTTAATACTCGGCAAGGATGGAAAATATTATAGTGATATGTTGATACCTACAAGACCAGAGGATATTATGATGATACGAAGTTACCCAGTGTGATCGAATGATATTGTTATGATATGATGATACTCTAATCAACCAGATGATATTGTTATGATATACTGATACCTAATGTGGATGGAGGATATTGAGACATTATATTTATATTTGGCAAGTCCAAAGGATACTTTGATGATATGATAATTCCCAGCAAGGACAAAGCATTATTGTTGATGTGCCTATGTGTACATATAACGGTTGGAATCTGGATAGTCCTATGTATCAAAATTATGTGTTTATTTATGCTCTTCTCAAGTTAGGTATATGGTAATATTAGAGGTGTCAGTTATAAACTTCTAATGTTTTAGGGTATGAAGTGGTATAGATGTTGATTTAAGGTTGAAATGGTTATTAGTGGTGGATGTTGCTTAAGTTGCTAATAATGTCTAATGGATAAGTGAAATGTAGTGACAAAGAGGACTAGTGGAATTGATGGATAATAATATTGATGATGATTTTATTATGTAGATTAGTCAAAATGTGTTTAGTAATGGTGATGCTTAGTTGCTATACATGCCTTAGTCTATGATATTTGTTAGTTATTATAGATGGATTTGTGGACTAGTCATGCTAGTTAATGAAAGATGTTAGTGGATAAATGAATAGTGAATAACTAGTGATTAGCGGTAATTTGATGAATAGTGACTAGTGCGATTATAATGGCTAGAAATAAACATTGGTTAATTGTCAAATGTGATCTAGTGTTCAATCTTGGAAAGATGCTAGATAATTGCTAGTTAGGTAATAATGCCTAATTGTTGAAGCACAAAAAATGATTGTCTAATGAATAGGGGATAAATAATAATTCAAGATCTTTTGATGCCTAGCAAGTAAATGGTCTAGAAGTAAGCATTGGCCAGCTAATAATGAATTAATATGGTGTATTAATGGTATAGATGCATACATGGTTGTATGGTTATGGTTATGAGAATATTTGTATATATATTATTCAATTACGATTATTGATGATGATTTTGAATGTTGGCAAATGGTTGATCGATTGAAATTGTGGAAAACATTTTAATAATAAGTAACTACAAATACATTGTTGACTTGATTCCTTTATGTTTATCTTTGGTGAGCTCACTCGTGGTATGGGACGTCGTGATGAGTTCTTTACTTTATGCACCAGTTGGCATATGGGCTTGAAATTCATACTTGTGAATATTTGTGTTGATACCTTAGGTTATATTGTTATTTCGATATTTATTACTTGTTACGTACAACAATATTGGCAGGAGTTGATTCCTTATGTTATACTGTTATTTGTTACTTGTTATGTACAAGGATATTGGCATGGATTTATGCCTTATGTTATATTGTTATTCTGATTTGATTACTTATTATATATAGTGATGATGGAGAAGATTCAGGTTAAATTTTATACCTTGACATAACAATTATTATATTCCATTATATAGTTTTTATATCATGATTTAGGTCAGTCGGCCGATGCTGCCTACTGAGTACACATTTTTTGGTACTGATACTTCACTTCTATTCCTTTTTAGTGCAGATCAGAGTACTATTTGTATTTTTTGACCGTTGTTCATACGCTGATTGATTCCGGAGATAGGGTGAGCTCTTGGAATTTAAGTCATGCAGTTTCCATCTATCTTTTATATCTAGACTTTAGTATTTAAGACAGATGTATTGACTATTCTAGATTATGAATTGTATCAATATTATTAGGTGATCTACCAGGTTTTTGGGTTTATGTCTTGTTTAACTGTTTATTCTATTTAGATCCCCTCAAGTTCAAAATTAATTTCCTTGAATTTTACCTAAGTTGGTCATTTCTTACCGAATTAAACCATTGTGTTGTCTCTGGGTTATGGTATTGGCTTACCTACTGGAGGTTTATGGTAGGTGACAATATCAAAACCAAAATTCACAGCAAAATACAAACACACATAAGATAGAGTGGAGCTAGGATTAAATAGCTAATACACCTCATAGGAGAAAATCTGTAACAAAATTGTGACAACATTTGATGAGGCCTCAGAATCCTTACTAGTGGACAAATCATACAGATAGTTATGACCTCTACATATCCCTGAAGTAGTAATATTCACCTCTGGATGAAGAAGTAGTTGCAGGGATTTTAGTGCCCCTAGGTGCACCCCTAGTCGAGGGGCAATCCCACTGCATATGACCAAACATCCAACAAGCAATGAAGAAATTCTTTCTTGAACTACACAACCCACGATGATGCTTTCCACATATGCGGCATAGTGGATAGGATGGAGCCAACTAGGATACACTGTCTTTCAACTTAGTACTCTACATTCTGGAACAATTACTTGGCTAGGAATGCTGACTATTCATTGGCCCAGGTATAAGAACACTATGAATTACTGAAAATTTCCTAAATATTTCTTCCTAAAAGACTTCTTGCCACTCTTATCACTATTCAATTGTCAGACTTCCAAATTTTGTAGATTTAGCCTGATTACTCTAACGCTTCTCAACTTCTGCTTTCTTTTTTTCTAATTTTCCACTTTCTGAGCTTGCACAACTAACCTGGATATATCTATGTCATTGGTCAACATTTCCCCTTTACATTCAAGTTTCACATCATCACACACACCAAACAGAAAGTATCATCATTTTGGAACTCATAGTAAACACCATCTTCGGAGAATAGCAAGATAATAGATCAAATTTTAGAGCATATTCCTTAACACTCATATTTACTTATTTCAAGTTCACAATACTTTGCCTTATATTCCCTAAACTCTCAAGGAATAAATGGTCAAGAAGCAACAAAAATAAAAACAACAAACCCAGTATATTCCCACACAGTGACGTCTGGGAAGGGTAAGATGTACACAGTCCATACCACTACCTCTGGAGAAGTAGCAAGGTTGTTTCCGATAGACCCCCGGCTCAAGACAAAGAATAATAAACAAATTCATAATAAAAAATAAAATAATATGGCACAACAAAACTAAGAAACCTACACAATAATACCTTACATTAACGTACCAAATTCACCCTCACCTCACCCTCGAACCCCTACCCCAACCCTCCCACATGCACTAGCCTTCTATCCTAATTCGCATTCTCCACACCTTCCTATCTAGGGATATGTCTAAAATACAATGAAACTTAAGTGTTAGAAGAATTTTGTTTGAACTAGACTTTCTAGCACAATTCAAACCATAAAGAAAGAGTGACATTCCTAAATGTCTTGTAGACTTCCTTTTATAAGTGTGGAACGCTACCTTGATGAAAAGACTCTTTACAACACAACTTAATAGATACCCTAGGACCTTGAACCTTGCTGTGATATAATGTTTGTCATGACCCTAGCCAAGTCCTAGGATAAAAATGAGATTTCTAGACCAATGAAGTCCTGAGAAGTCCCCTTAGAAATTTATCATAAGAATAGTAATAAATATTGTGCAAGAAATAGGCTCATATAATATGAGGATAAATGTAAATAAGAAATTAAGAAAACCAAGTTTTGAAATATGATATAAAAGCATTTGTCTACACTAGGGTATGAAGCCTCTAACATTATGAATGGAAAGTCCTAACTCAAAACATGGCACCAACTATACCATAAGAAGAAATAAAAAAGAGCAAAGTTTGTAGAATTGAAACTATATGTGTTCCAAAAGATGGATGACTCACCACTTTCTAGTTGTTTCCTTGAATTAATCTTAATGTTGAGATAAACCTTAGGGGAATACTTCAGAACCTACATCATTGAAAGATGTAGCATCCGAGGGTAGTCAGTATGAAGAGTACTTGTATGAAGCCTAGGAAATGGGAAAATGCCAATTATAAAGCAAGTTATAAAATTCATAACACCATTCATAATAGAGAAAATAGTGGTCAAGTGATTCAAAATATAAGCCATAAAAATTCATTAAACATTATTTTAGAATTATGTAGCTTACCCCGATATTAAGTAACCCTTGGGCTATGTTGGTTCGATCCATACCCCATAGGCCGGGCCCCAGTCCATGTTTGTTGCATGAATTGACATTTGACTGAATTCATTAGTCTAAATCCACATTTCTTCCTCATGTTCAAAAAATATTTGTCGTCCAATTAAGGAAAGAGCATACCTATATCGGCAAAACATAGGTTTCAAGCATTGTTCACGAGGACATACACCTTCTTAGTTAACTATTTCTCTTTAATGCGAATAAAATATTGATCATAACATTTTTTCATTGAGTCATTCATAAAGGCATCTACATTTTGGTATTATCATATCAAGAATTGCATGTAATTCATATTATGCCAAAACTTTTATCATAAGCATTTATTCACTGTTAATCCCATCTTTAAAAACATAATATACTCATAGTTGAATTTTTAAATAACCATATGTCATTAATACCTTAATTTCAAAGATTTGAACAAATTTAAAATGCCCGTTAATCTATTTCAAATAACAACAAACTCAAAAGCAAGGGATCTATATATTCATGCTCTTGGTCAAACACCCTGATAAGTTTTTACATGCATAAAATCTCATATTTCAATCAACAAGCCATAAATTCAAAACTTCCATTAACAATTAAAGCTTTAGTTTTTCAAAAAAGGGTTTACAACCTTAAATAATTATTTTATTTTAAAATTAATCACCAGTGCGTATTCCCGTTCAGTTTTTGAGTCCACAAGTTCCGAGGACTATAGTTATGTTTCATAATTTCAGTAGTTAAGGTTTATATTCAGTTTATAATTTCATGATCGAGGTAAGCTAGGGTCTGTTCTAATGGCTTTTTAATAGTATAAAGGCTTTTCTAGACTTTAGTATTTTAACATTCTCTACTTTAGGGATTGATTTCACTTAAATATTGAAAGACTTCAGACTTGTTATTTATTACCTATGTTAATGTAAACAAGATAAACTTTCTTTCATTCCTTTAAGTAATTTGAATATTGGTAAATGTAATCACATAATCTGTGGGTCTGCTTTTGGCCATTTGTAGTCTTAAGAACCATATTACATTCGGGGATGGGGGTAGGGGTGGGGGTAGTCTCAAGACATTACAGTTATATTTCATAACATTTATATAGGGGCTTGTACCTTGAAAAACATCTCTATATTAAATAAAATTGAGTATTAGAAAGAAAAAAGTAGAGAATTAGTGGTGAGAAACTTGAAAGCTTAAGAAAGGAAAAGAAGAGGAAGTGACGAGTCTAGAGTGTGAGTTATCAAAAAGAAAAAAATAGTTGAGAGAACTTAGTAAAGTGAGTTTTGAAGGTTAAACAGAGAGTGAAGAATTCCATTTTAGAGATGAGAAAAAAATGAAGAAACTAAAAGAATAGTGCTTAAGTGTGAAAGGTTCTTGTTCATGCTCTATCTAATTAATTCATTTTTATAGTGTTTGTTTTCCAAATGTATATTTTAATGAAGAATAAATCACTGAAGATTTGGAACACCATTTGCATAAACAAAGGAAATTCCAGCTATAAAGAATAATTGGAAAGTATAAAAACAAAGGAATCATGGAAAAAATAGCAAGACAAAGTGAAGTTTGAGATTGATAATCTCATGTGGTATGACTATCATGACTCCATAGCACAAGGGTTGTGATAGAACCTAACCCAAGCCACAATGATTTGTAATAAAAAATAAAGATACATAATTATTTCAAAGTTAAAAATGCAATAGAGTTTTATTCCATTGAACATCAGATAATAACTCAAGGTCAAAAACTATTTGAGACAGTCCAAAAAATAAAACCCAAAATTATTTCAAGTCTCAACTATCATAAGTACCTAATCTACTCTAATATAAGATGTCAAACGAATAAAAAAAGCTGCGGAAGAAACTTTGTAACATAGAAATAAGGATAGAAGAACCACACACCGTCCCCGGGAATGGGAACACACTATAACTTCAAGAATTACCAAACTGCACTATGAAGACCCATGTTGCACACTCATTCTATGTTTCGTGATTTCAACCTTTAGTACTCAATTGGAATCATAGGCTGACTTAGTTTATGTAAATACTATATCGAGTGAAGAATACAATAATATGGCTGCACAGAAAAGATTCCCAACAGTTTAGTATAAATAAATATCACAGTTTTATCACACCAGACCCAATTTTATGGGAATACACTAGGTATGTTATTGTTGTTTTCACAGTATTATCTCAAGTTCAATAATAATCCTAAAGGCAAGCAATGAAATCATTGGGATAATATATGATGGCAAAGGGCTACCATTGTATACCTCTTTCTCAATCTATACAAGTAGTTGGGACCCATGTGGGACTCACAAGGTTTACATACCTAAATTGGAATATATGATAAATAAAATCATTCAAGAATATCATACCTCTCTATCTAAATTACCCTTTGGACAAAATCACTCAAGATTATCTTATCTCACCATCTCGAAAACACTTTAATCACACTAAGTAAAATATGGTTCATTTTTTTAAAATAATTAGTTTTCTTTAAGTAGTACTCACTAGTGCTCCATGAGATGTTGAATATACATGACCATGATAATAAGATTAATCCATATACAATAGATATGAATGAAATGTCAACACCAAAAAACTCAGATTATGATGGCACCTACTATAATAAATAATATATAGGCCAAATCCATGACCCAGAATATCAAGTAACAGGCTAATAAGCAGAAGAGAGCATGTGAGGTAAAATGATCAAAATTGGAAATGATATCAAAACAAGCACATTAAAGTAGAGAAAAAAATAAAAGAAATATGAACAGATTCCCCAAAACCTGGTATTAGTTGGTGTAAAAGCTACTACAAATACAGAGAATACAAGATAGTGTCATGACCAAAGCCAATTCCTTGGATGTAATGGGCTTTCCAGACTAATACATGCCCGAGAAGGCTTCTTTGCATTTCCTCATAAGCATAGTCATAAATAAGTGCAAAAAATAGGATAATATAATACGAGGTTCAACTTAACTATGAATTTCAAACAAACCAAGTCTTGAAATATAACATTAAAGCATTTGTCTACCCCAGTCTACGAACCTTCTCAAATTATGATAGAAATGTCTTAAGTTGGAACATGGCCCGAATATACCATAAAAACAACTAAAGATGATCAAAGTCTATGAGAATGAAACCATGTGTCATTTAAAAGATAAATGGATCACCACATTCTAGTTGTTGTCCTAGCTAAATTATTATGCCGAGCAGAACCTCAAGGGAGTACTTCAAAACCTACATCATTAAGCAATGTAGTGTCTGGGAATGGTCACTATGATGAATACTGGAAGTGATCCAAGTAAAGGGATATGGTAATTTATATAGCATGCCATAAAATTTACAACATCATTCATAATATAGAAAATATGGGTAAAGTGACAAAAAACATAAGGTGTAACCATTTATTAAATTGTAATTCTAAAGTATGCAGTTTAAACCAACTTTAAGTAACCCAGGGCTATATTGGTTTGGTCCATAGACAACTTGCAGGGCTTCAATCTAAATTAGATGCATGAATTGAGATTATGTTGAAACTACCAATAGTCTAAAGTAACAATTTTATGCTTTTTTAAGGAAACATTTGACGTCCAACTAAGGAACGAGCATCCCTATATTGGTAAAACATATGTTTTCGACATTGTTCTTAAGGAAATAATCTTTTGCTGTGAAATAAATATTAATCTTTATGCCAAATTAAAACATTAATCCTAAAATTTATCCATAGTCATTCATAAGGGCATTTACATTTTGAAATCGTCATACCAAAAGATGCAAGTCATTCATATCATGCCAATGTCTTTATCATAAAACATTTATTGACTCCTAATCCTATCTTCTAGTCATAATACAATCATAGTTGAAATTTCACATAACCACACTTTATTAATTCCATCATTTCAAATATTTGAACATATTTAACATGCCCCATAATAGTTAATGACTCCCCATTTTAAATAACAACACTTTACAAAGCAAGGGATATAAATATTCTTCCTCCGAATCAAAAATCACAATTTGGATAACAAATTAAATTTCAAGAGGAATGTAACTTTTTACTTCATCACACTCCAATAAGATTTTATATTCATAAAATCTCATATTTCAACCAATAATCCCAAAATTCACAAGTTCCATTGACTTCAACCTTTAGTTCGTCAAAAAGGGTTTACAACATTAAAAAATTTATATCTTTCATAATTAATCAACAACCCACATTTAAACTTACATAAACTACAATAATAATTAGGGAAAACAACCAAAATATATTTGATTGAAATATGTTTTTCAACATACCTTAGAGGTGGGAAATGTGGGGAAAATTCATGGAATTGTGAACCCTAACGTAATTTTCCTTGAGACTTGGAATGGAGAATTTGAGGGAGATGGAAGGGTGTGGGGTGATGGAAAAAATTTGATAAGTGATCCATAATAGGGAATTTTAATCTCGTATGTGTGTGTAGGGGGGGGGGAGGGAAAGGTTGGGAAGAAATTAGCCCTTTAACGATGTATTCTTCTTCTTCTTCTTCTTCTTCTTTTTTCTTTTAAAAAAGTTTGGTTTCAGCCATGTGGCTCACCTATGTGATCCACATAGGTCAAGGAATATTTATGGACATATTGTAGAATTGCCCATGTAGCCTATGCGGCTGGATATGTGACCTGCTTAGGTGTATTGGGTTTTGCTGCTGCTCCAGCACCTTTTATTAAAATGATCATAACATTTTAGTCTGGACTCATGTTAAGGAACGCTTGGTGGTTTTGAAAATAAGACTCAAAGACCTTTCATTTGGTGGGTCCTGGGCCGTAAAATCTTCTTATTTTTGTAGTTATGCCTGTATGAAGCTGACCTTAATAGAAGTTTATACAAAAACATACTCGAAAGTAAGATGTCAAGCTCGTGTTTGTGCTAGAGGTTTTCTATGACCTTAGTTCTCATCCAAAATAGTTAACACCCTAGAGAAATAATCTAAACACTTATACGTTAATAGAGATCATTGGGTTTGAACTTATACATATACGAAGAACAATTTAAATTCTATCCAAGAAGTATGAGGTTTTACTGATAAATAAAATATGTATACAAAACTTTCTTAGAATATACCAAATAAGGCTAGTCCAAAAAGTAGATGGAGATGGATTAAATTCGATCATCAAAATATTATCCTAAATTACAATCCCAAAAGCTTTACATGAGAAAGGATGTTATTAGCGATGAAGTATACTAGGATCTGCATCAAGCAAAAAGATTTAGAAGTGTAGCATGAGCACCAAAACACATGGTATTAAGTTGGGATCATCGGCCAATTGAGATCAACTAAGAAAAAAGTATAATAAAATACAAATGTAAACTAAGGGTAAGGAACGAAGGGAGGAAAATAGAGTAACAAGTCCAAACAAAACAATTAAGGGAACTATAAGTAAGTACTTAAGAAACATGATGATGATAAACTAACTACAACGTACTTAGACTGCATAAGATTGAAAAGTAAAAACAACATTCAATAAAAACTCAACTGCCCCTAAAAGCACGGTAGACACAGACAACAATAAAACGTAATTATAAGTTATTTATAATCATAAATAAGTGCAAAGAATATAACAAAATTGAATATCAAATGAATGCAATGTCCACAGTATCATATACTCCTCCTCCAGCATATGTAGCTCTTAAAGCTAGGACCCATGGGGGAATCACAATACCCATATACCATGCCCACAATTGAATTCTAACTTCAAAATAGTAATTAGTAGTGTCATGGACCTATACTCAAAGCAGGACGAAAATTAATCTGTTTCCCTTTTTTAAAACTCAAAATCCAGTAAGTATTTCCTCAAGTCCCATCTTAAATTAGGACAACAACAACCACAACATACCCAGTGTATTCCTACAAAGTGTTGTCTAGGAAGGTAGTGTACACAGACCATACCACTACCTCCAATGAGGCAGAGAGGTTATTTTCAATATAACCCTAGCTCATTTTACCCCAAGAAATAGTATTTAATGCTAATTTGCAAATGTACTAAGGATTTTCAATCTATAAAAAGTACAACAAGTGAGAAAATCAATCAATGAACTAATATTTAATCTACCTATATCAAACCCATGTAGTGCACAATTATCTAACGAATTCCACTCAAACATACATTAAATCATCCAACATAGGTACGAAGGTACCAAGCATGATAGAGTATCCCAAGTAGAGAAGCGACTACCTAAACTGAGGATTTTTAGTATAATTCTATTAAAAAGCCCTTAAGCAAGTCAGTAAAATCATAAATACCTAAGTAAAGTGTATCTAACATACAATGTCCCCCCAAAAATTTGCAATTCATCCTAAAATACCGAAAGTAATCCAAGTCGAAAAATATCTAAGCCTTAACCAATCGAGAAGCTCAATAATGTGCTTGTGAACACCCAAACATAATATTTTCCCATATGAAGAGCCTTTGACTGATTCCATTCTACCAAAATAGTTATCTAAATGTCACTATTAGAACAATGATACCAACATTGCACATTTATTCTCTAGTCCAAAAATTGGGTTACAATTCACTCATGGGACCTGCTTATAGAATCGTAAAATTGAATCCTCAACTATGTCGCTTATGGGGTAGTGCCTCGTGATTAAAGTTTGAGTGTTACCAGCCCATAAAATTGAGCTCAAATTAGTCTCCAGAGTAAAGGAAAGTAAGGAATTCAAACTAGAAACTTAATTGAACGCAAGACCCCTATCACAAACGTAGAGGTCCATCAAGTAACATATTCAAGAATGTGGTCGATCCACTGCAAATGTAAAGAATAAGCATGAACCAACTATTCCTGAAATTCTTCCCTAACACAATGATCTGACCATGAGCGAAGGTTAGGAATATGGGAACTTCACAAACACAAAGAAAAATAGTGTCCTGCACAAAATGTTTTGTACAACCATTTTTCAGCCAAGTCTAAAAACTCATATTGGGTGCTTCGGATTCCTTTGGAACCCCATGAATGCAAATACAGGCACTCTACCCTAATAGAAATGAAATTTTGGACTCAATAAAACTGATTAAATTCTCAAATAGGACATTTTAATGAATAGTTGGTTCCACACCCAACCTTCTTTTTTAACTAAAAGCTAACTAATATCCAAAGCATGTTCTAAAGTCTCGATGCTTGAACTAAGGATACCGCTATCCCAAAATCTACTTTCAAAAGCTAACAAAACTCTTTGAATCATAATTTGAGGTTATTTCCTAGAATTTTTTACTAGAATAAAATTTCTCTTCCTCAAAGATCCAAAATAGGGAAATTGGCATAAAGATGAAAGAAACTACAGGAGAATAAAAATATTGATTCCAAAAACTCATAAATTATTTGGGGGAGCTATAGGAAAGATCTAAATACACAATATGCATGAAAAAAATGACTTGGAGGGCTAGTACAATATCTGAATGAAATTTCATCTTCAAAAGTAAAGATATTTGAGCATATTTGGTTCATATATGATGCTCAGTCTCCCAGGTAGTCGATAAGCCTTATCGGCTGGATGGTGTATAAATTAACCTTTTTTATTATAGTCTACCTAGATTACAACTGCCTAGCATTGTTGAATAGAATAGTAATTAGAACGTCCTTAAAAGTCAACCTATCATCAAACTAAATTGAATCCCATTAGAGTAGATAGGAATTATCTGGAAAGTAATGCTGAAGCATCGGTACATGAAATATAATATAAATGCCAAAAAATGCAAGTGGCAAGGCTAACTCATATTCTACGTCCCTAATTTTCTATAGATTCTCAAATGGACCAATCTACCTAGAGCAGAGATTGCATGTACTTCCAAACCATATGATGCTCTTTATGGGATATACTAAAAGGTGCACATGATCACAAACTCCGTACTCCGACACTTAAAGCATGTGGTTAGTTTAACTATTGTGCCTACTATTACAGTCCACATCATATCTATAATCACCCAACCCTATTAAAAAATTCACAAAATAGATTAGTGCTCAGTAGCCTAGCCTCAAAGGTAAAAAACCACTCGATAAGAGATCTACCTTTCCTACCATGAAATTCCTTAAATATAGAAATTTGGATACTCAAATGGTTCCTATTATTAGAAGCAAATTTTTTCAGTGCTAGAAATTGGTCCCACTAATCTCTGAAGTCCATAACACATATACGAAAGATTATAATAAAAATTTATGCCAAGATTGCCTGGGTACCCCAACTCTTCCTAAAAAATACTCTAAAAAATAAGGGTGAATAGGGAACCTTTATTAGAAATAATGTACACTGGCACCCACTGAAGATGAACACCTCTAAACTATAGATATATCCAATCTCTCGCCAAATTCAAAAGACTAAACGGGTAAAAAATAAAATGACTTGGTCAAGTGATCAATGATGACCCAAATGCAATTAAAACATCAATATGTTCGCAATAAATGAATCATGAAATTCATTATAATTCACTCCCACTTCGACTCTAGAATAGGAATTTTATGAAGCAAACCACCAGATCTTAAGTTCTTGAACTTCGCCTACTGACAACATAAACATTGAGAGACAATGTCTGTTGTATCCATCTGCATCCCACACTAACAATAATGCTACCTCAGATCCCTATGCATGTTAGTGGTGCCACAACAAATAAAATATCTATAACAATAAGCCTTAATCATATCAAAATACCTTAAAACACAAATATGGTTTATGGCAGATATTTTGGCCTCACCCCTCAAAACTTGATCTCATATCCCACACAATCGACTATCCTCAAAATACTTCCCCTAATCTACAAAAATAAGTATACTATGCCTTAATAGGGAAAAGAATTCTCCTAGGGTTAGAAATATAAGGTCTACAACCTATTTGTTAGGGAATAATTGTGAAATCCAACAATCACTTAGACTCTGCAAGAAATGTAAAATCCACCATACTCACCACCTTATGTACCACAGTTTCTGCTACTTTATTCTCCATGCTCAAATGGTATAGAATTAAAATATCATAGTCATTTAGTAGTTGTATCCACCTAGACTACCTCAAATTAAGATCCTTCTTACTAAGAATGTACTATATGTTATGATGATAGATGAATATTTCAAAGTGAAAATCATAAAGGTAGTATCTTTAATTCTTAAGCATAAAAACTCCTGCTACCAACCCCAAGTCAAGGATGGGGTAGTTTTGCTCATTCAGTTTCAGATGTCCGGAAGCATATGATATAACTCGAACCTGTTCCATTAAAATACATACCAAACCAACCCCTATAAATACAATAACAAACACACAAATAGAAGTTCAAATAATGTTGCAATGGACTTAAATGATGATGATGTCAAACATCACATGACCTTCTATACGTCTTCCTAGTATAGGCTTCCAGAAAAGGACCCATGGGTAGTTCACAACTCATATACTTTATCAATCTCAATCTCATATCATAATCAACTTTGCTAGAAAAAGATTCGATCAAGGTTCATATAAAGTGTTTGATTTTCTTTAAAAATCAGTTTTTTCAGTGGTACCAATTCTATGTATTTAGATGAATGAAATGAGGAAGGATGCTCATAACCAAAACAATATAATACATAAATCAAGTCAATGATCATACCAAATGATCTCAAATCTTCACAAATTTTAATAATTCATGGTATAAGCAATCTCATGGCACCATAGTAAGGAATAGTTATGTAACACATCAATAAAATCAAATCAAGCCCTCATGTTTCAGGAGAAATATAGA
Organism: Capsicum pubescens; assembly: GCA_030864215.1. Classification (NCBI taxonomy): domain Eukaryota; kingdom Viridiplantae; phylum Streptophyta; class Magnoliopsida; order Solanales; family Solanaceae; genus Capsicum; species Capsicum pubescens. The sequence goes on from CM061542.1 coordinate 123,934,787, forward strand.
TGGAAAATAATACTCAAACAAGACAATTGTAAACCCCTATATGGCTATCAAGTCAAATATAATGTTCATATAAGCCCCTACTTAGGCATCACAATAATAATAGTAATAATCTCTCAAGTGAATAATAATACACAAATAGGCACCCACGTAGGAATGATGGAAAAATAACCTTCTTTAAATACAAATTTCACGGTGCAGTCCCTAACTCACCGTATAATATACATGAATGATTAACTACCCTGCTCATTCAGAAGAAAGTTAAGGCATAACTTACCTCAAAAAGACAAAACATGAGTCAAGACCCTTCAACACAGAATGTTTCTTTTATGTGTATATTTAGAATGAATCAATTCTATAAAAACATTTCCTGCACATTAAATAGAGTTTAGCAATACCCATATTAACTACATTCATTTTGGGTCAAAAAATAATTTTAATACTGACCCCGAATGTAAAAGGCTAAAGCATGAATTTTATTTAAGATTCATGTTTCCCATACTCTTAGGGTTCTTAATAATAACACACATTAAAAATCAAGTTTAATCGAGGTAAAAATTAATGAAAAACTATTCTCTCTCATTACCGGGTGAAACCCCTAAAATTTATGTTTTGAAGATAATTTAGTGAATTAATCATTTGATAAGGATAGAAATCATGCATAGAAGGTCACCCAAGTCTAATTGGATGAAAAATTATCTTTGAAATTTAAAAAACCAAGATCTTAAATCTTGAAAATAGAAGAATGTAATAAAAGGGATGAAACATAGAAATTACATCAGTGCACTCCCTATATGGACAAACGACTACTAAGGAAGTGGTTAGTTTCCACTTAATTTGATGCGTAGATAGATAGTTCACTGCTCAGGCGATATTGCTAAGACAATAATACCCATCACTAAGGTGATGATGCTATTTTTTTTGGCCTCTACTAAAATGGCCCATGGTATGCCTAGGGCCTACTCTATGGTGAAAAAAATGTCACTTGGGTGGTTACACCAAAAACAAGGTACAACTTAATATTAGAGGAAAAAACATGAATTTTAATGTAGCCTTTAAATCCAATCAAACACTCATAAAACTAATTCAATAATGCTTGTAGGCTACTTTTGATGTTCCAAACTCAATGGTACCATCAAGAAGTTATCAACAAGTTAACCGCCCGTAACCCTCTTAGGCTATTTTAACTAGTTTTGCATCTAAGAGGATAAAATAATAAATAAAGGCTCAAAACCCAAACAATCATGCAACTAATAAAAATAAATATATCAGATCAGATGAAACTAAAAAAATCACCATTCGATTCTCGGATCACAAAATGCTAACCAATGACAAAGTAATCACTTTAAAGGCATCTTAAATGTTAGAACTCACTCTAATCACTATTGAACACTTTAGGGACCATGCATACCATCCCCATAACATAGAAAATGGTCAAAACATAGAAAATGATAAAAATCGCCACAATGGTTGTTATAATATCAACCACTATAGCACGTGTTCATCTTTGAATGAAAATAAAATAAAGTACCTGAATTGGTAAAGTACTGGGACATCTACTGTGCATATCAGACTCAATCTCCTATGTAGACTCTTTAATAGAGCGATGTCTACACTGTTCTTTTACATAATTAATATGCTTAGACCTTAACTTCCTAGTCTTCCTACTGTACTTTCACAAAATCAATATTATTAGTCCTTAACTTTCTAGTCTTCCTATCTAGGGTTGCAATAACCTCCTCTTCTTAGGAAAAAGTCATGATCTAATTTAACAGAATCCCACCACATCATATTTGAATCATCTTAATTGTATCACTTCAACATTAAAACATGGAATACTAGATAAACAACTGACAGATGTGGAGGCATATGCCACATATCAAAACTTCATAAGAATCTCAAAAGGTCCAATCAAACATAGACTTAGCTTCTATTTTTCCCAAATTTGATCACACCCTTTATGGTTGTTACCTTAAATAAAACCCGCTCAAAAAGTATGAATGCTACATCATGAACTCGATAGTTGGCATAAATTTTCTACCTAGTCTAGGTATGCACAAGACTCTATTGAATTAGTCTAACTCGATCTACTGATTTTCTAAACAAATCATTTCCCCAAATCCTAATCTCATATAAATCAAACCATCCTATGAGAGATCTACACCTTCTTCCATTAAAAACATCAAAAGGCATCATCTGAATGTTAGATGGTAGATCATGTTGTAAATAAATTCTTCTAAGGTCAAGAACTAGTCACGAGGACCACCACAATCCATAACACATGCTCGAAGCATGTCGTCTAACACTTGAATAGTTAGCTCTAGTTGGCCATCCATATAAGTTTGAAAAGTTGTTCTCAAATCTAGTTGAGTACCTAGCTCACTCTATATGAAACTCTAAAAATTTAAGCTAATTGAGTACCTCCAATAGAAATAATGGAAATGAGTAGACAGTGCAATTGAACAATCTTTCGAGCACTGATCTTGGCAATCTTCTCAGTATAATAACTTACTTTTTCAATTATAAGATTCATAGACTTAGTTAACCTATCCACAATTACCTAAATAAAAGTAACCTTCCCCAAAGTCAGGGGGTAGACCAACCATGAAGTCCATCAAAATTTGCTTCCACTTTGACTTAAGAACAGTCATTCTCAGTGTAGTACCATGCCATTGCTCGTGATCATACTTCAATTAGTGGTAAATCAAGCACTTGGCCAAATATCAACAATGTCTTTCTTTGTACTGAATAACTATGAGTGTTGCTTTATGTTATGGTATATTTTAGCATCTCCTGGATCAATAAGGTATCTCAAATAATGAGCCAACTCCACAATCAGTTTAGCCCATCTACCAAATGTTGACACATAAACACGACCATCTATATTAAAAAAAATAATGGCATAAAGAAAATAGTCTTAACCTCATCACTCAACACTTTATCATGAATCCCCATCAACTTATCATCATCAAGTTGATGTGCTCAAATTTATTCCATCAATGAATATCTAGCCTTAACACAAGTTTGTGTGTCAAAATATCAAGTTTAATTAACTAGTTAACTAAGGACTAAATGTCTAAGCTAGAGAATACTCACTTATCAATAGATGAGCTAGACTCCCCATTCTCACAACCTTCCAAATAGTGGCATTTGCAGCTACATTTATGGTAAGATTATAAATTTAAACAACTAAATCTATCTAAACTATCTCACATTAATATTTCAATGAGTGCACAAGTACCGAAGGCTACAAGAGTCCCACAAAATTGAATGAAGATATTTTTTTCTTATCTTGGAGAGGTTATAGGACATTATTAGGATCTCTTTACTTCTTCAACTCATTTCATGCTAAGGGTTTGAGTAGATTTTTAAGGATTCTTTTGGTTTCACTTTTCCGCAAAGAGCTAGGACATATGCTACTTCTTTACGAGAAGAGGATCACCAGCCTGCACTTGGGGATCCTATTATAGTTTGTGGATTATTGAGAGGTAGGTGATAGCCTAGAGATGCATCCCCAGCTAGGTACCAAGATAGAGGGCCTTTCTCATATCCTATTCTGGCTCCCAAGCCACAGATTCTTCTGCCCAACCAGCGGAGAGCCAGGGACCATCCCAGGATCCACCGAGTTAGATTTCTTATTTAGTGCCTAAGGATGAATTGGTTCAACTCTTGGTATTAGTTTGTGGTGCACAATCTGATGGTGCACAGTTTAGGGATTAGAGCTTTACTGAGGCGGGGGTGTAGCTTATAGCAGCAACTCCTAGAGATAAGGTCCCTCCTACATCAGTGGTTGCTCAGCTGGTAGTTGCTGTATCGGTGGTTACCTAGTATGCTAATTTTTTTGAGAAGAAAGATGTTGGGTAGATTATTGAGATTAGCTTCTCCTAGGTATTTTGCTGCACAAAGCAAGGATGCTAATGAGTTCTTGATTTCTTGTGAAAATAGGCTCTGTAATTTAGGCCTAGTTGAAAATTGTGGTATGGTTACACTATTTTTTAGTTGGACTTGGCAGCTCAACATTGGTGGAGAGGTCATCATGGTTCTAGGACAGCTGGATGTCTCCCATTGACATGGACTCAATTCTCCAAGATATTCTTAGACAAGTATATGCCTCGCAGCCTTAGGGATCATCTGAGGGATCAATTCTTATGGTTGGAGTAGGGTTCCATAACTGTAGTGGAGTATGCAGCTCAATTTTATAATTTGGTCAGGCATGATACTTTTATTTTGACTACCGAGTATGAAAGGTTTTAGTGTTTTTTAGGGGACTGAGAGTCCTTCTTTGCATGTCTACATAGAGTTTGGTAGTGGCGGGTAGGCAAGGGACCAACCCAGGCTGCATCGGGGTTTATTTCTTCCTTAGTACTCAAGGATGCATTAGTTTAGCCTTTGGGATTAGTTGGTGGTGCACCATCTAATGGTGCACAATCTGCAATCAAAGTGGTACTAAGGCGTGGGCGTAGTTTGTATTTGCAGCTCCGAGAGTTGAGGTCCCTTCTGCACCAATGATCGCTCAGCCAGTAGTTTCCCATCCTACTATATTTGTGGAAGAGAAGAAAATATTGGGTAGATTCTAGATATTGGCTATTCCTAGGTTTTCTAGTGCACTGGGCTAGGATGCATATGAGCTCTTGATTCCTTATGAGGATACACTCCATAATTTGGGCCAAGTTGAGACTTGTGGTGTGGATTACACTACTTTTCAATTGGATTTGGAATCTTGACATTGGTAGAGAGGTCATCTTGATTCCAGGCGAGCTGGATCTCCCCTATTGACATGGATCTAGTTCTCGAAGATATTCTTATAGAAGTATATGCCTCGCTGTCTTAGGGACAGTTCTTGAGGTTGGAAAAGCACTCCATGATTATTGTGGAGATGAGGCTCAATTTTATGAGTTGGTTAGGCATGTTATTTCTACTCTGACTATTAAGTATGAGAGAGTTCATTGCTTTATTAGTGGATTAGGATTTTCTCTTCGTATGTCTACACAAAGTTGAGTTGTTGTAGCTAAGTCATTTGCTTAGGTTTTTTTTATCATGCTCATGTTATGAAAGAGATGTATTGTGAGGCTTAAGGAGGCAGAAATAAGAGGCCACAATATCAGATTATTTTTAGTGGGAGCCGTAGTGGCTCATGGTTCAGAGGCAGTGGTTCTCAGGGTAGGTACCCTCTATTTCAACTGTATAAGCATTAGGGTCAATCTAGTAGGCTCGTTTAGGATTCACTTTAGATTACCAATGGAGGCCAGTCTAGTTATAGTGATCATCTTGGCTAGGGTAGTAGCCACCTTTAAGGGGTTCTTCTTCTAGTTATTCTAGTCGTGGTGATTATTATCGGTCATCCAAATCTTTTAGTTTTAGTACAGCAATTGGGTCATATTATGGTTGTGGGGCTGTTGGGTAGTTTCATCCCCAGCTAGATTTGTTATGCATAGTTTAGGGGTGGTCCCCAAGGTACTCGTTAAGGTTTTCAGTCATGTAGGACAAGAGATCGGTTAGGATCCCATCCATATGGTGGGTTTGGTCAGTTGTATGTCGTACCTGCTAGACCTGAGGCTGAGTATTTGAATGTTGTTATTATAGGTATGATCTTGGTATTACATTAGTCAAATTTTTCTTTATTTGATTCGGGATCCACTTATTCTTACATGTCTTCTTATTATGCTCTATGGTTAAAGTTATCTTAGGATTCATTATCTGTGTCTATGTGTATCTACTCTCATGGTTGATTCTTTAGTAGTGGATCGATTTTATAGATCATGTATTGTGATAGTTCAAGAGTTTGATAATCAGGCTGATCTTATTGAGTTAGATATAGTGGATTTGGATGTGATTATGGAAATAGACTGGTTATCCTACTATCATGTGGTCTTGGATTATTTTGTCAAGACCGTTACCTTAGTCATACCTGACATACCCCCAATTCTGTCGTAGGGAACTATTTGATACAAGCCGACACGGATTATTTCTTATAATTAGGCTAGGAAACATATTTTGAGATGTTGCAAGTCTTATCTTACTTATATTTTTGATATTAGTGTGGAGAGTCTGCCGCTTAACTCTGTTTTTGTAGTTTGTGAGTTTCTAATATTTTCCCTACTGAGCTATCTGGTCTTTCTCCTGAACGTCATACTATGTTTGTTATTGATCTTAAGTTAGGCACCCGCCCAATTCCTATGTCACCTTATGATATAGCTCCTACTGAGCTTAAGGATTCGAATTCTCAACTTTATGATCTTTCTGAGTAAGGGTTTCATTAGACCAAGTGTGTCTCTTAAGGGAGCTCCGATGTTTTTTATAAATAGAAAAGATGGTTCTATGTGTATGTGCATTAATTATAGGCAACTTAATAAGGTGACAATGAAGAACTGGTCTCTTATGCCTCGTATTAATGATTTGTTTGACTAGCTTCAGGGTGCAGTTGTGTTCTCTAAGATTAACTTAAGATCTAATTACCATCAGTTGAGGATTCAGGCTAAGGATATCTCTGAGTCAGACTTCATGACTCGGATGGTCATTATAAGTTCCTAGTGATGTCTTTTAGGTTGACTAACGCCTAGCTGCATTTATGGATTTGATGAACCGTGTGTTAAGGCCCTATTTTGATTCTTTTGTGATTGTGTTCACCGATGATATCCTTGTATATTAGAGGAGTAAAGAGGATCATATACAATATCTAAGGATTACGCTCCATACATTGAGTAATCATAGACTTTTTGCCAAATTCTCTAACTATGAGTTTCAGCTTGAGTTGGTGACATTCCTTGGACATATGGTGTCTAAGTATGGGATTATGGTAGACCTGGAAAAGGTTGAGACTATTCATGATTAGGCCAGGCCTCCATCTCCATTTGAGGTTTATAACTTCATTGGTTTAGCCGGTTACTATAGATTGTTCATTGAGAGTTTTGCCTCTATTGCAGCGCCGATGACTAGATTAACTCGAAAGGATATTTCTTTAAGATGGTATGAGGAGTGTGATTCAAGCTTTGGAAAGCTCAAGGGACTAATCACTTCAGATCCTATATTGGCTTTTCCTATCGAGGGTGAGGCATTAACCATATATTGTGATGTTTCTTCTATCAGTTTGAGTTATGTGTAGAAGAGTCGAGTTATTGCTTATGTGTCAAGACAGTTGAAGGTGCACGAGCGCAACTACCCCACTCATGATTTGGAGTTGGCAGTAGTAGTTTCCACGTTCAAGATTTGGAGACATCATCTTAATATAGTGTATTGTGATATTTTCACAGATCATCACGTCTTCAGCATCTTATTACCTAAAGAGAGCTTAATTCTAGGCAACGTAGATAAATGGAGATTTTTTAGGATTATGGCATCTCTATTTTGTATCATCTGAGCAAGGAAAATATGGTGGTGGACGCCTTGAGCCAGAAGGCTATGAGTATGGGTAGTTTGGCTTTTATTTTAGTTTCTCAGAGGTCGTTCACGTAGGATGTTTATCCCTTAGTCAACGTAATAGTATGACCCAATATTTCAAAACCTAGGAGGATTTTTTATAGTATTGAGGTGAGGTCTTTGCTATTTGAGCAGATTTGAAATCGTCAGTTTGAGGATATAAGACTTTATATCATCCGTGATTAGGTATTGAGTAGTGAGTCCAAGAGGGGTACCATAGATTCTGAGGGTATTTTGAGATTTGATAGTTACATTTGTGTTCTAAGGGTTGATGACTTGATTCAGTCAATTTTGTGTGAGGCTTATAGCTATAGATATTCTATTTACTCGGGTACAGCTAAAATGTATAGGGATTTGAGACAACATTATTGATGGAGTGGTATGAAGAGAGATATGGCAGACTTATAGCTCATTGCCTATATTGCCAGTAGGTAAAGGCCGAGCATCAGAGACCTGGTAGTTTGATTCAAAGGCTTCCCATTCCTGAGTGAAAATATGAACAGATTACTATGGAATTTATTAGCGGGTTTCCTAGTACCTCCCGTGGTTCCGATAGTATTTAGGTTATTGTGGATTGGTTGATAAAGTTAGCACATTTCATTCCTCTTCATATGTCCTTCAGCACTGAGAGGTTAGCCCATATCTTTGCTCATGAAATAGTCTATTTGCATGGTGTGCTTATATCTATCACTTCAAATCGAATTCAGTGTTCACTTCTAGATTTTGGAGATCTTTTCAGGAAGAGTTGGGTACTTATGTGGATCTTAGTATAGTCTTTCATCTTCAAACAGATGGACAGTATAAGCATGTTATGCAGGTTCCTAAGGATATGCTCTGAGCTCGTGTTCTGGATTTTGGAGGTCAATGGGAACAACTCTTAGCTTTAGTAGGGTTTTCTTACAACAATAGCTACAATTAAAGTATTGAGATGGTGTTTTTTGAGGCTTTGTATGGTAGAAGATGTCATTCTCTGATTGGGTGGTTTAAGACCTTAGAGATTAGACCATGTGGTACTGACTTGCTTCAGGAGTTATTGGATAGAGTCAGGGTGATTCAGAATAGGTTGAGGGCAGCTCAGAGTAGGCAAAAGGCTTATGAGGATCATAGACTTCGTTCTTTGATATTTGGAGATAGTGACCGGGTATTCCTTCGAGGGTGTGATGAGGTTCGAGAGAAAAGGGAATCTCAGCCCCAGATATATTGGACCCTTTGAGATTCTTCGTACAGTTGGTGAGGTGGCTTATGAGTTATCCTTAACCCTAAATTTTTTTTTTTGTCTATCCAATTTTCCATATTTCTATGTTGTGGAAATATATTCCTTATTTGTCTCATGTGCTTAGATGGGACTTAGTTCAGTTGGATGAACGGTTGACGCTCGTGATGGAGCCGATGTTCATACTATTAAGTGATGTCAGGTGGTTGCACACTAGAGAAATTCTAGTATTTAAGGTTCAGCGGAGACACCGCCTAGTAGAAGAGGCTATTTGGGAGATCAAGAGTGAGATGCAGACCCAGTATCCTTACCCGTTTGAGGCTTCAGGTACATCCTAATCCTTTACTTTTGTGGATGAAAGTTCTTTTAGTAGTGATATTGTAATGACCCTCCAGGTTATTTTTTGTAGTTCTGCTGATTTGATTTGTTTAGAGCTTTCCTATAACTGCCCTAAGTCATATATGACATGCTGAATTGACAGTTAGGTTATCGTGTAGTTTGTTTGGTTTTTAGAGCCAACTTCCTATTTTGAATTCTTCGTTGGTTTAAATTGGCTATCGGATAAAAACTTTAGTCAAACAACCTCATATACCAATTTTGATAGTTCTTACATCTTCGACCAAAGGTTGTTTAAGCGATAGTGTGTTGGTTTAGCTAGTGTCTGTAAAGCTACTCTTGGTCTCTTAAGTGGCTATGTTTCTTAAGCGATAGTGTGCAAATTTAGCCAGTGTCACTAAAGCGACACTTAGTTTCTTAAGCAGCCCAGTGTCCGCTTAAGAGAAACCTGGACACCTGAGAATGCCATAAATACCCCCACTAAGCCTGATTTCTCCTATTTTCAGGAGTGTAGAACCTTAAAAAGTGTGAAAACTTGGGAGGATCATTGGTGGGTGAATTTGGAGAATTTGTGAACTTACATTATGAGTTTCTTCTCCGAATTCGTGGTAAGCTTCCATCAATTTCATGATTAAATTCTTTATCATTTTCCAAAATCCCTAAAACATTTGTGAGTTGATTATAGCACTACTAAAGCTCATAATTCACCTATTCTTGAAGGTAAATGTTCTTTAAGCATAGAGGGACATGTTGTTATTTTTTAAAGTGTAATTTCGTAAGCATGCCCAACATAGGATTCTTACGTAATTTTTGACCCAAAGCACAATAGTGCAATATAGGATCATTGTTCTAGTTTTGATGGGTAGATTGTGATTTTGATAGCGTGCATCTTGTGGAATTTTCTCAAAAGGGAAAATGGATGGTTTAGTAGATTCCTCAGGCTTTTCTTCGACATTCAGGTAGGCTAGGTTTACCTTCATCATAGATTGAGCTAATTCATAGCATAATTATGATAGTATGCTAGATCTGGGATAGAATTTAGGTGTTGGGAATTTGAATGACTAATAAGCATTATTTGGACTATTTAACCTAATAAGGAGCCATAATTAAGGCGGAATTGACTTAGTTTCTCGTATTTTAGGTAGAATTTCTATTTTAGGGCTAATTATGTCTTATTTAACATCTCGAAGTGAATTTAGATACTTTATCTTAGTTTGGAGTAGAATTTGCCTTAGAATGAATTTTGGAGATTAAAAGTGGGCTCCTCCGGCCAACCTTAGGCCAAGACTTGTGTTAACTTTTGTAAACTTCAATACACATGTTATATCCTTTGAAATGCTTATTTTGGGACCTTGAGGAGATTAAATACTTAATGATTATTCTATTTTTGGGATTTGATGCTAATTCTGGGCAAATCCCAGTGGTTTATTGAATTGAGTTTCGATTTAAGTCCGGAAACTGATGATAATATTGATAATATGAGCTCTGGTTCAAGTCTGGCATATGATGTTATGATGTTGATACAATTGAGTTCCAATTTGATTCTGGCATTGAGAATTTATTTATGATATGATACAGTATGGATGGATTCATGGTTTTGGCTTGATATTCCGTAAATTTATGGAACTTTGGTTATTTACTTTCATTTGATTACACCCTCCAAGATTATGGGAGCCCGCATTAGGTTATTTACTTTCCGCACTGACTAGATTATGGGGACCAGTCTTATAGTATCAATTATTCCTTCTTACATATTATGTCTATTCCAGTTATTTATTTATAGTGTTGGAGCTTATTTCCAGGTTTCACCTTTTTACCTTGACCTAGATTATTTATCTCGCATCTTTTTTGTATTTGTATCATAATTTAGCTTAGTCGGCTAATGTGCCATGATTTCATGGCACTTTTGATGCTTAAAATAATAAAATTGTGAGCGTACTTAGGTCCTTTTTGTTAGATGTGATGTGTTTTATGTTTGTTTTCCAGGGAAACAGGGTTAGAAGAGAGTAGAATTAAATAAGAAAATAAAGATCCAGAAAGTAAAGTCTTTTCTTGGACAACGAATCATTAGGTGACGCTATGACTCATCGTCCAAGTCGTAGGGTGACCAGTGAAGAAATAAGAAGAAGACTAAAGTTGACACTGGCTACGATTAGTAGGATCTGACTTTGAGTTGTAGAAAAAATTGGTCTGAGAAAAAATGTGGCGAAGTCCTGAAATTATACAAGTCTGAGCCCAGTGGAGACGATGTCGGTGACGAGTCGTAAAATCTGACTATGACTTATAGTGAAGGTTTTCCTGAGCATATGGAGTTAGGTTCTGAAAGCTGAAAAAGTCACTAGAGAGGCAACAAGTCAGGCAATGACTCGTAGGGAGATGTGTAGAGTCATTACCAAAAAGCAAAGAAGTCAGGATACGAAACTGACAACTAGTCATCATCAGTCCAAATGACTTGTTGTCTGAGGCATTACCACTGTCGACCTTATTTTCCGATTTTATTTTGGATAGTATTTTAAGGTTTTACTGTGTAACTATAAATACTCCTTGGATGTTTTTGTATTAGTTTATGCACTCTTTATTCTTATTATTCTTACAACATTATATTAATTCTGTGATTCGACTTTTGATCTTGGAATTCTTGTTCTTAATTTTTACGGTTGGATATTAATTTGAGATTCGGGTTTTCATTCTTAATTTAGTGTAAGATTATTCATATGCTTTCTTTCATGATTTCTGTGGGTGTTTTTGCAAACGTGAGCGGCTAAAAACCTCTTAACTAGGGTTGTGGGAACGCTAAGAGAATAACGAAGTAAAGGAAGTGTGAAGTATTTCTTAATTGATATTCTTGCATGTATTGTGATGTTCTTCAGTTTGACTGCTTTCATAACGACTGCAAAAGTTAAGAACTTGCTTATATTCGATACCATCCCCATAAGAGAGGTTGATATTAGGAAAGAAAGATCACAACAGTAATTTAAAACTATCAACCTTCATCTAATTAACTTGAAACCTAAAAGGAGATAGTTAATCTAGGATCTAGGACAAAGGTTAGTAAGGCGAACTCTGAGACTCAAAAAGTGATAAGTGAAATTCACCAAAGATGTTCAAAAGATGATTGGTGATACATAACCTATTGGTTTCTGTATGTAAGGCATTGAGATAGTATGACGAGCAAGATAAGACTACGGAGTTAGGAAGTCAGGGGGTACAATCCTATTATTCGTCTCATATTGATTTCAACCTAAAGCCATCAAGATTTTTTTACTCCTATTACGTTTCTCATAAAATTCTCCCATTTACTTTCTGCACTTTCCGACTACTTCAATAATTTTGTGATAAAGATCAAACCTATTCCCTGTGGGTTTGATTTCAACCTTTATTAGGTTCTTTATTTTGCACCGACAGTGTTATACTTTTTTAGAGGTATAATATAGGGTGACATCATTGGCCGATATATAATGCCTAGTGAGTACCTATGATTTTGGTACTCATACTACACATTTGTATTATTTTGGTGCAGATCCGAGTACTAGTGGCCACCGCTAATATGACGATTGTGCTGAGTTGATTTTGGTGATAGGGTGAGCTTTCGGAGTCGGAGTTGTCCCTTTTTTCTTCTATTATCTATGTCTAGTCTTTTATTTTTAAGGCAGATTGTAATTGGCGATTTCAGCACTTATGTTCCTTTCATAGAAGCTCTTGTACTGATACTATTAGATCGTGGGATGATTGTTGATCTTTTATCTGTATTTTAGACGATCATTACTATGTTAATATTATTATAAGTCTTTAATTGTTGATTTTTGACTTTTAGATCATTTTCAACCAAATTAGCCCATTGCTTATAGCTTCGGGCTATGATTTTGCTTACCTACTGGCGGAATAAATAAGATGTCATCATGACTCGTAAATCGAATCGTGACACGAATATATAAAAATTATTAAGTGATATACATGTGGGACAAGTGCATAAAATTTTATTATTTTGGACATTGGACTAAGAGTATATGAAAAATACTTATTTTAATTTGTGCCTATTTATAAGTGATACTCTTTAAAATAAGAATTTATGACATGTTAAACGGCGTCATATAAATTGAGATGGAGGAAATAGTTTCCACATTTACCCTTAATAAATATGGAGATAAATTAATATGGTGAAAAGAGAGTAACATAAAATTGAGATAAAAAAATATTTAAAAAAAAAATAATTTGATGTTTTCTTAAGGGATGTATCAAAAAAATAAGACAAGTAAAATTGATTGAAGGAAATTTATCTTAAAACATAAATGAGAGTTAAAAAATGTCAGACTTCCTCTGTCACGATCCAAGTTATGGGATCATATGGGCATCTACTCTATTCTAACTAAATAGAAGAACCCTTACCACTCAATCTGTTATTTAACATAAATTCAGGTAAAAGTTTAATGTAGATAAGCAAGTCAAAATATGTGCATCATCTTAATTACAAAATGAATTTCTTTACAAGCATATACACTTCACAATTTATGACAATACCAAGACCTAATCTACACATGTACAAGAGATGCTACAAGAAATAAGACAATAAAAGATACAACTTCTGCATGACAAAGAAATGCAGCAGTTGATGATGAGTACTCGCCATTCATATAAAAGACTACTAGTCAACTTGCAATACAACTAAAATCCCGAGAAGGTTGTAGTAAGTGTAGTATCAGTGCACCAAATGTACTGGTAAGCATCATTGATCGATCAGGATTAGATCATGTAACAACATATAGAAATCACGGAATAAAACATGAAAACTTACACACCAATTTAACAACCAATATTCAATATCAACCCTACGTTATTAGGCACTCTCGATTAACCGCATTATCCAAATAACCAATCAGTTACCTTAACCCTCCTTATGTCTATTAAGGTGCATCTCACGCGAACCATGTCCTACACACTCGTCCACCAATGCGATTGTAGACCATCTACGCCTACGTCATATAGTATACCCACATAAACTTAAACATACAACACTGCACCCATATGAAAACTATTGTTATCCCTAATCACTTTAGTAGCTCTACTAACCTCACCATCTAATATGTTATTATTAGATTTATACATACACAATCAGTTATAACTAGACTAGTAGTCTGCACATAGCAACTAATTCAATAAATCAACAGAATCCTCAACGATAGCAAACAATGCCCACAGACAAGCCATGTATCAAACATGAGTATCAACCATAATGCGACAACCACAAAATCAGCAATCATAGCATAAGTATGAACGATCCATCTCACTCTCACAATTAAAACACCATTAGTTCATTATCAATTATTAACCATATAACCTCTCTCAATCACATAAATTTATACACACACGTTATGGGACTTGTTTTTGCCCATTAGTCATGACCTGCTGGCGACACCAATATATAGTGCAGGACCATAGCCGCTCGTGGCACCCGATTTATCAAAATCACTAACATCAATATTCATATCCAAACCGACACGACACCTCATCCTCCATAATAATACTATATGCATTTCATTTAATATACAACCTCTCAGGATTTGTTATAGTTCACTATATTTACTAATACCCCTTACAATCATAATTCAGGTTATTCAAGTATCAACAACTCAATTATCACCAAATACAAGCATGTCGGAAGACCAATCGATAAGAATCCAATTTAGGATTAAACATATTTAATCAAATTGCGTCTAAACTCCAATTAAATTGTAACATACCATAGAAATACACACGTATTCATTCACTTAGCCTATCTTTCTTATTAATATAACTCTCGGTGGATTGCATTACTCTCTAAAAATCTGCTTTTCATCCGTACAATACTAGTCGTCTTAGCTTTATTACCTGGCATCGCCTAATCGGGCATTAACCATTCTTTCTTATCCGATGCTACAAGCTTAATCTTAGTTACACACTTCACCCTAAATTCTCTCATACACCCAAACGACGTTCTCTTAGACTTTTCAAGTTATAATACCACCTTCCTGTACCATGACCACACTCTAGCAAGTATTGCAGCGGCAAGAACCACACATCTGAGACATTTATACGTCCACTTCCATCCCTTATTACGATAATTCAGTCATTCTTATAGCTACATGCTTACATCTTTCCCAACTTGCATGATTCACACAATCAATCCATCAAGAACTGTAAACAAATACAACTGGACGTCAAGAAACTCACATATAGTTTACAAAAGAATAGAACCTATCTCTTTCTATGCAAATTTGATATATTTATTCACCCAAACTCCGTGCTCCCAAGCCTACATACGATTTCTCCTGTCAAATTATATTTTGTTGCACGTTAATAACCATACTTTGCTACTCATAAATCATAACCTATCTTGATGTCAAGATGCTGCACGCAGAGAGTATGTGTTAGGGGTTTTGCCCTGATTTTCTTACTATATTTAAGTTTTATTTTTTCTTAGAAGGAAAATAAAAGTTACCATAATTACTTTTACTTTTTCCTGAAAGAAAAAATATAATATTTTTTCATATTTGGCAAAGAAAGGTTTTGGACATCTATAAATAGAAGATCCCCTCTCATACCATAACACAATAGCATCCACAATGTAGTCTTTTAAGATTTTCGTTTAAGGAAAATTTTCTCTCTCATTAGTTTTATGCTTTTTAATATTAGGTTTTATATGTAGGTCAATTGGCCAAATTATATAATAAAATTATGTTTTTAGTATTGTTTTTCGTTGTCATCTTATTTATCGTCTCATAGTTTGCAACTAATAGCTTCCGCATGACGCCCTCTCGATTTCGAACCCAACAAGTGGTATCAGAGCCAATGGTTCAAAGATCAGATGGTTCGATTGAGGATAGTTTAAGATGAAAATTGCAACAAATTTGATGATAATGAAGATATATGTCCAAAAATTACATGTGGAGACGATTGTCAATCATATTTTCAATAATCCTGCTATTACATATTTAAAAAGAAAACTTACTTTTAACTCTATAAAGGGCTCCAATGTTTTTAACCTGAAAGGGCTTACATATTTTTAACCCAAAAAGCTTTAATTTTTAAAGCATATCAAACAGCAGTGATATATGAAGAACGAAGATCATGCACAAGAAGAAGGTGGATAAAGTGAAGAAAATCAAGCCAAAAAGGAGAGATTTGTTAGAGTTTTTGTCCTGATTTTCTTACTATATTTAAGTTTTATTTTTTCTTAGAAGGAAAATAAAAATTACCATAATTACTTTTACTTTTCCTGAAAGAAAAAATATAATTCTTTTTCATATTTGGCTAACCTCTTTCTTGGAAGAAAGGTTTTGGACATCTATAAATAGAAGACACTTCTCATACTATAACACAATAGCATCTACGATGTAGTCTTTTAAGATTTTCGTTTAGGGGGAGATTTTCTCTCATTAGATTTATGCTTTTTAATATTAGGTTTTATATGTAAGCCAATTGGTCAAATCATATAATAAAATTATGTTTTTAATATTGTTTTTCGTTGTCATCTTATTTATCGTTTCATAATTTGCAACTAATAGCTTCCGCATGACACCCTCTTTTAAGATTTTCGTTTAGGGGGAGATTTTCTCTCATTAGTTTTATGCTTTTTAATATTAGGTTTTATATGTAAGCCAATTGGTCAAATCATATAATAAAATTATGTTTTTAATATTGTTTTTCGTTGTCATCTTATTTATCGTTTCATAATTTGCAACTAATAGCTTCCGCATGACACCCTCTCGATTTCGAACCCAACAATATGAATCCATGTTCCTTGAGTCTGGTTAGCGAATTGGTGAAACATCATGCGGAAAGGATGGAATCGCGTCCCTTGAGGGCCTTGCCTTTCGGTTCTAGTAATTTTTAGCTTAGGAATAGCCATAGGACGATTTTGGAAGGAGGCAACTGTATTAGAATAAGACTAGGTGAAAATGGATTTTAGAGCTCGGGTGGACCACTCTCGGGTTTTCCTACAGTGGACCTGGTCGGACAAGGGACTGTTACAGCGGTCCTAAGCAGTCCGTCTGCGCCACTTTTTATTTTACCCCAGAATTCTTTGTTAATCCAAATGATGACTAATCCCTATATTAAACCGTTATTGACAGGTAAATTTTAAACTCGGATATATATCTCGATATTTTTAATAACAACGAAATGGATCGTTACATCCTCTTAACTAATTTATTCTTAATAGACTCACAAAAAAGAAATACAACAAATAATTTAAGACAAAGAAAGAAATTACATAAAACATTACATTTAAATTTTCTTTGAAGGATTAACTAGAATTATATGCTTAATTGTCTGTTTCTTACCTACAATAAACGA
This sequence comes from Capsicum pubescens, assembly GCA_030864215.1. Classification (NCBI taxonomy): domain Eukaryota; kingdom Viridiplantae; phylum Streptophyta; class Magnoliopsida; order Solanales; family Solanaceae; genus Capsicum; species Capsicum pubescens. The sequence continues at coordinate 123,952,080 of CM061542.1, forward strand.
GAAAGTAATTATTAATTTTTAAATTTGACTAAGTTTACCACATTTGGTACATGCAATAATTAAGTTATCATCCTATCATTAATGCAGGTTACATCTTTGAGCTTACATTGAGATACTTCTTCTTTCATCTTTACTTGTTCATGCTTAACTCAGCATACTCTTCAAAAATAATAAATAAAAAAATAATTTTATTCAGGGACAAAGCTACAGTATAATGGGGGGTTCGGATGAACCCAGTATCTTTTGTGTATTCAATATTTTTATTACAAAATATAGTAAATAATAGATATAGAATAATATGTGAACCTTTATACAAACAACAGTTAGTTCAGTGGTGCCGGTTAGGTGTTTTGATTTCCTGATATGTGGATTCAAATCTAGCTAGTGACATTTTTTTTCCATTTTCTGCTATGTACTCCCACTGCTCTCATTTTAAATTTTAAACAAAATACCATAAAAAAAGGATGCATCGTTTTAAAAAGCACCTAACTCTTAAAAAAAAGAAGCTTTTATGGTTAAGATTGCAAATTCTTTTTAAACATTTATTTAAAAAAAAAATAATAATAAGCTAGAAAAGAAAAAGGCAGATTTGTGCTTAATACTCTAGAATAAAAGAAAAAATGGCTACTGATTTTTCCAAATGACGAACCCTCATAAAGTTTTAAGAAGAAAAGTTAGGTATTAATCACCATTGAAGTTGTTTGTCACCCAATGATTTTTGAGCGAGAGTCAATATGATCAAGAATTTTTCAATCCTCAAGCTCCTTCAAATATTGTTCTTAGCTCTCCTTTGCTAAGGTCTCCACTGCCCCTAATATATGAACATCGATACTTGTTTGTTCGTTTGACGGTTATTATATATTGATTTGAGATCATTGATATGTCTTAGTATTTAAAACCCCAAAAATTTCAAACTTTAAATTCTGATTTCGCCTCTGATTAAACTATATCATGCACCCCTATTAATCGTAAGTAACAAAATGTAGGAAAGTGACACTACTAAAAAAAAGGGGGAAAACTGGCCACAAAAATCGACCACAAGTGGTCGATTTTTCCCATTTTTCGATCACAAAACCGACCAAAATTTTTGGTCGAAAAAGTAGCGTTAGCTTTTTAAAAACCGACCACGTGTGGTCGATTTTTAAAAAAATACATATTCATTTTTAAAATTCATTATTATTTTATTTAAATTGAAAAAAAAAAACGACCATTGTGTTGGGTTTTTTATAAAATTAATTTTATTAATTTTAATAAAAACCGACTACCAGTGGTCGATTTTCTTTAAATTAATTAATTAATTTATAAAAAAACCGACCACATGTGGTCGGTTTGTAATTGAATTAATTAATTAATTAATTAATATAAAAAGGGACCACATGTGGTAGGTTTTTCTTAAAAAAAATCAGATAAAAAGGGACCACATGTGGTCGGTTTTTTATAAATTTTGTAAAAATTTTCAAAAAAACGTACCACATGTAGTCGGTTTTCTGATAATTTTGTAAAAAAAATATTGAAAATTTCCAAAATACAAACATTAAAAATCAAATTATTTACAATACAGTCTACCAATCATTTACAAATATTGAAAATCAAATCAAATTATATACAATACAGCACAGCACACCAATCATTTAATATACAATCAACCAACCACCATAAGAATACAAACATTAAAAATCAAATTATTTTCAAAATTTATTAAGGTTACAAATCCAAACTATAAAACATACAAAAGACTAAAAACTACAACTCATCATCCACATCTTCATTCTCAGCCTCACCCATTCTATTATCAATATTTCGTTGATATATCCAGCTATAATCAGGTTCCATCTACACAATCAATCAAATTCAAATAATTAGTTCAAGTCACAAAAGTTCACATTTTAAATACCTACACCTAAATATTTTCAAGTCACTAATTCACTTAACAAGTTACCAAACTAAACTTAATTCAAAATGAAAAGTACACGTTTCAAGTACCTACACTTAAACATTTTGAAGTAACTAATTCACTTGTCAAGTGACCACGGTTTACTAAAATCAAAACGCAAGTTCGCATTTCAAGTACCTAAATTCAAAACAAAAATCACTAATATATAATTCAAGTACCTAAACATTTTCAAGTTACCAACCTAAACTAAATTCAAAATGAAAAGTTCACATTTCAAGTACCTACACCTAAACATTTCAAGTCACTAATTCACTTCACAAGTTACCAAACTAAACTAAATTAAAAATGAAAAGTTCACATTTCAAGTACCTACACCTAAACATTTTCAAGTCACTTCCCAAGTTACCAAACTAAACTAAATTCAAAATGAAAAGTTCAGATTTCAAGTACCTACACCTAAACATTTTCAAGTCACTTCACAAGTTACCAAACTAAACTAAATTCAAAATGAAAAGTTCACATTTCAAGTACCTATACCTAAATATTTCAAGTCACTAATTCACTTCACAATTTACCAAACTAAACTTGATTCAAAATGAAAAGTTCACATTTCAAGTACCTACACCTAAACATTTTCAAGTCACTTTACAAGTTACCAAACTAAACTAAATTTAAAATGAAAAGTTCACATTTCTAAGTCACTAATTCACTTCACAAGTTACCTACACTTAAACATTTTGAAGTCACTAACTCGCTTCTCAAGTGACCACACTTAACTATATTCAAAACACAAGTCTACCTTTCAAGTAACTACACTTAAAACATTTTCGACTCACTAATGCACTTCTCAAGTGACCACACTTAATTAAATTCAAAACACAAGTTCACATTTCAAGTACCTACACTTAAACATTTTCAAGTCACTAACTCATTTCTCAAGTGAACAAACTTAACTATATTCAAAACACAAGTCCAACTTTCAAGTAACTACACTTAAACATTTTCAAGTCACTAACTCACTTCTCAAGTGACCACACTTAACTATATTGAAAACACAAGTCCACATTTCAAGTACCTACACTTAAACATTTTCGACTCGCTAACTCACTTCTCAAGTGACCACACTTAACTATATTCAAAACAAGAGTCCACCTTTCAAGTAACTACACTTAAAACATTTTCGACTCCCTAACTCACTTCACTTTTTCAATTAAACCATAACCTACCTCAATCGAAGAATCCAAGATAACCAAGCTAATTCGCAAAAGCCTTTCATTTCTTATAGGCCAAACCTCATGTATTCTTTTAAATTCCAAGTCTAAGTGTAAGGCTTAATCTTCCTCCAGTTTCTTAAATCTCACAATATCTGTACCATATAATGTATTTAATATTTAAGTTCATATACCATATCGAAACTTGAATCACAACAAAAAGATTATAAGAAAAATACTAAACTAAAGTTGAGTCGTGCAAATCTGCACCAACCCAAGAGAAAAACACCATTAACTAGAGCATATAAGTTTTAATTACTCATACTACCTGAATCTATTAATAATTTCCAATGATTACCACACTTGCCAACTTTTACACCTAATTAACCTAACTCTCCACTCAAATCAATACACCAACACATCCAGAAACATGAGTACTTCTACAACTAGACACATAATTAGCCTAACATTCTGTTAACAAACAGTCCATATCCATATCAAGGAACACCCGCTATCAAAGTAACAGTACAAAGGCACAAAGATGGGCAAATTCGCAGCATATCAACAGGATAAATCTACTAACTCAATCAACTAGATTAAATTTATGGAATCAAAGTTATAAGCTGCATGCCTAAAATTTCATAAAAGATGCATTTTCATAAATGATATTTTAAGCAAAACACAAACTCTAATCACAAGAAATCGCATAAAATCTTAACCGAGTCTTATCAATTTAAGGTCTACGAATCTGTCAAAAGAAAAGAAAAAAGGGAGTAGAAGAAAATTAACATTGTATATTCGAAATCAAACCTGAAATGGATTCTAAAGAATCCATCATTTTTCGACGGGCGAGGCGACTGATACCGTTGTTGTGGTGAAGGGGTTCGCCGACGGCTGCATGGCTGCTTAAGCAGCGACTGGTGGCGCTTAAGGCTGTGTCGGCGGCTGGAATCGCGGTGGTTGGTGGTTGGCTTCGCCGGTGTTGATGGCGATGGCGGCAGGAGATGGTGGTTTTGCAGGCTGGGTTCGCGGCGGTTGATGGCAATGGTATTGTGGCATCTGGTGGCTGTAGAGACGGCGGCTATGGAGAGAGCGAGTGGTGCTGGTGTTGTAGTCGGCGGCGGTTTAGAGGTTGGGTGGAAAAGAGAGAAGAGAGATAAGGAAAGCCTTTGCGGCTGTTTTGGTTAAAGATGAGGGATTAGGGTTTATTTTGTTTAAAAAGGTGATACATGGTGTATTCGATCTCAACCATTGATCGGATGAGATCAATGGCTGTGCTTAAAATTGAGAAGGAGATAAAAATTATTTTAAAATTGAAAATAGACTAGAATTGAAATCAATTGAGTATAAGGATGACTAGAATTTAAATAAATTGGAGGTAATTGAATTGACTTAGACTGCTATTGTAATAATGACGAGAAAAAATAATGAGACATTAATGTAAAATTAATGTTATGTAAAATAATTTGTACATTTTAAATAATGAATGTGACACGTTAAAAATCTGTTTGATGCGAGAAAAAATGTGTAAAAATACTAACATTTAAAAATTAATAACTTTGCTAAAATAGCAGCCTAAATGTAGTATCGGGAGATCAAAATTGGGCGTCAACTGCCGTTAGATCGATTTTTAATCGACGATTGAGATCTAGAGGTTGAGAATTTAATTAGGATTTGACTAAAATTTAAAAATTGAATCACAAATTGACTATGATTGTAATAAATTAGCTACAATTGTAATGAATTAAATAAAACAGGCTAAAATTATAAGAACTTAGATAAAATTGGATTAAAGGATAAATAAATTGAGTCTAATTAGATACAATTTGGCTAGAATTGTAATAAATCGGGTAAAATTAATTTAAAATTGTTATGAATTGGCACAATTGAGTTAGAAAATACTAAAAATTTTAAAATGCCCGTTATTTCACTAATAATAGATAATGTATTTTGTATAATAATTGTGAATGTGCATGTTTACGAAAAATAATAAAATAATAGATAATGTATTTTGTATAAGAATTGTGAATGTGCATGTTTACGAATAATGAGGGAAAATAGAGAAATCATTTGAAATTATATGCTTGCAAACACCCTTATATTCTTTCCATTCTAACTCGCCAAAAAACAGAGAAATTATGGGCTTGCAAATCCCCTTTTTTAATCATCGCCCAATTTCTTGTGCTTGAGGGTAGCCAAGCTGTTGCTCCGTCTCCCAGTTCAACTTCGAAGCAACTCTTTCATGACAAAGAACATATTCCTCGAGTTTCTCGACAAGCTCTGTTGCTGTTGGTGCAGATACGATGATTTGGCGAGCATTGGTACTGATGAAGCCTTCCTCCACAACTTTGTCAATAAATGATATAGCAACGTATCATTCAAAATATTTTGATATATAGATTCAGTTATCTAGCTTTAATTTCGATTACTGTATACATCACTACACGAGATATACATATATATACATATATTCAATTGTCTATCAGTTTTCAAATACGTACTATAAACATCGCATACACAATTTTACTACCCCATAATAATAGACAACGTATATCACAAATACTCAGATGAATTATCGATTAGATTAGATTATGTCATTAAAATATCTCACTATATAATATGTATATACTATATATATACCTATACATACATACACATACACACACTATCGACTATATCAAGTTCTAAATACGTACTATATATATATCACATACGTACACGGGTATATTATCCAATAATATAATGCGACGTGTTTCATATACATACTCTGATGAGTGATCGATTAATTATATTTAATTAGCTTAATTATATTCTACTAGATTTCGACTACATCGTTCATCAATCGATCACTACATGATATATATATATATATATATATATATATAAAGATAAAGATATTTATATATATGAACTCTTGAATACGTACTATATATATCAAATCAACAAGTATATTACCTTATAATAGAAGACGTTCATTATATTCTGATGAATTATCGGTTATATATTACATTATTATGGTTGCAATAGTAATATAATATCATTATCTCAACGAAATGATATATATATATATATATATAGACACATTCATTATACAAATATTATGCATGTTTAACGTCATTTAATGTATATACAAAGGAAAATATTAATTTTATATATTGAAATATAAGTAAAAGATAAAAATTATGTTTAACGTAGTTTGTTTATTTTATTTGATATATTTTTTAGTGCAATTTTTTCACAAAATTTAAGATTGATTGATTTTTATTATTATTATATTGGTTATCGACTACGTGTGATCAGTGTAATTTCAAAAAATTATATATATATATATATTAGATTATATATATCATTATTTTTTAATGAAAATAATATATATATTTGATTACATATATATAATTATTTTTTTCTAAAAATTATTTACTTTTTTATTTTTTTTAGTTCAAAAACCTACCACAAGTGGTCGATTTTTTTAAAATTATTTTTTTATTTTAATTAAAGAACCGACCACTTAAAAATTATTTATTTTAATAAAAAACCGACCACAAGTGGTCGTTTTTTTTTAAATATATATATATATTTTTTTAAAAAATAAATTAAAAAATACTTTTTAAAAACCGACCACAAGTGGTCGGGCTTTTTAAAAAATAAATTAAAAATACTTTTTAAAAACCGACCACAAGTAGTCGGTTTTTAAAAATATTTTTCAATTATATTTTTAGAGAAATCCGACCACAAGTGGTCGGTTTTGTCAATTTTTTTTAATTTTTATTTGTAAAATAAATAATAATTAATATAAAATTTATTAAAATAATTATTTTGATTTTTTTATATATAAAAGCAACCACATGTGGTTGCTTTTAAAAGAAAAAAAAAATTAAAATCGACCACTAGTGGTCGGTTTTTTCCGACCACAATGTATGGTCGGTTTTTCAGATTTTTTTAGTAGTGTGAATAGGATATTTGTAACAGGGATAAAATAGACATAAAATGATAGATTACTTCTTCATTTTCCAAACTGGCCAAGAAAAGTTCAACAATTATTCTTAATATGCTGGTCAAGTAAAAATGAAGAAAAGAATGTTATCATAACTTTAGACCCCGAACGACATCTTACAGAATGAGACTAGAATTTTTTTAAAGAAAATTATTTCGCGATTGTACTTTTTAAAACCACATAAAAAGAAACTGTTACTTTTCTCTTATAAAACATTGAGATATATTTTATTTAAATCCATAGTAAAAGAGCAGACGACAATTTCAAATGCCGTAATTATATTTTTACTTGTTGATTTGCACTTCTTAATTAATTGTCACTTTAAAGTTAATATTGCTATTTATTTAGAATATTAGAATATATATTCAGGTGACAATCTTATATAACGTATATATAACTGAAAGTCTATTATCTAAAAAGAAATTTTTTTTTATGATAATTGATACAAGCGATACACGTGCATAACACGTGAATGTACATGTTACTTTAACATAAGAAGCATGTGTATTTTGCAATAGGAAAGACATCATCAAATAACATATTTAAAGCTAATTAAAACAAAAATTAGTTGTACACAATATACAAAAATTATTAAGTGATACACGTGCCTAGATTTGTTATTTTGGACATAGGACTAAGAGTATATGAAAAATACTTATTGTAGTTTGTGCCTAGTCATAAGTGATATTCATTAAAGTTAAACTTTTTGACATGTTAAATGGTGTCATGTAAATTGAGAAAGAGAGGATAGTTTTCACCTTTATCCTTACTCAGTAAATGTTGAGAAAGATTAACATAGTGAAAAAATAAATAACATTAAATTGAGATTTATCACGACCCAGAAATTAAGGTCATGATGACACTTATCTCGGATGAACCTTGATAAGTAAGTCAAATTTTAAAAATAAAGAAGAATAAGAAAAATAATAAAATGAAACAAGATGAGACTTTTTGAACGAAGTCAGGCCAGAATATAGATAAATAAGAAAGTATGAACAAAATACATAAACATCCCATAATATGGTATCATAAGTATAAGAGTATCTAAAAATCATATCTGAATCTGAATTACTACATAAGTATGTCTTCGAAATAAATAATACAACAGATAGATAAGATGAGGCATGGAACCAACTCGGAAAGCTTAGAGCATGCCAACAACTTGAAATCTCCAAGAATCAGGCACGAACTTAGCCACCATCTGTCGCACTCATACTAGGATCTGCACCGAAAGGGCATAGTAGGAGCGAATATAGTCCATTTGTACTCAGTAGGTATAATAGGTCAACTGAACAAAATAGAAAATAATACAGGTAAAGAAAATACCGTGAGCATGCAACCTGTGAAATGTGATTTATGATGAAGTGAAATGGTTGAAAGTCATCCCATGACTTTCTTTATACACATATCACGCCTCAATGCTCCAAAAATCGGATACGTGGGGATTCGTAACCCATACGCTATCTCAATTTTCATTAATCTCATGTCTCAATCAACCCAATCGGAACATTCCTCGGTCTAGGCATTTTCAATAGTGTCTCATTTTCTTCAAAAATCAGTGATACTGATATCTCATGAATGTGTATGTATGTACTGAAGATATAATACTTAAAATTAAATTAGTATAAAGATATTAAATCCATTCAATATGTACATAAGTGAACTCAGAAATCAACTCAATATGCCACTAATTCATGATATCAGCTCTAGTTGGGCACCACAGGAATAAATATGCATGTAAGATATCATTAATATCATATCAACTCCCAAACACAGGTAATTTATTATGATAAAGGCAAACGACACTCAATAAGGCCTGTAATATATGTTCAAGCCCTCACTCAGGCATCACATTAAGAAATGAGGCATTCAAATCTAATAATGTCAAATAAAATCCCCACGCGAATAACACATAGGAGAATGTAGACCCAGGGTCAAATAACACCGAAGAAGATCTGTAGCAAAGTGGGGCTATATTTGTAATAACTAAATCAAAAGCCTCTATCTTGGGTTTCTCAAGTATATCATAACACTGACCAAGTCCTCTCCTAGACTGAGTAACTTCGAGACCACCACCACGAGTTCCCCTACATTACCTCTATCATCTCTAGCACCACTCCTATCACTCTGTGAACTACCTCTTCCTACAGATATTGGAGTAGGTCAAAGTTGAAGCTAAGAACCCTGTTGAATGGGTCTACTTATATGTCAGGGATAATACTTGGCCAAATGGCATTTCTCATCATATATAAAACACCCTCTATGTCCTAACTCAATTTGGGGGCATAAACAAACTAGGGCGACCGCACTAGCATGACCTCACACTTAACTACCTGAAGTTGTAAAACCCGATGGCATACTACATGATCCCTACAAAATAGCCTAAATTTACCCACCAAGATAATCATGAGAATCTCCACTCGAGAAATCTCTCCTATAGGAGGCACAACCACTAAACTTGCCTTGACGGCACACCTTCTTGGTGCCTCCCTAAGTAGCTTGAGTGATAGACTCAGTCATCTTGGAATACGTAATAATACTCTAAAAAGAAGACCCTAAAATAATTATCTGGGAAATAGCCAAGATAAAGACCCTCTAATCCTTCATAACATTTTAAATCCTCTCGAACTTGATAAAGATAGTGGCGGGTAAATACCATGATAGAGCATGGAAATGTGCTTCATACTCAGTAATAAACTTGGAGCTTAGTTCCAAATGATCAAACTCATTATACATCTAATCTCTCAAGATTTATGTCACAAGCCTCTCCCAGAAGGCTTCAGAAAACTAGACTCAATTCATAGTAGGTGAACCCTAATATCGCCCAAAGTACACCATCAATTAAAGTATGCCGTGGTTGATGCCAAATGTAGTAACCCAACTCACGTTGGGGTCGAACCCACAGGGAAAATGCTAAATAGTATCTCAAATTTTATGAAATCCACGAACAGTGCAAAAGAATAAATGAGGGCAATTTGAAGTCAACAATAAGTAACTAAAGTTGAATGCTTGAGTTTGTAAACAATAGAAGATGAACACTAGGATTATGTTTCCCCTGGTTTCACAACTTTGTAAGATTCTCGTGTTCAATCCACCTAACCTCCTGCTCTGTATGCAAAGTTGGCAAAATACGTACTATCAACCATCTTGTGAACGCGTTGATATATTTCACCATTTACCTTATGAGTGTCAAGGTGTTGCCTTGTTTTCCCTTGTCTATAACCTCAGTACAACTCTTACCTTTTGAGTCTAGAGTTGATTAGGCGAGGGTTGATAGCCTCGAATCACTATTGCAACCTCCTTTTTCTAATCTCAAACTCCCTTGTGAGGACGTTCTCAAATACAGGCGATTCCCAAGCTTCTATAGTTGTTTGTGGTCAATAAATATGATGAAGGTTGCTATACACACAACTACAACAGATTAGATAAATCTCTCACTTCCCTTAGGTAGCTAATCCGCTAGGGTTCCCACAACCCTAGTCAAGGAAATTATTTGCTCATGTTCATGCAAAAATCCATGATAATCAATAAGAACACATGTAATTAATTTCACAATGATGACAGAGTAAAATCCAAGATCTCTAATTGAATATAAAACCAAAAATCCAAGACAATTGTATCAATTCTCAAAGTATGTAAAAGTATCTCCAAAAAATAGTAAAAGTATGTAAACTAATAAAGGAATAACCCTAAGGTATTTATAGTATATCAAAATAATAAAGAAATCCTAATAAAAATGGAATAGGAAAAGTAAGTTGGCAATCATTATGACTTGTAAGGTCTCCTTACGAGTCGTGAGCTGTTAGTCATACGCATTTCAGTAAATTCTCATCTTCTAGGCTCCAAGCTTTTGTTGTCATTGCGATTTATCACCAGGAGTCGTAGTGAGTCCTTATGACTCGTGTATTCCACTCGTTATTACTTATGCCTTAAACTTTAAGGTTTTGAACATTTGTTTCTTTACGATTGCCTACTACGAGTCGTTGTCAGACCTTATGACTCGTAGTCTTCTATGACTTCATCTATGGAATTTGGCTTTTATTCTTCTCACTTTACGATTATTTGCAACAACTAATAGCTACTTTTTACGAGTTGTAGTCACTAGTCATGGTCACTCTTTACTTGGTTTCTCAGCTTCACTCTTGATTTTGGTATCTTGACGAGTCATATAGTGTCTTAAGGACTCGTAGCCTGACCTATTCATCAGCTTTTTTAGACTTTTCTTCCATATCTTTAGTCAAACACCAATGTTAACCTATTTTACCTACAACAACACACAAAACCACATCATATCCAACAATATAACCTAAGTCCAAGCCTAAATTCCTTGTTTAAGCATCAAATGTGCCATGTTTCCATGGTACATCAACTCCCTCAACTTAGAATTTTTTTATGTCCTCAGATAAAATAGAGATCAAACCCACAAAAACATGATGTTTAACTTCGAAGTATATGACACATTTGGCAGTCGATTTATCAGTCAGTTCAAGAACACTTTTTACCCCGCTCCTATTTTATTATTTCAAATGCTATTGTGTATAATTATCCAGTATTACAGTGTAACCAAGAGAAATCTAATAATGGTATTACATTAGAAACGAACAACTAGTCCTAAGCAACATACACTACTCGGACAGATATGTAACCTGACATTGCAACCCTCACACCCTCGCACCCTCGCAGTCAAAGAAGTCCCTATCACTCATTTTAATTTAGACTATTATTTTAGGGATAGTCTAGGGACGCTCATACTCACAAAGAAATTTCAATCAGTGCACACACAATGCCATAGGCTTGCCTTTCTGCTTTTTACCTAAATTTTCAAACGGTCAAGCTAAGATCACTATAGGACTTTATTTTGCTTATAACGTAGGCTTAGGGTTGGTTATGGTATATTTGGGGACTTTTAAGTGACTCAACCTCCTTGGCACTACGCTTTCTTAGGGATCCATATTTTCTACCATTTTTTATTTAATCTGCCATTATCTCTCACTTTTATTCTTTTCATGCCTATTTTTTAGCCAGGTACAGTTCTCTTTCTTTTTCATGTATTTTTTTTCTTTTTTCTTTTTTTCTTGTATATCTACTGCACCTGCCTTTAATCATTTTTCTGTCTACACCTCTTCTTTCGTACTCACTTTTCACTACGTGCCCCTATGATAGTCACCCTCAACTTACGCAATTCGCCTGAGTTGAGGTGCACAGTATCCAACGAGGACCAGGACCAAAACAGGTTCATTGTAGTCAAGTGGGAAGGTGAAATCGGTGTAAACAATAAAAGTTGGTCAGTTAGGCTTAAAATTGGGATCAAGGGATTCCTATCTCATTTAGTTTGGCCTTTTAGGCTTGAGTGGACTAATAAAAAGATGGTCTATGATTAGGGCTGACAATTTCAGCCCATATTTGTGAAAAAAGTCCATTTAATCCATATTTATTGAATTGGATCACTCATATTTCAAATGGGTAAATATGGACTTCAACTCATTTTAAAAGCTCGTACAAATATGGACAAAATGGGTAAAATATGGGTACCTATTTAAACACAGAGATCATCCACACATGCTTAAAATTTCAGTTTTTTTTCTTTTCTAATTTTTTTTTCTTTCTTTTTTCCTTTAATTTACTTTTTTGTTTTTTCATTTTTTACTCGTTTCTCATAATTTCTTTTTTTTTCCTCATTTTTTCATCTATTTTTTTATTTTTTCTTTGTATTTTTTTTTCGTTTTCCCCTTTCTCATTCTTAATTGATCATTCATATTCTCTTGAGACCTACATGAATTAATTAATTTAAGCTTCTAATCATTTCATTTATCCTATACAATTTATAGCATCTCTTATCAATTAAATATAATCAATAGTCTCACTCCTTTATTATTATTTTTTTCTATCTCTTATTTCTCTTTTTTTTTCTTTACCAATTTATTTTTTTGTTTTATTCTTTCTTTTTCCTTTAATTTACTATATTTTCTTTCTTTTTCCTTTCCTTTACTTTTTTTTCTTTTTCATTTTTTTATTTTTTTCACTTATTTTTTACTCGTTTCTGACACTTTTTCTTTCTTCTATTTCATCAATTAGGTGGAGTACACTTGAGTGTACTTACACAAATTATAAATGTTGGGTGAATATAAATCAATATGCGCTTAGGGTAATTTCGTTATCATAAAAAAAAAACCAAAAAAGAAAAAAAATAGAAAGGGAGGTAGAAGTTAGTGATAGAAGAGAGAAAAAAAGCGTAAAGAAAGAATTGAAGAAAAAAACAAAAAAATCAAAAAGAAAAAAATAATGAAAAGGGAGAAAAGAAAAAAGAAACAAATGATGGTAAATACAAATATACTGAGTGGTTATGATATTTCAGTCATCATCCATAATTTGAACTCAACTTAATCTTGTTCTTTGAAAATAAATAAAATATAAAATATAAAATACAATCAAAAAAGAAAAAAAAGAGAAAGAAGTAAAAATAAAACAAAATAGAAAAAAAGGAGACTAAAAAGGAAAAGTAAAAAAAAAGTAAAAATAAAGAGAAGCAAAGGGTAGAGATAGAAGAGAGAAAAAAAAGAAACGAAAAAAAAACACTAGAGGCTACATATATAAGAGAGAAAGAAAAAAACTAAAAAGCAAAAAACTAAAAAAAAATGAAAAAAAAAATCAAGTTGATATGATATAGAAGTTTTAAGTTTTTGACTTTAGGAGTTAAAGTGGGTTGGAACTATTTTTACCCAATCCATATTTGACCAAATCAATATTTATCCATATTTATATGGGCGGATTGCAATCCAAACCATTTTTGTTTGATCCATATTTAACCCGTCCAAATCCAATCCAATCCGCCACCCCCCTACCTATGATCATCTCCTACCCTAACCATACTATGTTCTAGGCAAAAGCGACCGAAAAAGTTCTGGACTCCATACACATTGGGAACTAAGTAGCCCTCACACTCACTTTGTACAGGGTCACATTGTCAGTCACTACCTAACTGGTTTACGCACCTACATGTCATGGTTATTTCATTCCTAATTCTAATTTCATTAAGGGATTCTCAGCAGTTGCATATGTATACAGACACAATTTGTCAAAATAAATATTTTTAGGAGGGTTATAACTTTTTCAAAAAAAAAATCAACCAGAATCATTTAGCACAAAACTATAGACTGCATATGCCTCTCAATATGCTCACTTAAGCATCACACGACAAAACACACATACACATGTAGATTCATTATTCATACTATGTCTTACGGATTTTGAAACACGACAATTATAAATCGTGGTGATTGTGGTACACCCTTCACCCCCAACTAAAACCTATGCATTATCCCCAGTGCATCTAGCGATCGAGGACATACCTGGTCGCCCTAGGCGCCTGCTAAGACTGGATCATCAGGAGGACCCTCAGATCGAGCCTTACCCTCCTTACAATAGTACTATCAGTTATCGAGATTGTCTTCGCAGTAGTGGAACAGATTGTGGCCGATGCGCTCAATGGTATATCATATATCGGGGCTGCCTCACTACCCCTCTCAACATTTGTAGCCAGTTTCAAACTACTAGCACCAGTAGCCATCTCTTGGACCCTTATTTATCGGTCCTTCTCACTCTGCACACTTGCTCTTTTTGCTGCTACAACATTTTCTTCTTTAGTGCTTCATCTTTTTCTTATCTTTCTTTCTCTTTCTGCCTTCTTCAATTTTGATACCCCAAATATTTTTGACCTCTTCTTCTGACTAGATATCCATCATAACAACAACAAAAACAACAATAAACCCAGTTTATTCCCATAAAGTGGGGTCTGGGGAGGGTAAAGTATACGCAGTCCATACCGCTACCTCTAAAGAAGTAAAGAGGTTTTTTCCGATAAACCCCCGACTCAAGATAAACAATAATAAACAAAAACGTAATGAAACATGAAGCAAGATGGATGACATCACTTAAAAGGGATTAAGACATAAATATAAATCAAAACAGTATGAGATAAGATAACCAAGTACAATGTGCAATAAGAGATAAGAAATAGGGCATCCAAAAAATGACACCCACCTAGTAGTAACAGACACTCACAGGCCAGAGACACCCTTCACACCTAAACCCTCCTGACTAGGAGCTCTTACATATGGACACAGTCCTAGGATTAGTAACCTGTCTATACTAGGGCTCTTCTAACTACTAGCTACAACCCCCACACACAACCTATTTTTCTACCCTTATCCGCGACCTCCACATCTTCCCATCTAGGGTCATGTCCTCAGTAAGTTGAAGCTGCTCCATATCATGTCTAATCACTTCTCTCCAATACTTCTTTGGCCTATCTCTCCTCCTCTTGAAGCCATCCAACACTAGACTCTCACACCTCCGAACTGAGGCATCCGTGCCCCTCTTCATCACATGCCCAAACCATCTCAGTCTTCCTTCCCGCATCTTGTCCTCCACCGAAGCCACTCTCACCTTCTCTCGGACTGTCTCATTCCTAACTCTATCCCCTCTAGTAAGTCCACACATCCAATGCAACATTCTTATTTCCGTCACCTTCATTCTTTAAATGTGGGAGTTCTTAACTAGACAACACTCTGCTCCATAGAGCATAGCTGGTCGGACTGCCACTCTGTAGAATTTGCCTTTAAGCTTAATTGGGACCTTCTTATCACATAACACTCCCAAGGTGAGCCTCCACTTCATCCAACCTGCTCCAATATGGTTAGAGACATCCTCATCTATCTTACTATTCCCCTGAATCAAAGACCCAAGATACTTAAAACTATCCCTCTTACAAACATCCTGGGAATCCAACCTCACCACCACATCTTCCTCCTGCCTCAAGTCACTAAACTTGCATTCCATATATTCTGTCTTAGACCTACTCAACCTGAACCCTTTAGATTCAAGGGTTTGCCTCCAAATCTCTAATTTTTCATTCACCCCCCTCGTGTCTCATCAATCAACACTACATCGTCCTTAAAAAAAATACACCAAGGTACCTCCCATTTAATACCTTATGTAAACATGTCCAACACCAACGCAAATAGAAAAAGACTAAGAGTCAAACCCTGGTGCAATCCTGTCTCGACTGAAAAATGCTCTGAGATTCCCCCCCCCCCCCCCCCCCCGCTCGCCTGCCGTTCGCACCCGAGTCTTCCCTCCATCATACATGTCCTTATAGCTCTAATGTACACCACCGGGAACCCTCTTGCCTCTAAGCATCTCCAAAGAACCTCCCTATAGACTTTGTCATACGCCTTCTCTAAGTCAATAAACACCATGTGCAAATCCCTCTTTCTTTTCCTATACTGCTCTACCGATCTCCTTACCAGGTGGATTGCCTCCGTCGTCGAACGACCAGGCATAAAACCAAATTGATTCTCCAAAATATACATGAGCTTTCTCAATCTTCGCTCAACCACCCTCTCTCAAATCTTCATAGTATAGCTCAATAGCTTGATACCCCTATAGTTGGTGCAACTCTGAATGTCGCCCTTGTTTTTACACAACGAAATCATCATACTCCACCTCCAAGCCTCAGGAATTCTTGCCATCTTGAAAATGTTGTTAAATAAATTAGTCAACCACCTTAAACCTGCCCTACCTATAAGCTTCCAAAAATCCACCGAAATCTCATCAGGCCCCGTCGCCCTTCCCCTCCGCATTCTGCGAATAACTTCTCTGACCACCTCAATCATAAAACATCTACAATAACCAAAATCATATCTATCCTCCGAGATCTCCAGCTCTCCTAACTCAATGTCTTGGTCCCCCTCCTCGTTTAAAAGGCTCTAAAAATACTCCTGCCATTGCTTCTTAATTTGGACATCCTCCACCAAAACTCTACCATCCTCCCCCTTAATACACTTAACTTGGTCGAGGTCCTGACCCATCCGCTCCCTAGCCTTAGCAAGCCTAAACAACCTCTTTTCCCCACATTTCTCCTCTAAACCCGCATATAAGCTCTCAAACACTGCTGTCTTAACAGAAGTAACTGCTAGATTAGCCTCTTTTCTTGCTACTTTGTAGGCCTCCCTATTCACCCGCTTCTCCTCTGCATCTTTACTTTCCACTAACTTAATATACACCCCTTTCTTACACTCCACTCTCTTCTTAACTTTTTTATTCCATCACCAGTCCCCCTTATGATGACCTGACCGACCCCTCGAAATACCCAATACTTCTCTAGCAGTCTCCGTGATGCAACTGACAACCTTATCCCACATAGCATCCACGTTCCCCTACAATCCCACGCACCCAATCCTGCCACTTTCTCCTCTAACTCCCGCCCACTAATAGACGTCAAGCTACCCCACCTAATTCTAGGCTGACCCTCTCCATCCCTTCTCTTTTTGCTCTTCGTAATAATCAAGTCCATCACTAGAAGCCTGTGCTGAGTTGAAAGATGCTCACTCGGGATGACTTTACAGTCCTTACATAAAACCCTATCCCCCTTTCTAAGTAGCAAAAAGTCAATCTGAGTCTTGGCTATCGTGCTTTGGAAGGTAATCAGGTGATCCTCCTTCTTCAGAATGGTCAAATTCACTACCACTAGACCAAAAGCCCTCGCAAAGTCCAACAGAGCCGCTCCTTCATCATTTATATCACCGAAAGCAAAACCTCCATGCACATCGTCATACCCTCTCGGCAAACCCTCAATATGCCCATTGAAATCCCTCGCTATAATAATCTTCTCCGAACTAGGAACCTTCTCATCACCTTATCCAAAGCTTCCCAAAACCTCGATTTCACCTCCTCTTCCAATCTCGCCTGCGGAGCATAAACACTACACACATGCAATGTAAACCCCCCAAAGACCAACTTAATCATTATCTGCCTATCACTAACCCTCTTAACCTCCACCACCTGCTCTCTAAGCTCCTCATCCACTAAGATGCCCACTCCATTCTGACGCCTGTCGCTCCCTGAGTACCATAACTTATACCCATCCACATCCCTAGCCTTAGACCCTACCCACTTAGTCTCCTGAACACACCCAATATTAATCTTCATCCTCTTAAGAATTTTTACCAGCTCTATGGACTTACCCTGAAGGGTCCCTATATTACAAGACCCAACCCTCAACCTATCTTCTCTCACTTCGTGCCTACCTCTACCACTCCTCACCGTACCAGCCCTGATACCTGACCTAGCACCTATAACCACCCCTGCCCTCCCCTCTTCACCCCCACCTAAAACCACCCCCAACCCCCTCTCCAACCCCCTCGAACATGACCTTATTCCACCATCAATCACTACAGCCACCACTTAAGAACCAAACTAAATCCCAAATAAAGCCCCCCAACCAATAGAAAACCCAAAAAATAATAATAGGAAAGCAGGAAAACAAGAGAGTATTAGGGAAACAAAAGGCACACACAAAATACCCTATCCAGATTAGCATCTAGAACCACACAACAAATATCCACCAATAATCGAAAGCAGACAGTTACACTATACTCACAAGAGACAACACAAAACAAATGAAACGGTAGAGATAATAACTAGTAAAGTATAAATATATGTAACGGTATTTAAATATCAAAGTTTAGGTATCACCGGGGTACTCCTGTGTGCTGATGGTATCGTCAATTATGCTTGGTTGCTAAAAATAGCTTCACCAAAAAATGACGACCGAAGCGTCGCCGGTTGTCACTGTACCTGTCGCTGGATCTTCTGGATCTTCTACTATACATTACTAGATCTACGCTCTGGTGGCCGTCGCCAGAGTCAAGCCAATGTAAACCCCTATCCCGCTGATGATTACAGTGTCTAGATGGCACAGAAAAAGAGGGAAGGGGGAAGAGAGAAGAGAGAGAGAAGTAGCTCAGAAGAGCTGGGGAGAGAGAGAGGGCTTGAGGGAGAGGCAAAAAAAGGGTACTCTTACCTGTTGCCAGTGTCGGTGCCGATTAACTAGTCGGAGAAGAGAAGCGTCACTGGAGCATTAGTAGAAGAGAGAGAGATGTTAGTGGAAAAGAGAGAGAGAGATGTTATAACTCTCTACTTCATTCTCCTGTTCCAATGTAAGAATGATATAAAAGTCATATCCATCATAACTGGCATGGGGAAAATAGGCTTTTCGTGCAACTCATTCACCAACTTTTATAATTCAGCTATTTCAGTCCTAACTCCTGCTAAATCAGGAGCTTGAACGCCTCCAAGTTGGCGAGTGAGCCTCAGCTCGAAAGCATCCAAATTCTTTTGTACCCATGTGTTTTATTTCTCAAGTCTGTTATCAACCCAGGGTTCTACTCTCATTTCCATCAATCACACCTTTTTCTCCAGGGTGCTTCATCTTATCATAACCTCGTTCCACATAATCTGTGTAATGACCACATCTCCTGTCAGAACTGATCTGGACGTGGAAAGACATGGTGTCACAGTCTGTGGAGGGGTCAACATACTGGATCTACTCGCTACATCAGAATGTTGGGTCTCAGATAATCCATCCTCAGCTCGAGTGTCATCTACCTTAATAAATCCGGAAGTAGTAGTACCTTGGATATCTCTATTCTGTAGTATCTCAGCTAGCATCGTTGCTTCTTGTTTTGCCTGCCTAGTCATGGGATTTGCAGCGTCCCAAATTAGCCCCAAGTTCATGGTGTTATTTGGTTTAATAAATTAATCTATGTCTGGAAGTACCTGCACCCCTGTTTCCAAGAATATCTGAGTCAACAAGCGTGGGAATGCCGAAATCACATCATTACCTATAGCTTGATTTGATATCTCTCTAGCGATCAATTATACAATGTCGAACTTCTACCCCCTCCAATGAATTCAGCTATCAATGTTGTGCAGATTGGACTGAGAATATTTTCCCCAGACGTGGGACATAATCTAAGTTGGGACAGAGTCCACCATACCTTTTCCTCAAAGTTCAGCGTGTTTTTGGCAATCTGTTGAGAGTTCACTCCCGGAACACCAACCACCCAACTCATTTTATCTCAATTTATAGCAATCATACATGCTATCCACCGAAAATGCATTATATTATCTACCATACCCAGTTGTTTATTTGTTATTTTACACATTTTCTCTATGTGGTATTTAATTTTAGTCGTATTCACTGGTGGTTGGAAATTAGGTTTGTGCCAGAATAGTTAAATAGTTTGCGGGGAGATGTTCACCCGAGCTCCGCGAATAGTCAAGGAGGTAATTATATCACCACCTTTCTATAAGTTTCCCTTTGGGTATTGTCTCTCCAGCTCTCCCTTGTAGGCTGTATAGAACCCCGCACTAGTCCGGGACTAAATTTCCCTGGAGTTGTGGTCATCCACTATAATCGATATTATTGGAATACAATCTTGAACCCAGTCATTGCTTTCAGACATGCCTGTAGTAGATTATCTTCTCTCCAGATATTTCCCTCTTCTCATTTTTCCCATGGTTGAATTCTCTTCTATCCCCTCATTATAGGCTTCCTGCATTCTGAGGTACCCCTACCATTCAACGATGGGCACTGGAGCAGGTTCAATGGATAATTGAACTTGGGGTGATGGTGGTGGTTGAACATCAATAGGGGTAACATGCTCTTCCCCCTCACTCTCAGTCTCTCCCTCATAAGAGC
Source organism: Capsicum pubescens (assembly GCA_030864215.1). NCBI lineage: Eukaryota > Viridiplantae > Streptophyta > Magnoliopsida > Solanales > Solanaceae > Capsicum > Capsicum pubescens. Next base: position 123,972,722 of record CM061542.1, read on the forward strand.
TCAATTCTTTCTCACTAGCTTCATCATCATTTTTTTCTTCATCATCATCATCATCATTGTCATCATCAAAAGATGATGGTGAGTGTGGTGGGAAAGTGTTGGGATTTTTCATTCTTTGTGCTTTCTTTGGAGCTGAGGCCTCTTCTATAGTTGTTTTCTTTCCCCGGGTTAGATACTCTCTAGTCTTAACCTTCTTCTTTACTGGGTATCTTCAAGATCACCGCTTGACTCATCAGTTTCCTCGTTCCTTAATTGATAATTAGACTTAGGAGCAGTTTTTTTCTTGGTATTTTTATTTGGGGTTTTCGTTGATGAGGAATCATCTTTGGAGCCATTTAAACCTACCTATTTACATAAGACCAATTAGTAAATTCTATGAATAGAAAAGAACTACAAGAAAATTTAGTATTAGTGTACATATTCTGGACTTATTACAACTAGAGGGTATGAGTCATAACCACTAGGTACGACTCATATGAATGAGTCGTAAGGTAGACAGAAGATAAGTCGGTGTTTACTGTTCATGTTATGAGTCCTCCTAATGAGTCATAAGGTCAGTTTATGACTCTTTACCAACACTCATACGCTGACTAGAAATATATTTTACTATGCATAAGTACCCCCAGTCATTACGACTTCAGAATATGAGTCATAGGGATTGATTACGACTTGCATAGTTGAGTTGTAATGATACCAGAACCCACACTCTTCTAATCCCCCATGATATCAGTGGTTACGAGCCTTGTAACAACTCATTAAGTGTCATTACAAGTCGTTAGAATTCCTGAATCTAGTGTAACATGGGGGTTTAGCTTGAGTTGGTTCCGATATTCACTCCCATCACATAATTTTCATTTAATCTCATTCCAACATTTCATACATTCATCCCCAAGCATTTCCCAAACATAATGTTTATTTTCTTTTTTTCCCATTTAACAAAAATTTTGATGATTAGGGCTCACATTAAAGATTCATCAAGAAATCTAAAAATTCTCACATAATTGAGGAATAATCTTTCTAAATATAACATCAAAACACAAAACTCAAGTTACCTACTTATTTTTCTTAAGACTTGGACTTCTTCACTTTAAATAGGTTTATGCCCTAAATTTTCAAAATTTCATACATTGGGAGGAATGAACTTAGTTGATATTTCATTGTGAGATGAATATGGATTATTTATAAGTGTGTTGGTATTTACAAAATGGAGGGAGTTCATGATTTTGAGTGATTTGGGTGACCCTTTTGATTGCCCTTTTATTTTAAAACATGATATGGGGCCGATTTTACCCGCGACCTCTAATCTGTCAAGCTTGGTTACGAGTCATGATTATGCATGACTCGTAACCATTGATTACGGATCACATACTCCTTCCATAAATACTTGGAACCTTACCTTGTATAGAGTCGTTATGACTCAAGGTGATGAGTCGTAGCCAAACATTATGACTCATTTTGAGAGTCATAATGACTCCCGAAACCAATTCCCTGGAAGTGATTTGGGTTCTAGGTCCTTACGAATCCTTCTCACGAGTCGTAATATTTGGTTACGACCCATAAAGAGACTGTATGATCTGATTCCTACAAATTTTTGGCTAACTCAAGAAATCTTCAGTCCTGCACACTAAACACACATTTTACCCTATAATTTATTATGTACAAAATATGGGATGCCTCTCACGCAACACTTAATTTAACATCGTGGAACGATGTGGCTAAGTGGATACTCAGACTTCACCAACCATACCCATGGGTTGCCTTCCATGTAGCGCTTGATTTAATGTTGTGGTATGACATAATTGCCTTGGTTACTCAGACTTCAGCAAGGTCCATTTCAAGAACCACTTTAACATCCTCAATGTTACCCATTTAGTTATTTACCCTTTGCCCATTCACTTTGAATGTGTCTTTACCATCACTCTTCAATTCTAAAGCACCATATGGAAACACTCTCACCACAGTAAATAGCCTATATCACCTATACTTCAACTTACCTAGAAACAATCAAAGTCTTGACATAGATAGCAATCCCTGGTCACGTTGCTCAAATATTCTTTTATCGATATTTTGATCATGATGCAGCTTCAACTTCTCTTTGTAAATTACAGAACTTTCATAAGCTCAGAGTCGGAACTCATCCAACTTATTCACTGTGCTTAGTCTCGCCTTTGCTGCATTATTCCACTCAATCCAACTTCTTCAACACCCATGGTGCTTTGTAGTCAAGTTCAACAGGCAAGTGACATGCCTTTCCATACACTAACTGATATAGAGATGCACCTATGGGAATATTGAAAGCTGTTCGTTAGGCCCATAATGCATCATCTAGATTTCTCGACCAATTAGTCCTATTAGCATTTACAGTCCTCACCAAAATGGGTTTGTCTCTCTGTTAGATACCTCAACCTGTCCAATAGTCTGCAGATGGTAAGACATTTCCACCTTATGCTTTACATCGTACTTCTCAAGCAGACTCTTGAACATGCAATTACAGTAATGCGACCCACCATCACAAATGATTGTTCGTGGTATGCCAAATCAAGAAAAGATATACTTCTTCAAGAAGGTCGTAATACTTTTTCCATCATTATTAGGGAGCTCAACCGCTTTCACCCACTTGGACACATAGTCTACCTCCATAAGAATATATTTCATACCAAAGAAGCTCACAAATGGTCTCATGAAGTCCACACCCCATACATCAAACAATTCTAATTCTAAAATAGGGGTCATAGAAAGTTCATGGCACCTAGAGATATTGCCTTGGTGCTGGCATTGGTCACAAGCTGAAGCAAAGTCATAAGCTTACTTGTATATTATAGACCAGTAGTACCCACATTATAAGATCTTGTGGGTTGTGCGGCTTCTTCTATTATGACCCCCAACTGGTGAAGAATGGTAAGCCTTGAGGATTCTTATCATTTCTACTTCAGGGATGCATCTACGAATAACCCCATCCACACAAATTTGGAATAAGTAAGGTTCATCCTAGAAAAACATCCTTACATCCTAGAAAAACATCCTTACATCATGCATAAATCTTTTTTTCAGTTGAAAGAATAGATCTTCTGAGACTAGATCACTTTCCAGGTAATTTGCAAAGTCCACAAACTAGGGAATTAGGTCTTGCAATGCTACCAAAATCTACACGTTTGGAAGAGTATCATCGATTTCAAGATGATTACCTACTTTCTACATTGCTTCATCCTTAAGTTTGGTCAAATTATTAGCAACTTGATTCTCTGTACCCTCTGGGTCTTTTACCTCAAAATTGAACTCTTGCAGCAAGAGGACCCAACAGATGAATCTAGGCTTTGCATCCTTATTTTCCATCAAGTATCTCAAGGTTGCATGAATATTATGCACAATAACTTTAGTGCCAATTAGATAAGACTGATATTTCTCAAAGGCAAAAACCACAACTAATAGCTCTTATTCAGTAACAGTATAATTCTTTTGAGCAGGGTTAAATGCCTTTCTAGAATAATAGATAGGGTATAGAATATTCTATTTCCTTTGGCCTAGGACAACACCTAGAGAAACTCCATTTGCATCACACATGATGTCGAATGGAAAGGACAAGTTAGGGGACACAATGATCGGGGCAGACACCAACCATTTGTTTAAGTACTCAAAAGCTTTTAGACATGCCTCATCAAAATCAAACTTCACCTCTTTCTCAAGAAGTTTGCATAAGGGATTTGCAATCTTTGAGAAATCCTTGATGAATCGCCTATAGAAACTTGCATTATCCAAGAAGTTTCGAATTCCCTTAACCAAAATTGGTGATGGAAGCTTCTAAATCATTTCAATTTTTGCCTTATCAACCTCTATGCCTCTTTGTGAGATCTTGTGCCCAAGCACAATTCCTTAATCACCATAAAGTGGCACTTCTCCCAATTAAGTACCAATTTGCACTCCTCACATCGATGTAGAGCATTGGCCAAGTGACTCAACCAATCATCAAAAGAAACATCAACTATAGAGAAATCATCCATAAATACTTTAATGGTGTCTTCTACCATGTTAGAGAAGATGGATATCATGCATCTCTGAAATTTTGTTGGAACATTGCACAACCCAAATAGCATTCTCTTGAATGAAAATATGGTATATGGGCAGGAAAAAGTTGTCTTCTTTTGATCGTTGGGAGCAATCATAATCTGATTGTACCCTGAATAACCATCTAGATAACAGTACCAGCCCGTTCCTATAAGTCTATCCAACATCTGGTCCATGAAGGGAATTGGGAAGTGGTCCTTTTGGGTCCATGTTATAAACTTTATGTAGTCCATGCACACCCTTCAAGTTGTGACTGGTCTTATTGGCACTAGCTTATTGGCACTAGCTTATTCTTCAGGTTCAACTTTATGTAGTCCATGCACACCCTTCAGTCTGCTTTCTAGTGACCATATCTTTCTTGAATTTTTCATAGCCTAGGAATTGCTCCAATGCCTCAACTAATGAAATGTTCACAAAAATCTTTTTCAATATAGACAGAAACTTCTGATATTTGCTCTCTTCCTATTTTTTCAATTTGAGGATAAGGTGTTCGAGGTTTAGGGATGGTTTTCAGAACAGGTTCCTCAACCTTACCCTTACTTTTTTCTCCCATACAACTATCCTCAACCTCTAACGATTTGTCTACCTCTATATTAGGTACTTTCTTATTAAAAATAGGATCAACATCATTCTTTTGCTCATTCACAGTGGACATTGGCAGATCCATGGTGGTTTTACCACTCTGAGTAGTAATGGCATGACAATGACAGTCATTCTTTGAGTTCTGAACGGTATTACTAGGAAGAGTACCAGGTTGCCTTTGATTCAATGTGGTAGACATCTGGCCAAACTTCTGCTCTAGTAGTTTGATCGTAGTAGCATACGACACAACCTTCTGATTCAGCTCTGATAGAACTGTCTTAATATCCTTAAGATAACTCTCTTGACTTTCTTAGAGTTTTAATAATTTTGACAACATTGCCTCCATTCTAGAGTCGGTATCTCGACTACCTAGTGGAACATATTTTTCACTATTCTTTTTGTATTCAACCTTGCACCTCCAATCACCATCTCATTCTCTTTTCCAGTCTCTGTACCTATCACCATAATAGTTTCGACCTTGATTTTCTTGCCCTTTGGCTCGTAAACCCACCACTTCATGATTCCATTACTTTGTTTCCTCATCTGTATACAACTCATTAGTTCTGGAAGTAGATCCCTGTGCCCCCACTGCATTCACTTTTTCAATTGTCATTGGTGCAAGTTATTTTAAAAGCATCCCAATATTAGTTCTGAGCTGTGCAACTTCTTGTGCTATCGTATTATCGCTAGATATATAGTCACTTATAGCCCTAATAACATATGTACCAGCTTCTCTATCAGCCTCCCGAGTATACCATCCTTGTTTAGTGACAGAAATCCCATCTAGTATCTCTTGGGCCATCTCTCAACATAGACATAGAAATGCGCCTCCATATATCGTGCCTACCATTCTATAGAGATAAGATTCAAAGATATATGGAATTCTTTCAATAGGTTGGATCCTCAAATCCTATGATGGGGTATCTTGCTCAACTTTTGTTTGAATTGGAACCACGTTTCATACATAGACTCTGCAGGTATCTGCCACATCCTATAAGGAGGGACAAATCAATTAAAAAATTATGTATGCATCTCATGACAAGTCATGATCGAGCCTCTAAGGAGTTATCCTAGCCATAATGATGTTTCACCTGTCAGTGATAAAGGGAACAACCATAACCTTAATTCTTCCTGATCCACCCTAGGGATAATATATGAAGTACATATCCTAGTTAAATTATCTAGTTGCATGTTTGCATCATCTGTTGTTACCCTTGTGAATACACCTTTTAGATTCAACAGTTGAATCATTGCACTAGCAATATCGAATATCATATTTGGGGGTACAGCAGGTGGAACAATATCTCTAGTCTCAACAGGCTCTGCATACCCTATGTCTTAATCCTCATCATACGATGGTAGAAACTAAGGTACAAGTATAACTTAAGCTCTAGTACCCCTACCTCTCTCCAGACTACCTCGATAGTTGCACGTTGATCAACTATTAGTTTTGGCCTGGCTAGTTGTGCCTGCTGAGCTAACCTGGCTTCCTCAACCACCCTTCTCTATTTATTTGCCTTTTTTAAAAATTGCTCCATCTGTCTATTTGCAACATTTTATGGATTAACACGTGGAGGAGGAGGTGCATTTTGAGGATCTCAAACTCCAGTAGGAACACCAACATGAACATGTTTTAACATCCTTTGTGGTGATTGTAAAACTCTCTCTGATTTCAGATGAATAGAGAGTTAGGGATTGCTTTGACTCCTGGTGTTATTCATACACCGCGTATACCCAACTAAAAACAAAAAATAAAAACTTGTGAGCTTCACAAACTTCAATCTATAATTCATACAGTCTTCCCCGACAATGGTGCCAAAATTTGATGTTGCCCAAAGTACACCTCCAACTGAAGTATGCTGTGGTTGATGCCAAATATAGTAACCAATCTCAGGTTGGGGTCGAACCAATAGGAAAAATGCTAACCAGTATCTCAAATTTTATGAAATCCACGAGTAGTGCAAAAACGTAAATGGGAGGGAATCGGAAGTCAACAGTAAGTAACTAAACTTGAATGCTTGAGTTTGTAAACAATAGAAGACGAACACTAGGACTGTGTTCTCTCTGGCTTCACAACTACATAAGATTCTCGTGTTCAATCCGTCTAACCTCCTTATCTGAATGCAAAGTTGAAAAACTATGTATTGTCAATCATTTTGTGAACGCATTGATAGGTTTCATTCTTTACCTTATGAGTCACAGGGTGTTTCCTTTCTTTCCCTTGTCTATAACCTTAGTACAAATCTTACCTTTTGAGTCTCGAGTTGTTTAGAAGAAGGTTGATAGGATTGAATCGTTGTTGCAACCTCTTTTTCCCAATATCAAACTCCCTTGTGAGGACGTCCTCAAATATAGGCTAGTCCCAAGTTTCTGCAGTTGCTTGGGGTCAATAAATATGATGAAGTTTGTAATACATGCAACTACAGTAGATTAGATGAATCTCACACTTCCCTTACGTAGTTAATTCGCCAGGGTTCCCACAACCCTAGTCAAGGAAATTAGTTGCTCATGTTCATGAAACAATCCATGATAATCAATAAGAACACATGTAATTAATTACACAATGATGAAAGAGTAAAATCCAAAATCTCTAATTGAATACAAAACCTAAAATCCAAGACAATTGTATTAATTCTTAAAGTATGTTAAAGTATCACCAAAAAATAGTAAAAGTATGTAACCTAATAAAATAATAACCCTAAGATATTTATAGTATGACAAAATAATAAAGAAATCCTAATAAAAATGGAATAGGAAAAGTAAGTCGACAATCATTACGACTCATATGGTCTCCTTATGAGTCTTGTGTTGTTAGTTGTAGGCATTCCAGTGAATTCTCATCATCTAGACTCCAAGCTTCTGTTGACATTACAATTTATCACCACGATTCATAGTGAGTCCTTACGACTCATGTCCTTTACTCATTATCACTTGTGCCTTAAAACTTCAGGGTTTTGAACATTGGTTTCTTTACGATTGCCCACTACGAGTCGTAGTCTGACCTTACATCTCATTGTATTCTATGACTTCACCTATGGACTTTGGATTTTTTATACTCAATTTACGATTATTCTCAACAACTCATAGCTACTTCTTACGAGTCTTAGTCACTAGTCGTGGTCACTCTTTACTTTATTTCTCAGCTTTACTCTTTCTTTTAGTATCCTGACGAGTATGGCTATAAGTCATATAGTGTCTTAACTACTCGTAGCTTGACCAATTCATCAACTTTTTCAGATTTTTCTTCTATCTTGTCAGTTCAACACCAGTATTAACCTATTTTACCTGCAACAACACAAACAAACACATCATATCCAGTAAGATAACCTAAGTTCAAGCATAAATTTCTTGTTTTAAGCATTCAATAAGTCGTGTTTCCATGACATATCAAACCAAAAGTCCTATAACTAGATAAAGACCTCCATAAATACCTATCCATGTTCGTCAACTCATAAGCATCCTCGTCAATCGTTCCACTGAACTTAGGAGAAGCCAAGTAGATAAACCTCTAAACCTCTTCTAATCAACAGATTGCAAAGTAACTGGAGAAATAGTATATCTGACAGGCACTGATTCCACATGTGGGGGTACCATAGATAATAGTTGTACCCCCTAAAGTAGAAATATTATAAGCAAATATTGATAAAGATGGCGACACACAACATCAAAGTATAAGGTATACTAAGTACACTCAATGAAACACCCTCCAAGTAACTCAAAAGGCAAATCAACAACTCCTAATATAATAGGGTATCAAATGAATATTGTAGAACCTTAGTTGTCCCTGCACCATGATGTGTCATGGAAACACGACACTTTTGATGCTTAAGACCTGGAAATTATGTGTGGACCTTGGTTGTTTTAGTAGATATGATGAACTTTGGTGTATGTTGTAGGTAAAATAGGTCTACAATAGTGTTGGAATTAAATGGAAGAAAAAATCCTAGAAAGACAAATTCTAATAAAGATATGAGTTACCTCACGAGTCTTCAACACACCATATGACTCATAGGATGACTCGTAAGCATAACAGAACCCAAAGCCAAACTGAGAATCTAAGTATAGAGAAGATACAGCTAGAGCATCTAAGTAATAAGCTGAAGGTGCGGGTCATGACAAGGAATCTTAAGCATAATACAATCTATAGCTACCATTCAATATTGAAGTCTCAGAAGTATACGAGTAGGAAGTTTGAGTAAGACTATAGGGAAACAATAAGCAGACCAGTGGTCAAAGCTTGGAAAGACAGAAGTCCCAGATAGATATGAGTGAAGGCCATGAGTCGTATGGTCAAGGTACGACTCTTGAGTAAAATTCGTAAGAAAAATAGAAAGTTGAAGCCTTGGGAGATCAGACACTAGAATGGATACGAGATGCATAGTATGACTCGTATGATGAGTATACGAGTGGATGAGTCAGTCATACCCAGTGCCAACATAACTTTAACTTTATTAGTATTTTTGAGTATTTTTTAGATACTATAAATACCCTAGGGTTTATCACTTATTAGGTTACATTCTTTAATATCTTTTTACGTTTCAATATACTCTACTACATACTTTTAAAATTATTGTTGAGATTTTGGGTTTTATTCAATTAAAGACTTGGGATTTTATTCATCTTATTCTTGTGCAATTAATTTTATGTATTCTTCTTTGATAGTCATGGTTTCTTGCATGAATATGAGCGAATAATATCTCTGACTAGGATTGTGAAAACCTTGGCAGATTAGCTATGTAAAGGAAGTGGTAGATTTATCTATTCTATGGTTTATGCATGTATCTTAATTTTCTTACAATAATTGACCTCAGAGCTACTGCAGAATCTTGGGGATAGCTTGTATTTGTATACATCCTCACCAGGGATTTTGTGATTGGGAAAAGAGGATTAAGATAGTAATTTGAGATTCACTTCCATATTACTATTCTATCATCTCATCTAATCACTTGAGACTCACAACGTGAAAATAAACTGAAGTCGTAAACAAGGAGCAATAAGGCGACGCCCTGAGACTCATAAGGTAAAGGGTGAGATTTATCAACACGTTCACAAAACGATTGTTAATACATATTTTGTTGACTTTACATGCAGAGTAGTAGAATATGTGGATTGAAAATAAGAAATTTACAGAGTTGAGTAGTCAGGGGGAACACAAGCCTAGTATTCGTTTTCTATTGCTTACAACTCAAAAGCATTCAAGATTTTGTTACTAGTTACTAATAATTCCAAATTCCCCCCATTTACTTTCTACACTGCTCGTGAATTACATCAAGTTAAGCAGTTCTTCAATATTTTCCCTGTGGGTTCAACCCCAACCTAGTTGGGTTACTATATTTGGCATGAACCATAACATACTTCATTTAGAGGTTAGTTTTGGGCGACATTAAATTTTGACATCATTATTGGGGAAGCTATTTGAGTACCTAATTGAGTTAGTGAAGTTTATGAGTTTTATTTTCTGTATTGATTTGACATACGTCGGTGTATGTCAAATACTAGAGAAGAGGTAATTCCTTACTCCATTTTGATCTAGAGCCTGAGAGAATTCTTTAAACACCAAGAAGAATGTCAGGAAAATTCGTGATGGGGTTCAAGACAATCTACCTTTTGATCATAATGAGACATTCCCACATGCTCCTGTTGACCCACAGAATGTTATAGATTTACAGGTGTAGTAACTAATAGCAGCTGCTGAGAAAGAGAGAAGGATAACCGAAGAGGATCAACTAATTGAAGAGGCTGAGTTAGCTCAGCAAGAAGGGATAGCTAGGACTAGACAGTGAGCATAGCAATGAGAAAGAGTTAAGAGAGGCAGATCTCCATTAATTCCTTCATATCAGTGCTTACACCTATACGATAATGAAGAAGCTATGGGTTATGTGGAACCTGTTGAGACAGGAGCCATCATTCCTCCTGCTTTACCCCCTAATGTGAAGTTTGATATTATAAGTGACATAATCCAATTGTTAAACTTGATGGGTGTATTTACGGGATCAACGACTGATGATGCAAACATGTATCTTGCTAGTTTTACTGGAATCTGTACATCATATACTATTCTGTGGATGGATCAGTAAACTTTGAGATTGAGGTTGTTCCCATTTTTATTGATGGGTGAAGCATCACTATGGTTAGGGGAACTTCTAAGAGGTTCAATCACTACCTGGTAAGAGTTGCATAAACAGTTTTTGAACAATTTTTTCCCTCCTACAAGGATGCTATAGTTGAAAGATGAGATTTAAAAATTCAGATAGGTGCCTGCAGAATCCTTATATGAAGTGTAGTTTATATTCATGAAGAAGTTGAGCATGGTACCTAATCACAGAATCATAATATCAACTTTGTTGGAAATCTTCTATAGATTATTGAGTGTCAGTTCAAGAGGAATGGTAGATATGATTTTGGGAGGTGTATTCATGTGTCTTTGATTGGATATTGTGCAGGATATGTTGGATGATATTTCAGTGACTAATAGAGGTTGGCATACTAGAGAAGCAGAACATGGAGCAGGTAATTATGCTATTGGAGCAGCCAATAATTATGGAGATAATCAGAATTTAGTAGCACAAGAGGTTACACAGCTTCATACAGACATTGGGCTGCTTATAAAATAGTTCACACCAATGAGTGTTGAGAAAGTGAATGAAGTTGCAGCATAGGGGTCTACTTCTAGAACATTTGATATTGAATCTAAAGAGGAAAAAAATTATCTTGATCATAGGTTGGCGGATTTATAAGCCCAAGGGCAAGAGAATCAAGGTCAAAACTATTACAATGATAGATATAGAGACAGGAGTAGAAAGAGAGATGGTGATTGGCGGTGAAAAGATGACTACAAGGAGAAAACTGACAAGTATTTTCCACCTGGTAATCGTGATTCAGAATCCAGAATGGAGGCGTTATTGTTGAGATTAGACAAGGATAAAGAAGGTCAAGAGAGCTACCTTAAGGATATCAAGGCTAACCTGCTAGGGCTAAACTAGAAAGTTGAATCACATGCTACAACACTCAAGCAGTTGGAGTAACAATTTGGTCAGCTATCAACCACAGTAAATCAAAGATAACCTGGCACTCTCTTGAGTAACACAATAGATAATCCAAAGAATGATGGTCACTGTGATACCTAGGGGTGTGCATCGGTCGGTTCAGTTCAGTTTTATATATTATCGATTTGGTTTATCGGTTTTTGGTTTTTAAATATGCTAAACCAATAACCAAACCAATAAGATATTTTTTATCAGTTTTTGGTTTATCGGTTTTTAGTCCTTAATGGTTCGGTTTAACCGATAAGAAAATACTCATAAAATAAAAATAGTAGTAACTAACATGAAAAACAAATTGAATCTTAGTTTCAACCAAAAATCCTACATAATGTATTTTAATTTACAAGAATCTTTAAGTTTGAACTAAATGTTGTTAGGAGAAATTAAGGGTTTGTATAATTGAAATAATAGGTTTGTTAATTGGTAGAAATTAAAGAGAAATTAAGAGAAATATATAATAGGTCATATATATATATATATATATATATATATATATATTCTTATTGGGTTATCAATTTACCCAATAACCCAATAAGAAAAAATTGAACCGAATCAATAACTCAATAATTTTTTTTATAAAACCATTAACAAACTGTTAACCGAATAACCCAATAACAATAAGCCAATAATATTTTTATCGATTCGTTTATCGGTTGGTTCAATTTTGCACACCCCTAGTCACGCCATTACCACCCAAAGTGGAAAATCCATCATAAACTTGCCTGTACCGATTATAGATGAGAAAAAGAATGATGATGATCCTGTTGATGTGGATAGTAGTAGAAGTAAGATGAAGAAAAAGATAAGGCCGAGGAGCCTATTCCGAGACCTCGTCCTCCTTTTCCTCAAAGGCTAAAAAAATAAGAAGATTGTAAGCATCAGAAGTTTTTGTCAATGCTAAAAGAGCTATCAGTCAACATCCCACTTATAGAGACATTAGAGCAAATTCTAGGATATGCAAAATTCATGAAAGATCTAATCACCAAGAAGAGGTTAGTCAGTTATGAGCCAGTTAAAAACATTCATTATTGTAGTGCAGTAGCTACTAGATCATTGGTTGAGAAGAAAAAGGATCCAGGTGCTTACCCTATACCTTGAACCATTGGATCCTCAAACTTCGCTTGTTCATTATATGATTTTGGCGCGAGCATCAACCTAATGCCATTTACAGTGTTAAAACATTTGGGGTTTAGATCTATTAAACCAATCTCCGTGAGATTAGTAATGGCAAACAAAACTGTGAAAAAACCAGTTGGTATCTTATATGATGTATTGGTAAAGGTGGCTTATTTCATCTTTCCTGGAGATTTTATGATATTGGACTGCAAAGTGGACTTCCAAGTCCCAATCATTTTGGAAAAATCATTCTCAGATATGGGAAGGGCGTTGATTAATTTAGATCTAGGACATCAGATACTGTGACTTAATAATGAATAGGTGATATTCAATTTATGCAAATCTATGAGATAGCCTGATGAGTTGAGAGTGATATCCGTGATTGATGTGTATTATGTTGAAGTGGATTCATTCTATGATGTTGATTCAGTTACTCTTTGGGATGATGGTTCTTATGTTGTTGCTCCTATTGAAAAGAGGTTGGGTGTTGAAGCTCTTGCAGCCGTGATCATAAACTTTCATAGAGATGGCATAGATGAGTATGATGAGATGGTATGTGCAATTTTAGAAGTGGTTCATATAATTATGCACCAAAGAAGCTTGATTTGAATTTAAAGAATAGAACTACTCTACCTGCTCGCCCATCCATTGAAAAGCCACCGATCTTAGAGTTGAAGGCCATTCTTTCTCATTTATGATATGTATTTTTAGGGGTCAACAACACTTTGTCGGTAATTATACTAGATAATTTGATGGACTCAGAATTTAAAGCATTGTTATCAGTCTTAGAGAGATTCGGAAGGTCCATAGGTTGGTCTATTACAGATATTGTTGGTATACCACGTGGTATTTGTACTCATAAAATTCTGCTTGAGCCTGATTTTATTCCAAGTATAGAGCATCAATGTCAATTAAATCCTTCTATGCAGGAGGTGGTAAATAAAGATATAATCAAGTTGTTGGATGCTGGTGTGGTGTATCCTATTGCCGATAGTAAGTAGGCCAGTATGGTACAATATGTTCCAAGGAATGGTGGTATCACTATTATGCCTAATGAGAAGAATAAGCTAGTGCCAATGAGGCTAGTTATAGGATGGAGAGTATGTATGGATTACCAAAAATTAAATGCATGGATTACCAAAAATTGAATGCATGGACTTAGAAAGACCATTTTCCTATGCACTTTATGGACAAAATGTTAGACAGGTTAGCAAGCTGAGGATGGTACTATTTTCTTGAAGGGTATTCAGGTTACAACCAAATTACTATTTCACCTAAAGACCAAGATAAGACAACCTTCACTTGTCCTTATGGGACCTCTGCATTCAGACAGATGCCATTCGGGCTATGTAATGCGCCAGCCACATTTTAGAGATGTAGGATGTCAATATTCTCTAACAAGGTATAATGCACCATAAAAGTATTTATGGATGATTTTTTAATCGTTGGTGATTATTTTGATGACTGCTTAGTTCACTTAGCGAATGCTCTCAGGAGGTGTGAAGAATGTAACTTGGTACTTAATTAGGAAAAGTGTCTTTTTATGGTCAAAGAATGTATAGTTCTTGGAAACAATTTCAAGAAGGGTTATTGAGGTAGATGGATTAAAGATTTAAGAGATTTGGAAATTACCTCCACCAATTTCTTTAAAGGGCATTCGTAGCTTATTGGGTCATACAAGGTTTTATAGGCGGTTCATCAAGGATTTCTCTATGATTGCCAACCCTCTTTTTAGGCTTCTTGATAAAGAGGTGAAATTTTAATTTATTGAAGCATTCTTAAGGGCTTTTGAGTGTCTGAAAGAGAAGTTGATGACTGCTCCTATCATTGTATCTCCATACTGGTCTTTGCTATTTGAGATTATGTGTGATGCGAGTGATTTGGCCTTAGGGGTTGTACTAGGTCAAGGAAAAAAAAGATCTTTCATCCTATATACTATGGTATCAAGGAACTAAATCCTACTCAGAAGAACTACACCATGATGGAACAAGAGTTATTAGCAGTGGTTATTGCCTTTAAGAAGTTTAGGTTTTATTTGATTGGGACAAAGGTGATTATGCACACTGATCATGCAGTATTGCGGTACTTAATGGTGAAAAAGAATACAAAGCCTAGACTGGTTAGGTGGGTTCTATTGCTGTAAGAATTAGATTTTGAGGTCAAGGGCAGAAAAGGCACTGAGACTCATGTTGCAAATCATTTGTCTAGAATTCAGAAAGAAGCTATGCAGAATGTTAAAGATGGGCTAGAGATTGATGATAATTTTCCAAATGAGCATATATTAGTAGATTCCTAAGATATAATTCCATGGTTTGTAGACTATGCAAATTATCTAACAAGTGATCTAATCCCAGAAGATCTTTCCTTTCAGCAGAGAAAGAAATTTATGCATGAGGTAAGGAAATTTTTCTGGGATGAGCCTTATTTATTTAGAATTTGAGCGGATGGGATTATTTGTAGATGCATACCTAAGGTTGATATGATGAGTATACTTGAGGCGTGTCATTATTCGTCAGTTGGGGGTCATCATAGAGGAACCTACACAGCCCACAAAATCTTGCAATGTGGGTATTATTGTCCAACAATCTACAAAGTTGCACATGATTTGCTTCCTCTTGTGATCAATGTCAATGACAAGATAACATATCTAGACTCCATGAACTTTCTATGACTCCTACCTTAGAATTGGAATTGTTTGACGTATGGGGTATATACTTCATGAGTCCTTTTGTGAGTTCGTTGCATGAAGTATATTCTTGTGGCTGTGGATTATGTTTCTAAATAGGTGGAAGCAATTGTGCTTCTAAACAATGAAGTACTTAGTGTCACTATATTCATGAAAAAGCATATCTCTTCTCGATTTGGCATGCCACGTGCTATCATTAGTGACGGTGGGTCATATTTTATAATCGTCTATTCAAATGTCTTCTTGAGAAGATGGAGTGAAACACAAGGTGGTAACATCTTATCATCAGTAGACTAGTGGGCAATTTGAGGTGTCCAGTAGAGAAATTAAGTCCATATTGGCAAAGACAGTGAATTCCAATTGGACCGATTGGTCAGGAAAGTTAGATAATGCATTATAGGTTTATCAAATAGCGTTCAAGTCCCTAATTGGTGCTTCACCTTATCAGCTAGTTTATGGAAAGGTTTTTCACTTGCTTGTTGATCTTGAGCATAAAGCATTGTAGGCTTTGAAAAAGCTAAATTTTGTGTGGCAAGATGCAGACAAGTCATGGATAAATAGTATGAATGATTTGGATGAATTCTAACTTTGGGTGTATGAAATTTCTGCACTTTACAAGGAAAAGATGAAGCTGCATCGTGATCGCAAAATTGAGAAAAGAATCTTCGAAGAAGGTGACAAGGTATTTCTCTACAATTCAAGGCTTCACTTGTTTCCACGTAAGTTGAAGTCTAGATGGTATGGTCTCTTTACTGTGCTAAGAGTGTTTCCATATGTTTCTTTGGAATTGAAGCGGGATGGTGAAGCCCCGTTCAAGGTGAATGGGCAAAGAGTCAAGCACTATATGGGTAACACTAAGGAAATTAATGTCATTTTTGAGATGGACCATGGTTAAGGCTAAGTAACCAAGGTAATTATGGCGTGCCGCAATGTTAAATCAAGGGCTACATAGGAGGCAACCCAAGAGGCTATTTGGTGAAATACAAGCATCCAACTTAGCCCCGTCGTTCCACGATATTAGATCAAGAAATATATGGGAGGCAACCCATGTTTTATACTTATTTATTTATAGGGTAATATATTTGTTCAGTGTGAAGGACTCATTATCGCATAAAACATCCAGAAAAGTTCAAGTAAATAGGTCATATAGACTCTTCACAAGTTGTATATAAATTGTACGAATCATGATTAGGAGTCGTAAAGACCTGGGAGAAAATTTAGAATCAGGTAAAAGTTTCTGGAATGGATACGATTCTCAAAGCAAGTCGTACTCTCAAGGTATGACTCGTTACATTGAGTCGTATCCACTCCAAGACCCAGGTAAAAAGTTCTAGGTCTATATAAGTTGAAGAAAAGACCTGTAAGCCTAGGTAAGAGTCATATCCATGACTCGTACCCAAGCTTACTAGGTCAGGGATCACAGGTCAACCCGGCCAAGCACTTGAATTAAAAGGACAAAATAGGGTACCCGTCTGGTACTCGATATCCGAAACTCACACCCACCTCCATTTTTGGCATAATTTCAAGCTTCCAAAGCACAATTTACCATTGAATCACGTACCACCTTGCTTGAATTCTTTCAAATTGCATGAATTAGGCATAAATTTGTAGAAGAAAAGTTGAAATCGGGTAACGCTAACAACTCAACCAAACAAGCAAGCTTTCAAATTAAACTCCTTATATTTCTAGTTAAAAATTGCAAATGTGAGTTATCTTCAACTTACTTTAAGTTAAATTTACGTGTGGGTTGAATTTTGGTACCCTAGTTCATAGGTTCTTAGTTGAAATAGAAAATAAGGGTGAAATAGATTTTAGGTGTTGTTATTGTGCATGTTTGGACTAGAAGTGGGTGATATTGCTGCATAAAGTAAGGGTAGTTTGGGAAATTTGAATTGGAGTCAACTTTAAGGTTGAACTTCTATGTTGTTATGGATACGAGACTTCTTACGACTTGTACGCACTGGTAACGGGGTCGTAATGAGAATCGTACCCACTGACAACATAGAAATTTAACTAAGTATAGGTTCTGGTATGGGTACAATTTGCCTAAATGAGTTGTATCCATTCCATACGACTCGTACATAAGATTCGTAAGGACCTGGGTAGATGTAACATGTTATAAGTTATTTCTGATATGCTTACGACTATTGGTAATGAGTCGTATCTTATCGGTACGACTAGTTAGGAGGACTCGTAAGTAGACCAGTGAAAAATTATATATGCAATGTTTAGCATACGACTCGATCATATGAGTCATACCCAGTCGATATGACTTGTACCCCCATTTGTACCCTAGAAAGAACTTGCACACTGAACTTTAGTTTCTTATTTTTACTTTCTTTTCATTATTTACTTACTAATGAATGTGTACTTTCAGGTACAATGCCTCCAAAATATACATCTTCTTCCAAACAAGTGCCTAAAAAGGGAAACAAAAATGCAAAATCTTCTAGTTCGGAGGCAACTGAGTCAGCCACCCATTGTGGTGACATATACAAATACCCACAGAAGGGCAAGGTTGACCCAAAGGCATAGAAGTCCACAAAGGGGATAAAGGTAGCAACTCTAGAGAAAATACCTCCACGATTTCCAAGGAGAAAAAACCCAACTATATTTCCTCCTCACTTACCTCCACCTTTAGATAACAAAGATGATGCTAAATTTAGTTCATAAGAAGCAAGATATGAAAATTGTAATGGTACATAAAGAGTTAATGTGCGACTGATCGATGTACAACACCCTCTCCTAGCATTTACCACTACTCCGATGCCCATCATTGAACGATGGGGGTACTCCGATATATAGGAGACATTTAATGATGGGTTGAAAAGACACCATAATGGAAAGATTAAATAGGTCTTATATTTGGAGAGAAGGTTGACTACTACTGGGATGATGGAGTTACCCAAGTTCGAGGTGCACTTCAAGAAATATGGCTTTGAATGGATGATGAGAGTGCTCGGGAAGTACAGTGATGTGCTAGTAAGAGAATTCTATGCAGTGTACAAGGGAAAGTTAAAGAGACGGTATCCATAGGGTCAATTTTGGAAAGGTGGTGACCTTTTTCCTTTACTAACTATTCGGGGAGTGTGGGTAGACATTCCCCATACACTATTGGTTGATTCTTGTACGGACCAACTTATTAGTTGTCGGTGAACACTGAGGAAATGGATTACCGTCCAGAGAATATGAGAAAGATTATATAAAAATATATGGGGTCGGATGAAAGATGGGTCACTTCAAGTGGATAGCTGAAAGGATAGCGACGAAAGGTGAGAATGTTGTGTGGGTGATAGAAGGCTCTGGAGTAGTCTCATAGAAGATAGAAAAGAACACTCTAAATTTCAAGGACAAGACTTGGTGGACATTATCCAGTCATAGATATGTCCCATTATTGGGGACAATGTATTGAGTCCAGTTCGTGCTCCATTGATTATGGGATTGGTGGTTGGATATGAGTTTGATCTAGGGGAGTTCTTATCCGGAGAGATGAGAGACCTTACTGTGGGTAGAGAGAAGTCTCTGATGGAATACCCATGCTTGATTACTTAGTTGTGCTTAGCTACGGGAGTACAGGAACTCCTGAATATTGATGCAATGATCGAGGCTACCAGCAATACTAACCTTAGGCTAATTCGAGATATAGCAAACCCAATGGACAAATAGATAAGGAAAGCAACAAATATGGTAGTAGATATGTTTTGGCAGATCAGTCAGGCTGAGACTACTGAGGTTGCTGATCCAGGTGGACAAACAGAGACTACATAGACTGATGCAGCGGGTACTTCTGGTGCTTCTCCTCAAGTATAATTTGTACTACCTAGGCCACAAGGTATGCTATCTAGGCTTATTATAATTTCACAGTCCATGTAGATGGAGGCTATGACCAGACTGGGTATATTGGAGGCCAAGGTTCACAACATGGAAGGGGGCATGAATCCCTGGGTTGACACACAGATGGTGAGCCAAGACAAATGAGTACATTAGCGTCTAGATGTATTTGAGTCAAGAATTACTCGACAGTTGGGTAGCGGGCAGACACCTAATATTGCTGAGATCAAGTCTAAAGTTGTTGATATTAATAAGATGGTCGTGGAGTTGTACGATAGACCAATAATCCTGGAGCCCATGATTGAGACAGTTGTGCCCACAGTCCATGTGGATAATATTTAGGTTATTTCAAACCCGATAGAGGTACTGTTTGAGAAGACTCGAGAAAGGAGAAGAGAGAGAAAGATATGAAGGCATGAGAAATAAGATGCTATGAATAAGGCTAAGGAAGCTAGCCTACAGGATGAGCAGGACGGGTAGGTGCAGATCCGTGAGATGGTTATTGGGGCCGGTGGTTTGAGACCAACAATTATTGATGCTGAGGGAGATGGTGTTGTGCCACCGACTACTATTGTTGAATCAGTATCGACGATTAAGAGGATAATTATTGAGAAGAGTGGGACCCAACCAGAGGGCCCACATGTTGATACTGCATGATTTGATGCCTTGAGCACCTAGGTATGACTTTTCACCCTTGCTTTACATCTTTTGGCACTAGGGAGAGTGTAAGAATTTTTAGTTAGGGGTGGGGTGTATATCTGATTCTGAATATCTAGAAGTAGCTGAAAAGTCTAAGTAGAAAAATCTAAGTAGCTGAAAGTATATTATGGCTTGCAAATTTGGTGCTGATAAAGGGCTGAAATAGGGAGAAAATCTACACTAATGACAGAAGACTAATTTTATTAATCTTTAATTCATTTGTAATGAATTGTGGTTTTGAAATTGATTTGTGATTCTGGAAACATGAATGATTGTGGATTTGAAATAATTATGCTAAAAGTATTTGTGTTAATATGAATTGTGTTGACAAGTTAAGACCCTTCCTAAATTTTGTTAACTGTGTGATACGTGTATGTGTGTGAGACTATTGTGGAAACATGAATGATTGCAGATTTGAAATGATTATGCTAAAATTATTTGTGTTAATCTGAATTGTGCTGAAAATTTTAGACCCTTTCTAAATTTTTGTTAACTATCTGATACGTTTATGTGTGTGAGAATGTTGTAAATATGATAATGGCATTAGGATTAGGGATAGAACAATTAGGGCAAATAGTTGCATAACTGGATCTGTAGTACTTAGCAATGTAACTCTGTGTGAGTGTGTGTGTGAGGTATTATTTAGTTCTTGGTGTAAGGGAATCTAGAACTTTCCTGGTTGCTTTTTCCTAGGTCAAGGATAGTCAAGTAGGAGATGATCATAGGCCCTTTTTATTGTAAGTCCACCTGAGCCTAAATGCCTTGATCAAAGGGATAACCAAATAAATGAATCCCTTTTATCCAAATGTTTGAGCCTTAATTAACCAATTTTGTTTTTACACCAATTTCACCTACCCATTTCCTTTACAATGAACTCATTTTGGACCTGGTCCTCCTTAGACATTGTGCACCTCAACTCAGGTAAATTGCCTAAGTTGAGGGTGTTAATTATAGGGTGCGTAGATAAAAATGGGTATGAAGAAAGTCGTGTAGGAGAAAAAATTGAAAAAAGGAAAGGTGCAGTGAAAATAAAATAAAATAAAAGAAGAAGAAAAATTATAATAAAAAAAAGAGAGAAATAAAGTAAAAAAACCGTACCTGGCCCAATCTGAATGTGTCAAAATAAAAAAGGAGACATAAGGGCAGAAATAAAATTGAAGAATAAATGGAAGAATAAGTGGACCCCAAAGAAAACACAGTGTCAAGGAGGCGTAGTCAGTAAATAATCCCAAAAAGATACTATACTAGCCCCTAACCTATGTTACAAGCTGAATTAAGTCCTTTTGTGATCTTACCTCGACTGTCTGAAAATTTAGGAAGAGAGCATAAGGGAAAGCCTATGGTATTCTGTATAAACCAATGATACTTCTTTGTGAGAAAGAGATTAATCTGTTATATCCCTGAATAAATTGATTGATCCATACTTAAAGTGAATGGGATTTCTTTAACTGTGAGCGCACGTTGGTTATGTTGCTAGGTTGCTAGATTATTTGGTAATTGTGATTTGTGTCTATGCCCAGTTGTCTATTACTAAAGTAATTCAATCATCGGATCCCTCTATGTTTCTCTGCATGTCATGTCATGTACACAGTTCAAGTTCTGACAAGTTAAAATTAGAAGGGTAATAACATGGTTGAAACCTGAACTGAAAAATCACTGCCAGGGGTAGCTTAAGATCTTTCTATTATAGAATTTTTTTATGTGTTTTAAGATAGAGGTTAATTTCTATTTACCTGAGGACACACAAAAGTCTAAGTTGATGGTGTTGATGTGTCATGGAAACATGGCACTTTAGATGCTTAAAACCTAGAATTTATGCATGGACCTCGGTTGTTCTAGTAGATATGATAAAGTTTGGTGTTTGTTGCAAGTAAAATAGGTCTACAACAGTGTTGGGATGAAAATGAAATAAAAAGACCTGGAGAGACAAAGTCTGATCAAGGTACAAGTTACCTCACGAGTCATCAACACACCATACGACTCGTAGGATGACTCGTAATCACAACCGAACCTAAATCCAAACTAAGAATCTAAGTATGGAGAAGATACGAGTGGAGCATCTGAGTCATAAAGTGAAAGTACAGGTTATGAAAAGAAATCGTAAGCATAATAGAATCTAAAGCTGCCATTCAATATTGAAATCTCAGAAGTATATGAGTTGGAAGTTTGTGTATGACTCATATAGGGAAATTGTAAGCAGACCAGTGTTCAAAGCATGGAAAGACAGAAGTCCCAGGTTTATACAAGTGAAGGAAATGAGTCGTATGGTCAAGGTACAACTTGTGAGTAGAAATTGTAAGGAGAACAAAAATTTGAAGCCTTGGGAGATCAGACACTGGAATGGATACGAGAGGCAAAGTACGACTCGTATGATGAGCATACGAGTGGATGAGCGAGTTTTACCATATGCCGACATAACTTTTCCTATTTTTATTAGGATTTTATAGTATTTTTGAGACACTATAAATATCCTATGGTTTATCTTTTATTAAGTTACATTCTTTAACATCTTTTTACATTCCAATATACTCTACTACATACTTTTAAAACTATTCTTGAGATTTAGGGTTTTGTTCAATTAACGACTTGGGATTTTATTCATCTTATTCTTGTACAATTAATTTCATTTATTCTTCATTGATAGTCATGGTTTCTTGCATGAATATGAGCAGCAAATCTCCCTAACTAGGATTGTGGGAACCCTGGCAGATTATCTACGTAAAGGAAGTGATAGATTTATCTATTCTAGGGCTTATGGATGTATCTTAATCTTCTTCACAAAAATTGACCTCAAATCTACTGAAGAAGCTTGAGGATAGCTTATATTTGCATACGTCCTCACAAGGGAGTTTGTGATTAGGAAAAGAGGATTAAGACAGTAATTTGAGATTCACTTTTGAACGTAATAAGATTCTCTATAGTCCTCAAATTACTGTCTTAATCCTCTTTTCCCAATCACACGAGGTAAAGGGCGAGATTTATCAACATGTTCAAAAGATGATTGATAATACATATCTTGTTGACTTTTCATATAGAGCAGTAGAATAGGTGGATTAAACATGATAACTTTATGGAGTTGAGAAGCCAAGGAGAACACAATCCTAGTGTTAGTCTTCTATTATTAACGACTCAAAAGCATTCAAGATTTGGTTACTAGTTACTGATAATTCCAAATTACCCTCAATTACTTTATGCACTGCTCATGAATTACATCAAGTTAAGCAATTGTTCAATGTTTTCCCTATGGGTTCGACCCCAACCTAGTTGGGTTACTATATTTGGCATCGGCCACAACATACTACTTTTGGGGGTTAGTTTAAGGTGACATCACACCTCCTGTTTGATAATCATATGTGGTGTACACAACATGTAGCTTGGGAGAGGCCTCCCTAGTACATCCTCTGGTTGGGGCAGCTCCTTGTGCCCATCCTCTACCTTTGATCAACCATGACCCCTGCCTCGTCCTCGAATTGAGGTTCCTACATTGGGTGTCAACTCATCATCCTTAGACATAGTCCTCACCATCTACATAGAAAAAATTAGATACAAGTTTAGAATGTTGGGTAAGAACAACCAGCATGACAAGAAATCAAATCAGAGAAGTTTTTCCTAAAGATATTTTATAGTCTGATGATAGGCGTATTTACACGCCTAAAGTACTATAATTTACCCATATTTTAGCTAAGTTTTGAGGACAAAATATATAATTCATGCACTTTTAGTCCTTTTTCCTGTAAGTGAGCTAACAAACGTGATTAGCAAGTTTTCAGGTATAAATGATGAAGATTTCAGCATTTTATGGATAACTTGACGCCCAAGGAAGCTTCACGAAAGAAGGAAAGGAGAGCTTGGACGCCTAGGGACTAAAAGTGACGCATGGAAAACCTGTCCCGGGCAAAAACAATATTTCTAAAGACTCTGGGGATCAGCAGTAACTTAGTAGGATTAGGATAATGATGCAGTAACCTAGTAGGGCTAGGATAAGTAATGCAGTAGCTTAGTAGGAATAGGATATGGGTGTTATAAATACCCTATTTTGCTGGAGATTTTTATTATTCCCATCCATCCACCATCCATCCATCCATCAAAACAATTCTCCACCACCCTCAT
Source organism: Capsicum pubescens (assembly GCA_030864215.1). NCBI lineage: Eukaryota > Viridiplantae > Streptophyta > Magnoliopsida > Solanales > Solanaceae > Capsicum > Capsicum pubescens. Next base: position 123,996,851 of record CM061542.1, read on the forward strand.
CCCTATTCTATCCTTCTCATTTTTCTTCATTAATTTATTATTGACATTATTTTTCATATATTCGACTTTTAATTTTTACAACAAGAGAAAAGCTATTTGTAAGGAATTCACGTGAGATTTTTATGATGATAATGTCTATTGTGTTTTCCGTTGCACTCATGCGTAGCTAAACTTCTCTGTTGGGGTTATGGAAGCCTTATGAGATACTATCTATTGCTATGATTTTGTGAATTCTTGACACGTATGCTGCTTATATCATTACTCTCTTCATCTTAATCTAAATTCTTGTGGTTGCAAACACATAGAATACGCCAGTATAGCATTAACTTGTCCGAAAGAAAAGTTATATGTCTGGAAAAGAGATAATGTCAAGGTAATAGGGCACCAACCCCTATTAAAAAGTTAGTGCCGTAACTGGATTAACCTCTTGGAGAATTTGTACCGTTAGATTCGCTTTAAGCTCGAAAGAGTTAAAGTGAAATAATCCTTGATGGTCGAAAGACGCCTGAATTTATCATAGAATACAATTCTCTATAAGCACGTGCATGTCTGAATTCCACATAATTCATAGCCAATAGAGACGTATAACTCATAAGGTGGACATAACCCCAACTCTCAATTCTCATTGATTAACATCTTTCTAAACATTCTTTCTTTTTACTTTGCTATTTTCCATTTTCACTTTGTTACATTATTGCAAGCTACAAAATCCCCCCTATTGCGAGACTTGCACCAAAAGTCTAATAATCTTTGCTTACTTAGTGACCAAGTATTCTCTGTGGGATCGATACCCAACCCAGTTGGGTTCTATATTTGACAACGACCGCTTACACTCTTACGAGAGCTGTAGTTTGAGCATTATCATAGTCTCTCAAAGATAGATAAAAACATCAACATATTGATCCACGAGACTCTACTAGACATCCTTATATTTCACTTATGAGACCGACAAACCTAGTGCTTTGATGTGAATTTATCACAATCCAAAAATCGAGGTCATGATAACACTTATATCGGTCCAGTCATAATAAGTATGCTAAGTTTTCAAAATAAAAAAAATGCAAAAACAATAATAATAGAAATAAGACGAGACTTCTTGAACAAAATCAGGCCATTAATAAAGATTAATATGAAAGTATTAAAAAATCATCCTAAAATCTGGTATCATAAGTACAAGAGCATAAAACCATATCCAAATTTTAAATACTACATAAGTCTTTATTTGAAATAATAAAGACAACAGAAAGATAAGACGAGGCCTAAAACTAACTCTAAAAGCCAAGAATATGTCATACGTCACACTAAAATCTGAACCAACAGGTCATAGTCGGAGTGAGTACGTTCCACTTGTACTTAGTAAGCATCATAGTCCGACTGAGAAAATTAGAAAATAATAAAAGAAAATAAATACTATGAGAACACAACCTACAAGAAGAAAAGTTTGCAAATGGTAGGTCACACCATCTCCAATAACATCAAGCGACAAGCATACATGAAAACATAGACAGAAGTTAAATACATGATACATACACACATGATAGAAAACACAGAATATGAAAATGCAATGTGATGTATGATGAAGTAAAATGGTTGAACATCATCTTTCTTTTTACACCTATCGAACCTCAATGCTCCCAAAATAGAATCCATGGAGGATTCGTAACCCATATACTATCTCAAATTTCCACCAATCTCAATCTTATGTCTCAGTCTACCAACTGGCATATCTCTCAATCAAGGTATTTTAAAAAGTATCTCAAATAATGATGAAAACCCTAAAAAATTACCTAAATCCAAAGCTCAAAGTCCAAAAATAATGAAAAATTGCTAAATGAGGCTAATATATAATGATTTTTTCTTAAATGGCTAAATGATCGTGTAAGCGATCACTACTTAAGCGGCTAGATTTTTTCTTACGCAACCAAGACCAAAGTGTCCAGCCTTCACTTAAGCAGTCGAATGTCACTTAAGCGACCACCGCTTAAGCGATGAGGCCTTCTCTAAAGCGACTGGGGTACACCTCAGCTGGCCTCTAAAATGACTCCCCATATTTTAGTAGTAAAATAATTGCTTAAGTTCTTACACCAGCTGATGCCCAACATCAACAAACTTGGGATTTTTTCAAGTTTTATATCAGACCCTCAGAATTCATTCGAAATCCCGTGAATGCAAATGAACTATGCTACTAGGATAAATTTTAATTTTTGGACTCAATGGAGATTTCAATTTTTTTTAAAAAGATCATTTTCAATAAATTAACTTCTGATACTGTCACGACCCAAATCAGGTCCTGGCTGTGATGGGTATCTCAAATCCCACATGGACCGAAGACCACCCCCTTCACCTAACTGAACCAACACAACATCCATAAATGTCTTATAAATTCAAAACACCCAAAAAGATAACATCAAATGAAAACTAATAACAATTCATTAAGTGTCTATACCATCCACCGGTAATCAAACAACCTTCCATCATAAAATAATCAATCAAACAACCCAAGTTCACAGCAATCCAACAAAGCCTCTACAAAACCAAAGGTTAATAAAATATCAGGACATACCCCCGACAATAGCTAAAACCAATATCTAAAAGAAAGTCAAAACATAAAAAACAAAACCACAATAAGAACTGGGGTCTTTCAAAGATTGGAAGCTCACCACTTCGATCTGACTCACTAGATGTTCCCGAATCCAACTCACTGAGCAGGAGATGTAGAAGTATGGCCAGTTCCTGTATCGCATAGGGATACAGTGTCTGAAGACAGATAGTGGTTGGAGTGCTAGCATGTAACTCAAGGATAGAGGAATAAAATAATGCCACAATAACATTTCAAAACCAATACAGCACTCAATGCATAATATCATATGAAGTACATATAGATATACAATACCACATGCTGGGGTAGGGAGTAAGGCTTAGCATGAACATTGAAAACCTTAACCAGGGCTGTGTAGAATAACCATCTATAACAAGTCACCCACGGGATATATAGGCCCAACTCTCCCCTAGATGGAAGGGCCCAAATATGTGTATCCGCATGAACCAGTGAATATCCATATCGATATATTCCTTTATATGGGACTTGAACCTCCCAGCATAATCAAAATGACTTAAGCACCAATGTATACAATATAGAGAAATCAAACCTCCCATTAATATAACTAATACTGGACACCCACACTGGCCAGTGCAGATTCCTGTGTTAGTCCTTTGGACCTCTACTTTCACATCCCGGCTACACATGTAATACCCCGGGAAATTTTATGCGTAAACATGTAGGGTTCTATCTTCTAGAATGAACTATAAATTTTCCGTGCGGAATGTATTAGATTATGATCCACCATTGCGTAGAGTATCTAATAAGCTTTCCAACGATATAGGGATCATCCAAAACGGACACCCGAGCGACGAGTTATGAACATTCCGATCGAACCATGAATAGTAGTGAACAGTAAAACGTGCAGGAAAAAGTACTGAGGCCTGGCGTATTTTTTCTCAAACTTTAAATGATCATAACTCATTGTACATAATGATCTGGGTGATCTACTATATATCAACAGAAATCTCTACGAGTTCTCTTTCCGATGAAATTGGTTTCATCCAATTTTTCTATCAGAGCAAAAAGTTATGGTCGATCTACTTCAGCCTATCAAAAGTGAATTTTTGGATCAACTTCAAACGATCATAACTCCTCGTATAGAATAATCTGGGTGAGATACTATATATCAACGGAAATATATGAGAGTCCTCTTTCTAATGAAATTGGTTTCATCTAATTTGTATATCAGAGTAAAACGTTATGATTGATCTACTTCAGACTATCAAAACAGTCCACCAAAGGATAGATTCGAGAATTATTTGATTTTTAGGGGCGTTTTGGTCATTCCCCCTCACCCAAAATCCATCCAAACCCTATATTAAAGCCTATTAGAAGCATTATATGTTATATTTCATCAAATTCTGTCAAAAAGAAAACCCTAAGCTCCTACATCCAACTTCAAGAACCTCCAAAGTTCACCATTAATTCTGCAAATTTATTCAAGATTCCAAGTTCCTAGTTCAAGAACTCCAAGAACCATCATTCAAAGGCACGATCAACATCTCAAAAATAAGTATCGATCTAAAGTTCATCATTCAAGGTATGTGGGGTTTTTCAACAAGAACTTTCTTTCGTTCTTGTGCCCAAAAGTAATTTTCTTTATAAAGGCATGATTTTTATTTGATTTTTTATGAATTTAAAGCATGAACCCATATCTTATGATTATTATTATGAAATCTTGATGTTTATGAATTTGAAAGATGAATTTACATGTGTGGTGATATAAAGCATGAATCTTGAATGATATTTATCATGATTTTGATATTTGGGTCGTGAATCCCCATTGGAAATTGTGTTTTTTTAGAAAGTGTGTGTTATAAGCACGTTGATGTTGAATATTTGAGTCATTTTGAATGATTTAACCTTTTGGTCTTAATGGATTTTGAACTCGAGTGTGAAAGAAATCCACAACGTGGTTGATTTTGATAGATGGGAAGCATGATGGCTCCCGATGTTTATTTATATATTACTGAAATTGTTTTGTTGTGAATTGTCTTTGAAATGATCTGAGATAAGTTTGGGAGAAATCTTTAGCACCGAGTGGGAGGTATAAAACGACCTTACTTCCCTAGAACTACGTTCCCCCATAGGAGTGAGCCTGAGGCTGATTTATATAGTGATCACTAGTTTGTGTGTATTTGATATCGATAGTCCTACTCCGATGGAAAGGATAGGATGGCTCTCCCCAACGTTGGTTGTACGTTGGACTCCATGTAGCTCACATGATTTATGTCGGTTATAGGATCTCCCAGTGTGTGTGTGTGTTTCCTTGTGTCTATGGTGAATGGTGAAGTGATTTGAAAATGGAATTATGAAAGTTATTCGTTCGAAAGATTTAAATGATATTTACATTCTGAGAATTGATATTCTTGATGAACTGAAAGTGATTGACAAATTATATGATGACTCACATGTGTTATTATACTTATTTCATCCTCTCATGATTATGATGATTTTCTTCGGGCTATGCGAGTCTTTCATACATCCTGCATATTTCTTAAAAATATTTATGATGATGATGTTTATACAATTGCATACACCCCCATATACTCGGTTCCTTTCCATGGTACTGACCCACATCTTCGGATGTGGGCTGCATTTTCTCAGAATATAGGTTTAGGTGCTCAGTTCCAGGTTCAACAGTGATTCTTCGGGCATGCTGTTCTACATCCTCTGTTGTGGTGAGTCCTCATGTTTCGAGGACGTAATGTCTGATGTTGGTTTCACGGAATTATTTACATTTGATAACTGAGTATGAGTCAGTTGGGGCATATCTCAATGGCTCGCTAGTTTTATTGATTTTCTTAGAGGTTTGTCAGACTAGTATAGATGTTGGGAGTGGACTAATAATTCATATTTTGTTATCTTTTTGAAATTCTTTTATTCTTGGATGATGATTACTCTGTTGATATTTGAGGGTTATTTATGGAAACCCCATTGATTTATGTTGAACTGAATTAAAATGGATCAAAGGGTTAGCTTGGGGCTACTCGTAGCCTCAAGCACTGTGTGATGCTCCGAGACCCATTTTTGGGGCGTTACAAACTTGGTATCAGAGCCTAAGGTTTTAAGGTGTCCTAGGGAGTCTGACAAGCCTCGTTAAGTAGAGTCTTGATCATCGGTGTGTAGCACGCCACATCTATGAGCAAGAGGCTATAAGACATTTTAGGAAAAAGTGTGATTCTTTCTTTCAGAAGTCTATCGTGCTTAAAGTGTCTCTCTCTGCTATTGATTCGTGCTCTTCTCTTTCAGAAATATGCCTCTACGTCTAGCAAGAAAAAATAATGATGGTCAGCAACCTCAACCCGCTGACCCATTGAATGAAAATGTGTCTCATACTGAATTTTAGGCAGCCTTTCAGGCACTGGCCCAAGCTGTTACTGCAAATGTTCAGGCCAACCCGGCCCCGGCTCCACAGTGGCAGGGAGGTGATTCAGCTGCTACCAGGATCCATGACTTTATGCGAATGAATACGCTGGAATTCTATGGGTTCAAGTCTGATGAGGATCCATGGTTATTTTTAGAGGAGGTGCGGAAGATTACTCAGGTGATGCATGTATCTGAGGAACATAGTGTGGAGTTGGCTGCGTATAGGTTGAAAGACCTTGCTTATGACTGGGTTGTTTCTTGGAGGAAAGGTAGAGGTGAGGGAGCTGTCCCTACGACTTGGAAAAAATTCCAAGATGCATTACTGGATAAGTTTTTTCCTTTGGAGATGAGGGAGGCGAAGGTGGAAGAGTTTATGAACCTGCGATAGGGCCCTATGACTGTTAGGGAGTACTGTCTAAAGTTCAATCAGTTGGCCAAGTATGCTCCTGACTTAGTGGCTGATAATCGGGCTAGTATGAGTAAATTTGTGACTGGAGTGTCTAGTTATGTGGTTAAGGAGTGTAGGTATGCTTTGCTGAATAGTGAGATGAATCTTTCTAGACTGATGACTCATGCCCAATAGATTGAGGCAGACAAGATTAAGGAGAGAGATAGAATGAGAGGGAATAAGAGAGCTAGGTCCGAGCAGCACGGATAGGGTCAAACTAGATCTCAGGCAGGGAGTCGCCCTCAGTATCAGGATCATTCATCTATGCCAGCACTATCATCTGCTAGTGCTCCCGTGCCTAGAGGTAGGCAGGAGCAAGGTAGCAGGTCATATGCATCCAAGTCCCAGTACAGTGCTGGCAGTAAGCCAAATCGTCCCTTGTGTCCTAAGTGTGGTAGGGCTCATTTGGGTGAGTGTTGGGGTGAGAAGAGGGGTTGTTTCTGGTATGTTGACATGGGTCATAGAGTTAGAGATTGTCCACATGATGGACAAAGGCGTCGTGACTATCGCCCTCAGACCCAGACTCAGACTGTTAGTGCTCTAGTTCCAGCAACTCGCCCAGCCCTAGCTCAGGGTGCCTCTTCTAGTAATGCTGGCGGGCAGCGCCAGAATAGATTCTATGCTATACCATCCCACCAGGAACAAGAGGACTCTCCCGATATTGTTACTGGTATGCTTTGTATATTTTAGTTTGACGTGTATGCTTTGTTGGATCCTGGATCCAGTTTCTCATATGTTACACCTTTGATTGCTGTGAATTTTGAAATGACTCCTGAGATTATTCCTGAGACTATCCTAGTTTCTACCCCAGTGGGTGATTCGATTGTTGCCCAGAAAGTGTATAAAAAGTGTCCTGTTACCGTTCTTCATAGAGTTTTGTTGGCTGATCTGATTGAGTTAGACATGGTAGATTTTGATGTGATTCTGGGTATGGACTGGTTGTATTCTTCTTATGCCTCTATTGATTGTCGGACCCGAATGGTCAAGTTTCAGTTTCCGGGTGCATCCGTGTTTGAGTGATCTGGGAATTCTGTGTCACCCAAGAGTCATTTTATCTCTTACCTCAAAGCTAGAAAGCTTATTTCCAAGGGGTGTATTTACCATTTGGTTAGAGTCAAAGACACTAAGTCTGAGACTCCAACTCTCCAGTCTATTAACGTCGTCAATAAGTTTTCTGATGTCTTTTCGGATGATCTCCCAGGGATACCTCCTGATAGAGAGAGAGAGAGTTCGGGATTGATCTTCTTCCCGATACTCATCCCATTTTTATTCTTCCTTACCGTATGGCCCCTGCATAACTTAAGGAGTTGAAAGAGCAACTCAAAGATCTACTAGATAAGGGTTTCATAAGGCCCAGTGTTTCTCCTTGGGGTGCTCCTGTGTTGTTTGTGAGAAAGAAAGATGGCTCTTTGCGTATGTGCATTGATTACCGCCAACTGAATAAAGTCACCGTAAAAAATAAGTACCCCCTTCCGAGAATAGATGATTTGTTTGACCAATTGCAAGGTGCAAGTTATTTCTCAAAGATAGACCTTCGTTTCGGCTATCATCAACTCAAAGTTAGGGAGTGTGACATCTCAAAAACCGCTTTCCAAACTCGTTATGGCCATTTTGAGTTTCTTGTTATGTCTTTCGGGTTAACTAATGCCCTAGCAGCTTTCATGGACCTCATGAATTGAGTGTTCAGACCATATCTGGATATGTTTGTCATAGTGTTCATCGATGATATACTGGTGTACTCTCGTAGTGAGGATGAACATTCTGATCATCTCCGAAGTGTCTTACAAACCCTTAGAGATCACAAGTTGTTTGCCAAGTTCAGTAAGTGTGAGTTTTGGCTAAAGTCAGTTGCTTTTCTGGGTCATATCATTTCTTCCGAGGGTATTAGAGTTGATCCCCAAAAGACCGAAGCTGTTAGAAATTGGCCTAGACCTATTTCTCTGACTAATATCCAAAGTTTCTTGGGTTTAGCTGTCTATTACCACCATTTTATTGAGGGTTTCTCCTCTATAGCGTCTCCTATGACTCGATTGACCCAAAAGAAAGTGAAGTTCTTATGGTCTGAATCTTGTGAGAAGAGTTTTCAAGAGTTGAAGACTCGACTCACTTTAGCCCCTGTTTTGACTTTGCCTGATGGTCTTGATGGTTTTGTGGTGTACTGTGATGCTTCGAGAGTTGAGTTGGGTTGCGTATTGATGCAGAAGGGTAAGGTGATAGCTTATGCTTCTATACAGTTGAAACCCCATGAGAAAAATTACCCCACCCATGACCTTGAGTTGGCTGTTGTTGTGTTTGCTTTGAAAATCTGGAGACACTATTTGTATGGTGTCCATGTTGATGTTTTCACTGATCATAAGAGTCTGCAGTATGTGTTTACCTAGAGAGAATTGAATCTTAGGCAGAGACGGCAGTTAGAATTGTTAAAGGACTATGATATGAGTGTGTTGTACCATCTGGGCAAGGACAATGTTGTGGTGGATGCCCTAAGTAGAGTGTCCATGGATAGTGTTTTGCATGTGGTAGAAGGTAAGAAAGAGTTGGCTCGTGATGTACATCGTTTGGCTAGATTGTGGGTTAGGTTGTTTGACTTTGCTGAAGGTAGTATAGGGGTTCAGAGTAGTTCCGAATCCTCCTTGGTTTCGGAAGTGAAGGAAAAGCAATACTTAGATGCTAGTTTGGTCAGACTGAAGGAGTCAGTCAAGGACCAAAAAGTAGAGGTTTTCTCCCAAGGGGGAGATGGTGTGTTGAGATTGCAGGGTAGATTGTGTGTCCCGAATATTGATGATCTGAGACAGAGGATTATGGCTGAAGCGCATGGGGCGCGATATTCTATTCATCCTGGTGCCACCAAGATGTACCGAGACTTGTGGGAAATCTATTGGTGGAGTGGCATGAAGAAAGATATAGCATCGTTTGTAGCTAAGTGTGCAACATGACAACAGGTTAAGGTTGAACACCAAAGACCTGGTGGTATGATGCAAGAGTTTAGTATTCCCACCTGGAAGTGGGAAGAGATAAATATGGACTTTGTGATTGGTTTACCTCCTTCCCGACGTCATCATGATTCCATTTGGGTTGTGGTTGAAAGATTGACTAAGTCTGCTCATTTCTTGCCTGTTCATACTTCATATACTATTGAGGATTACGCTAGATTGTATATCCAAGAGCTAGTCAGACTGTATGGAGTTCCCTTGTCTATCATTTCGGATAGGGGTACTCAGTTCACTTCGCAATTTTGGAAAGCTTTTCAGAAGGGTCTTGGTACCCAAGTTTGAGTTCTGTTTTTCATCCGCAGACCGATGGTCAGGCTGAGCGGACCATCCAGACCTTAGAGGATATGTTGAGATCTTGTGCACTTGACTTTAAGGGAAATTGGGATGATCACTTACCGTTGATAGAGTTTGCTTACAATAACAGTTTCCACTTTAGTATTGGCATGGCTCCGTTTGAAGCCTTATATGAGAGGAAGTGTAAATCACCCATAGGTTGGTTTGAGGTGGGTGAAGCGGCTGTGAATGGTCCTGATTCGATATTTGAGGCTATGGAAAAAGTTAAGTTGATTAGGGAAAGGTTGAAAACTGCGCAGAGTCGTCAGAAGTCATATACGGATGTTAGAAGGAGAGACCTTGAGTTTGAAGTTGGTGACCTAGTGTATCTGAAAATTTCACCCATGAGGGGGGTGAAGAGATTCGAAAGAAGGGGATGCTTAGTCCCCGTTATGTTGGTCCTTACAAAATTCTTAGCCGTGTTGGTAAGGTAGCTTATGAGGTCGAGTTACCTTCCGAGTTGTCCTCTGTTCATCCAATATTCCATGTCTCCATGCTTAGAAAGCATATTAGCGATGTTGTGGTAGTGGATTCCTCTGTGAGTGCTGACATTCAAGAAAATCTTTCTTTTGATGAGATTCCTGTTGAGATTCTTGATTTCAGTGTCCGAAGACTAAGGAACAAAGAAGTTCCCTTGGTCAAGGTGTTATGGCGAAACCAATCTGTTGAGGGTGCAACTTGGGAAGCTGAGGCGGATATGCGATCCAAGTACCTGCACCTATTTTCTGCGAACTCCGATCAAGCCGAAGGTACCGTTCTTTCCTAAATCATCCACTTTTGATAAAAGTTGCAGCAGTTCAGCTGTCATTTATTATGTGTTCAGCTGTAGTTTCTTGAATTTATGCATTCTATGTTGCATTCGGAGTGAGAAATGATGTGGTGATGAGTCTAACGAATGGTTTCATCTGTATGCTCTATTCCCTATCTAATCTTGACATGTCTAGCGTCATTCGAGGATGAATGTTTCCAAGAGGGGATGATGTAATACCCCAGGAAATTTTTCGTTGAAATTTTGTGCGTAAACGTGTTAGGTTCTATCTTCTAGAATGAACTATAAATTTTTCGTGCGGAATGTCTTAGATTATGACCCATCATTGCGTAGATTATCGAATAAGCTTTCCAACGATATGTGTATCATCCAAAACGTACACCCGAGCGACGAGTTATGAACATTCCGATCGAACCGTGAATAGTAGTGAACAGTAAAACGTGCAGGAAAAAGTACTGAGGCCTGGAGTATTTTTCTCCAACTTTAAATGATCATAACTCCTTGTACATAATGATCTGGGTAATCTACTATATATCACCGGAAAGATCTGCGAGTCCTCTTTCCGATGAAATTAGTTTCATCCAATTTGTCTATCGGAGCAAAAGGTTATGGTCGATCTACTTCAGCCTATCAAAGGTGAATTTTCGGGTCAACTTCAAATGATCATAACTCCTTGTACACAATGATATGGGTGAGATACTATATATCAACGGAAATATATAAGAATTCTCTTTCTAATGAAATTGGTTTCATCCAATTTGGATATCAGAGTAAAATGTTATGGTTGATCTACTTTAGACTATCAAAACAGTCCATCAAAGGAAAGATTCGAGAATTATTTGATTTTTAGGAGCGTTTTGGTCATTTTCCCTCACCCAAAATCCATCCAAACCCTATATTAAAGCCTATTAGAAGCATTATATGTTATATTTCATCAAATTCCCTCAAAAAGAAAATCCTAAGCTCCTACATCCAACTTCAAGAACCTCCAAAGTTCACCATTAATTCTGCAAATTTATTTAAGATTACAAGTTCCTAGTTCAAGAACTCCAAGAACCATCATTCAAAGGCACGATTAACATCTCAAAAATGAGTATCGATCTAAAGTTCATCATTCAAGGTATGTGGGGTTTTTCAACAAGAACTCTCTTTCGTTCTTGTGCCCAAAAGTAATTTTCTTTACAAAGGCATGATTTTTATTTGATTTTTTATGAATTTGAAGCATGAACCCATATCTTATGATTATTATTATAAAATCTTGATGTTTATGATTTTGAAAGATGAATTTACATGTGTGGTGATATAAAGAATGAATCTTGAACGATATTTATCATGATTTTGATATTTGGGTTATAAGCACGTTGATGTTAAATATTTGAGATATTTTGAATAATTTGACCTTTTGGTCTCAATGGAGTTGTTTTGAACTCGAGTATGAAAGAAATCCACAACGTGGTTGATTTTGATAGATGGGAAGCATGATGGCTCCCGATGTTTATTTATATATTACTAAAATTATTTTGTTGTGGATTGTCTTTGAAATGATCTGAGCTAAGTCCGGGAGAAATCTTTAGCACCGAGTGGGAGGTATAAAGCGACCTTACTTCCTTAGAACTACGTGCCCCCGTAGGAGTGAGCCTGAGGCTGATTTATATAGTGATCACTAGTTTGTGTGGATTTGATATCGATAGTCCTACTCCGATGGCAAGGATAGGACGGCTCTCCCCAACGTGGGTTGTACGTTGGACTTCATGTTGCTCACATGGTTTATGTTGGTTATAGGATCTCCCAGTGTGTGTGTGTTTTCTTGTGTCTATGGTGAATGGTGAAGTGATTTGAAAGTGGAATTGTGAAAGTTATTCTTTCAAAAGATTTAAATGATATTTACATTATGAGAATTGATATTCTTGATGAACTGAAAGTGATTGACAAATTATATGATGACTCACATGTGTTATTATACTTATTTCATCCTCTCATGATTATGATGATTTTCTTCGAGCTATGTGAGTCTTTCATACATCCTGCATATTTCTTATAAATATTTATGATGATGATGTTTATACAACTGCATACACCCCCATATACTCGGTTCCTTTCCATGGTACTGACCCACATCTTCGGATGTGGGATGCATTTTCTCGGAATGTAGGTTTAGATGCTCAGTTCCAGGTTCGACATTGATTCTTCGGGCACGCTGTTCTATATCCTCTATTGTGGTGAGTCCTCATGTTCCGAGGATGTGATGTCTGATGTTGGTTTCACGAAATTGTTTACATTTAATAACTGAGTATGATTCAGTTGGGGCATATCTCAATGGCTCGCTGGTTTTATTGATTTTCTTAGAGTCTTGTCAGACTAGTATAGATGTTGGGAGTTGACTAATAAGTTGTATTTTGTTATCTTTCTAGAATTCTTTTATTCTTGAATGATGATTACTCTGTTGATATTTGAGGATTATTTATGGAAACCCCGTTGATTTGTTTTGAAATGAATGAAAATGGCTCAAAGGGTTAGCTTGGGGCTACTCATAGCCTCAAGCACCGTGTGACGCTCCGGGACCCATTTTCGAGGCGTTACAACACATCTCGCTCTTAAGCCTAATTTTAAACATTTTTCATACATCAACATCTATTAACCCATTATACATATAGGCACCCTGTTGGTATCGTCATACCAACCCCACTTGCAAGCGTAATTATGCTATAACAACAACTTCATCATTGGGACTCGAACCCATTGTCCAAACATGAACATCAAGTTAATTTGACATTTTGGACTCGAATCCATTCATCCAACCAAACACCAAGGCTATAATTTAAATCAATCTATGGATATTAAGGCCTTTAAAAGGTCCTTCATCAATCATTTTCATGGTTATACAAAAGCCTTAGTTTAAAAACATAATTCAACTTGTGGCAATATCATTGTCATTAATAATTTCACAAACGGGTTGAGGGCATGCCATCATCAAAGCCAAACTCATCAATTTTGGGGTTCAGCCATGACCCCTCAATTAAATCACCATTCCCATGCACCCACATGTGCAAAACCATGATTAAAACATGCATAATCAAAATTTAAACCATAAGAAATAATATTCAATAATTTTCAAACCCCTCAACCTTGGTTTTAAAACTACCATTAATAATTCATGAACAATGGTTTAAACATATGTTTTTAGTAAACTAACAATGTGGGAAGAGTCACATGCCTGTATTACAAAGATTCACGGAGAGAAATTGACTCTTGGACCCTTAGGTGGCAACTTTAGATAAACCCTAGCCAATTTTTCTTGAGAGGATTTTGAGAGAGTAAAAAGGATGTTTTGATCTTGTAGTGTAGAATGAATGCCCAAAATATACTTTAGGGAAGTGGGGTCTTAAGGTTTTGAAGTGGGAAATATCCAAATAAGCCCTAACTAAAGGCCATAAAAAAGGTCGCATGTGGTTACGAATCAACCCCTTAACTCGTGGCCACAATATACGACTCGTATCCTTGAGTCGTCACCAAAGTAGTGAGTTGGACACATATACACTATCCACTTTACGACTCTATGATCCCACCATGACCTGACCATATGACTCATATGGTCTAGTTGTATCCAAGACACTAGACAACCTCTGACTCAACCCTACCACTCGTAACTTGGTCTTCCAACTCATGGTGAGTCACTCGTATTCATAGAAGAACTTAACCAATTACACACTAGTTTGGTTATGACTTAGGGCCCTAGAATGCATTTACCAATAAGAGAGATGTTTCTTTTGTTGTATTTGATTGAGCAGTTTTTAGGTTTGAAGAAGACTCTGAATCCAGTGTCACAAAGCTAACTGATACTAAACAAATTATGTTTAATTTTGTCTACTATATATACTTTAGTGAATTCACATAATGAGTTGAGTTTTACCGAACGACTCCAATAACGTTGCCTCTAGCATTGTCACCGCATCTGACTGATCCCCCATTTATTTTCTTTAGTGTAGAAAAACTTTCTTTCTTTCCGGTCATGTGTCTTGAACATCTGCTATCAATGACCCATATTTCTTTCTTATAGCTCTTATGGACCTATTTTTGCAAAACAAGAAAATAAATTTTGTTTAGGTACCCAAGTGGTCTTGGGTCCTTGCGGGTTAGATGTGCTTCCTTTGGGATTCCAAACCCACACACTTTTAGGCTTATGCCTGCAGCTGTAGGATTTATGCCCTCTCTATCCACAGATAAAATAGACAGGTCCTTAAGAGGAGAAGGAGGTCTTGGCTGATTTAAACGATTCTGATGAGGAACTTGAATTCTTAAAAGAGTTGATCTCACAAAACTATGACTTGGTGATCTCTTAATTCTGTTTAATTTTATTTTTACATCATCAATCTCTTCATGAAGTAAGTCAACTTCAATTTGACATTCTTCAATTTCTATTTGATAACTTCTTTTTTACTCTTGGAGTTTTTGTTTAAATTGAGCTTCACAACTTTTCTTCACTTGAGCGAGTTTGTTATATTCATCTATACCTTTTTGAAGCTCATCAGTTATCATATCTAAATTTTATTCAAAAGTATTACAATTATGACAATCGTGTAGTCTTAACTCGCTAGATTCACTTGTTTCCATGAAACACATATTAGAGGCTTCTAATTCTTCTTCGGTTTAATCTTTATCACCCGAGGCTCTAAAATTTTGATTCTTCTTGGATGTTCTTTTTCTTAATTCTAGGTAGTTTTGTTTGAAGTGTCCAGGCCTTCCACAGTGATAACAGTGATCATCGTTTCCAGTAGAGTCTTTATTTTTGGATTCTTGGGATCTTTGTTGTCTCTATCTCATGATCTGCCTTACTCCATGATTAATGAGGGTCATTCCTTCGCTATTAGCATCTTCCAAAATATCCTCTTCTTTAGTTGGAGCAGCGTTGAAGGTTGTTGGTTTCTTCTTTTTATCCTTATGGTACCTGTTGATATAATTTTATTTATATGCAATGAGGTTACCTCGTAGATCATCCTATGTCATGTTGTGAAGATCCCCATCTTCCAAAATGGCAGCCTTGGTTTCCCAAATTTTTGGGAGACTTTAGACCAACGTCTGGACTTGTAGGCTATGTGGATATATCATCCCCAGTGATTTCAGTTCGTATACGATCTTGCTGAATTTGGAAAACATTATTTTAATGTTCTCATTCTCGTCCATTTTGAACAACTTGTATTCATTGACTAGGGCAGCAATCTTTGACTTCTTGACTTTGGTGGTTCCTTCATAGGTTACCTACAATTTGTACCAGATTTCTTTTGTCGTCTCGCAAGTTGATATCTTGTCATATTCGTATCCACTAACTGCATAAAGAAGTAAACTTATAGCACATGCATTAGTTTGGATTACCTCTTGTTGTTCTTTGGTGACCTTGAAACTCATAGGTCTTCAATGTCAGTACTTCTAGATTCGTTGTCTTTGTCCTTTTTCTTCTCTTTGAGTCCTAGAATCGGTTTTGGACCCTTCTTGATGACAACTCAGACTTAAAAGTCATTTGATTGGACAAAGATTCTGAATCTATTCTTCCAGTAAGAGTAGTATTGTCTACGGAAGTATGGTGGTCTTGTGGAGGAGTGACCATCTTAAAGAAAAGCACCAAGAGTTTGATCTTTGCTCACTTGCAGTTAAGCAACAATGTTGGTAAGACCTGCTCTGATACCAATAGAAATCAAGAGGGGGTGAGTTAAAAAAATTTTGTAAGTCAACTATTGGGTCCTCACAGTCGACTCTCCTGCAGATCAGTACACTTCACAAATTATATTAGATTTTAAGTAATCAAGAAAATAAATAATCGAATAAGGACGGAGAGATTTATCCTATTTAGGAACACCAATGTGGTGCCTACTTTCAGTCTGCTTGGGTTTCAATATTTTCTTAGATCGTTCAATGTCAGGATCGCGTACAATGATGGGAAACAAGTTCCAAAAACTTATTTTGTTCTTTGGATCTTGTGACATAGCTTCAGTTTGTGTTATAAAGTTGACTCGATCCTACTCTTTATAAAATAATTGTAAACTAAGAGTTACAAATCTTCATGAGACTAAGATTGAGACACTTTGAGATTCTTCTTGAAGTTGTGTAACCCTTTTCTATATTTGGTCTTCTTCTATTATAGTCTTCGGCTGCTACTTTTCGTAAGGAATCTTAAGACATTTCTTCTCAATCAAGGATTTGAATTGATGCCTTGATTGAGGAATGTAGTCGTATGATATATCCATATCGGATTTGTCTATATACACCTTTTACTCACGTCCATATCAGATATGTCCATGATCTTATCTTTCTTTTGTTCATGTAGTGATTGATGCTCTTCCAAGTTTGTTTTTGATCTTTTCTTCCTATTACTTTATTGTGATTGATCTGATCTACTGTATTTTTGGGACCGAGATTTTCCTTCCAATTATTTTCATTTTGATTGATTTGCTTGGATGTTGCGGATCATTATTTGATGTCCTTCTATTCCTGGAGCCAGCTTTCTTATTTGCTTCATTCATCCTTCTATCATTAGCACTTCTCCAATATCTTAAAAAGATCCACTCATTAGTTTGTCATTATTAAAACATAAACTTAGGAGGCTAACACGACTGTCTAGAGTAGCATAGCACGAATGCAACCAATCCATTCTTAATATGACATTGAAACCAACCATGTATAATTCAAACAGATCTACCAAAGTCTCCCAACAAGCCACAAACACCACACAACCCTTATATACTCTTTAGAACCACAGAGTCACCCACCAGTGTAGAAATAGAAAAAAGAGTCTGAAATACACTCGGGACAAAAAACAAAATGCACATACGACATTCAAAGATGCCTCGGACTCCTGATGAGTAGTGAGAGCATAAAATTGATTTCAACCAGTGTCAGAGCTAGAAGCGGCACCCTTTGGTGCTGATGAAGAGGCAATAGGAACTTTGTTTTCCCCAGAAGTAACTCTAGTGGAACAATCCCATTTCATATGTCCGATCTGACCACACATAAAACATTGGTTCCTCCCCTTCTCGCACTGACCAGTGTGGTGTTGACCACAGAATCTACAGGAAGGGTAAAATGGTGCAGATTGGGCTCTACTAACCTAAGATTGGTCACCCTGTTCCCTATAAGCATCTCCCCCCTAAAGATATTGGTCACCAGATGGCTTTAGGTAAGGAGCACTAACCGTTGAATAAGAGTTAGGACTCCCCCAGCTCTTCTTCTTAGACCACTTATCACTCTACTGCTGGCCTCCACCCTATTCTGAATACTGAAATTTCTTACTCTACCTCTAGATAATCTCATCTTGCTTTTTTTTCTCCTTTTTGACCTACTGCATATAAACCACAAGTCGATAAATGTCCATATCCTTGTTTAGCAAGGTAACCTTACTCTCTAGAATCATGTCTCTGGACAACCCAGAAGCGAACTTCCTCATTCTATCCCTCATGCTAGATACCAACTCAGGAGCATACCTAGACACCTGATGGAATTTCAACGCATACTCCTTGACTTCCATTATTCCTTGTCTCAAGTTAACAAATTCTTCTGCCTTCACCTTCCTCAATTTTTGAGGAAAGAAGCGGTCCAAAAATGCACTAGAGAAATTATCCCACAAGGTAGAACCAACATCTTCGCCTTCAACTGTTCCCACTCTTTGTACCACTAGTACACCACATCTTTCAGTTAGTAGAAAGCAAACTTTACACGTTCAACCTCCAAAGCATGCATCACTTGGAAGATCTTCTCCATCTCAATAATGAAACTTTAAGGATCCTCCTCAACCCTAGTACCAGTAAACATCAGAGGATGCAACCTCATAAATTGGCCAACCCTAGTAGCCTCAGATAAACCCATAGCAGCACCAGCAGAGCCCGACTGTTGTTACTGAGATGTCACCAACTAGGTCAATAGGTTAATGGATCATTAGAACTCAGCATTAGTAACCTTCCCTTGAGGTGACTGAGTATGAGTGTCACCCTCAAAAGTAGGATCAGTGGGGACAGGTGGGACTCTATGATGACAGTCAGATGTAGCGACCCTTGACTGGGTCTGGACTCCAGAAGTTGGATGAGCTCCGTCCATATTGCCCTCGGATGGGACCAAAAATGTTCAACAGACATCAAATCTTCTTAGAGGCATGATCTAAAAGATGAACAAACAAAAATCAGAGGGATCCAAGACCTTAGAATCTACAGCCCAAAATTAAGACAATAAGAAAGGGAAACATTACTAAATATCTCATATCCCCTCCCTTATAAGTGTGGCACACGACACACCCATAAAATAAGCGCTACATAACACGGCTTTATGGACAACTAATCTACCATGAACCTAGGATCTAATACCACCTTTTTCATGACCCAAACTAAGGCCCGACCATGACGGGTATCTCAAGTCCCAGTGGATCGGAGACTACCCCCTTTATCTAATTAAACCAACACAATATCCTCAAATGTCGGATGAATTCTGAACACACAACAAGATAATATTAAATGAAAAATAATAGCGATTCTTTAAACTTCAATACCATCCACCAGTAATTGGATAACCATACATCACCAAATAATCAACTAAACTACCTAAGTCCATAGTAATCCAACAAAGCCTCTACAATACCGAAGGTTAATAAAATATTAAAACATGCCCCCTGGTGATAGCCAAAACCAGTATCCTAAAGATAGTTAAAAATAAAAAAAGAAACTATAATATGAACTGGGTCTTCCAAATGATGGAAGCTCACCAATTCGATCTGACTAGCTAGTTGATCCTGAATCCAAGTCACTGAGCAGGAGATGTGGAAGTATGGCTAGTTCCTGCATTACGTTGGGATAAAGAGTCTGAAGACGGTTAGAGGTTGTAACACTAGTATGTAACTTAAGGATAGAGGAACAAAATAATGCCACGATAACAGTTCAAACCAATACATCCTTCAGTGCATAATATCATATAAAGTACATGTACATATATAATACCATATGCTGGGGTAGGAAGCAAGGCTTAACATGAACTTCGAAAACCATAACATGGGTTGTGTAGCATAACTGTCATATAACAAGGCACCTATGGGTTATATAAGCCAGATATCCCCTAGATAGAAGGGCCCCAGTATGTATAGCTGCACGAACCAGAGAATATCCATATCCTCATATGCCTTTATGAGGGACTCGAACCTCCCGACATAATCAAGGTGACTTAAGTACTAATGTATATAATATGAGAGACTGGAACCTCCCATTTAGATAACTAATATAGGGGATTCGAACCTCTCGATCATTTAGACACCTACCAACTTGCTCGATTTCCAGTGTTAGTCCTTTGGGACCTTCACTTTCACAACCCGGTGACACATCCTGCTCTTAAGCTCAATTTGAAACATTTGACATGTATCAACATTTATTAACCCATTATACATATAGGCACCCCATTTGTATCATCATACCAACACCACTTGTAAGCATACATTATGCCATAACAATAACTTTAGCATTGGGACTCAAACATATTGTCCAAACATGGACATCAAGTTAATTTAACATTTGGGACTTGAACCCATTTAGCCAACCAAACCCCAAGGTTATAATTTAAATTAATCTATGGCCATCAAGGCCTTTACAAAGTCCTTCATCAATCATTATCATGGTTATCCAAAGCCGTAGTTCAAAACCACAATTCAACTTGCGACAATACCATTCTCATTAATAATTTCACAAACAGGTTGAGGGCATGCCATTATCAAATCCAAACTCATCAATTTTGGGGTTAAACCATGACCACTCAATTAAATCACCATGCCCATGCACCCACATGTGCAAAACCATGATTAAAATATACATAATCACAATTTAAACCTTAGAAAACAATATTCAATAATATGCATTCAAACACCTCAACCTTGGTTTACTACCATTAATGATTCATGAACCATGCTTTAAACATATGTTTTTAGTAAACTAACAATGGGAGAATATTACGTGCCTGAATTACGAAGATTCACTTAGAGAAATTGACTCTTGAACCCTTAGATGGTTACTTTGAAGAAACCCTAGCCAATTTTTCTTGAGAAGATTTTGAGAGAGTAAAGAGTATTTTTTGATCTTGTAAAGTGTAGAATGAATGCCCAAAATATACTTTAGGGACATGGGATCTTAAGGGTTTCAAGTGGTAAATATCCAAAGTTCCCCCAACTAAAGGTCATAAAAAAGGTTGCATGTGGTTACGAGTTGTCCCTTTGACTCATGGCCACAACATACAACTCGTATCCTTGAGTCATCACCAAGATAATAAATTGGACACCCATACACTATCCATCTTACAACTCCATGATACCACTCGTGACCTGACCATACGACTCGTATGGTCTAGTTGTATCCAAGATAAAACCTAAAAGGATTAGTTACTGGACAACCTATGAATCAACCTTACCACTCGTAACATGGTCTAACGAGTCGTAGTGAGTCACTCATATTCAGAGTAGAACTTAACTAATTACACACTAGTTTTGTTACGACTTGGGTCCCTAGACCCATAACCATACCATATGACTTGTATGGTGAGACGCCAATAGGACAGTGAGCTCAAAGCTGAAGGAATTTTCAAAGACCAAAAAATCCAGGGCATTTCAGAGACTCTCTTAAGGTATATTTCACTATTTTTTGAAATGGGGGATTAAAATCAAACTAAAGGCTTCGAATCTAAACCAACTACACTATCAACTCAAATTTGACATTTTAGACCTAATAAAACTTTCTAATTGTCGTCCGACACTATGAATAATAGATGTTGACCAACACTAACAAGAAAACTTTTAAAGCTCCTAAGAACCTCAAACTATCCCAAAATCATCCCAAAGGCATTGGGAAATGTGTCAATCATCCCCACATCCCAAAATAAATATGTAGCATCTATAAAAAAGGGCAAAATGGTCAAATCATATTAAAAGAAAAATTTCACATATTAGATAACAATATTAAAAAGATAATTTAAGTGATAAATGACTGTCTTGAATGGCTTAGATTCTCGTAGTTAAGTGTTATTTTTGTTTTTATTGTGTTTTTGTTGCCTGAGGATATGCAAACATTCTAAGTTGAGGGTGTTGATATGCTATAGAAATATAACACTTTTGACATTTAAAATAAGGAAAATATGAAAGTTTCTGAGGCCTTTATTTTAGATATGATCCGTTTTGGGTATGTTTTGCAGAAAACCATGTTTTGGATGCTAAAATCGCAAAAAGGGTGAAAAAGGTGTTTTTGGCTACTTTTGGAGAGATTATGGATGATCGGGATGTTTTTCAACTTGATCGTGATCAATGTATGTTTGATAGTTGAAAAAGAGCTGAAGAACTGACTCCCAACACCTACTAATTAAACCTACGGACTGCATGTAGACCTACGGACCACATGTAGACAAAGCAGGTGCCAGAAATCCAAAATTCCGAGAGCTGACTTACAAGAAGTTGTCCATTTATAACCTGTAGCCTACACCTGTACCCTATGCCAGACCGCAAGTACTACCTGTACCTGTGCCATACCGCAGGTACTGAGAGCAGGTGGCCATCGACTCGGTTTTCTCCTAGTTTGTTTGGGCTTTATTTTTAGGGTTTTGTTATGTACTATAAATACTCTTATGTACTTTTAAGTAGGAGTTACACACTTTTGACACTTAGAAATATATTTTGATTCCAAGATCCATCTTTGATCTTGGGATTCTCTTGTATTGACATTGATTGATTATCCAGTTTATAATTGTGGAGTTTTATTCATTATATAATTATGATTTTATCTATGCTTTCTACTATGAATGTTATTCATTCCATCACAATCATGAGTGGCTAAAACCCATATCTAGGTTTGTGGAAACCCTAGAGAATTGACAAAGTAGGGGAAGTGTGATTGTTAATCTGAACTAATACCAATGGCATGTATTGGTTTATCTTTGTTATGATTGATTTCTTAATGGGTGCACATATTAGGATCCTGCGTAAATAATTCTAATTACTCCCAAAGATAAAGACAACAGTAATTTAGAGATTAACTGCCAATCCATGCTTCTAGGTTGTATCTACGTAAGATAGTTATGTTTCATCTAATAACTAGAGACTCAAAAAGTAATAGTTATGGGATCAAGATAAAGGATAGTAGTGCGATATCTTGAGACTCAAAAGGTAAAGTGTGAAATCCTTCTACTAGACTATAGAAGGTACATAAATTATCAATTCTGCATGCAAGGTATTAGATTGGTTCAATAACGTACGATAAGCCTACAAAGTTGAGAATCCAGGGGGAACACAATCCTAGTGTTTACTTACAACTAATTTCAACCAAGTTAATACAGTTCTTTACTTTCGATTACTACAACCAAACCCCTCATTTACTTTTTTATTTTGCCTATTGACTGCAACAACTAAGATCTACTAAACCAAGTGTTCCCTTGGAATTCGACCCCAACCTTAGTTGGGTTACTATATCTTGACAACAATTGTATCATCATCTAAAATGAGGTGTTTCTTGGACATCATCAAGAAAATAGCGTTGTTGCCGGGGAACACGGTGTTAGTAGTGATTTGTATTTGTTGGAGTTTTTTGGGTTATTTTTTATTCTTAGTTGGGCATATATTGGTGTATGCCTAGCACATGGAGTAGAGGAAAGCCCTTAATCCCAGTTAATCCAAATCCAGAGAGGATCCTACAAACACTTGGTAGGGGATCTAAGCAGAAGAGAGCTGATAATCCTAAAGGGGTTTATGATATTGTACCTTAAGAAGGAGTGCATGATATTGTTGATCGTCAGACTGGAGAGCTTATTCCTTAAGCTGAAGCAAAGAAGAGGGCAATGGAAGAAGCTTAGTGGGTAGCTAGAGAGGCAGATCTTATTGGGCACTGTCAATTAGCACTTGATGAAAACTAGAACAGAGAGAGAGGTAATCATTTTCAAGTAATCCCAGAATATCAGTACATACAGCCACATATAGATGATGAAAAAGGTCTGGAATATGTTGAACCGATTGATACTGGAGCTATAGTACCTCTTATTTTTCCCCTAGGCATCAAATTTGACATCACGAGTGCCATTATCCAACTTCTAAATTTGAATGATGTGTTTGCACAATTGCCTACCGATGATGCAAATTTGCACCTTGCAAATTTCCTTGGGATCTTCCCCTCATATATAATTCTAGGGGTTGATCAGGAATCACTTAGACTGAGGCTTTTCCCCTTCTAACTTACAGGAAAAGCATCTTTATGGTTAGGGGAATTTCCAAGAGGATAGCTCTATCACAACTTGAAATGAGTTGTGTGGGCAATTCTTAAATAAGTTTTTTCCTTTATAATGGATGTTCCAGCTTAAGGATGAGACCTATAACTTTGGGAAGCTACAGTCAGAGTCCATGTACAAGGCTTGATTCAGGTTTAAGAAAAAGGTGAGCATGGTGCCAAATCATCAGTTATCAAGGATGAGCTTATCAAATATATTCTATTGAGCACTGACCATCAGTTCTAAAGCCATGGCAGACACCATCTCTGGAGGAGCTTAAAGAAACTATGTTGGGAGGAAGCTTAAGAGATGTTAGATCGGATCTCACTTACTAACCGAGGGTAGCAAACTCGAGAGGTTGAGTAGGGATCTGGTACTTATGATATTGGTGCCTCATCTGACTAGAGAGCAGCTGATGATACAGTAGCACAAGAAATTATGCTACTAAGGATCGATTTAAGGGAGCTAGCAAAGCAGTTTGCAGCAGAAACTTTTGAGAAAATAAATGCAGTAGCAGCACAGGGGTCAGCTTCCAAAGCATATGATTCAGAATTGGAAGAGGAATCAAATTATATGGATTATCAGATGGCGAGTTTCTGATCCCAGGGGTAAGGGAACCAAGGTTCGAACTACTATGACAGATATAGAGACCCTATCAGAGAGTGACATAGTGACTAGAGAAAGAAGTTTGACTACAAAAAGAAGGGAGATAGGTACATTCCACCTGGTAGGCGTGATGCAGAATCCAGAATGGAAAAGATGTTGTCTAAGCTGGTGAAGGGTCAAGAAAATTAAGAGGTTAGCCATAAGCAGATTAAGGATGATATTTTATGGTTGACCCAGAAGGTCGATTCATATGCCATTACTATTAAGAAGTTGGAGCACCAGTTTGAGTATATGCCAGCAACTCTGAACCAGAGGTAGCCAGGTACACTTCCGATCAACACAGTGCAAAATCCGAGAAATGATAGTCATGTACTTGCTAATACCTCAAGAAGTGGTATCACTGCTATGGATCCTCCACTACCTGTTACTGAAGCTGTTGATAATGAGACACATGATGAAGGTATAGTTTCTGAAGATAAAGGTAAGGGTATAGTCATTGAGCCAGAAGTAAAGCACATCCCGAGACTACCCCTTTCTTTTTCTTAGTGATCAAGGAAAAAAAAAGGGGAAAGTAAGTCAGCGCAATTTATTGAGATACTGAGAGAATTGATCTTGAACATACCTCTTATTGAGGTATTAGATCAGATGCCTAGATACTCCAGGTTCATGAAATAGTTGGTCACAAGAAAGAAAGGAGCGACGTTTGAGTATGTTGATGGTGTGCACCATTGTAGTTTAGTCATGACTAGGTCCTTGGCGCAGAAAAAGAGTGATCCCAAATAATTGGCTATACCATGCACTATTGGTTCATCTTAATTTTTTCTTGAGCCTTGTGTGATTTAGGGGCCAGCACTAATTTGATATCGCTAGCAGTATTCAAGAAATTCAGGTTGAACCCTTCAGAATCGACTTCGATGCGGCTATTGATGGCTAACCGTACAGTGAAGAAACCTGTGGGAATATTGTTTGATATGATTGTAAGGGTGGATAACTTCATATTTCTGGTTTACGTTGCCATCTTGGACTATGAGGTTAACACAGAGATGTCCATTATACTGGGAAGACCATTTATGGCCTCAATAAGAGCTATGGTTGATATGGAAAAAGGTGAGCTAAAATTCAAAGTCAAAGGTAAGGAGACGACATTCAACATCTGAAAGTCAATAAAGTAGCCAATTGACATGAGGGTAGTGTCAGTGATTAATTCTATTGATGACCCTAAAGGATAATCTTAAGGGTATCTTGATGAATTTTGAGTAGTCAAGATACATGTGTCATGCCGCGACGTTAAATCAAGCTCTACATGGGAGACAACCCATGGGCTTGTTAGTGAAGTCTAAGTAACCAACACAACCGCAATATTAAATCAAGTACTGAGTGGGAGGTAACACTATTTTAGTGTTCACATTTTTGTTGTTTGTGTCTTTTTGTAGATTTTTAGCATTTGGACCTTACCCGGAATACGATAAAAATTGCTATATTCATCGATCTTCATGTAAGGGGGGATTGTGTGATCAACCCATCATGGTCACAAGTCTCACATGGTAAGTTGAGTAATGAGTTGAAAAGTTGAAATTTTAAGGATGAAAAATGGTAAGTTACGGACTCTAGCATTTAATTTTACTTTTGGGACTTAAAACTTAGGTTCCGGGACCATAAATATCTAAAAAAATACCAAAATTTTGAGTCTGGGTTGCATAAAAGTGGGCCAAAAATTTCAGCTCGGCACCTTCACCCAGCACCTATGGGATGCAGGTGGTACCTGCGTCCAAGACCGGACCGCAGGTATAGGTCGTAGGTACAACCCGCGGCTAGGTCACTTTATGGGCACGATTTTTAATTTAAATTTTGTGCCCACCAATATTCAACATCTGAAAGTCAATAAAGTAGCCAATTGACATAAGGGTAGTGTCAGTGATTAATTCTATTAATGACCCTAAAGGATAATCTTAAGGGTATCTTGATGAATTTTGAGTAGTCAAGATACATGCGTCATGTCGCGATGTTAAATCAAGCTCTACATGGGAGGCAACCCATGGGCTTGTTAGTGAAGTCTAAGTAACCAACACAACCGCAATATTAAATCAAGTACTGAGTGGGAGGTAACACTATTTTAGTGTTCATATTTTTGTTGTTTTTGTCTTTTTGTAGATTTTTAGCATTTGGACCTTACCCGGAATACGATAAAAATTGCTATATTCATCGATCTTCATGTAAGAGGGGATTGTGTGATCAACCCATCATGGTCACAAGTCCCACATGGTAAGTTGAGTAATGAGTTGAAAAGTTGAAATTTTAAGGATGAAAATGGTAAGTTACGGACTCTAGCATTTAATTTTACTTTTGGGACTTAAAACTTAGGTTCCGGGACCATAAATATCTGAAAAAATACCAAAATTTTGAGTCTGGGTTGCATAAAAGTGGGCCGAAAATTTCAGCTCGGTACCTTCACCCAGCACCTATGGGCTGTAGGTGGTACCTGCGTTCAAGACCGGACCGCAGGTATAGGTCGCAGGTACAACCCGCGGCTAGGTCACTTTATGGGCACGATTTTTAATTTAAATTTTGTGCCCACCAATATTTAATTATGACCTAAAACATCCCCCCACCTATATAAAAACATTCTTATCCCCATTCTAACTTATTCAAATCCTTAAAACTTTACTTTTCTCATTGAATTCAAACTTCCCTGTTAAAACATAAACTAACCCCACACTTGAGTAAAGGCTAGATTGACACTTATTTGAAATACCAACTTTTCCCAACACACTAAAAAAAGTTTCAACTTTGGTTTTGCTTGAGTTCTTCATTATTCTCTTCCGGATCTTTATATGAAAGGTAACTTTCTCGGCTCCTAATGATAATATATTTGCTTATCTACTATTTAAACAAGTTGATATATGTATTTCATTGTAAAATATATAGAATCTATCATGCTTGTATGTGGGATCCTTAAAGTATCCTAAAATCATAATGTAGGATCTTGTTTTGAACTAATATTCTAAGTTTAGGCCCTAACCGAAAGTTGAACTTGAATGAATGAAAGTAATACCACTAGTTGGGCATGTTTGTTTATTTTGAAATTCATGATTCTTGATTAGTATGTAATTGGAACTGGTTGGGATTTCAAATAGGTTATGGGGATGTGAAAATTGAGGAAAAATTCAAACTTTTTGAATTTTGAGTTTTTCTTCAACTTTTGTTATCCCTTACTTTTGTTGGAAACTGATAGTTGTTTTTTCAGGTACAAATGGCACCTAAAGCAATAAAGAATATGAAGGTCAATACTTTGAGAAAATGGGTAGAGTCACTCAATCCTAGTGGATCAGTCGGGGAGTACCGAGGCAGCGACGTCAAGATACTGCCACTGGGGTGACACGTAGAGTCATAAAAAGATAGACTCATCAGGATACTTAATTAGCTACATCCCAAACGAGGATTAAGTCTACATAGATATCACCCCCACACACTCCTCCACCTGATGAGGAGAAAGAAGAACAGATAGAGTCTGAGTCTACTCCACAGGTTGCTACTCAGGACCCCCAGTCTGAGAAGGGGTCTCAGGATTTATCTGATAAAGTTAAATAGGAGCAGTCATATACGGTGCCCCAATCTGAGGAGGGTACCACTACTTATGTACAAAATATAAAGGTACCCCAGTTTGATGAGGGTACCAATCATCCTTCCCATGATGCTTTAGTATAGTAGAGCCCCGCACCTTCGCATACCATAGAGGCACCTCCGATCCCGAGAAGGGACTTCTGAGATGGTATGTGGATAGGATGTAGGAGATTTTTATATTGACAGTCGTGTTTAGGAGTTAGGTAGGCCTACTAGATATGTTTATAAGGAGCGCCAATTCGACCTATTGGGGCTAGAGCTAATACCACAGCTACGGGCAGTATTTGATAAATATCAGCTAGAGAGGATGACCAGACTACTTAGTTCCTGCAGCCTGGATATGGTACGGGAGTTTAATGCATCCTACAGATCTACTGCAGTCCTTCCTATGCACTATTATCCAGGCTTTATCAAATTTGAACGACAACCATAGCTTGAACACACACTGGTTAGAAGGGTTCAAGTTGACATATTGACAGAGACTACATGCAGGTGATGTTGCAACCCCATGGATCAAGGGGAAAGTTATTATCAAGAAGGGCCTCTTGACAGTAGAGGCCAAGATTTAGTGGTTTCTGATTAGATACCGATTGATAGACACTACTTCATATAACACATTGATATGGAAGGGAGCAGCACCGGTTGCCTGTCTAGTGGCCGATTATGATGTTGATTTTGTTGCTATTCTGAGGAATTAGTTACATGACAAAGTCTTTGGTGAGATGACTTATCTATCATTTCCTTACATGATCTAGAGGCTATATGATAAGGCCAGAGTGCCTAAGTTACCAGGTATTAATAAAAGGGTACCTGTGATCACAACTATGCAAATGAGGACCATGAACGGTCTAGCACCTTTAGATACTTCTAGGAGATCGATATAGCGGGCAGCAGTACCACAGGCTAAGTCTGAGGGCCTAGAAGTTTCTGTAGAGCTTGATAAGGCATATAGAGATGATATGGGTATTGGTATTAACATGGAGATAGGGGAGAAGAGGATGCTCCTGATTCAAGTACACCAGGTGAGGGCTACTTCTTCTTCATCCATGTTTTTAACCTCAGAGTCGGTTGGTGCATCTACAGAGCCTGCTCTTCCATCCACTTTAGCTCTTGTATCAGGTATAATTATTGTACCCTGAGTGTTTTTATAGAGCTTAGTAGATAGCCAGAGGGCCACAGCTGCTCGATTAAAAGTTGTCGAGATCGAGATGACTACCCTCTTTGGGAAGATGAGATTAGGGGTTAAGACAAAATTTGAGCATGCTGAGGCTAGATGGAAAGCTTCTTAGAGAGCCTCACTGTTAGAGCAACGTGCTGATTTTCAAACATAGATCGATGAGCAGAAGAGATGAGTTACATCTCGATATACAAATATAGGTGTACCGAATCTAGTTCAAATGAGGGAGGATTGTAATATCCCACGATCAGAGGTACGCTCTCTTATAGAGAGTCGTACAGTAGCTACTCCCTCGATATACCCCCTATGGTCATGACATCACCTCTGTGTGCACCGAGTACTTTGATTTCTTTGTGGAAGTTGGTAAGGATGTCCTAGGAATTGGGACAAAGAATGTCACTTAGATAATTTACAAGATCCTGATATAACAAGGGAGGAGGCCGTTAAAAAGGTCAGGCATGATTATTTAGAGACTGAATTCATCGATAAGTAGAGGCGTGCTTTTATATCAGAGGGTACATCCACCAGTAGTACATCACCACCACCACCACATCTGCTAGTTGATATGTCTCCATCTGGAGATGCTCCTGATTCGAGTGTGTAGTGTGTCCCAGGTATGTTCTCACTTCCCTATATTTTTCTTTGTTTTAGCATATTGAGGACAGTGCATAATTTTTAGTTGGGGGCGGGCATACCATTCCGCCGCGGGTTTTTATTGTCATGCTTCTTTTTCTGTCAGTCATCGTATAGTTGTAGAACTGGCATGTCTAGGATAATTTTATGTCGTATTGTGTTGTTTTTTGTGTAATTAGGAGATTTTGAGTATTTGGGGAAGTAGTCATAGTTTGACTAATTTTTGATACCTTTCTAAAATTTTAAGTTTTTATAACTGTGTTGATAGATATATGTGTGAACTTTTTGGATCTTGTTATGCCATTAGGATTAGGGATATGATAACCATTAGCTGGCAATTGCAAGAACTGGATAGGTAGTAGTTGGTAATATTGATTTTGTGCTATATGTGTGTGAGATACTACCTAATTCTCTTTGTGTGTTGAATTCAAAACTTTCCTACTTAGTCTTGCCTAGGTTAAAAGATAGTTAGTTCGAAAAGGATCATAGGCCTTTTTTAGTTTAGTCCACTTTTAGCCTAAATGACCTTCCATGCACGAATTATATCCCTTGATCCCTTCTTTGATCCTTATTGCCTATTTTTCATATTTTTACTATTCACCTTCCTATTTGTATTACAATTTAACTATTTTGGCCCAGGTCCTCCTTGGATATTGTGCACCACAACAAAGACAAAATGACTAAGTTAAGGGTGGTTATCATAGAAATGTGTAGTGTAAAATGGGTATGAAGAAGGGTAAAGTAAGAAAAAGTTAGTAGGGTTGGGTGTGGTAGAAAAAAAAGAGAAAAAAGAAAGAATAAAAGACTACACCCAACCTGAATGTGCATAAAAGAATAAAAGGGAGAAATAAGGATGGAATAAAAAGAAAATTGGTTAGTAAGTGAGACCCCAAAGTTAGTGTAGTGCCAAGGAGGCTTAGTCACTTTAAATTTCAAGATGTACCATACCAGCCACCAAACCTATATTACAAGATGAGAAAAGTTCTATAGTTATCCTAACTTGACTATCTGACTGCTAAGGTAAAGGAAATAAGGGCAAGTCTATGTTATTTGACATGTATTGATAGGAACTTATTTGTTGAAGTGAGGTTCGTGTAACCGTCCCTGCATTGACATGAATTATTTCATATGAGTGAGTGGAACATCTTTGTTGTGAGGGCGCTTGAGTCATATTGCCAGCTATTTACTTATTCGGGTAGTGTAATCTGTATATATGAATTATTGGATATTGCTAATGTAATTATCATACCTTGATCCTATTATGTCATAGTCTTATGATTCATTTTCATACACCGTAGGTTTTGAAAATTGAGATTGGAGAGGGATGTTGTGTTTTGAGTTTAAGTTATGAATGACTGTCTTGAATAGCTTAGATTCTCCTAGTTAAGCGTCATTTTTGTTTTTGTTGTGTTTTTTGTTTCCTGGGGACATGTAAACATTCTAAGTTGAGGGTGTTGATGTGTTATAGAAATATAGCACTTTCGACGCTTAAAAAGAGGAAAATATGAAAGTTTCTGAGGCCTTTTTGTTAGATATGATCCGTTTTGGGTATGTTTTGTAGGAAACTATGTTTTGGATGATAAGTTCATAAAAAATGTGAAAAGGGTGTTTTTGTATACTTTTGGAGAGATTATGGATGATCAAGTTATTTTTGACTTGATCGTGATAAATGCATGTTCGAGAGTTGAAGAAGAGCTAAAAAACTGACTCTCGGCACCTACTAAGTCAACCTACGAACTGCATGTAGATAAAGCAGGTTCCAGAAATCCAAAATTCCTAGTGCTGACTTGCAGTGTGTTGTCTGTCCGCAACCTACGGTCTGCACCTGCGCCCTGTGCCAGAACGCAAGTACTACCTGCGTCTGCGCCAGACCGCAGGTACAGAGAGCAGCTGGCCACTAACTCAATTTTCTCCTAGTTCATTCACGCTTTATTTTTAGAGTTTTCTCATGTACTATAAATACATAGGTTTACATACCTTTCCAAAGTGATAACAATCGTTCTGGGGATCCTTAGTTGGGCTAGAAGTGCTTCTATTTCCCTGTTGCTCTCCCTGAAAGACTCTAAAGTTTTTTCTCTTTCGAGGACTTTTAGGTTCTAGGGAAGGTTTGGAATAGATAGACATTGGGGATTCATGTTCATCTAGGAGGGGTTTTCTCCAGTGAGACTCACAAAATGGGGACTTAGAGTCAAGAGTAGAGGGTTTATAGATGGGAAAAGAGGAAGACATAAGTTGGTGAGGCTCATCATTTTTGTGATGGTCGATGGTGTTAGCTTCCCTTAGAAGGATGGGTTGAAAATTTGCATCAGAGTGGTCATCCAGACATTTGGACCGAAATTCTATAGACCCTAGTTGATGCACTCCATTGCCAGTAGAGCTAGGTAGCTTAGGTCTTGAATGAGAATTGTCATCTGATTCCCCTCCCATTAAAGGTGGAGAGGAATCGATTGGCTAGATAGGCAAACTTCCAACCACGATGTAGGGATGTAAGATAGGGAAAAAGGAGCTAAGATAAAAGTGATCATGTTTGAAGGTGGTTGGAAGCTCATTTTTCTCAAGAGAACTACATTGAATGGCTTCCGTTTGACAGTTAATATAAGGGAGCTCAGGGTGAATGTAGAAAGGCTCAGCTTGGATAACTCAATAACATTAAATGCATTGTCTGCATTAGTGCTACCGGGCAGTAAATCCCTGGGAAGTAGAAGGGATTTCCGACGGCGTGGGGGGAGTATTACGAAGTTGTAAGGGGGAATCATTAGCTGACTGGGGTGGGCCCCCATAAGAAGCTCTTCTTTTCTTTAGTATTTAATGGAAGAAGGATAGAAGAGGAATTAGTAAGAGGAGTATTAGAGTTAATAGGCACCTCAGACTTAAATTTGGACTTGGACTCAGGGGTGAGACTTGGGCCTAGTAAGAGACTTAGCCTAAGATTTACCCCTAGATGAGAGGTGTTGATTTTATTTTTACTTT
Organism: Capsicum pubescens; assembly: GCA_030864215.1. NCBI lineage: Eukaryota > Viridiplantae > Streptophyta > Magnoliopsida > Solanales > Solanaceae > Capsicum > Capsicum pubescens. The sequence continues at coordinate 124,029,626 of CM061542.1, forward strand.
TATTATTATGCCCAGCAGGCCTAACTTGATGGTTCGAAACTTGCGGGTTTCGAGAGTTAAAATTAAGAGAAGTAGTGGGCTGACCATTCTGGGCCCAAAGAGGTCCAGTTGTCTGAGCGACCCAAAGAGGCCCAAATAGGCTGTGTTTCCCTAGCGGAGCAGTAGTTCCCTCATCCATGGACACCGTCTCCTTGGGGGAATGAGGGTTAGAGAACTTACCTGGCGCCGCAATTACTGCTCCCTTACCTCGATCTCGAGTTACCAAATTGGAGTTCACCACAGATGATCGTCTAGCGTTCCTTTTTCTCAAGAAAGTAATTGTATTCCACTCCTTTTTAGGATCTATTGTGGGGGTATGGATAGTCTGGTCGGATAAAGTCTCTGGCTGGTGTTCTGATATCTTCTCCGAACAATTTTAGGCTATATGGCCTAGGCACCCATACAGTTTACAAAGAATCTTTTCACCTTCATACTCTAGAAGTTGCTTATGATTGCCAACTGTCACAGAGGTTTTGACAGGCTTACCCATATCAACATGAATAGAAATTCGGGCATAACGACCCTGAATAGTTGAAGATGTGCACGTGTCTACTTTAAGCAATTTATTGATCTTCCGGCCAATTCTCTCTAAAATTGTTAGATCATAGAATTTTGTGGGTAATTGAGGGAAACAGACCCAAATTGTAGTGGAATCTATCTTTGAAGTGCTAGGTACAAAATTGGATTCCCATTGTCACACCGAGATAAAACTGCCAGCCACAAACCATGGACCACCTTGTAAAGCAACGTCTTGATTGTCCCGACCTCTAAACTTGGCTATGATGAAATCGAAGCCCAAATTGATTAAGTAAATAGGTTCAAATAGCTTCCGCAGTGCTTCCAATTTGGTTTTTAGGTATTGATGAGTGAAATTTCCCCAAAATATTTTAAGGATTACAGAGAACTTCCAAGGCGCATATATTCGGTGCTTTTCCTCGATTGTGAGGTTATTAAATCTCCCTCCATCTTAGAAGATTCATTTTCAGTATTAACACAATTATAAGTTGATCAGTAGTAGTAATGAGATTTGAAGTGACATCCTTATAAGAAGGTTTCCTATCCATTGGTAGAGGACATGAACTGGAGAGGAGAAGAAAACTAGCGGTGAAAATGCTATAATTTGAACACCTATGTTAGAGAGGGATGAAACCTTCTCTCTCTAACCCATGTTTTTTTTTTATTTTAAAGCAACATCTTGACTGTCCCGGCCACTAAACTTTTGTGGTTTGGAATTTTTGATCTTCTTAATAAAAGACTTTAAACACTAATCTTCCTTATTTTTATGTGTAGTACAAGTACATTTTTTCTCCTCTACACCTCAAATATTTTTAAACTTTTCATTCCCATTTGTCTCTCAACTTACATTTTTATTTTTTATTTTTTTACCGTTTTTATTTTTTTCTTGTTTTAATTCGTTTGTCTCAATTTTTATGTTTCCTTTTACTTGTTTTCTCTTTTTTTTTTCTTAAACATTATGTATTTCTTCATTTCTCTCTCTTTTTTTAATTCATTAGTCTCGATCTTTATTTTTTTTTTTATTTTTTTTATCATTTCTTATTTTTTCTTTTTCATTTTCAAAAACTTTATTTTTATTTTTTTCTTCTCATGTTTGTTTTTCTTAATCTTTTTTTATTGGTTGTTATTTATTCTTCTCTTTTTTTCTTAACCTTTATTTTTTTTATTGTCTTTTTTTTTCTTTTTTTCTCAATATCTTTTTTTATTTCTCTATTTTGTTTGTTCTCTTTTTTTTTCTCAACTTCTATTATGTTTTGTAAATAAATAAAAAGTTGAATAATCCGCAAAGAAATCTTCTTCTTTTTATATCAAAGCAAATTGACTTGTTGTTAGGAAGTCCTTTGAGATAAGTCTTGTCTCTAAGATAAAAATTGTAGAACAACTCATGAATCAAGACACAACGTGGTAGTGTCAAGTCTTATTTGTGGAGCATAACTTGTTGTTTGAAAATCCTTGAGTTAAGTCTTACTTCTAAGGCAAGAGTTATAAAATATCCCATAAATCAAGAAACAATGTGGTAGTGTCAACACTTGTCCATTGGACATAACTTATTCTTTTGGGAGGTTCTTGGGCTAAGTCTTGTTTTAGAGGCAAGACTAATAGAGCATCACATAAATCAAGACACAATATGATAGTGTCAACTCTTGTCCATAGAGCGTAACTTATTGTCTAAGTCTTGCCTCTAAGGCAAGAATTATAAAATATCTCATAAATCAAGACATGATGCGGTAGTGTTAACTCTTGTCTATGGGGTGTAACTTTCTGTTTGAAAGTCCTTAGACTAATTTGTGCCTCTAAGGCAAGAGTTATAGAACATCTCATAAATCAAGACATAATATGGTAGTGTCAACTCTTACCCATGGGGCATAACTTGTTGTTTGAAAGTCCTTGATTTGTAAAACATCTCATAAATCAAGACATAATATGATAGTGTCAAATCTTGCCCATGGAGCGTAACTTGTTGTTTAAAAGTCCTTGGACTAAGTCTTTCCTCTAAGCAAAAGTTATAGAACATCTTATAAATTAAAATATAATGTGACAGTGTCAACTCTTACCCGTAAGGCGTAACTTATTGTTTGAATGTCCTTGAGTTAAGTCTTGCCTCTAAGGCTAGAGTTATAAAATATCTAATAAATCAAAACATAATGTGGTAATGTCAAATCTTTCCCATAGGGCACAACTTGTTTCTTGAAAGCCCTTGGTTAAGCTTGCCTCTAAGGAAAAGGTTATAAAGTCTCTCATAAATCAATACATGATATGGTGGCGTCAACTCTTGCCCATGAGGCATAACTTATTGTTTGATGGTCCTTGGGCTAAGTCGTTCCTTTAAGATAAGAGATATAAGAAATTTCATAAGTAAAAAACACAATGTGTTAGTGTTGACTCTTGTCCAATGTACGTAACTTGTTTGAAAAATTTTGGAATAAGTCGTGCCCCTAAGACAAGAGTTGTAAAACATCTCATGAATGAAGACATAATGTAGTAGTGTCAACTTTTGCCCGTGGGGCATAATTTTTTGTTTGAAAGTCCTTCAGCGAAGTATGCCTCTAAGGCAAGAGTTATAAAACATCTCATAAATGAAGACATAATGTGGTAGTATCAACTCTTGCCCGTGGGACATAATTTATTGTTTAAAGTTCTTGAGCTAAGTCTTGCCTCTAAGGCAAGAGTTATAGAAAATCTCATAAATAGAGACATTACGTGGTAGTGTCAACTCTTGCTCGTGGGACATAATTTATCTAAGGCGAGAGTTGTAGAACATCTCATAAATGAAAACATAATGTGATAGAGTCAATTGTTGCCCGTGGGGCATAATTTATTGTTTGAAAGTCCTTCAGTGCCTCTAAGGTAAGAGTTATAGAATATCTCATAAATCAAAACACAATGTGGTAGTGTCAACTCTTGCCCATGAAACGTAACTTCTTTTTTGAAATTCATAAGTTTTGCTTCTACAATGTAGTATCAACTCTTGCTCATGGGGCGTAACTTGATTGGAAGAAATCAAAGAAAAGAAAATAATAAAATTAAAAAAAAAAGAAAACTATTTTTAAAGAATCAAAGAAAATATAGAAGTTAAGGGGAGAAAAGAAAAAAATAAAGGTTGAGAAAATTTTTAAAAAGGTGAAAAAAAACAAAAATAAAGATTGAGAATTTAAAAAACAGAAAAAATAAAAATCAAAGAAAAATAAAAAGGAGAAATTTTTTTAAAAAAAATGATAGCAGTTGAGAGGAAAATCAAAGTAAAATAAAAAAAAAAAGAAAAAAAGTTTTAGAAAATAGAAGTTGAGAATAGAAAAGGAAAAAAAATAAGGATTGAGAAAAAACTAAAAAGGAGAGAGAAAAGAATAGATAAAAATTAAAGAGAAAAAACTGAAAGATAAATAATTATGGAGTTATTTAGAACTATTTGATATATTGTGGGACAAATAGGTAATTGTGCTATATTAAAAAAAAGTAAGGAAGGTTACTTTTATAAGACCATTTTTATGGGGGACAAAAAAAATTAAAGTCATCATTATAAGAGTCATTGATGTAGTTTAACCATGTAGTCTAAGCCTTAAAAATACATCAACTAACACAATTAATTACTTTAAATAGAACAAGCACTATTTGTTCCGCTGCTATCGATCATTTCTCTCTCGCTAAACTACATTGTCTCCGTTTCTCTCTATCGTTTTAATTTTCTTCGATGGAATTATTTGTTCCATTTATTTATTGAAATATTATTCCAAAGATGATTTCGGTCACTAGTGTAAGAATAATCCATCACGACAAAATAGTTATCTAAAGAGTATGTAATTTTACTGTTTCTTGAAAAGCGATAGGTACGACATTATGAAGTCATAAGAAAGATTAGCTGTCAAAAGAGACTTCAGAGTTTAAAGGTCGTGAGATTTTATAATAATTTTAAATTAATACTTTATAATAATTTAGTTTACAGTTAAATATATTATAAATTTAACAAATTCCATAATATTTATAAAAGATATTAAAAGTTACTGAACTCCCACGAATTTTATAAATTCTCTCCTAGATTTACTAATGTTCGAAGCTTTCCCTTGAGATGAAGAAACCTCCAGTTAACATCTAAGTAATTTCTAATCTATAATATAATAAGTTTTATGAAATTTATCTATGCATTAATGGTATTATCTCTCATAAAATCATATGAATGAGAAACTAGGAAAGTTGCATGGAAATGAGGTGATGTTAACCTTTGACAAAATATCATGATATTTATCTTTTAAAAGAAAATTATGAGTCCTTGATATTTTATGATTGCAAAAGTAGATTCAAGATTGCTTCGAGTAATTCAATAAGCTTATCTTACTAAGGGCTCATTTGTTTATACTTAATAAAGGTCTGAATCTGAATGGATCAGACTTCAGACCATTAAGTACAGTTATTTTTTATTAAAATTTTAGCTCTTAATAAGTCTGAATAGGTCTTAATCATTCAGATCTAGATTCAAATCTTAATAGGTATGAAGAGGATTTTTGGTGTTGGATAATATTCACCGTCACTCTATTCATAATCATCAATCACCACCATAACCACCTCTGCCACCGCCACCATTGTCAACCACCACCCACCACCACTAACCACATCCACCATTACAACCACCATCGACAATAGATACCGCTACCAACCACTATTGTCAACCGCTACCACACCTACTACCTCTATTATTCTAATTATATTCACCGTCTTCAACAACAACACCATCATTAACCACTACCGACCAGTCCCTACTATCGATGAACTCTTCTATCACAATTAGCACCAGCGCTAACTGACACTAATACATCACAACCTCCACATATTCATTGGCCACCACCACCATTGTCACTAGTAACGCCACCTCTACCATCACTTCAACCACTACCATCGCTACAATTTATCTCAACTAACAACTATCTCCACCATCACAACTAACAACATCTCCAACTAGCACCAACACATTGTCAAACCATCATGCATTCATTTTTCAATCAGCACCTTCAACTACTAACATCAAGCAATGTCACATCACAACCACCACCACCACTATCAACCACCACCATCATAACAGTCACTACAATACAAACCATCACAGCTATCACTACCAACATTACTAATCACTAATATCAATCATTGTCATTGCAATCACCATTATAAATCATCTTCACTGTCACTAACAAACATAAATATTTTTTTCAATCAAATAATAATTTTGTTGTATTAAATTGCATAATTTTCTGATATATAATTAGTTTTTTATTTGAATTATATTTTTTATTTTATTATATATACAAATAAAAAAAAAATGCATATTCAGATGTTGAAAAACAAACAGTCTTAATCATTCAGTTTTCAGATCTAGAGACAACCTCTTAATCATTCAGATGTGTATTCAAATTTAGACCTAGCCTAAACTAAAAACCAAAATAAAGTTAGAACTTTTATAGTTTAAAAAGTTGATAAAATAGAAATATAAGGTTCCTATCTTTCCGTTAAATCTAATCAAACGTTCGCAGGAATATTATTTTACTAGTCAATTAGTTCAATCACATATATATAAATACGGACTATATTGAAATAGCCACAGTCTATGATCATGTACCAGTTACAGAGTTGTTCCAACGCTTTCTTAAATAAATCTACACAAAAAATTTCAATGGAACTTCTATGAAATTGGAGAAGAGAGAAGGAGAAGAACTTTTTCTTTATGTTTTTCTTTTTTTATTTTGGAAAAAATTGTAGGTTCAAACAAAAGAACCTTTTTATAATTTTAAAGAGACACAATTCTTTAAATAGTTGTGTCTCTTCTCTTTTATTTAATAATATAAATATATCAATAATTATATATTATGTCCCTCTTAATATATATCTTGGCTGACCCACATGGGTGACCCAATTTAATTTTCTTCATCTCTTACTCATAAATAGTGGGTCAACTCTCATTCCTATTTTGTAACTTTCATACTTAACGACTAGACCATGTGACCAATGCATACTTTGAGAGCTTTGTTGCTATACATCTGTTAGGAATATGCAATATCTCGATCAATGAAACTTACAGTATATTATAGTATGTAGTATCCTAGATCATTTATCACATTCATATTTCTCATAATCTCTTTTTCTTAATTTTGTGTTAATCATTATGTACTTGTCACACAGACAAACATAAAGGACCGGCCAATGAACACAATTAATGTGATAATACTCAATGATCTTTCTCATCTCAATAATCTCTTAAACTCAACATGATATGCTTTTATAGAAATATACGGCCAGACCGAATTAATCATAATCTATTGATAATATACTAAGATAGCAAACACCAAATTGAATCTCAAGAAACTAATTAAAGTTATGAAGGTACAATGTGGAAAATTACTTATAATTTTCAAGGTTTCACATGATAGCAAGTAATGACTAAACTTGTATCGCCCTTATGGATCACTATATGCATACATGGTATGAAACATGTATCACAGTACTGACTCCCTTCTCATGAATCATATATCTTTTATGAATTAAATACTATGCAAATAATATTTTTGACAACTCATGTCTAACTTTGAGTTCACTAATCTACTCAATCATTTTATTCTTCAGAACTCACATCTGGCATTAGAAACAGAATAACTCATTTTAATCACATATGACTAAACACATTCTAATAAGTGATATTCTGATTATAAACTTTTAGCTTTCTTTTATCATCACATCAGACAATAATAAGTTTATAACTATCTCCTTTCTACTAGTTGTCACTTAAAAAATAGAGGTGAGTGCCTGTGTGAATAGATCAATCTTTTCGTCTGTTTGACATATCTTTTATCCTTAAAAATTTATGTATACCACAAAAAAATATATTCATATGAACCAACAAGATGAAAAATTAGGAATTAATCCACATTAACCTATATAATATGAATTTATATGAACATGATTGAGGAAAACAAAAAATATACATCAACATCTATGTATATCCAATGACTTTACATGTCTTTCATAAACATCACAAGGAATGGGTTTTGTTAAGGGATCTATTATCACTTGATGAGTATATATGTTTTTCACGTTCACTTTCTTTTGTAAAATCATGCCTCTTACAAAATTATATTTTATGTCAATGTATTTTGTGTTCTCATGATACTTTGGATCCTTTGTGTAGGCTATTTCAGTCTGACAATCAGAATTGATTGTGACAGGTTCAACAACATTGTTATACTTACCTAAGTGGACGAAAAATTATTTAAACCAAACATCTTCTTGTACAGCAGATGAAAGTGCTACGAATTCAGCTTCCATTATAGATAAGGTTATACATGATTGTTTCTTGCTACTCCACAATACGGTGCCATTGTTAAGAAAGAATGCAAATTCAGAGGTAGAATTTCTCTCATTTAAATCTTATCCTCAATCAGGATCAGTGTAGCCTTTGGGTTGCAGATCATTTTCTTGATAACATAAGAAATAGTCAATTGTGTCTTTTGAGATACCTCAATATTCTTTTAACTTACTTCCAATATTGTGGTCTTACTAACTAACCCAATGGCATAACAGATATCAGGTCCAGTACACATCATAACATTCATTAGACTTCCGACTGCATTGATAGAAGGAACCTTTCTCATTTGTTCCTTCTCTTGTGAAGTTTGAGGACACATCATTTGGTTTAAAGCTTGTTAGACCCAAAAAAATTATGATTTTATTTTGGTAATTTATATGTGTAAAATGGTGATTTATGAGTTGAATCATGATAAGGAATGATATCTAAATCATTACAAAGTATTTTGAAATTTTTGTAACATGTTTTGGGATATTTCGGGACACCAAAACAATAAGTGTTCGAGCGTGCCAAGGAAGGGAGGCACACTCTTACGCGAAAACCAGTGAAGGTCCACGATAAGAGTGTATCACGCTCTTTTCATACCGCGATAAGTGTGTGTCATGTTCTTGGAGTGATGCGATAGAGGTGTGCCACGCCCAAGGATGCCGAAACAACAATCTTATTTTTTAGTTTTCTTCAAGGGCTATTTGATCTTTTACCTATTAAACGACTTCTCAATCATATTAAATGCAAAACCCATCCTCATAACTTAAAACTAAATGATCTCTTTTTTTTTTAAACCCTTGAGAACACAAAAGAGGATTTTTTTTTCACTAAAATTCAAGCTTGCAAGGTTCCAATTTGAGTTTGCCTCAAGAAATTCACTAAGTTCAGATATGTGGGGTTTGAACAAGGATAGCCTTTCATTTTCATGCTTTTGATATTATGGAATTATCTTGTGATTTAAAGTTCAATTTGCACAAGAATTTACCTTTACTCATGGCTTTACTTACATGATTGCTATTATGAGATGAATTTTCTTACTTTGATATAAAGATTCATGAGTTGATAAAAGATTACAATTTTAACATTGAGTATTCAGTTATAAGAAGTTCAAGTTTACTAGTTTGAATTTAAAAAATTATTGCAGTATAATCACAGTTTTAATTTCATATGAGATTTCATACAAGCTATGAAGTTCACATAAGAAACCAAGAATTTGAGATAGAAACAGCGGCATATTGTGTAATCGGACTTATCAATTTATATACCTATTTTGAGGTGAACTTCATAGATATAGTACGAGCAATAGTATGATTTTAGGAGTAGTATCTTGCATCGGGAGGGGAATGTGGGTTAGAGAATCCTATTTTCTAGAAACTACGTGCCACTGTAGGTTATTTTAGTTTGTCCAAACAAGCACGTCATTTATATTTTCAGGTTGTCCGATCGGACATGTTTAGGTGATCGCCATAGTTTTCTTTATACCCTAGCAAGGTATATTAGGCCATTACGATGAGGATATGAGTCATCGGACTCTGTGTTGATTACATAATTTATGTCGGTTACGAGAATCTCCCACAGAAAAGAGTATTTTAGAAACCAAGTGTAATGACTCACAATTGTTTAGATATTGTTTTATGAGTTATTCCTTTTGATATTTTAGCTTTCAGTTTTACTTATATTGAAATTCGAACCACGGTCTGGCCATGACAGGTATCTCAAGTCCGCCAAGGACCGGAGACCACCCTCTTTGCCTATCCAAATAGAACCCAATACGGCTAGTAGTGGATGAATTTCTAACATATAACAAGATAAGCAACTCAGAAAAGAATTTAAGAAGTTAAACAACATCCCAATTCACAGTAATCCACAAAGCCTCTAAATAGAACCAAAAATCAATCTATGTAGAGACTTGCCCCCGATGATAGCTCAAAAGAAAAATTCCAAAAGATAGTCCAAACATAAGTAACCAAACTAAGAAATGACGGCCAACCAAACGATGGAAGTTCACCACTTCAAGTAATATAATCTACGAGCAACTCTACCTAATGCTTCATAGGGGTAGAACAAGTGCCTTTAATCCTAAACTATGAAATGATGTAGGTCCTAGGACGGTTAGTAGGGTGAGTGCTAGCATGTAACTCAGGAATAAGGGGATAAAATAATGTCATCATTCCATAACCAATGCAAAATCAATGCCCATGTACACATACATACATATATATATATATATATATAAAATATTGGGAGAGGGAACAAAGCTCAGTAGGAACTTTAAAATATTAGCCTAGACCTTGTAATTTAACCGTCATAAAATAACCCATGGGCTATATAGGACTAGTTATCTCTCCTTGGTTGGGCCCCAATACGCATTAGCCGTACAAATCAGAGATATCATAGAAGTCTGGGGAATCTTCATGCCCTATATCGTCCATGTTGTAAATATAAATAGTGTGACATGAGTATATAGCTATCAAGACCAGCCCTCATACCCAAAAATGTGAGTTTCCAGTATCAGCATTTTGGGACCTCTACCTTCACGGCTAGATACATAATCCCCTTTAAGCCCAATTAAAATATTTAACACATCAACCATCTATTATTTCAATGAGTCAATTATTAAGGCATTATGAAGTGGTATCGTCATACCGACTAAAGATTGCAAGAAAAATTAAGCCTTTACTTGGGGGAATCCTTGTACCCCTAGACTCCATTTATCATACACTTGGGGGAATCCTTGTACCCCACAAAGTTTTCAAGAAAATCATTCACTTAGGGGAATCCTTGTACCCCACAAGGTTTTCAAGATCATTCTTATTCGTTATCCATTTATGCAATGCATTAATTTTAAAGAAGTAGGCCAATACAATTGATTAATCACATTTTAGAACCAATTATGCAAGTGGGTTGAGGTTCTCATCACTTTCAATATCAAAATCCAATTATTTGGGGGATTCTTGTACCCCTATTTCTATTTTTTGCAAATTTTGGAAAATCCTTGTACCCTTATTTCATTCACCATTTCCATGCATCCCAATGAGTTTACAAATCGTTAATTCAAATATAATTATTCCATAATAAGCAAGAGAAAAATCATTTAAAAAAATACATCCCAAACCCTCAACTTATCATTCAAAATCTTGCATCAAAACTATATGAATAATAAACCAATTTATGCCATAATGAAAACATAATTTTAGGGAGAGAGATGCATCTCTTAATCACTAAGAAATATAAAGAAGAAATTACCCTTAGAGCCTTAGATGGACAATTTCTTAAAGCCTTAGCCTTGCCTTTGAGCGGGGAATTTGAGAGAGTTAAGAGGTGTGTTTGATTATTAAAGCGATGAAAATAGGGTCCCAGTGTGTTTTATGGAAGTGAGTTTTAATTAGGGAAGAAGGGAATTTACCAGAGTGGCCTTAAATAAAAGTTAGAAATTTATCGCCAGTGACGACGGTTTACCCTACGACTCGTGAGGACACCTTATGACTTTTCACTATGAGTCATAGTTAGGACAGTAGCTCAAAGCATCCACACTAATCTGGTTATGAGTCATACCTTATGACTAGTACTCAGACCTTACGACTCATTATGTATTATTCGTGCCTAGGATAGAAACTTTGGGTAACATACTAGTCACCCTATAATTCGTACATCACGACTCATACTAAGTCCTTACAACTCATGAGGTACAATCCATGGTCAGGTCAGCGACCTATACAAACCTTATTGGTCAGTGTTTTATCCAAATCTTAGAAGGAAGAGAATGAAGGAAAATGGTTAAGTGTGATGTTGGGTCATGCTGCGACACTAAATCAGGCGTTGCTTGGGAGGCAACCCAAGTTAAGGTGGATTTTATTTTTAGTATTTTTAGTTTTTACTTTAAATAGTTTTTGTTTTATTGAGTAATAAGGTGATGGGAAGTCTGAGTACTAGAAACCTGAGCTAAAAAGCATGGCGAAGACTGAGTGTGGGGTCCTCGGACTCTCTTGATGTATAAAGATGCCACTAGCTAGACCTAGAGGCGTCAAAGAGTACTTCTATCTCTATTTTAGAGTACACTTAGGGGACAAAGTAGATTTTTACGTATGGGGTGGGGAAATTTCCATGGTATCCTTTTTCTTTTATTTAAGAGTAATTTTAAAAAAAATCATTTTAGGTAAGTGAAATATTCTTGTTGGTGCTATGTATGATTTCATGATGCAAGTGTTTTGGTTGTAAAAGCATGTTGAATATTTGAATTACTACTTGTGAGACTCCTAGACTCATGATTATGACTCTTATACATTGTTGGCTTAATATTTAATTCATGATATTGTTTGGTAGAGAGCCTGCAATGATTCTACTTGAGTTGAGCATGTGCCATGTGTGATGTGAGGTTATTATGTATTCCTTGTTGCATATGATGTCTAGAACTTATCTGGTGTGTGAGCAAAGTGAAATAAAGAGTGTGGGTTTAGGATATGGTATAGGGGTTTCTTTGATAGCCATGTTTCATACCCCTTTTGACCTACCGTTGTGCATAATCATAGTTAGCCATATTGAGCCTTTAACTTTTTTCCTTTAGTAGCCTCATATGTAGCCTGTATCCCCTTCTTTGATTGACCTTAATTTGATCCAAATCTCCTAAGTTCTTTAGTGTAAAATTAATTAAGTTAAGGAGTTTGAAATTCAAGTAGGAGAAAGGTGAAATTAAAGCCCCAAAGTAATAGTTATTGGTGTGTACAATTGATGTGTTGTGGTTTGGAGTGAATGAAATTTGTGCTAAAATTAAATCATGAATTAATAGACAATACTCTCTTCCATATTGTATATGAGTGAGATTAATGAGATGGGGTAAAACAAAAGATGTGTGTGGATGTAGATGAGGTGAAAATTGATTGTTATAGGTGAACCGAATGAAAAGTGCAATGTATTAAAGCAGTTAGGGAAGATAGTCACTATTCTTGGTAAAAATATTTCCTACCCATACCTTAGCCTACATTACAACTTTTAAGGACCTATTTGATATTGAGACTTATCATTCTGATATTAGTGGAGTACTACACTAAGGGCAAGCATATGGTTCATATTGTGTAACTTGTGAATTCCTTGTGAGAGTGAGCGAAATTTGAATCTTATACCTAATTTTTAATAAATTGCATCTATGTGAGTGAGTATGGGTAACTCTCTCAAATTACTTTCTTAATACTCTTTTCCTAATCTCAAACTTCCTTGTGAGTACATTATCAAATACAGGCAATCCTCAAGCTTCTGCAATAGCTTTGAGATCAATTAATGCGAAGAAGATTAAGATACATACAATTATGTTAGAATAGATGAATCTCCCACTTCCATTATGTAGCCAATCCTCTAGGGTTTCCACAACCCTAGTCAAGGAAATTAGTCGCTCATGTTAATTCAATAATCCATGATAATCAATAAAGAATTCAAGCAATTGACTGAAATAGAATAAGAATAATAAAATTCGAAATCTTTAATTGAATAAAAACCCAAAAATCTCAAGAATAATGTAAAGTATGTAAAAGTATGTAATAGAGTATCAAAGAACATCTAAGAGTATAACCTAATAAAAGATAGGCCCTAGGGTATTTATTGTATCTCAAAATGACCAGAAAATCCTAATTATAACAAAAAGGGAAAAGTAATGTCGGTACAAGGTAAGACTCGCTCGTCCACTTGTAGGGTCTTCTTATGAGTCGTACAGTGCCTCTCGTATTTTGATCTTCCAGGGATTCAAATTTCTATTTTCTTTACGACTCATACTCACGAGTCTTACCTTGACCATACGAGTAGTGGCCTTCACTCGTTACCACCTGGGCATTAGTCTTTCTAAGATCTAGACACTGATCTGCTTACAGTTAGTTAGTATGAGTCGTACTCATACTTTTGAGACTTAAACTATGATTAGGAGCCTAAGGTCCTATTCTCTTTACGGTTTCTTAACACGACCCATATTCTCATTTTGTGACTCGTATGCTCCAGTCGTATATTTCCTTCACTTAGATTTTCTGCTTGGCTTTGGTTTTTGTTGTGCTTATAAGTCAACCTACGAGCCGTATGATGTGTTGATGACTCGTAAGCTGACTCGTATCATCTGTAACTTTTCCTTCTTCAGATCCTTTTTCTCTATTTCTATTCCAACACTATTATTGACCTGTTTCACCTGCAACAAGAACAAAATCACATTATATCTACTAAAATAACCTAAGTACAAGCGTAAATCCTTTGTTTTAAGCATTGAAAGTACCATGTTTCCATGGTGCATCAACACCCTCAACTTAGAAGTTTTTGTGTCCTCAGATAAAAGAAAAAACAAACTACTACCTACAAAAACGATGCTTAAACAAGAAGATCCTAAGATACCCATGGCAGAGAGTTTTTATTTCAATTTTCAACAATTTTATTCCCCCTCCTAGTTTTACTCTTCAAGAACCTGACTGTGTATATGATTTGGTACATGGAATGATAAAAATAAATCTGATGATGACATTAAACTAGTAACAGATAACTAGGCATATACAAATCACATTTGCCGAATAGTCTAGCAACATTACAACATACCCCATGTGCGCTCACAATCAAAAAAATCCTTTTTTCACTCAATATGGATCAATTAATTTTTCAAGGATATAGCAAAAGATGCTTCCACTCACAAGAAGTATTGTTGTGTATATAGAATACCATAGGCTTGCCCATATTCTCTCTTCCTTAGTTTTTGGATAGTCGGAGTAGGATCACTAAAGGACTTTTCTTCATCTTGTAATGTAAGTTTGGGGGTGGTATGGTATCGTTTTGGGATTTTTTTAGTAAATACGCCTCCTTGACACTATGCTTTATCTGGGGTCCACTTATTAATCACTTTTTCTTTATTTTATTTCTGCCCTTACATCTCCTTTTTTTCTTTTTAAAGCACATTCAAATAGGACTCAGTGCGGCTTTCTTTTTCTCACTTTCTTTTTCTTTCCTTTTTTTCTCTTCTTTTCATTTTTTTTTATTTTTATCGCACCTATCTTTTTTTATTTTTTTCTTCTACACATTTTTCTTCGTACTCATTATTCCCTACGGACCCCTATAATAGCCACCCTCAACTTAGGTAATTTGCCTGAGTTGAGGTGTATAATTTTCAAGGAGGACCGGGGCCAATACAGGTTCATCGAAAGTGAAATGGGAAGGTAAAATTGGTGTAATCAAAAAATCAGTCAATTAAGGCTCAAACAATGGGATCAAGGGATTCATATCTATTTGGTTGGGAGTTTAGGCTCAAGTGAACTCACAACAAAAATGGCCGATGATCATCTCCTACTTGACTATCCTGAAGTCAATGTAAGAGCAATCGGGCAAGTTTTAGATTTAGACACACCGAGAACTAAGTAGCACCTCAGACATACTCGCACGGGGTTATACTGCTAGGTACTACTTATCCAATTATGCAATTTTTTTCCATAGTTGTTTTATTCCTAATCCTAATTCCATTATCAGATTTACAATTATCTCACAAACATACACATGTAACACAGTTAACACAAATTTATGAACGTATCAATTTATCAGCATAATTATTCAAAATCAAACAATGCCATAGTTATTCAAAATAACATCTACTGCCACAAGTATAAATTTTCCTGCTATTTTCAACTATTCCAGCACACACACAACAAAAACAAAAACAAAAACATGTTGGTTCTTAACTTTTTCAGATTGTAGCCACAGGCTTTGAAACATGGCAAGTATAGCCCATGGCGACCTTAGTACACCCCCACCCCCAATTTAAAGCCTATGCACTGACCCCAGTGCATGTAACAATGAAATACAAGGGATCATGAACATACCTGGGTGCTCAAGGCACTAACTAATACTTCCTCATCATCACGTGGGCCCACAGGTCGGGTCCCACCATTATCAACTATAGTCCCATCACTTATCGGGAATGTCTTCGCAATAGTGGCATCGGTTGTGGATGGTGAGCTCAGTGGTACAACATTCGGTGGGTCTATATCACCATCATACTCAATATCAATAATCATCGGCCTCGATCTATAAGCACCAGCTTTCATATCTTTGACCCTCACCTGTCGGTCACTCTCACTTTGTAGGATATCTTTCTTAGCCTTCTTCATAGCTTCTGTTTCTGCACTCCAGTTCTTTCTTTTCTTCCTTTTCTCTCAGGGTTCTTCTACTAGTTCTAAAATCTCCCAGATATTTTTGAATTGTACCTCAAGCTCAACCTCTATAACCATAGGTTCTGGGATATTGGTCTGTCATATAACTCATCAACCATCTTCTTTATTTTGGCCACCTCAGCTTTCACTTTTTCTATAACTAGAATTTAGATGTTTCTCAACTATCGGGTTATCCACTACTCAAATGTATCTAATTGACCTTACACCTATCTATCTTCATTTACTATCATAGTATCAACCCAGGGCTTAACACCCCTTTTTATATACCGGACCTTTGTCTCCAATGTGGCTAATATCTTTATCGCCTTATCCCACATGGCCTGTGAGATCACTATCAAGACATCTGGTATAGCTCTGGGTTAAGGTGGTACATATTGTACCATAGGAAGGGAACTAGATGTTGCCACTACATCTGAAGTTTGTGGCTCAATCTGCACACCTGTCTCATTTATCCTTACAGCCTCAGACTGTCCACTCTGTTTGAACATCTCAGCTATCATATCAGCTCCTGCCTCGCTTTCCTAGCCATAGGGTTTGTTGCATCTCTGATCAACCTAAATTTATAGTGTGTGTGGGATCAATAAGCTTGGCAATCTCGATAAGTTCCTGCACCCTCGTAACTAAACAGAGTTGAGTGATCATACACAGGTATGCTAGTAATAACTTCTCTCTACCTATAGCTCTATCATGTATTTCTCAAGCTAAAAACTCTCCCACGTTAAACTTATATCTAGCCATAAAACCTAATATCAGTGCCTCACAAATCAAACTTAACACATTGTCCCCAGTAGCGGGACACAATCTGTGTTGAGCCAGTGTCTACCAAGCATTGGCCTCAAAATTTAGTGTATGTTTCTCTATTTTTTGTGACATCACTCCTGGTCCACCTACCACCCAAAATTCATCTTTACCACTTAACACAATTAAGCTTATAATCTACTTAAAGCGTCTCATCTTATCTTTTGGCCCCAGTTATTTTCTCGTAATCTTTCACATTTCTTCTATGCGGTAATCCATTTCCCCTCTTGTTACTAATGACTAGAGGTTTGGTCCATCCATGAACCGTGAAATAGTATGCGGGGAGATGTGCACCCGCACTCCTCGAATGGTTAGTGATAAATGGGGTCACCACCTCTCCATAAGTTACCCTTTGGATACTTTCTTTTCAACTCACGCTTGTACGCCATATAAAACTCCTAAACTAATACGGCACTGTACTTGTCGTACACTGTAGTCATCCATCCAAAACTGTATTATATTGGGAATTTAACAAGGTCACCTCTACTGTTGGATGACTCTGTGTAATCAGAACTTGGAACAGGTGTCTTTTTATTTCCCTTCTTTGCTACTTTTTTTAAGATGAATCACCTTTTGTAGGCATGGTACCAATATGTATACATTCATCAGTAATTACTAAGAAAAGGAAAGAAAACTAGAAAAATTAGGTATCAGTGTGTATGTTCTATTTATCTTATGACTGGGGGTAAGATCCGTATCATCTGGGTACAAGTCGTATGATTGAGTTGTAAGGTAGACAATGTATATATGGATGTTCACTGGTCTGCTTACAAGTCCTTCTAACTAGTAGTAAGGATAGATTATGACTCGTTACCAACAATCGTAAGCAGACCAAAAACAAAACTCAATTCTATGTTATCTTCCCAGGTCCTTACGACTTGTGTTTACAAGTTATATGTATTGGATACGACTCACATAGGCAAGTCGTAGCCATACTAGAACCTACAATCAGTTAAACTTCTGTGTTGTCAGAAGGTATGAGTCTTATTACGACTCATTTCACATGGGTACGAGCAATAAGGGGTCTTGTATCCACTGCAATATAGATTTTTAACTTATGAGTTGATTCCAACATATAATCCCTAAACTACCATTTTAGTGTACAGCATTATCACTTTAATTCTATCCAAGAACACATATTTTTAGAACACATTTTCAAGTTCAACCCCAACTCCCATTTTAAGCTAAAATTTTGAAGAACTAGATTTTTGTTTTTTCAACATACATATATATTCAACTCAAAAACTACATTCTCAACTTAGATTCAACTTCAACTCGAAATATAGAGCATTTTATTTTAAAATACTTACTTGAATTATTGAGAGTTTAGGGTTCTTGAGTTTTCACTTTTCTTCCATAAATTTTTTTGTGAAATTCATGCAATATGAGAGAATCAAGCTAATTTGTGTGTTTTTTGAAGTGAAATCATGCATTTAGAGCTTCAAGATCAAAATTAATAAAGGTGGGTTGTGTTTTTGTACTATCGGGTACCCGATTTGGGTACCCCTTTTATTTAAAATAGAGATTTAGGTCGGATTGATCCGCGACCTTTGACCTAGTAAGCTTGTCATGTGTACGACTCGTACCCAAGTTTACAGGTCTTTTTGTCCATTCCTAAATACCTAGAACTTTACCTGGGTTCTGGAGTCGATAGATTTTAGTGTGACGAATTGTATCTTAAGGGTATAACTCATTTTGAGAGTCGTAAAGACTCAAAAAACTTTTACTTGGATCTGCAACATCTCCCAGATCCTTATGATTCCTACTCATGAGTCATTACCTAATATACAACTCGTGAAGAGTCTGTATGACCTAACTTCTTAGAATTTTCTGGCTCTTTTCTGCAATCCTTAGTCCTGCACACTGAAAACACTTATTACCCTATAAATTATCAAGTGCAAAAACATTGGTTTCCTCCTATGCAGCACTTGATTTAGCGTTATCACACGACAGGGCTATGTTGGATTCTTAGATTTCACCAACTAGCCTCATAGGTTGCCTTTCATGCAGCGCTTGATTTAATGTCGTGGCACGACGTAATTTCCTTGGTTACTCAGATTTCACCAAGGGCCATCTCAAAAATTACACTTACTTCTTTAGTATTAACCATATAATGCTTTACTCTTTGCCCATTCTCCTTGAATGGGGCTTCACCATCTCGCTTCAATTCTAAAGCACCATATGGAACACTCTTAGCATAGTAAAGGGACCATACCATTTATTCTTAGACTTCTTCATTTAAAGATCCAAAATTTATGTCGCCCAAAACTAAACTCCAAAGAATTATATTGACCAGTTGCATAACTTGTTAAAATCCATGAGCAGTGCGGAAAAGTAAATGAGGGGATTTGAAATCTATCGTAAGTAGTAACCAAACTTGAATACTTTGAGTTTGTAAACAATAAAAGATGAACACTTGGATTGTGTTCCCCTTGGCTTCTCAACTTTATAAATTTCTCGTGTTCAACCCACCTATTCTGTAGCTATGCATGTAAAGTCAACATGATATGTATTACCAACCATCTTTGTAAACGTATTGATAAATCTCACTCTTTACCTTATGAGTCTTAGGGTGTTGCCTTATTGCTCCTAGTCTATGACTTCAGTTCAACTTTCACCTTTTGAGTCTTAAGTTGATTAGATAAGATGATGGAATAATATGATGGATGTAAATCTCAAATTATTGTCTTAATCCTTTTTTCCTAATCTCTTACTCCCTTGTGAGGGCGTTATCGAATACAAGCAATCCTCAAGCTTCTGCAGTAGCTTTAGGGTCAATTAATATGAAAAAGATTAAGATACATGCAGTTACGTTAGAATAGATGAATCTCCTACTTCCCTTACATAGATAATCCCCCAAGATTCTCACAACCCTAGTCAGGGAAATTAGCCGCTCATGTTCATGTAATAACCCATTATAATCAATAAAGAATTCATGTAATTGATTTCACAAGAATGATAAGAATAAAATCAAAAATCTTCAATCGAATAAAAACCCAAAAATCTCAAGAATAATGTAAAGTATGTAATAGAGTATCAAAGAACTTCTAAGAGTGTAACCTAATAAAAGGTAAATACTAGGGTATTTATTGTATCTCTAAATAACCCAAAAATACTAATTAAAATGGAAAATAAAAATTAATGTTTGCACAAGGTATGACTCACTCGTCCACTCATAAGATCTTCTTAAGGTTGCACAGTGCCTCTAGTATGTTCTCTAGTGTCGGATCTTCCAGGGCTTCAACTTTGTGTTATCTTTATGACTCATGATCATAAGTCATATTTGGTCTGTCCTTCTAAGCTCTGGATACTGGTCTGCTTACGGTTGGTTGGTACGAGTCGTACTCATACTTCCGACTCGTCTTCTTCTATTGCTTAAACTCTGATTGGGAGCCTGAGGTTCTTTCCTCTTTATGGTTTCTTGACACGACTCATATTATCATCTTACGACTCGTATGCTCCAGTTGTATCTTTCCTTCACTTATCTTTTCTGCTTGGTTTTGGTTGTTGTTGTGCTTATGAGTCAACCTATGAGACGTATGATGTGTTGACGACTCGTAAGGGGACTCGTATCATATGCAACTTTGTGTTCTTCAGATCTTTTTCTTCAATTTTTATTCCAACACTATTATTGACCTATTTCACCTACAACAAGCACAAAAGCACATCATATCTACTAAAATAACCTAAGTACAAGCATAAATCCTTTGTTTTAAGCATCGAAAGTGTCATGCTTCCATGGTGCATCATTGCTTAACACACGTCTTTGAGGGATCGATACTTGTCTTTTATATGGCCACTTTACTACTTGGTAAGACCACGTACACTTGCATGTGTGTTTGAGTACAACAAGTTTCTGGTGTCATTGTCGAGGACTTATAATTTGGCAACTATTTTAGTTTTAATTATAATTTTTGGATTTCTTTGGTTATTTTCACTTGGTCTTGGTTCTGACTTTGCAGGAAATAGGTTTACAAGATAGTAAGCTTGTAAGGGATCAAAAATTGGTTAGACTGGACCCCAAGCCCAAACAACGCTTACACCAATAGAGGAGAGAACCAGTCCTTCTCTACCGCTGCCCATAAATCAATGAAGAACAAGATATTTCTGCTCCTATGTCTAAGGACCCACCATCCCACAGGATAGTTCGCGAAGTGGCAATCCCACTTGTAATAAATTTGACCTCCCCTATTCAAAAATAGGCTATTGGAGATAGATTCGAGCTGAAGCAGAAAATGGTGCAGTTCTTACATAGTAGTGGACAATTCACCGGGTTATCATATGAAGATCCAAAAGTCCACTTGTAGAACTTTTTGGAGATCAATGACACATTCGTCCCTATGGGTGTGTTAACTGATTATGTGAGGCTGACACTTTTTCTATTTTTACTGTTGGGGGTGGCGAAGAAGTGGTTGAACGTTGAGTCGGCAAATTCAATCACAACTTAGGATGACTTAGATCGTAAGTTCCTCATTTGCTTCTTTTCATCTCGCAAGACTGTGAGACTTTACAATGAGATTTTAAGCTTTAAATAGAGGATAGATGAGAACCTTTCTCATGCTTGGGAGAGATTCAAGTCTTTACTTTAGGACTGTCCACATCATAGAGCAGTCCAATGAGGTATTATGATGAGTGATCAGATTAGATTCATAACACAAAAATTCTGCTAGATTCAGCTACAGGTGGTCAGACTCTAAAAAAAACTTATGATGAGTTATATACCTTGTTGAATTGAATTGCACAAGGAAATTTGGATTGGCATGGTGATGCTTCAAAAAGCTCAATTAAAAATATTGAAGGCATGATTAAAGTTGACAGTATTAAAGCCTTAGCCGCCCAACTATCAGCTCTGCATAACTAAATGATGATATAATCAGCAAGTTGGGTGTGCAGCTATCTCAGGCTCAAGTGAACGCAGTGCAGCAGACTCCGATATGGTGTGAGAGTTATGGAAATAGTGTCCACTCTGCAGATATGTGTGATGCAACTCTTGAGTCAGTAAATTTTGTGGGTAATGCTCAAAATTATGGTAATACTTACAACCAAAAGTGGAAGACTTAGGCACCAAATTATTGGTAAAACAATAATAAAAAATTCAGCAGAAGCAAAACACACAATCCAGCAACGTAAAGGACATGATAAAGAAGATCATGTCTACCCAAGAACAGATGGCTGCTAAACTCAAAAATCAGCAAGTACTTCAAAAACAGTTGGAGTATCAGTTGGGACAAATGCGGCAGGCCTCAAGGTGGTTTGCTAAGTGACACTGAACCTCCTAAACAAGTAATGGAAGTCACTTTGAGGGGTGGTAAAGAGTTGATTGACAAACCACCAAAGACAAATAAGGAGGTATATTCAGAGTTGATTTTTAACCGATTAAAAACAAAGTTGCTAATTATTTGAGGAAGTCTGAGTACCCGAAAATAAAACTTACTAAAAAGGTTAAGGTGTATCCACCACCTCCATTTCCACAGAGGCTAAGAAAAGCACAAGAGGATGCATGCTTCAAGAAGTTCTGTGACACATTTAGGGAGCTTCACATTAATCGTCCTCTTTTAGATGTTTTGCAGGAAATGCCCTGGTATGCTAAGTACTTGAAGGATATGGAAACTAATAAAATTAAGCTGTTGGATGTTGAAGTTGGTGCTTTGTGGTTATGCAGAAGATGCCTCAAAATCTTAAAGACCCTAGGAAGTTCACTCTTCACATTCAGATTGGTAACAGGGGGGTGGTCCACATACTAAGTGATTTGGGCGAAGGTATTAATTTGATGCCCCTATAAATGTTCAACACTTTGGGATTGAGGAAGACAAGATCATGCTCTATGAAACTCCAAATGGTAGACCAGACTAAAGTCCATCCTAAAGGAATTATTGAGGATGTTCTCATCAAGGTTGGTAAGTTTATTATCCCTATTGATTTTATTATTTTGTATTATAAGGCAGATAAAAGGGTGTTGATTATATTAGGATGTCCATTCTTAGAGATGGGAGGATCATTGATAAATGTGAGAGAGGGCATGCTCAAAATGAGGTTGGATGATGAAGTGGTGGTCTTTAAGGTATACCAACACCTCAACACACTACCCCATTACAAAGATTTATGCATGATTACATTGATGGAATTATATGAGAGTGGGTTGGTAAAGCCAAACCCACCAAAGACCTCTTCGAACTTTCTCATTAAGTTTCCCAAGCCACCAATACCTAAGCCCGAAGGGATGCTAATTGATAAGCCTGAAAAGGCTATTGTTGAGAAAGTTATTAACCTTGAGAGTTCATTCTCAAGAGGTCAAAAATTAATAAGAAAATGTCCTCCAAGTAGGAGGAAGAGGGTGAAGAAAAATGGTTAAGTATGATGTTGGGTTGTGCCGCGACACTAAACCAGGCATTGCTCAGGAGGCAACCCAAGATAAGGTAGGTTTTATTTTCAGTATTTTTAGTTTTTACTTCAAGTTGTTTTTGTTTTAGTTGATTCATAAGGTGATAGGAAGTCTGAGTACCTGAAACCTAAGCTAAAAAGCATGGTGAAGACTGAGTGTGGGGTCGTTGGACCCTCTTGATCTATAAAGATGCTACTAGCTAGTAGGTCACTTAGGGAGTATTTATATCTCTATTTTTTAGTATACTTAGGGGTCAAAGTATATTTATAAGTGTGGGGTGTGGAAATTCTCATGTTACCTTTTTTCTTTTTTTAGGAGTAATCATGTTCTTGGCCTTAACCTCAGAAAAGGGTTTTAGCCACTCATGGACATTACCATAATCACAATAGATGAATACATGATAAAATCCATATATAAGCTAAAGTAAAGGATGAAAAAACCCTATTTGAAGTGTTTTTCAGACTCCCTTACAGTTTCAAGGTCGTCCAAGGTCTATAGCATTATGTTCAAGTATCTTATTTATAGGAGGTCAAATTTGTCGATCTTAAGCTAGGGTCCGCGTCGCGCCCTCTATTGCAGTACCTAAGATGTGTTACATGCCCTAAAAGTGGAGACACAATATTATTGGTCCCTTAGTAATCTCCCCAGGTGTGTAAATTTCCCCATAGTGGTGTCTAATCTCCGCGACGCGCTATGGACTCCAAAAGGTCTATTTTACGTCAAATCTTGTCCTGTGCTTTTGTCCATCCATTACAAGCCTTGTGGTGTTGTTTACACTTTATTTCTAGCTTTTTTATCATCCATATATCATAATAATCAACTAACCAAGAATCCTATATCATAAAACACCACGAATTAGATCTTAAAACAACACAACATCCAAGACGGTGAACTAGAAACTTAAGCTAAGCATGCTAGTTTTGTCCCTTTTGATCTTTATTTAACTTGGTTTTGACTCTTGGTTTTCTTCCATTGAACCTTAAACACTAGAAAGTAGTTTTTACACACATAATTGCACAATAATATGATTAGTAACTCATTACATACACTAGAATCCATCGAGATCAACTAGAACAACACATAGCTCAAACTAGTAACACTAGTTTTCTCGTTTACACTCTAAGTGACCAATTAGAATCCAAACTTATTTGAAATACACCTTAAATATTGAAATCAAGTAATTTTACACTTAGATGCTCATTTATATCATTATCAACACATTAAGAACATAAAAAGTCCTCAATACAAGGCTAAATAAGCTTGGATAATAACACTGAGGTGCATAAATCCATCTCAGATCAGGAGTCTGACAAGCCGTGTTATTTAGAGTTTTTATCATGAATGTGAAGCACGCCACACTTATAATTAAGATATTACGAACCATCCCTTCTTTCATGATCTCTATCATGGTTTTAAGTTATCTCTATCTGCTCTAATTTGTGGTTTCATGGGATAGAACATACCTCCTCACAGAACTTATGCATATAAAAATGGTGTGTAATGACTCGATCTTCTAGAACTAGAACATCACACGGGGCTCATGACCTCGAAGGACCACAAGCTAACCCTATACTGATATTTGTACCTTTGCACTGCATAATATATGAAATAAATGTAGAAAACTGGCGGAAATAGGACATAAGGTTCAAAACATCTAAAATACTCAAAACTAAAAAATAAATACTGATATACCTGTCTGAAAAGCCTCTAAACTGTCTGAACTGTGGAGTTGATGGGACATGTCCCCAACTAACTCCGTCTACTGAAAATAAACTAAATCTGATGCGATAATAAAATAAGGATCATCCTCGACTAAAGAGGACTCACTGCTACGTCTATTGTTGCTGACTGGGACTGAGCTGCTAAGAGTACTTTGGATCTCGTTCCTCTGAACTATGATGTAAAATAAAACACCATAGAGCAAATACATCAGTAAGGGAATATACCGAGTGTGAAGATGAGGTAAGACTAAATGCAAGGGCTTATGCATGAATAATTACTTAACTGAATAATCATGAGAGTACTAAATGAGAACATATGCATGAATGCATAAATCATAACTGAAATCATGGTGACTCAAAATACTGAAACTTAGATACTGCTTTACTGTCATCTGAACTCACTACTAATACTGAGATACTGAACAACTGAATCTCCTGATATTGATAATCGAGTACTGGAGTTGAGATTAGTCCTCTCTAGTGAGTGATCTCAAAAATTGATGTTACTAGAGCTGATTAACTAAATCTACTCATATCAATGACTGCACTCTAAACTTGCTACTCTCAGCTAACTGAATCGAAGATCAAACCTCTCTAACGATGATCCTTAAATCTACTATCAATGATAAGAAAAGATCTTATCTGAGATCGAACCAATCTAGCGGAGGATCTCTGAATCTGATAATAAGAATAGTCATATAAATCTGAGACTGAGATCAAGCCTATCTAATGGGTGATATCTGGATCTGATAATGATATTACTTAACTGAATCTAAGACTGAGATCAATTCTATCTAACGCATGATCTCTGGATCTGATAATAAGATTACTCAACTGAATCTGAGACTTGAGATCAAGCCTATCTAACGGGTGATCTCTGGATCTGATAATGAGATTACTCAATTGAATCTGAGATTGAGATCAAGACTATCTAATGGGTGATCTCTGGATCTAATAATACTTATACGGAATATGTTTATATGAGACCATGCTTATCTAGTGGGTGGTCCATGAATCAATAAAACTATCTGAGTTTCTTACTGAGATAGGTGACCGTATTTGACAGTCCTAATTTCTGAGTTCTACTCTAAAGATTGATACTGAAACAGTAACTATGGGAGTTCTCACTTAACTGACATACCCCGAATCTAAACTGGTGGGGTCCAACCTGTAACCCCAGCTGGAAGGCTGTCAATACCGTGCTACGAGTAAATACCTCTACTCTGGTCAGGCCTCTCTAATGGGTGACCCTCACAGGAATTCAAGCCTAAGGCAGTATAATAGTCAAGCCTTATTCTAATGGGTGACTCCTGCTCCTGTACTGGCTACGTAGTTCTAGAGTTCAGGGATCGCTCCTAACGACTCTGCCTCTCTAACGGGGAGCCTCCATCCCTGCACTCGCTCGGTGATAGCTTCTACTCCCAACTGAAAGACTCTAAACTAATTCTTAATTGAACTTAAACTAAACTAAATCTGTTACTAATGATATTTCTCAAATGACCTGACTGAGTTATGCTGAATTCACTTGGTTCTGTATCTGACACCATACTACTGAATCTCATTATCTGACTGCATGATACTGAGTTTTGAACTGAACACTTGAATACTACAAGATCTGAGTTGAGTACTAACTAAGGCTAGAATACTAGTGATACTGAGATTATTGAGATTTCTGAGATTTCGTAAGTTCTGTATCTGTCTGAGAGTACAGAGTTCTATAACTCATTGAGTTCTGAGAATCATGGATTAACTGAGATTATCGAGAAAACTGACACGGGCTCTAGACTGCAGCTAATTTGTTGGGTATAAATACCCCAGGACACGATAACATAAAAATAAAACATAACCATTCTTGAATAATCAAGACCATGGACATTCATTCACCATCACAATCACTAAAGCATCTCTTCAAGTATTTAGAAATCATAAACATGTGATAGTATAGAGAGACATGCTATTGGCTCATACTCCATTCAACAAGATCTTGCATCAAACACTTAGCATGTATTAAAGTCTTAGCATGTATCGAAGAGCACATAATTGGGGAATTTCATGCTATCGTATCATAATTCATTCACTAAGTCTTTTCAACAAACACTTGGCATGCATGGGTTTGTACACAATTAGGGATTTCTAGTCCACATGCTATAATGGCTGGAATTATTTCCCATAAGCATTTTATCAAACATATGGGGAGCATGCTATGCTTATTCAACAATTTCTACACTTAACTGACGTGAACACATCACTTAACAAGCAACTTGAAAAGGGTTTATCATGAACATCACATGAATATCACATACTAGGGTCAAATCTTGAAATCTCATAAACAAAACATGAATTAAAACTCGATAATAGCATGAACATCAATTTCAACTCACATGAATCATGAAATATCATAAACATAAGATCTTTGAAATTTTGAAAAGGGTTCTTGAGCTTCTTGGATGAAAGGGACCCAAGAATCAACATCTGCATACCTTAGGGAAACTCTTTCTTGAAGGCTCTTACAGAGATTTGTGATTTTCTTGATTTCTCTTGATTTTTTCTTAAAGAAGAAAGAAGGGTTTTGATTTGTAGAAAACCCTAGTTTTTGATGTTGAAGTTGAGAAATAAAGTTGTGAGACTTGATCGGATATAAATAGGGGCTGAAAAAAGTGGGAGAAAGACCAAAGAGCCCTTTTAAAAATGTCTTAAAATTACTGAACGGGGGCTACGACGATCGAAGCGACGGTCCGTCGTTAGCCGGTCAAAAAAAGAATACACTGCCTTGGTTGCAATGGTCCTTTGCAAACTCGATGGTCCGCCGGATCGTCCGTCGCATGTTGGCCAGGATGAGGCCACGCTACCTCAGCGGCGACGGTCTCAGTGACGGTTCGTCGTAGCCTTGACGGTCTTTCATCATAGACGTCGCACTTGGACCCTAAAACAGAGTTACTGCCTTGGTTATGATGGTTTGGGTGATGGTCCGTCACAAGCTCGACGGTCCGTCAACCCGTTCGTCGCACCTGGGTGACTCTGATAGCTCTTAGTAAAACAATCATAACTTTCTCATTCGATGTCGGATTTTGACGAAATTGGTATCGATGGAAAGCTTATTCAATTCTATACATGACAAAAAGTCAATATTAGGGAAATTATATACGGTTCAAAATACTTATCTCTTGGGAAGACACTTCTCAACCTTTTAGGACTGGATTAACACTTTACTAAACACGCTCTAAGGCTCATACTATGAGAGAATTTTGCGGGGTCTTACATGGTGATCATCCATAACCACCACCACCTATAGACACTCTAAATAAAAATGTCTTTCATACTGAGTTTCAGACTATTTTCTAAGTGTTAGCTCAGACTGTGAATGCTAATGTTCAGGGAAATTAGCTAGTAGCAGTCCTACTTCAGTAGAATGGTAACTTAGCTATAGCTAGAGTTCAAACTTTTACTAGGATAGACCCACATGAGTTATTTGGGTCAAATGTGAATGAGGATCCTCAGTTTTTCATTAATGAGGTAAAGAAGATTACCCAGATTATGTATCTTACTGAAGAGAAAAGTATGGAATTAGCTTTTTATTAATTGAATAATGTTTCTTATGATTGGTTTACTATGTGAAAGGAAGGTAGGGGTGAGAATCCAGTTCCTATAAGTTGGGATGTATTTCATTTTGCTTTTCTAGACAAGTTCTTTCCTAAGGGTATAAGAAAGTCTAAGGTAGATGAGTTTATGAACCTAAGGTAGGGCTCTGTTTTGGTTAAGGAGTATTTCCTCAACTTTGGTCAACTAGCTAAGTTTGGACCAGCATTGTCTCCAAATTTTAAAGCTCGTATGAGTAAGCTTTTCAATAGTGTGTTTCATTTGGTAGTCAAGGAGTGTAGGACTACCATGTTGATTAGGGATATAGATATTGCTTGTTTGATGAGTCATGATTAACAGAATGATGCTAGGAAACTATAAGAAAGGGAGAGGGAGAATAAGAGAGATAGGACCAGTCAGTTTCAATATAGTCAATATATATAAGAAGGTGTAAATCATTCTTAGTTTTAGAATTTTTCATTGGTACATGCACCATCCTCAGTCAGTGCCCCTGCACCGAGAACTAAGCAAGCATAGTAGGGTAGAGCACTGATTTCTAAATCCCAGGGTAGCCTTACTGGGTGATTGTAACTCCCTAAATTTTTACCTCTAAAATTTCTGAGTTTTGGGCTCACTTCCCAGGCTACGATTGGCACTTCACAAGTCGTAATATGTGGTCATGAGTCATAAGGAGGGACTCATAATCAAACTAGTGGAGTAGCAAATATTTTTGTCTTGAGTACGACTAGGACCCTGCGAACTGTAACGTCTGGTCATGAGTCATAGTATTTGGCTCTAATTTGGTTCACCAAGTTTAACGCCCCAGAAGTACCCCCTGGATGCCAAATGATGCTCAAGTCTACAAATAGTCCCAAGCTAACCCATGATATCTATTCAGCTTGAAACTCACATGAAAGGTAAACTATCATGTATAGAAATTGAAGGTAACAATTTCATATCGTAATGTAAATCTTTAACTTTGGAAACCTTAAACAAAGAACTTAAAACATACACAGCCTAACAAGCCTCTATTACTAACTAGAGAGCCACTAGGATAGGCCCCAGCAAACCTGAACATAAATAGAAATCAAGTAATTAAAGTACTTTCATCAATGAACAAGAGTCTGATAAATTGGGTCCTCAGACTATGAGAACTCTTCAAAACTCGGAATATAGGTGATAATGCCCATAGTCAATCGTGTTGCTGGAAATGAGCACTAGAACCTACATTATAAGACAATGTAGCACATAGACGTATATGTAGGTTAGTACTTCTGGAATGTACTGAGTATTTAGGGGTGAATGCATAAGTAAAACAAGAGTTGTATATATTTGTAAACTTTTAAATAATGTCTACTAAGAGTAAATGACTCACCTTGGACTTGAGTAAAAATAAAGACTGCAAGATCATAAAACATGGATAATAAAGCATATGATTAAGCTTAGTGAGCCACAACACTTAGCTTCTAAAATCTTTACTTTTATTCTTTCTTATGGGAGTTTCTTCTAACCGACATAAACCATGTGAGCTATCATAGAGTCCAATGTCTTACCCACATTGGGGAGAGTTATTCTACCCTTTCCATCAGAATAAAACCTTAACTCAAGTGATCACTATACTTCATCCATATTGGTAAAAAGCTTAACCTACGGTGGCTCATAGTTTTCAGGAATTTTGGATACGTTCATCCGCATTTCCTTCTCGGTGCTAAATACTACTTCTAGAATATATGTATGCTCATACTTAAGAAATCCATCTTAAAATAGCATTGGGTTTGTATACTAAAAACCATTTGTGCTTCTCTTTACTTTAATCATAATCAAGCTGAACACTTATGGATTTCTTGACTTATCTTTAGATCAAAAGATCGGGCTTTCTTGAATCATGTTATATTGCATATGAATGGAACTTCAAAAGCTTTAAACTTTCTTGTAAACTTAATGTTTCTTCTTAAATCTTGAAACTCTTACTTTCTTTAATAACACTTATAACAAAATATCAGGCTCAATACCCATATAGAAATCTTTCATCAGAATCCCAAATCAAAGTAATAAAATTCAAAGCACAATAGTTATCTTAAAGTTCAAAGCATGAATAGATGTAACCTTTATGCATGTTTAGCCTTAAAATCATAAGATAATGGTATACTTCAATCCATGAGAATTTAAGGGATGAGCCCTAATATAAAATATATAAATTCAATCTTAAAATCATGTTTTTGGGGAACAAGAATAGAAAATTAACCTTGTTCAAAAACCCACATACCTAGAATTGCTTGACTTGTGAAAAAGACTTGAACTTTGAGACTTGAGAGATGACATGGTGAGAAAACCCTAATATTATGGTTCTTACAGATGGAAGGAGAAAAGATGTTGGTAATTGACTAAAAGATAGAGAAAAATAATGCCTCTTTGGGGTTATAGGTCATGGATTGGGAGTTATATGAGGGAAAAAGACCAAAAATCCCTTTAACTAAATTTTATAAAAATTGATTGCCAGTCATCACGAGTCAACCATACGACTCGTATGATAAGGGTACAAGTTGGACAAGTAACTCGTAAGCTTGGCAGTGACAAAGAGGACACACTGGTCAACATACGAGTGGTAACTTACGACTCGTTACAGGATTATACGACTTGAAACAACCACTCGCATCTTGTACAGAAACTTAGGGAACCTATACTTCTAAACTTATGACCTCACTTCATATGATTCGTACCATGCTTTGATGATTTCCAGGGTCAACTAGTATCTACAACGGACTTTACCAACTCCATACTACCATAGGTATGACTTACTATATACGACTTGTATGTTGTACGTACAACTCAAGGAAATGAGTC
The DNA here is from genome assembly GCA_030864215.1 of Capsicum pubescens. Classification (NCBI taxonomy): domain Eukaryota; kingdom Viridiplantae; phylum Streptophyta; class Magnoliopsida; order Solanales; family Solanaceae; genus Capsicum; species Capsicum pubescens. The sequence continues at coordinate 124,061,012 of CM061542.1, forward strand.
ATATGTTGTACATTAGCTTTCAGACATGGGGTGTTACACCAAGCCATGGAAAAGGTGAAGCTGATTTGGGTTTGACTTAAGGCCACCCAAAGTCACCAAAATTCCTGCGCGGATGTGAGGCAAAGGGAGTTGGAGTTCATTATTGGTGATTGGGTATTCTTGAAGGTGTCTCCCTAAAGGGAGTGATGCAGATTGGTAAGAAGGTAAAGCCCAATCCCCGATATATTGATCCGTACTTAGTTTTGAAGAGGGTTGGTAATGTTGCATATAAATTGGAGTTGTCTTCTAGTTTGAGCTTCATTCATTCAGTGTTTCGTGTTTTTATGTTGATAAAGTGTGTAAGTGATCCTTCGGTGGTTATTCCCTTGGAGGATGTGGGTATTTTGGATTTCTTGTCCTATGATGAAATCTCAATTGAGATTTTAGATTAGCAAGTCCATCGGTTACGAACCAGGGATGTGGCTTTGGTAAAGGTTCTTTGGAGGAACCAAAATGTTGAAGAACCGACTTGGGAAGCTAAAGAGTACATGAAGTTCATATATCCGTTCTTATTCCCCATTCCAGATAATTGTGCTTGAGGTATGTGTATTCCTTGACATCTTTGTTTTATATTTTTGTTAAAAGTAAATGTGGTTGTGTTTAGGGTCAAATCGTGCTAATAAATGCCTTGTTTTGTCATTCGAGGACAAATAATCCTAAGGGGGTATGTAACACCCTGGATTTTTGGTCCTTGAAAATTTCTAAAATTTTATCCTCATTGTCCTGACTACGACTTCCCCTACGAGTCGTAGGGAGTCTTGAGGGGTCCTAGGGACACAATCAGAACCAAATTAGTAAGTGAAGGACTATGTTCTTGTCTGAGTATGAGTGGCTCACTAAGATCCATAAGGACTCATTACGAGTCATTGGGTGCAAATCGCAGGATGTCCAGTGTTTACCCTAAATGGGTTTTGTGTTGACTACGATTGGACCCTATAAGTTGTAAGGTCCCACTATGAGTCGTATTAGTTAAATTGTAGGGTCAAAGGTTTGTGAGTTCCCTGGAGACTGTCTTAGCTACTACTCATGGTGATGAGTCATACTGAGTCCCTACGAGTCGTATAGTGACCCGTAGTCATTGATGAGTGGTGAATTTACCACTCATTAGCAATCATAATTCGTGCACATTACCAAGTTTTGAATGAATAAGTGAGGCATATTTATGATTAAATACACTAATATCCACATTTTCCAGGCACATAGGTAATGAGATAAAAATATATGGATAAAAGTTGAAAAAGATCAAATGAAGTAAAGAAGAGCAGCTGGAAGACCTGGAGCAGAAACAGGCCTCAGTTAGCCTATCGCGGTCTGAGGGCCGCGATCGTAGTCAGTTAAGATTGGTCATCTAACACGTCGCAGGAATTGTATTACGGTCTCATATCCGCGATCGCAGCAGCACGGGACCTTGCCCAAAGGAAGAATTGTACTTTCAACAATTTTTTCCCAAATCCCCAAAAGAAGACTCAAACCCTATCTATTGGACAATTTCATTACTCCCAATTATTAGAACTTTGTCTAGTGCTTAGTTCCCATTCTTGGAGAACAAAATATTGAATAAATTTCGGGTAAAGAATACATTAGAGTAGCTTCAAAGTAAAGGATTAGCTTACTCTTATTGAAGATTTGTGGGTATTCAAAGTTTGAAGTACCATTCACTTAGTCTCACATAAATATAATCAATAGAGTTTAGTGGGTATATCTTGCTTACTATTTTAATGTGTATCTAGTTCTTTCACTTGGGATTATGCTAGATTAGGATGCAATTATGTGTGGGATGTGATTTACTTATGCATTTACTAGTTTGTGATGTTGGGTTCCATTATTGTATGATTATAGTGGTTGGGATTAGTGGGTGAAAGCCTCAAATACCCAAAAATGGGTTTGTGGGTGAAAATCTCAAGCTCTTGAAAGCCTAAACCATCCTTGAGAGAGGGGTTTGGGTGAACATTTGGAACCCACAATATCTTTGAAAGAGAGATGTGGGAACCAAGGCAATAATAGACAATTATTGGGTTTATTTTGCTAATTTTCACTACCTTAGACATAAGGGTGATTATGAGGTTGACTATACTTAGGGCACCATCCTAGAAATAGGGGTGCATAATTGAGGTATTAGGTGGTTTTAATTGACGCACTCGTTAGGAACTCGAAAGGGTCAATGAGTGACACCCTTGATGTTTGGTTGACAAACTAGCCTCAAGGACTTCAAACCAAGCCTACCACATCACTAGCATTTAGAATTTGCATCGATTCATCACATTCACATGCGTAAGTCGCCCTTAAGGAGGCATAATCCCAAGATCCTCTCTTAGTTTATTAAATTCTAATTATTCAAAACCCCAAATTAATGCTAGAAAATTCTAAAAAGAAATACTAGTTGTGACACCATTTGAAACCCCCCCCCCCCCCATTTTTACATTCTTGTACTCTAGGTTTGAATTTTAGCGAGTAGCAATTATTTTGCACTAATTTGATCGCCACTCACATTTTTCCTCGTGGTTTAGACCCCGACTTTTGTTGGGTTATTTTATTGACAATGACCACCTTGCACTTAAATTGACGTGTAAGTTGAGCGTTATAAAGAAAATGGCCTCCTTGCCGGGGAACAATTTGGCGTATTGACTTAGTTTGAAATATTAGCTTACTTGCTTAAATTCAAACTTGTAAATAAGTATTTGTGATTTTCTTTTGTTTCTTGTGTTAGGTAGATTTTTGTTTTTTTAAACTTTATTCCATGGTATCTTGGGATAAATATGACTTTGGTAGTTGGAAATCCTATCTTGACGATCCATGTCCAGATTTTCACGGACCCCACTTTAGGTAAGATTATAGATTTGCTCCCCGAAGAGAGATGGAAGCACCATCTCGATCCTATTGGGATTATGATTATTCTTTGTGTGGTGGTCGAGATGGACATTGAAGTGATTGTCCAAATGCTCCCTCTCCTAATTATGCTAACCTAATTTTTAGTTCATTTTATGTGTTTGATAGGTATCATGATACGACAAGGGAAGAACAACATACCGGGTGCGATAGTTACTTCAAACCATTTTAGATTGGGTAACTACAACGAGGGAGAATGTGCATGACATATATCAAGCCAATGAGGAATTTGGAAGGGATATTGCTAAGATAGAGAAAATGGGCAAGGAAACAAATCTTATAAATACCATCACCTTGCCCACTTTCCAAGAGGAGGTGAATCAAAAAGAGAAACCAAGCTATGTGGTCAATGATACACTTGGTAGTGAAGAGTCCTCGATTATTTCCCAACCAAATGTTGTTGAATATGCCTAAGTCAAGGAAATGGTGCAAGAGTCAAAAGAAGAAGCAAAGTTAATCTCTTATGATGACTCTAGCCCATTTTGGGGCGATGATGCCAACAAGGATGCAACCCAAAAATAAAGAGATAGGCCTCATTCAAACCATTTTTCAACATTATGCTTAGAGGATATGATGAAAGTCCATCTACCTAAGCAAATAAAGGATCATGAGGAGAGGAGCAACACCCATACATTTTGGAGTTCATTATTCCAAAGGAGCACATGGGAGCCCCACACTTGAAGGCCCAGGAGCTCAACTTCCGATGTACAACAAGTGGCATCTTAATGTTCCCACCATTACCCAAGGAGCTACACTGGAAATTTAACGTGAATTTGGGTATAAGATTCAAGTCTTTAAAGTGGCAAGATATACACTCCATCATCATGTCCTCATCTCTATCACGTTTTATCTTGGAAGATCTAAATCTTATGTCCCTCTGCGGCTCAAATCATAGAAAAAAAAAAGTTGGATGGAAATTTAAATCTTCTATGTTGAAACACAAGTGATAGTTTAGAAGGTGTCTATCTACCAAAGATGGGAAACAACCCATCATGCCACGAAAGTGGCATGTATCCTTTTATTTATGCATGGTAGAGTAGATTATATTTTTGTTTATGCATAATCCATGAAGTTGTGGTGCTATGAGGAGTGTTGACTGAAATTGAAAAAAGGAAGGTGTGAAATTATTGTGTTTTGAACTGAGCAGGGGAGTGCAGAGGACCTAAAAAGTGGTCTCAGTATCGCAATCGCGACCCGTGTAAATGCGATTATTGTAGCTGAATATCTGCGATCGTGGCCAATGCAGCTTAAAAGACCATCCGACTACCATTTCTCCCCCACACCCCTCTTATCAAATTCTCTTAATTCTCTCAATTCTCTCAAATTAATTTATGTGTGAGTATCCAAGTGTACATTTCAACTCATTCACATCCTCCAATTCGGTATATAGTCTCACCTCCCTCATTTTTATGTTTGATTTAGGCTTTAAACTTGTTTTTAGAAATAGTCTTACATTAGTGTTTTCAATGCTAAATCCATGTTTGTTTGTGGTTATTATTGTGGTTAACTGCTGTAGTTGGGGTACACATCATCGGGGAAGTCTGGAGTACTCGAATGTAGCCTAAAATGATAGAATTAATGTGTAAACCATGTGTTTGATTTAATTCTTCAATGCATTTCATGTTTCTTTCCTTAAGTTTGTAGGGAATAATCTGGTGTTTAAGTCTTATGAACATAATGATTTATTGGTAAATAGGGCCTCACTATGGGGTTAAAAATCTGGTATTTTGGTGATGTTGCAGAATTTGTCAAAAATGGTCTCAGTTACCGCAATCGTGGAACTAAAATTGCGGTCAATGGTCTACGATCGCAGAACTATGATCACTGTGAATGGTATGCAATTTCCATAATTGAGACCAATTTTCTACTAAGTCCAAAAATCTTGCATGCCCATTTCTCACCTCAGAACCCACTATAACACTGCCAGTAGAGTTTATCTGATTAATCTAGTAGGATTTTGGTATAAAAGTACTAATGTGGTCCGAATTATGTTGCTTACAAGTACTCAACCATATAAATGGGAGACTATGACCACATCCGCTTCATGTATCTAGAATGCCATAGCTTCTACTACTCTGACCTCCCACGAACCAAACTACTCCCGAAAAGAGGTATTTGCTAAGACTAAGTGGAGGAGAAACTCTCAAGATTCCATGCCAGACTTACTCTATTGGTTGGATGTGTTTTTCCCCTGACCCTTGCTATGCTAATGAGCAATGGGTGCGTGAGTTCTACTCTAACCTTATCATAGTCTCTCTCACAAACCCAGTGATGACAATTTGAGGAAAGAAAGTGCATTTTGCAGCAGAGCAGATTAATGAAGTATATGGGCTCTCAGATGCAGATATGGCTTAGTTCTAATCAAAAGAGTGTGAATGGCCTGGAAGTTCCCTGGGCCACCACGAAAAGGGGTATCTCTGTGAATGATTCACAGCAGAGGTCACACTTTGGTTGATTATCATTTGTAGAAGGGTATCATCGTACACACACATGACAACCATCATATACTTGCAAGCTAGGATGGTGGCTTGTATATTGTCTGGCAATACTCTGGACGTGGTCCAAATTGTGATTTTAGAGTGGAGGCACTTCAAGAATCAGGGGGTACACTTTTTCTTTTTTCTTTATTTATTACTAAGCTTTGCAGGAGGGTAAAGTGGAGAAATATATTCTAGATACCTAGGTTCACCCAGGCCCCCTCATCTTTTCACTCAAAGTCTGGGGTGAGGGAGAACCTGGTTAAAGCAAGAAGAGAAAAATCAACTAAGGCAAATCAACATCTGAGGATTTAGTATCATGCAGACCATCCACTTCTAGACCTCTAGAAGACATCAGTGTAGATGTTAGGGTCATTAGGGAGATGGTTTCAGGATTTCCTCAGGGACCGGGAGAGTCCTCCATTACCCACCACTCATACATAGCTCGGTCGGATTATGAAGTCTATTTGGAGGAACAGAAGAAGCAGGGAGCCATGATTTCCAGATTGGAGAGAGCCTATTTAGCTTTAACAAAATTACACAAGAACCTCAAGTAGTTGCATGAAAAAATAGGGAAAAAAAAGAAGAATAGAGATAAATTATTTACAAAAATATGGAGAGGGGTAAAGGGCATATTCAAGGTGCTCATACGCAAGGAGAGACTACCTTCGCTGAGGTTCGAGAGAGATGATGAGGCCTCTACCGAGTGGTCTGATGTTGATGATGGTGGAGATAATGCAGAGTCAGCAGGAGAGAAAAGCTCCTGATGTTGTTTCATGGAGCACTCCTATATTTTTCTTATGTTTTCACTGATCATGCAATGGGGACACTGCTAGATTTTTAGTTGGGGTGCCTAACCCTGAATATATGTTGTTTTGATGAAATTCTGAATTTTTGGATATTTTTTAGATTGTTTTGATGACATTGTGGATGATTTTTATTTAGTTTTTGGATTGCTACATTTGGGCGCTCTGATGGTGCCCACATTTCATGGATTAGTCATTTTGTTTTTGCTTTTAGATTTTTGGTTTTACTTTAGTTTTATTTTTTATTGTGGTGATATCCGGTGAGCTTTTCCCTATGATAGATTTATTGACGACATTCTTAAGGGAAAAGCTTCATGATTAGGTTTTGAACCATGGATACAGGGGAAGTCTGAGTACCTATAGCATCCAGATCACAAACGCAAGGAAAGTTTAAGTACCTGTGGCATTATGGATTTGGGATTGCACACATGCCATTATCAAAGTCTACGTAGTTATATGGTTGGTTTTCCCATAGTAAGCCAAAATGTGAGACAAAGGCTTGGGTTGTTTCCATGGTTAGAAAATTATACATGGTCCAAATGCAAAGCAAACACCCCTCTCCATTCAAAAATTTTCAAAAATCAAGGGTACGGACGTGAGCGACCTTGTAACAAAACTTTTTCTCTTTTTGTGACTCCAAAATTTTTGGCTTGTACATATTGACAAATACTCTATTTTTTTATCCAACGTGAGAAGAAATTGAGCCTCCTTGGCGAGTGCACATGTCATGTGCGATGAGTTTATTTGTCTGAATCTCATATATACTTGTATCATTTAGAACTCGCTTCATTAGTCTCTCAAGTCTAAGTTTTGATTATATTTAGTTGGTGAGATGATATTATGCCATCCTGGTGACATAAGAAGCCCACTTAGCCTAAAAAGCCTACCCATACATAGATGTTATCCCTAGTCACCTACTTTGAGCCTTTGGACCTTTCTTTTGCAAACACATTACAAGCCGTGAGCCTTTTAACTTTTATCCCTCTCTTAAACCATACCCTCCTTGAACTTAAAAATACAACTTAAGGCTAAAATCCTAAGTTAGGGGTGGTGAATATTGAAGTAAGTAACTTTAGGCCACAAAGTTGATAGTGAGTGACTACGTGCTTAAGCATTAAAACAAATGAATAGAAGAAGAAAGGGCCCAGAAAAGGAAAGAATTTCATGAAATTTACAAAAAAAAAATGAAAGAAAATATGTGAAGCAAAGAAATTAAAGTAGGCACATTGGTAAAAGAAAAGAAGTGGTCCATAGTAAAAGGTGATTAAATAAGTGTGATGCATACATTCAAGGAGGGTATAAAATATGATTGTTCCTAAATGATATCCTACCCTATCCTGAACCTACGCTGCAAGCTCAAAAAGTTCTTTGAGATCTCCAACCATTAACATTCATTGTAGTGGCAATTGAAAATAGAGGCAAGTTTATGGTATGACACTTGTTAGCATAGAGAGTTCTTGTGAGGGGGAGAGTTTTGATCTTAAATTCCTTGTTGTATATTTGGTAGCTTGGTGTATGAAATTTTTCTTCTTGTGAGGAGGCATGTGAACAAGTTGAGGTGGGTGATTTTGTCACCTTCTGAGAAAACAGGTAAAAAAGAGTATAGTGTGATTGAGATCAAAATGTGAGTCACCCCTAGAGTATCGGTGATTGTGACATTGTTGATCTTGAAGTCCTTTACATCCTTGCTTATTGCATTTGATGTTAAGGGGTGTCGGGAGAATAGCTTTGCCCATGTTTGAAGAGCTACTTGGGTAGTAACTAAGCTTGATGTTATTGTGATCATTGGGTCATCTATTTTGGGCAGTACATGTGCATTGTCTCATGGTAAGAGGTAGTGTTGCTTGAGGACAACCAAAGCGTTAAGTTGGGGGTGTTGATGAGTGGTGAATTTACCACTTATTCGCACTCATCATTCGTGCACATTACCATGTTTTGAATAAATAAGTGAGGCATATTTATGATTAAATGCACTAATATCCACATTTTGCAGACACATAGGTAATGAGATGAAAATATATGGATGCAAGATGAAAACGATCAAAAAAAGGAAAGAAGTGCAGATGGAAGACCTGGACCAGAAATAGGCCTCAGTTACCGCGATCGTGGTTTAAGGGCCGCGATCGCGGTCAGTCAAGATTGATCATCTAATGCGATCGTAGGAATTCTATCGCGGTTGTATAGCCGCAATCACGGCAAAGCTGATGCGATCGCGGTAGCACAGGATATTGCCCAAGGAAAGAATTGTAATTTCAGTAATCTGTTCCCAAATACCCAAAAGAAGACTCAAACCCTATCTATTGGACAAATCCATTACTCCCAATTATTGGAAATTTGTCTAGTGCTTAGTTTCCATTCTTAAAGAACAAAATATTGAATTAATTTCAGGTAATGAATACATTAGAGTAGCTTCAAAGTAAAGGATTAGCTCACTCTTATTGAAGATTTGTGGGTATTCAAAGATTGAAGTAACATTCACTTAGTCTCTCATAAATATAATTAATAGAGGTTAGTGGGTATATCTTGCTTACTATTTTAATGTGTTGCTAGTTCTTTCACTTGGGATTATGCTAGATTAGGGTGCAATTATGTGTGGGATGTGATTTACTTGTGCATTTACTAGTTTGTGATGTTGGGTTCCATTATTGTTTGATTAAAGTGGTTAGGATTTGTGGGTGAAAGCCTCAAATACCCAAAAATGGTTTTGTGGGTGAAAATCCCAAGCTCTTGAAAGGCTAAACCATCCTTGAGAGATGGGTTTAGGTAAACATTTGGAACCCACAACATCCTTGAAATAGGGGTGTGGGAACCAAGGCAATAACAGACAATTATTGGGTTTATTTTGCTAATTTTTACTACCTTAGACATAAGGGTGATTATGAGGTTGACTAAACTTAGGGCACCATCCTAGAAATAGGGGTGCCTAATTGAGGTTTTAGGTGGTTTTAATTGACTCACTCATTAGGTATTTAAAAGGTTCAATGAGTGATACCCTTGAGGTTTGGTTGACAAACTAGCCTCAACGACTTCCAACCTAGCCTACCACATCACTAGCATTTAAAATTTGCATCGAGTCATCACACTCCCATGTATAAGTCGCCCCTAAGGAGGCATAAACCCAAGATCCACTCTTTAGTTGATTAAACTCTAATTATTCAAAACCCTGAATTAATGCTAGAAAATGTCTAAAAGAAATACTAGTTGTGACACCTTTCAACGCCCCTCCCCCCTCCCATTTTTATATTCATGTACTCTAGGTTTGAATTTTAGTGAGTAGCCATTATTTTGTGCTAATTTTATCACCACTCACGTTGTTCCTCGTGGATACAACACCGACTCTTGTTGGGCTATTATATTGACAACGACCATCTTGCACTTAAATTGATGTGTAGAGCGTTATCAGTCATTGACGACTAAATTTTAGTTTTGAATTGACGGCACTTTGGATAATTTCCTCCTTACCCAATTAAAACACCACATTTATTAGGCACTTAAGATGGATTATTCCTCATTCATAACTTACTCAAACACTTCCAAAGCTCTCTTAAGTCTCTCAAGTAGCCATACTTAGAGTTACCAAGAAGTAGGGCATCCAAGGGCTCAAAGAATTGAATTCTTTTCATAAAACTTGGTATTTCAGGCATGTTACTCTTTACCTAAATGTTAATTTGCTAAAAGCATAAAATTTAATGTGTTGTTAATTCAATATTGATGTTGATTTTGAAAACATGGGTTGGTGGTTTTTCAATAACTGATGTTTAAGAGATATTTCATGTTTGTACCTGCATGGCTTATGTTTTAATGGAATTTTAAAATCAAATTGATGCATGGGAATGGTGAATAAATTAAGGGATTGTCATTTTCCTAAACTTGTGACTTTTGAAATGGATATGACCTGACCTCAACCCCTATTGTGGAATTGGTTTTGAATATAAAAAATATCCATATTGAACTATTCTTGAACTATTTCATAATGCAAAAGGTTAATGAAGCTTATTGATTTTTAATTGAACCTTATGGGGTTGTGTAATTCCTCAAGCTAATGTATAATAGAAACCAAAGGGGATTGTGATTTCCCCTAGTGATGGTAATTGGTGTGGCATGTTGATGTTACTTTGCAAGTGGAGTTGGTATGACGATACCAACAATGTATGCCTTAGTGTATAATGTGGCTTAATGAATTGGAATGTGTGATAAATAATTTAATTGGGCTTTAATGAGGGTTATGTAGCTGAGTCATGAAAGTTGAGTTCCCAAGGGACCAATACTGAAAACTGTGGTTGTCGATGCGGGGGTCTATATGATCGGGTGGTTCGAGTCCCACATATTACATTACATGACTGGGTACTTGTGTCACCTTGATATGTTGGGAGGTTTGAGTCCCCCATAATGCATATGTATACCCTCAGGTTCGTGTGGCCACGCGCACCAGGGCCCTACCAACTAAGGGAGAGCTAGGCCCATAGCCTGTGGATACCTCCTTATGTGATAACAGTTGAGCTACACAATCCTGGCTAAAGTTTTAAAGTTCATGTTAAGCCTTATTTCCCTATCCTGGCATGTGATATATATATATATATATGCATTTGATCATATGCATTGGTTTTAAATAATTTTGAATTATTGATCAAGGTATTATGTTATCTTTACCCCTAAGTTAGATGCTAGTGTTACCCCACTAACCATCTCCAAATGATATATCCCCATGTGATGCAGGCACTGGAGATACTTCTACTTTTTTTGGACAGAGTTAGGTGGATCAGATTGGTTCATCATTTCATCATGGTGAAGTGGTGAGCCTCCATTCTCCAAAAGGCTTAGACATTTCATCAGTTTTTATCATAGATTAGAATTGAGAATTTTCATTATCATTAACATTATTATTTTTATTGTCATTGTCAGAGTCAAGGACATATCCCAACAAAGACTGGTTTTGATTTTTTAATTAGAAGGCTTTGTTGGATTACTGTGGACTTAGGTGATGTTGGTCGGTTGTTTGGGCAGGTTACTGGTTATCAGTCATAGACTTATCTTATATTCTTTATACTAAATATAAATTAAACAGTATGCAAAAGTAAAGACTAGATACAATCAATGGATGAAAACCCAGGGCTAAAACACTACGAACAATCATATTATGCTATTGAACTTTACCGGCTAAGTTACTTATCTTGGTTGTTGATTCACGGGGTTAATTTCATGATCATGGTCTCTCTACCTCTAACCACCTATCTAACTTAGACCCACAACTACATCATTGAGTGGGGATGTGAGAACTAAGCTAAACGTATTTATATTTCATCCTGTAGTGAACCAAGTAGGGCTTCTAGGTATATCCCTATCCTAGATGCTAATTCAAATCCCCTATTTTATAAGGGAATAAGAACCCTACTCTATTTACTCCTATGTTCTATATTTATATTCCCCCTCACGAGATCACAAGGTCAATAATATATGTATTCTAAAGGTCGCAAATCCTTACAATAATGATAACAGGGGTAAACAAACAAACAACTATGATAAATAAATAAAATCAAATCAATTTGTAGCAATCGTAGTCATGTTCTTTACTTTAACCCCGGAAAGGAGACGATTAGCCACTAATTGATATAACCATAATCCAAATCAATGAATACATGATTAAATCTATTAAAAAGATAGAGTAAAGAGAAATAAACCCTAAAATTCATGTTGAGCAGCCCCCAATATGTCCAAGATCCATCCAAAGTGAATACAAAAAATTGAAGGAATCCTATTTATAGTAGTGCACATTGGCCGTGTGTGGACTAAGCAATGCATCGCGTTGGTCCAGCCTATGGGAGAGAGGTGTACACCATGGATCTTAGTAAAATGGAGGGAGGTACTCATATCCTTTATTTCATTAAGGGAGAGAGTTCCTGTCACGACCCGAGCCTAGGCCCTAGCCGTGACGAGCATCCCGAACCATGAAGGCCCGAAACACCCATTCTCTATCTGGTTATCATGCACAACATTCATAATCATAATAAAATGCGGAATTGAAACTGAGTATGGAAAACATGGTCAAGTCCTGCAATATTTCTGAATAATACTATCTGACATCAGTCTGCAAAATCTCTACTAGGAACATAAACATTTGTCTGAAAAGAAGCTGGGACAAGGCCCCCGGTAAACCAAAAACATAATAAATAAAATAGTGTCTGACATAATTAGGCCTTCCGAATAATAGAAGGCTCACCACTGTGAGATCAAGTCTGCAAACCCGAGAATGTCTACTGAGTAGCTGGACCCCTAGACTGTGCCTCAGGACCTGGAAAGAGGGGGGTCAGCACAAAAGTACTGGCACGCGAAGCAATCCAAAAGTAGTATAATGGAACATACATATATATATATATATTAAGGGAAAGCAATTTTTCATCAAGACATCATGTATAAAACTGTTTCTGAAAAATACATGGGCACTTTCTGAAAACATGCAACCTGTCTGTTCATTTCAAATCATGATCTGTGTTTTACTTCTGAGTTAGGTGGTATTCCCCTACAAGTCTGAATATTCCACAGGCTGTATGGAATCCGCCATTGACTCGGCGGGGAAGCCCCCAACCCAAGTGTGCCACAAGGGTTGGAGTGTCTGAGTCTGATACGCCACAGGACATTTAAGTCAGCGCATAATAATATACCCGGGTCGGCAAACCACGGTTTTAGGCAAAGAGTTTTCTGAAACTCCCGCCTTCTTCAGGGAACCACCTAAGCTCTCTTTATGCCCTATTTTAGCCTTTTCTGAACATGTATCATTCTAAAATTTCTAAATCATGAGAGTCTGATAAAAAACTGATTTCTGAACTAGTTTGTGTCTGTTATGGTATTTGTCTGAGTTGGTATCGTCATACCAAGACTTGCAAGTCCTATTTCTGAGCCATAATGTATTAAGCAAGAGCTTTCATTCAAAACATAGTTTAGACCACCAAAACATGTAATTTGCATTAAAGATGTCATGTTCCGAAACTCAAGTCAAATCCATGCAAAACTTTCATCAAACATATGGTGGTCATGTGCATTTTTGGCAAAACCATGCATTCTTTCATTACATGCATATTCAACATTCACAACCCTCTCTTTCGTGTTCAAAACATTGTATATTACGTGAAACATGGAAAAATTTACATTAAGAGAGAGGTTTCATGAAAATCATGCTCTAAATTCATATTTCAGGACAAACGCATATATATATACATATAACTTTCAAATCACTTTTGGGGAAAGCCAAAAGGCCAAAACAATATCATTAAAGCTTCTGAAACATGAGTATGTACATGAATTCGAAAACCCAATCCTTAAAACATGATTTCTATGCCCATGAGACTTTAGGAAAACCCCGCGTACCTTATTCTCCATGAATTTTTGGTGTCTATCAAAGCCTACGTCGAGAGGATTCCGAATCTGTAATTTGTTTCACGAAGAAGTTTCGGAATGATCGGTCCTTCAAGCTTATTTTCTCAAACCCTAGTTGCTCCTTCTCTTAAGTTCTTGAAGGATTAGATTTTTTTGGGATTTTATAGGAGGCTTCAATGTTGTTAATAGGCCCAAATCCGTTTAGGAGTGGGTAAGGACGATTTTGGGTTTTGTAAGGACTAACTTGCACTTAAAGTAACTCAAAACGGAGTGTTTTCGTCACCTGAAACCATAACTATGCGCCGCCCTTTGCATTGCCTAAATTTACATAGGCGCCGCCCTATGCATCGCCTATATTTGCATAGGCGCCGCCCTATGCATCGCCTATATGTGCATAGGCGACACATTCAACTTTGAAAGGCCATAACTTCTTCACCGGGTGTCCGTTTTAGGCGAATTTGGTATCGTTGGAAAGCTTATTCAATTATCTATAATTTGGTATATAGTAGGCCACCCAGTTCATCATATACAATGAGTTATGGTCAATAGAATTTGACACTAATTACAATGTCCACTAAAACTTAATCGATCGAAATAGTTTTAACTCGTCCTTGAGTTGAAGGACTTCTATGGTATAAATTCATGCTCAAATGGATTCACATACTACAAACTTGATTAACATGCCAAATTGGCATAGGATTTAAGGCTCGGGGATTATCAACGCATCAGAGTCATATATTTTATTCTAGCCCAAAATGCGGGGTGTTACAGTTCCGCTATGCTTCCATATCGTGTGGGCTCTCTAGATATTGCATTGTCTACGTTAACTTTGTCTTAAGCCTTTCTCCTTTTATCCCAACCTTATGGTGTTGTTTTCCTCTGATTTACAGCTTGAATTTCCTCAATATATCACCAAAATCAACTCACCAAGCATCCTACATGATCAAAAACCAAATATTAGAGCTCAAAACAAAATGATATCAAGAACGGTGAACTAAAAACTCGAGCTAAGACTAGGCTTGCCCATGTTGATCTTAACTTCTTGTTTTGACTCTTGGCTTGTTTTTATTGAACTTTGAATATATAAACAAGTTTTTACACACATAATTGCACATTTAAAACCCTTAGTAACTCAATACACACACTATAATCCATCGATATCAACTAGAACAAAACCTAGCTCAACCTAGTAAAACTAGTTTTCTCGTCTAGACTGTAAATGATCAATTTGAACCCAAACTTGTTTTAAAACACCTTTAAACATTGCAATCACATACTTAACCACTTAGAGGATTATTTATGTCATAATTAACACATAAAGCACATGAATTTCCCTCAAAATAAAGCTAAATAAGCTAGGATAACAACACTAAAGTGCATAAATACGCCCAACATCACCACCCCACACTTAAAGCCTTGTTCTTCCTCGAACAACTCTTCACTGTAAGCATCATGAGATAAGGAGACTCTACACTTCTACTACAACAAAGACACTCAATATAGTACTACCATGACTACACAAAATACAAGTTTCTAGACTAAGCATGCTACATACATAACTGAAAGTTCAAGAACACTACTCCAAAATATCCTAGCCTCAAGAATTGACTCACCTAGTTAGCAAAATCATGCACATTGTTCAATCAAAGACATCCTATAATTCACCCAACATTTATCAAATATGTCCCTTCACAATAAAAGAGTTACCCATAAACACTCACATAAATGCAATTTATAATAGAATGGATACAAGAAATAAATTTCGCTCACTCTAACAAAGAATTCACAAGTTACACATAATGAACCATAAGCTTACCCTTAGTATAGTACTCCACTATTATCAGAATGATGAAGCTTAGGATCAAATAGGTTTTTATTGGTTGTAATGTAGGCTAAGGGACAGGTAGGGACTAACTTTACCAAGAATAATGACTATCTTCCCTAAGCGCTTCAATACATCATATTTTTCAATTAAGACCAATCCCTAACAACCAACTTACACCACTTTTGTCTACACACATCTTTTGTTTGCCCCATCTTATTAAGCTCATTCACATATACTATGGTGGGAGTATGCTACGTACACATAATTTGATTTTACCCTTCTATACGCCCATTATACGTTATGCACCCCTATGATAGCCACCATAAACTTAAGCAATTGACTTAGTTGAGGTGCATAATATCCAAGGAGGACCAGGGCCAAAATAGGTTCATAATAACACAAATGGGCTAAAAATAGGAATTTCTTTAGCACAAATTTCTCTAACTCCCAACCACAACACAATAATTTTTACACACCAATAACTATCACTTTGGGGCTTCAATTTCATCTTTCTCCTACTTGAATTTTTAACTCCTCACTCAATTAATTTTATCCTAAAGCGATTAGGAGCTTTTGGTGATCAAATTAAGGTTAATCAAAGAAGGGATTAGGCTACATATGAGGCTACCAAAGAAAAAGCTAAAGGATCAATAGGGTTAAATAGGATTATGCACAAGGGTAGGTTAGAAAAAGGGTATAAACATGGCTATCAAAAAAATGCCTGGATCATCTCTTAAACCCACACTCTTTATTTCGCTCTGCACACACACCAGGAAAGTTCTAGATATCATATGCAACAAGGAATATACTACAACCTCACATCATACTTGAACATGCTCAACTCAAGTAGGATCATCATAGACTCTTAACCAACAACCACATGAATTCTAATTAAGACAACAAGTACAAGAGTTATAATCATAAGCCTAGGAGTCTAAAAAGTAATAATTCACACAATCAACATGCTTTTACAACCAAAACACTTGCATCAAGTAATCACATATAGCACCAATAAGAATATCCCACAAAAAAAATAAAAATTACTCCTAAAAATAGAAATTTCCCCACCCCGCACTTAAAAATCTACTTTGTCCCCAAAGTATACTTTAAAAGGTAGAGATAGAAATACTCTCTGAGGCCTCTAGGCCTAGCTAGTAGTATATTTATACATCAAGAGGGTTTGGGGATCCCACACTCAGTCGCTGCCATGCTCCTTAGCTCCGATTTTCCGGTACTCAGACTTTCCATCAACCTGGGACTCAACAAAAACAAAAACTAGTGAAGTAAAAACTAAAAATACTAAAAAATAAAACATACTTTAACTTGGGTTGCCTCCCAAGCAGCGCCTGATTTAGTGTCGCAGCACGACCCAATCTACACTTATTCATTTTCCTTCATCCTTTTCGTAACACTAAGATGATATATTCTTATTCATTTTGGACCTTTTGAGTATGAACTCTCAAGGTCAACAGTTTTCTCAACTTTATCCCTTTCAGGCTCATCAATTTACATTATGTCAAGCTACGGTATTTGTGGCTTGGGTTGTTCAATGAGAAAGTATGAAGAGGTGTTTTATGGAATAGACTCCACCGCCCCACACTTATCCCCTTAAATCACAGTAATCATGCATAAATCTTTGTAGTGGGATAGTGTCTTGAGTGGTTTTTACACTTTGAATACCGTCTCTTCATCATCCAGCCTCATTGTAAGCGTTCCCTCTCTCACATCTATCAAAGCTCCTCCTATTGCTAAGAATGGACGTCCCAAGATGACTGGCACTCTTTTATCTACCTAAAAATCTAAAACAATAAAGTCAGCAGGAATAATATACTTACCAACCTTGATTAGAACATCCTCTATGATTTCTTCGGGATGAGCTAGGGTTCGATTAGCTAATTGAAGTATCACAGTGCTTGGTCTTGGCTTCCCCAGGCCTAAGGTATTAAACAAAGAGAGGGGCATCAAGTTGATACTTTCTCCCAAGTTACTAAGTGCGTAGACCACCTCACTATTACCAATTTAAATTGAGAGAGTGAAACTCCCAAGGTCTTTGAGCTTTTGGGGCATTCTCTGCATCACCACAGAACTACACTCCACAGTTAGTGCTACTGTCTTAACATCCTACAACTTAACTTTGTTAGTGACCACATCCTTTAAGTACTTTGTGTACTAGGGAATTCCCTGCAAAATATCTAAAAGATGAAGGTTAATATGAAGATCTTTGAACGTGTCAAAGAATTTTTTGAATCATGCATCCTCCTTTACCTTTATATGCTTCTGTGGGAAAGGTAGTGGTAGTCTCTTATTCTCCTATTCAGCACCTTTTTCTTTCGAGTACTCAAACTTTCTTGAATTTTCAACAGCTCTGTCATCTACCTGCTTAGGAGCCTCTTCTGTATTTACCTCTTTGGTTTTCTTTGGAGATCCTTTATTAAGCTATTTACCACTCCTCAAATTGATTGCCATTACTTGTTTAGGATTTTCAGTATCACTTGGCAAACCACCTTGAGGCATGGTATTTTATGCCTGCACAAACTGACCAATTTGCAACTCCAAGCTCCTTGTAGTTGTTTGTTGTCTCTTTATATCTTCTGCCAATTGTGCTTAAGTAGACATAATTTGCTTCGGTATCTCTTCCATATTGCTAGTATGGACGGCGGTCTGATTGGCTTAAATCTATTATTGTTGGTTATTCCATGATGGATTGAGTTGTTGAGTCTGCCGCCTTTAAATGTAGGTGTTCCCATAATTTGGCCTTTGTGCATTGCCCACAAATATCACAGACTCAGGATTTAAAGCACACATAGTAGCTAAATACCTACTGTTACCACAAACCTCATACTAACCTACTGTCTGTTGAATTGCATTAACTATTGTTGCAGGTTGTGTAACCCCTAATTTCATATTGTTGAACTGAGTAGTCAATTAATTTTTCAGTACAGCAATCTGGGCTGATATAGCAGTATACTAATCCACCTCTAACACACCTGCTACCTTCTTTGTTGTACTTCTTGAGTCGTAATACCACTCAGGATTCCCTTGAGCAACCCGATTCAACAAAGTATATAGCTCATTATAAGTCAACTTAAAAGCTTGAGTACCTACAACTAAATCTAGCAAAATTTTTGTGTTATGGTAAAGTGCCTCAACAAAAGTGTGAGCTAATACCTCATTGTATTACTGACGATGTGGACAGTCCCAAATAAGAGCCTTAAAGCGCTCTCAATCATGATATAAGTTCTCATCTGGCTTCTATTTGAAGCACACAATCTCACTGCACAGTCTCACAGTCTTGCCAGATGGGAAGAATCGAAGGAGAAATTTTTTTAGCTAAGTCATCCCAGGTTATTATTGAACTTTATGGCTCAGCGTTCAACCACTTCTTTTCTTTCCCCAATAGTGAAAAGGGAAATAGTGTCAGCCTAACATAATCAATTGACACACCCATAGGGATGAATTCGTCACTGATATCCAAGAAGTTCCGCAGGTGGACTTGTGGATCCTCATGTGAAAGCCCGATAAACTGTCCACTACTGATCAAAATCTGCACCATATTCTGCTTCAGCTCAAAATACCTCCAGCAGCCAGATTTTGAAAAAGGGAAGTCAAATTTATCATAATTGGGATTGCCACTTCTTGAACTGTCCTGCGGGCTAGTTGATCTTCAGCCATTAGAGCGGGATTGTCTTATTCCTCTTGAAATTCTAGGATACGAGGGAGAAGGATTGCTTCTTTCTTTCGTTGATGGAAGTGTTGCTTGGGTTTGGGGCTTGATTCAACTAACTCGTTATCCCTTGCTAGATTACTACTCTACAAACCTGTTTCATGCAAATTCAATACCAAGACCAAGAGTAAAGTACCAAATAAATCTAAAAAGAAAAACTAAAACAAAAATAGTTGCCAATTTACAAGTCCCCAGCAACATCGCCAAAAACCTATTGTGCCCAAGCGCACATGCAAGTGTAAGTGATCTCACCAAGTAATATAGTGGCCCTTTTACAAGCCAAGTATCGATCCCTTAAGCAACTATCAAATTTCAGTTTAACTATTAAGATTAACTTAGTGCAGACATAACCAAAAGAGTTTTGAAAGTTATAAACTAAAGGTAAAGTAAATAGTGCGCAAAAGTAAGGACTTGAGACAATCAATGGATGAAAACCTAGGGCTAAAGCACTACGAACAATCATACTATGCTATTGAAGTTCATCAGTTAAGTTACTTATCTTGGTTTCTGATTCACGGGATTGATTTCATGATCATCGTTTCCCGACCTCTAACCATCTATCTAACTTAGACCCACAACTACATCGTTGAGCGGGGATGTGAGAGGGATGTGAGAACAAAGATAAACGTATTTATACTTCATACCATAGTGAATCAAGTAGGGTTTCTAGGTATATACCCATCCTAGATGCTAATTCAAATCCCCTATTTTATAAAGGAATAAGAACACTATTGTATTTACCCCCGCATTTTATCTTTTTATTCTCCCTCTCGAGATCACAAGGTCAATAATATATCTATTCTAAGGGTTGATAATGCTTAAAATAATGATAAAAATGGTAAATAAACAACCAACTATGATAAATAAATAAAATAAAATCAATTCATTGCAATCATAGTCATGTTCTTGGCTTTAACCCCAGTTAGGAGGTGTTTAGCCACTAATCGATATAACCATAATCCAAATCAATGAATACATAATTAAATCTATTAAAAAGCTAAAGTAAATAGAAATAAACCCTAAAATTCGTGTTGATCATCCCCTAATATGTCCAAGATCCGTCCAAAGTGAATACAAACAAGTGAAGGAATCCTATTTATACTAGTGTACTTTGGCCGTGTGTGGACTAAGAAATGCGTCGTATTGGTCCAGCCTATGGGATAGAGGTGTACGCCACAGATATTAGTCACATAGATGTATGTATGCATCACCTTGATTTATTAAAGGGATATAGGTCCGCAATGTATCCATATTATGTGGGCTCTCTGGAAATTGCATTTTCTACGTTAACTTTGTCTTAAGCCTTTCTCCTTCCATCCTAACCTTATGGTGTTGTTTTCCTCTGATTTATAGCTTCAATTTCCTCCATATATCACCATAATCAAATCACCAATCATACTATATGGTCAAACACCAAATATTAGATCTCAAAACAATACGATATCAAAAATGGTGAACTAGAAACTCAAGCTAAGACTAGGTTTGCCCATGTTGATCTTAACTTCTTGTTTTGACTCTTGGCTTGTTTTTATTGCACTTTGAACACTATAAAAAAAAATTCTACACATATTTACATAACTAAAACCCTTAGGAACTCAATACACAAACTAGAATCCATCGATATCAACTAGAACAACACCTAGCTCAAGCTAGTAAAACTAGTTTTCTCGTCTAGACTCTAAATGATCAATTTGAACCCAATCTTGTTTAAAAACACCTTTAAACATTACAATCACATACTTAACTACTTTGATGCTTATTTATATCAGCATTAACACATAAAGCACATGAATTACCCTCAAAACAAGGCTAAATAAGCTAGGATAATAATACTAAAGTGTATAAATACACCCAACATTGGTAGTCTCGGGTCATGATAGTATTATAGGAGGTTTTTGGTGAGATTCTCTTTTATTTCTACTCCGTTGTCTAAGTTGACTCAGCAAAAGGTAAAGTTCTGTGGTTTGATGCTTGTGAGAGTAGTTTTGAGACGTTGAAAGATAAGTTAACTTCTACTCTAGTTTTGATCCTGCCCGAGGGTACTGAGGTTTTTGTGTTTTACTATGATATGTCTCAAGTGGGACTAGGTTGTTTCTTGATATAGCATGGTACGATGGTAGAGTATGCATCTAAATATCTTAAGGTTCATGGAAGGAATTATCCGAGGTGAGTCAGTTTTCTAATGAGTCAGTTCTCGAGCTAGAGGGTAGTTCAGTATCTCCCAAAGGTCATTTCATCTTTTATCTTAAAGCTAGAAAGTTAATATCAAAAGTGTGTATCTACAACCTAGTTCTGACATAAGCCAAACCAGGGCCTAGTCGTGTCAGGCATCTCAAGTCTAACTGAGATTGGATACCATCCCCTATACACAATCCAACCAACCAATATACAACCCATGATGAATTTTTAACTTATAACAAGATAGAGTATTTAGAATTCAGTGACTTTGGGATAAATCTACAACTGAGACCATCCCAATCAAGTCATACCGTCCAAACCTAATCAAGCAAACCATATTGTACCCAAGTCCACAATTGTCCATACAAAGCCTCTAAACTATATCAAAGAATATCCAATCAGTACATACCCCAGACCATAGCCAAAAACCAATGTCAAAGGAATAAAAAGGACATAAGAATAACCGTAACATGAAATGAGCCTTTCGAAGAATGGAAGCTCAACACTTTAGTCTGACTAAAGTTGTCCCCAAATCACCAAGTCACTGAGCGGAAAATGTGATAGTATAGCCAGTTCCTGCATCGCGTGGGGAAATAACACCTGAAGATGGGTTAGCGGGTGAATGCTAGCATGTCAGAAGTAAGGATAAAATAATGCCATTATTCAAAATCAAAGTAAATAAACATATAAATTCACATACATACATGTATATTTATGTATCTTGGTGGGAAAGGGAATCGGGTTTAACATGCATTTAAAATCTTTAACCTGAGTTGTGTAGTTTTACCATCATAATCCACCCATGAGCTATATGGGTCCAGCGTTACCCCCTAGCCGATCCCTAGTGTGTGTAGATGTACTAATCGGAGATATCACAGGAGCCGGGGATTCCCATGTACCCTTCACCCTCCATGATACATATATACAAGTTTAAACTTGGGGATTCCCGTATACACCACAAGCATATGGTCACCAAGACCAACCCTCATGTCGGCAAACATGAGTTTCTAGTGCCTGTCTATCGGACTTACACCTTCATAGTTAACTATCACAACCTGCCATTATTTCCCAATTAAAACCTTTAACACATAATCAAACCACCAATTACAAAACTTAATTACCAAGGCATTATGATGCGTTATCGTTATACCAAATATAGCTTGCACGTTATGTCATTAGCCAGCACATAGGGGATTCCCATATACCCCATAGACTCCATTATAAAATCACTTAAGGAATTCTCGTGTACCCCACAAGGTTTTCAAAGCCAAAGTCGTGGCCACAAAGGCCTTTGCAAACCGTTTAAAACTATATAAAATAATTTAGGTTCCATTATCATATTATGCAATGAAAAGTTTTCAATAATAGTCAAACTATGTGACAAAATCATTCTCATGGGCATTTTAACAAACATATTGAGGGCATAAGATTTCCAAAACCAAAAACCATGTATCAATTGACCATTCCCAAGAAACCACATTTTCAGACCATAATTATAACATGAAAACCATAAGAAAAACATGGGAAAACATTTTCCAACCAAGAACAACCAAAAATCCCAAAATATATTTCAAAACCAAATCAATACCAGAATATTACCATTAAAACCATTCATTGAAACATGCTTTTAGTTGAACTAACAATGAGGGAGGAGTAACATGCCTGAGTTACGAAGATTCACAGAGAGATTTTGATCCTTAAGCCTCTAGATGACCACCTTGAAAAAATCCTAGCCCAATCTTATTGAGAGATTATTAGAGAGAGTTTAGAGAGTATTTTTATTCTTTAAAAGTGTGCAAAGGATAACCAATTAGGGTTATAAGATGTGGGGTCTTAAGGGCTTGTGGTAGGAATTATCCAAGATACCCTCAGCTTAAGAGCTGTAGAAAACTCGTAGGAGGGTACGGTTGGACCCCTCCACTCATACTCACACCATACGAGTGGTACCTTTCACTCGTACCTTGATCAAAAAATTGGACACCATATTTTTCCCAACATACGACTCCCTTACCTAACTTATACAATCACCATACGACTAGTACCCTTCAAGTCATACCCTAAGCAGAAATATTTGGGCTAGACACTGGAAAATATATGATTTGGACCATACCTCTTGTATCATGTACATATGACTCATATGATGTCTTCTCATACAAAGAACAGAACTTAGCCAATATGACACTGACTAATAAACGACTAGTGTCCTAGACCCGTACCCACACCATACGAATTATTATATGAGTCATATGAAGATCATGAGGTTCAAGACTCATGAAATTTTAAGGGATAAAACCTAGGGTGTTTCAACCTAGTTTGAGGTAAAGTTACTAAGTCTGAAGCCCCAACCATTCAGTCAGTTTGTATAGTCAATGAGTTTCTAGAGGTCTTCCCATATGATCTACCCGAGGTACCTCTCGACAGATAAATTGAGTTTAGGATTGATATTCTTCCCGATACCTACCCTATCTTCCTCCCTATTGTATGGATTCAACCAAGCTTAAATAGTTGAAAGAGCAACTCAAGGACCTCTTAGATAAGGGGTTCATCAGGCCTAGTATTTCCTCGTAGGGTGCTCCAGTTCTATTTGTGTGCAAAAAAATTGGCACTTTTAGAATGTGTATAGATTATAGAAAGTTGAACAAAGTCACCATTAAGAATAAGAACCCAATTCCTAAAATTATTCTTAATACCCTATCCCCAAAATTAATAATTTATTCTATCAGCTTTAAGGCGCCTGCTGGTTTTCAAAGATTGATCTCAGGTCGGGATATCACCAGTTGAAGTTCAGTGAGCGTGACATCTCGAAGACTGTTTTTAGAATCCGGTATGGTCACTTTGGGTTTGTATTTATGTCTTTTGCACTAACAAATTCTCCTACAATCTTTATGTATTTAATGAACAAGATCTTCAAGCAGTACTTAGACATATTTGTCATTGTTTTATAGATGACATACTTGTATATTCTTAGAGTGAGAAGTAACATGCAGACCATTAGAGAACGGTGTTGAAAACCCTTAAGGATCGTCAGCTTTATCCAAAGTTTAGTAAGTGTGAGTTTTGGTTGGAGTCTATTACCTTCCTGGGGCATGTGATTTTGGGAGTTAGTATTCATGTAAACCCTCATAAAATTAATGCAGAAAAGCATTGTCCTAGGCCCTTCACTCTATCAGATATTTGAAGCTTTCTGGGTTTAGCTAGTTACTATAAGAGGTTTGTCGAGGGTTTTTCCTCAATAGATTCAGCATTGACTAAGTTGACACAAAATAAGGTGAACTTTATATGGTCGGATAAATGTGAGAAGAGCATCCAAAAGTTAAAGGATAAATTGACCTCAACCCCAGTGTTAGCCTCGCCAGAGGGGTTAGACGGATTTGTAGTGTATTGTGATGCCTTCAAAGTTGGGTTAGGTTGTGTTTTGAAGCAAAATGAGAATGTAATAGCCTATGCGTCCATACAACTTAAAGAACATAAGAAGAATTATCCAACCAATGATTTAGAATTAGCAGCTATTGTGTTTGCACTGAAGATTTGAAGGCACTACTTGTATGGTGTTCACGTTGGTATTTTCACCAATCATAAGAGTCTCCAATATGTATTTATTCAAAATAAGTTGAATCTTCGTCAGAGAAAGTGGTTGAAGTTATTAAAAGGTTATGACATAAATATGTTTTACCATCCGGATAAGGCGAATGTGATAATAGACACGCTGAGTAGACTGTCTATGGGTAGTGAGGCTTATGTGAAAAATAAAGAGCAAGAACTAGCTAAGGAAGTATATAGACTAGACAGTTTGGGTATAAGTCTGCTTGATATGGATGATGGGGAAGTAATGGTTCATAATATTTTAAATCATTCTTAGTGGTAGAAGTGGAAGAGAAGCAGCGTAGTGATCCCATACTTAGCCAAATATTGAATCCAGTTCAACAGTAAAAGGTTGAGGTTTTCTCTCAAGAGGAGATGGTGTCATTTGCTATCAAAGTCAGTTATGTGTTCCCAATGTTTATGGGTTGAGAGAAAGAATATTTTAAATCATTCTTAGTGGTGAAAGTGGAAGGGAAGCGGTGTAGTGATCCCATACTTAGCCAAATATTGAATGCAGTTCAACAGTAGAAGGTTGAGGTTTTCTCTCAAGAGGAGATGGTGTCATTTGCTATCAAGGTCAGTTATGTGTTCCCAATGTTTATGGGTTGAGAGAAAGAATATTAGCAGAATCCTACAGTTTTAAGTATTCGATTCATCCTAGTTCTACCAAGATATACAACTACCTGCAGAAAATTTATTGGTGGAATGGTATAAAGAGGGACATATCAGAGTTTGTGGTTAAGTGTCCCAATTATCAACAAGTAAAGATATAGCATCAAATTCCAGGAGGTATGGTTCGGTTATTGGTATTTCTACTTAGAAGTGGGAGGTCATTTATATGGATTTCGTTACTAGACTTCCTTGCACCAGGCATCAACATTATTTAATTTGGTTCATCGTGGATATAATGACCAAATCAACCCATTTCTTACCAGTTCAGACCTCAGACATGGCGGAAGATTATGCTAAGATATATATTCGCTAGTTAATAAGGCTCCACGGAATTCCATTGTCTATTATTTCAGACAGAGGTACATAATTCACTTCTCAGTTTTAATAATTATTTCAAAAGGGTGTTGGTACAAAAATAAAGCTTAGTATGACTTTTCATCCACAGATAAATGGTCAGTCTGAGCAAAAGATTCAAATATTAGAGGATATATTGAGAGTCTGTGCGATGGACTTTAAAGAAAATTGGGATGATTAATTAACCTTGATTGAGTTTGCCTATAATAATATTTATTATACAAGTATTCAGATTGCTCCGTTCAAAGCATTGTACAGGCATAGATGCAGGTCACCTATAGGCTAATTTGAATTTGGTGAAGTGACTTTGGTTGGGATGGATTTCATTCTTAAATCTATGGAGAAAGTTCAGTTGATTCGTGAGAGGTTAAAAATCGCTCAAAGTCATAAGAAATTGTATGCATATGTGAGGAGGAGGGAACTAAAGTTTGAAATGGGTGATCGGGTGTTCTTAAAAGTGTCACCCATGAAGGGGTAATGATATTTGAAAGAAAAGTAAATCCTAGTCCCCGATATATTGGTCCTTATGAAATTATGAGGTGGTTAACAAAGTTGCTTATGAGTTAGACCTTTCATCATAGTTAGTCGTTATCCATCTAATTTTTCATGTGTCGATGTCGAAGAAGTGCATTAGATATCCATATTTATTACTACCCATAGAGAGTATTGAGGATGAAGGATAGCCTGTCCTATGAAGAGATTTCTAGTTCAAATCCTTGATCGACAAGTTCGAAAGCTAAGGAATAAAGAAATTGCTTTAGTGAAAGTTATTTGGAGAAATCAAATAGTTGAGGGAGTGACTTAGGAAGCTAATGCATACATGATGAGTCGATATTCTCACATATTCACTTGTAGCACAGAGTTAATATAAGGTAATAGATTCATCTAAGTCTGTTCTATTCACAAGTATCGTTAATCATAACTCATGAAATTCTTGTCTAAGGAGTTATTTCAGTTATAAGTTAATGCTTTAGATAAAATATTTCAGTCTTAGAGTAAAATAAGACTCACATCTTAGCTTAGCGAGCCCATAAGATAGTTGTTATTCCTTCTCGACCTTTATTCGAGGATGAATGGTTCCAAGGAGGGGTTGATGTTAGACACTTAAATTTTTATGATTTTATTTTGGAACTTCCTATGTGTAAATTAGTGATTTCTGATTTGAATTATGATAAGTAATAATAATAGGACCAATAGGAAAAGTGTTGGAATTTTTAGAATGCGTTTCGGGAAATTTTGGGGCCCCAAAATAGTAAAGGTCCACGTTAAGGGTGTGCCAAGGACGGGATACACACCCTTATAGGGAAACTAGTAAAGGTCCATGATAAGAGTGTGACACACTCTTGTCGTACTATGATAAGGGTGTGACATACCCTTGGAGTGGCACTATAAGAGTGTGTTACGCCCAAGGGCACAGAAATGCCAATTTTATTTTATTTTATTTTCTTCGAGGGATTTTTGGTATTTTACCTATTAAACGACTTTCCAGCCATATTAAATGCAAAACCCACCCTCGTAACTCAGAATTAAATGATCTTTCTTCTCCCAAAACCCTCAAGAACATAAAAGAGGAGTTTTTCACCAAAATTCAAGCTTACAAGGTTCCAATTCGAGTTTTCCTCAAAAATTCACCAAGTCCTGGTATGTGGAGTTTGAACAAGGATAACCTTTAATTTTTGTGCCCAAAAGCTTTGATTTTACAATTGAATTTATGAGATTTTAGTTAGGATTCATACCCGTTTTTCATGCTTTTGATATTATGGCATTATCATGTGATTTAAAGTTCAGTTTGCATAAGAATTTATCTTTAATCATATTTTTGCTTATATGATTGTCATGATGAGATGAATTTCCTTATTTGACATGAAATTTCATGAGTTGATAAAAGATTTCAATTTGTGCATTAAATACAAGAAGTTCAAGTTTACTAGTTTGAGTTTTAAAAAGTATTGTGGTATAATTACATTTTCAATTTTATATGGGATTTTAGATAAGCTATGAAGTTCACATAAGAAATCAAGAATTTGAGATAGAAACAGTAGCATATTGTGTTTTCAGACTTATCAGTTTATATGCCTATTTTAATGTAAACTTCATAGATACAGTACGAGCAATGGTATGATTTTGGAAGTAGTATATAGCACCAAAAGTAGAATGTGGGTTTAGCGCATCCTATTTCTCAAAAACTACGTACCACTATAGGTTATTTCAGCTTATCTAAATGGACATGTCAGTTATATTTTCCGCTTGTCCAATCAAACATGTTTAGATAATCACCATAATTTTCTTTATACCCTAGCAAGGTATATTATGCCATTGCAATAAAGGCATAAGTCATCATGTCATTTCAATGAGGACTTGAGTCAATGAACTCTATATTGCTCAAATGATTTATGTTAGTTATAGGAATCTCCCACAGAAAAAAGTTTTAGAAACTAAGTGTAATGACTCGCAGTTGTTGTTCAGATACTGTTTAATGAGTTATCCTTTATGAGATTTCAATTTTCAGTCTTACTTTTGATCAAGGTGAGTTATTTTACACTTAGCATGCATGATTTGAAATTATGTTCAACTTCAGTTTTACGTATTGCATTCACCCCTGCATAATCAGTACATTCAAGAAGTACTAACCACCTATATATTTGTGTGGTTACATTATTTCATAATATAGGTTATGGTGTTCATCTCCAGCAGCACGATTAACCTCGAGCACCACTTCCTATATTCTGCCAATTGATGAGTCCTTAAAGTTCTAGGGCAAAGTTTATGATGATTCCAGATGTTTATTGCAGTTATTTCAGTTATTCAGCTTTTAGTTTGGGTCAGCTTGGGTCTGTCCTAGTGGCTCTTCAGTTTTAGTTAGAATCTTGTCAAAACTAGTCAGACGATGTGTTTCTATCAAATTTTTCATAGATTTTAAAGTTATTTGAGTTATAGTGTTTTGTTTGAGATTATTCACCTATTTGAATTCAGTTATAAGTTTCTTCAGTTTTCGCTCATGTTTTAAGTTTATATTTATGAGAGTTTAGTTCTAAGTAGATATCATGGGTTAACTTTGGGCTATTCATAGTTCTAAGCATTGTGTGACGTCCACGGGTATCATCAGGGCATTACAAAACTTCACTTTAAGAAATTAAAGTGTTTTGGGTTCGCAATCTTACATATTAAAGTGTTCAAGAACTTTCTTAATGTAAAGTTCTTATAAAAGAGACAACAATCTCTTCGAATGATTTCTTGAAATCTTAACTCCAAGAATATATATGACATTTCACCCATATCTTTCATCTAAAAGTAGATGATAACCACTCTTTTATTTCTCTTACATATTCTATGTCACTTGCAGTTATAAGTATGTCATCTACATACAATGATAAAATCACAAACTTATCTTTGGATCTTTCGATGTATACATAATGATCTTCATGAATCACAACAAAACCATATGGTATTATCGCATTATGAAAATCTAAGTACCATCATCTAGAAGATTATTTAAGGTCATAAATCGACCTTCGAAGTCGACATACCTTATTTTCTTTGCCTTTTTTCACAAAATCTACAAATTATTTCATATATATTATTTATTCTAGTTCTCCATTGGAAAATGAAGTTCTTACATCCATTTAATGCAATTCAAAATCCAACATATCCACTATAGACAAAATTACTTTTATTGAAGTAAAGCATGCAACATGTGAAAACGTTTCTTTATAATCAATTTCTTTCTATTATTGTAACCTTAGCTGCCAGGCAAGCTTTAAATTTTTTGATACTACCATCTGTCTTATGCTTGATTTTGAGAATTCACTTATTTCAAATAGCTTTTCGACCTATAGGTAGATCAACGAATTTCCACACTTGGTTAGATTTTATTGACTCTATCTCCTCAGCCATTGCTTTTAATCATTTTTTGTGGGCATGTAAGATCCTCAACTATATTTCTTGTCTCTTTATCATTCAAAGTAACTATAAATGCTTTCTCTTTTATCTTAAACTGATGACGAAGAATTTGTAGATGACTTATTCGTCGAGGTTAAGATTGACAAATTAATTTATCAATTGATAAGTTACTCCTAATTGGACCAGCAATAGCACTAGAATTTGTGGGAATAGGAACTAATCCATTATCATTAACGTGACTTCCACTCAAATTCATCAAAATATCAATAGCGAAAGCGATTTGGTCTGTAGTTTCATAAAGAGATAAGTCTTGGCCTATCTCGCATTGCTTAGGTAAATCATTCTCTATGAATGAAATATCACGTGACTCAATTTCAGGTACAATGACACTGTCTTGTTCACCTATGAACACATACCCCTTAGATTGTTCAAAGTATCTTA
Source organism: Capsicum pubescens (assembly GCA_030864215.1). Lineage (NCBI taxonomy): Eukaryota > Viridiplantae > Streptophyta > Magnoliopsida > Solanales > Solanaceae > Capsicum > Capsicum pubescens. The sequence continues at coordinate 124,091,267 of CM061542.1, forward strand.
TAATGATACATTTTTTCCCCTTGGGCCTAATTTTTCATATTGAGAAGAAGGATTATGGATAAAAGCATCACAACCCCAAGGCTTTAAAATACTAAAATCAAACTTTCATTTAGTCCATAACTCATACGGTGTAGTTGTAATTGATTTAGAAGGAACACAATTAAGTACACATATAACAGTGAGCAATATATCATCCCAACAGGTAATTGGAAATTTTGCTTGTGTCATCATTGACCTAACCATTTCTAACAAGGTTCTATTTTGTCATTTCATAATATATTTTGTTGTAGAGTATAAGGAGTAGTTAATTATGTTTGAATTTTCTTTCATCACACAATTGTTTGAACTCATCAAACAAATACTCTCTTCCTCGATCGATTCTTAGAGCTTTAATTTTTCTATCTAGTTAATTCTCAACTAAGTTCATAAACTTAATAAAGCAACTCAAAACTTTAGATTTGTCAAAAAATTAAATATACATAACCTAATCGAGTAAAATCATCAATAAAAGTGATAAAGCAAATAGCATCATGTCTTACCCTTACATTCATTAGGCCACAAATATCAAAATGAATTAATTACAATGGAGTATCAGCACTTATCTCTTTTCCAAATGGTTTTTTTACAGTTTTTTCGACTAGACAAGATTCACAAGTAGACAATTCTACTTTATCTATTGTGCCAAGCAAACCTTTTTTGGCTAAGAAATTAAGAAAACTTTCTTTGGCTAAGCAATTCATTCTTTGTTGACTAGTATGATCAAGCCTAGCATGCCATAAACGTACACCATTCTCACAATAAGAAGTTGACGTAAATAAAAAAAATTAATACTATTATTATTGAGATTTTGAATAACATCCAATACAAAAATCGATCATAAAAATAGTAGTGTCATATTTTGTCTTGGTCAAAAACAAATCCATATCATATTCATGAAAAAAATAAATCCTAACTTAATCAACATTCTAATAGAGACTAAATTTCGGCATATTATTGGGATAAATAATATATTATGTAGATATAAAATTTGGCCACCATGTATTTTCAGTTTGCAGGTATCAATTTTCTTAACCTCCTCTTTGGAGTTATTTCCTATTGATACAGATTTAATAATAATTGATCTCATTAATATTGAAGGGGTTACAGCTGTATATATAGAGAACTGAAGAATAACTAATTACAGAATAACCCAGATGTATTTAATAATTATATATGTAGTCTATTATCCCCCCGCAAGCTGATCAGCGGTAACGAGGGGCAGCTTGGAGCAGAGAGACTGAAAAGGCTGTAACGGAAGAGGCTTGGTGAGAATATCAGCAAGCTGGTCAGTAGATGGGACATAGTGCGTGGCCATCGCTCCTGCAAGTACCTCATCGCGAACAAAGTGACAGTCAGACCCAACATGCTTCATACGATCATGAAGGACTGGATTTTTGGTAACACAAATAGTGGACTGATTGTCACAATAAATCTGTGGTTTCGTGGGGGGAATGCCAAGTGCATCCGTAAGGTATCGTAACCACATGGCTTCAGCAACACCCGCAGCCATGGCACGATATTCTGCTTCTGTGGAGGAACGGGACACTCGCGTTTGCTTCTTGGTGCACCAGGAAATCAGATTCGGTCCCATCATAACAATATATCCAGTAGTGGACTTTCGATCATCTTTGTCGTTAGCCCAATCCGAATCAGAAAAAACAGATATATCAAACGAGCCCTTTTGAAATAAAATTCCACAGTGAAGAGTACCTTGAAGATAGCGCAGAATGCGTTTCAAGGCCTGAAAGTGTTGTTCTGTGGGAGCATGCATTGATTGGGAGACTCGATTGACTGCATATTGGATGTCCGGACGAGTAACAGCAAGATAATGAAGTCCACCGACGAGGCTCCGATATAGTGTAGGATCGGCAAAGGGAGTATTCGGCCCTGGGGATTGGCGGACTGCCATGGGAGTGACTGCGGGTTTGCAGTCTGTCATTCCAGCCCGATTTAGAAGTTCAAGGGTATATTTTGTCTGATGCATCAATATGGTTCCCGATTTGCGGATGAGTTCGAGGCCAAGAAAGAACTCCAGAGGACCGAGGTCCTTAAGTTTGAAGTCACGATGCATAGCTTCAGTAATTTCAGTGATGAGTGACGACGAGCTGCCTGTAATAACAATATCATCCACATAGATAAGAATGATGACTGTCCCTCGAGAACAGTGAAGGGTGAAGAGGCTGTTGTCATGATGGTAGGTGCGAAAACCAAGACCCTGCAGAAAAGTAGAGAGACGTGTGTACCAGGCACGAGGGGCCTGTTTCAGGCCATACAGTGATTTGCGAAGCTTGCAAACATAGTGAGGACGGTTGGGATTAACATATCCCGGTGGCTGAACCATATAGATTTCTTCCTCAAGATGACCATGAAGAAAGGCATTGCTGACGTCTAGCTGATGAAGCGGCCAATCATAGTGAAGAGCAAGAGACAAGACCAGACGAATAGTCTGTTGCTTAACAACAGGGCTGAAGGTCTCCTTATAATCCACACCATACTCCTAATGATACCCTTTTGCAACCAGACGTGCTTTATAGCGAGAAAGAGATCCATCTGAATTTCGTTTGATGCGAAACACCCATTTGCACCCAATAGACTTTCGGTTACTAGGCAGAGGTACCAAATCCCATGTACGTTGTTCATTCAGAGCCTGAAATTCCTCATCCATAGCTTGGCACCAGAAACTATTTTTGGAGGCTTGGTTGTAGGTAGTAGGCTCAGTTGTGGGATGTGCATCAAAGGGTATTTGAGTGTGGTAGGCTTTGGGTTTGAAGGTACCGGCCTTGGCTCGGGTTGTCATAGGATGAGTGTTGAGTGGAGGGTGATTAGGAAGGGGTGGTGGAGTTGTATGATGTGTGGGCGGGGGTTGGGTGGGGCTGCCGTGGGAGCTGGGATGTGCAGCGGTGGATGGGGTGGCTGTATGTGTGTTAGGAGTATGATGTAGGGAAGTGGTGGGTTGTGTGGCAGTCGGCTGGGTGTTCGGGTGGGAGGTTTGGGGTTTCGGGTGGGTAGTGGTGTAGTGGGGTACCGGTTAGGTGCCGAGTGAGCCGGAGCATGAGCGTGAGAAAAGGACGGAAATAATGGCACAACGCCAAGTGGATTGGGGGAGTATGGAGTAGAGGAAAGACTTGTGTAAGGAAATTGTTCCTCCACAAAACGAACATGACGGGAAACATATGTTTTCTGAGATACAGGATCGAAACATTTGTAACCTTTGATAGTGGGATGATAGCCTAGAAAGACACAAGGGGTGGACCGAGGTTGAAGTTTATGTTGAGTGTGCGGACGCAACCAGGGATAAACTAGACACCCAAACGGGCGGAGATGAATATAGTCGGGTGGATGATTGTAGAGACGGGCATATGGAGTGGAGTTGGAGAGAGTGTGAGTGGGCATGCGATTTATGAGGTAGTTGGCAGTAGCAAGGGCATCAACCCAAAAGGAAACAGGTAAGGTGGAATCATGGAGGAGCGCAACAACTGTTTCTATTAGGTGACGGTGTTTGCGCTCAGCAACGCCATTTTGTTCAGGGGTATATGGACATGAAGTGTGATGAAGAGCCCCTAGATTTTGAAGAAAAACACCAAATGCATTGTTGACAAATTCTTTGCCATTGTCACTTCGAAAAATTTTGATTTTGGCATTAAATTGATTTTGAACCATTCGGTCAAAGTTTACAAAAATAGTATAAGCTTCGGATTTAAATTTCAGAGGATAAAGCCAAGTGAATTTACTGTAATCATCAACAAAACAGATATAATAACGAAAACCTTGAACAGAAGGAACTGAGGTTGGACCCCAAACATCAGAATGAATTAATTGAAATGGCGCAGTGGCCTTGTGTTCAGACAGTGAAAAAGGTAAACGACAAGATTTAGACACTGAACAGGACTCGCAATGTAATTTTTCTGAAAAATTAAAACCTAAGGAAGATAAAATGGATTTGGTGATGGCGGATGATGGGTGCCCAAGCCGGCGATGCCAGGTTGACGAGAGAATGGCTTGACTCACAACAGACGGAGACCTGGATGGAAGAGTGTATAGACCATGCTCACAGCGGCCCGTGTACCGCACCCGGTTCGTGGTATTGTCCACTATCTGGAAATTGGTGTCATTAAAAATGAGGGTGCAGTTATTTTCTTTAGTAAAGCGATAAACAGATAAAAGATTGGATGTGAGGGAAGGGACGTGGTGAAGGGTTGAGAGATGAAATTTACCATTTGGGGTATAGACATACCCAGAGCCGGTGTTTGTGATGGGAAGGGATTGACCATTGCCTACTGTAATAGTTTCTGAGCCATGATACGGAGGAGGAGCTTGAAGTTGTGAATAATCCGACGTCACATGGGTGTTAGCACCTGTGTCTAGATACCAATCGCCAGATTGAGCGTTTGTGGACGCATGCATCGCCCTTGATCCTCCGGACTGGCTATTTACATTCTGCGAGTCATCATAACGATACCAGCAATTAGCCGCAGAATGGCCCCGTTTAGCACAAATTTGGCACGTCGGAAGATCTCGTGTGGGCATCCGCTGGTTTCCTCGTCCCTGTCCGCGGCCTGACTGGAAGCCGTCCCTCGGTGGAGGCCCGCCTCTGCCTTGCTGCCCGGTGTTTCGACGGTCACCGCCGCCGCTGCCTCGCCCTTGGTTACGGCGATCGTCACCGCGACCCCTGGCCGAGCCTCCGCTGCCAGCCGAGTAAAGAGCCGTGACGCCAGGGGTGGAACTGGCTTCTCCGAGCAGTAATTTGTGTTCCATGTCTAGATTCAATTCTTCTGCATTAAGCCATCCAGACAGTTGATTCAGAGTGATTTCGACAGGCGAGAGGCGAATATGCTGTTTGAGAGAGGAATAGCCAGCCGGAAGACCACGTATCACGGCATTCACCACGTCTCGTTCAGGAATAATCTCGTTCACAGCATCTAGGTCAGACAGAATAGAGGCCACATCATCAAGGTATTGAGTCATCGTCTTCGTTCCCTTCCGAAGAGTATGCAATTTGTCACGCAACTGAAAAATATGAGCCGTGGACACAGAGTTGTACCTTGTGGCTAGTGCGTCCCAAAGTGAAGCCGATGTGAGAAAACCCCGGGCGTGTTTGTGCACAGAGGGGCTAATAACTGCGAGAAGACAGGCTCGGATCTGAGTGTCTACGATCATCCACGGAAGGTAGTCGGGATTTGGGAGCTTGACGCCGTCCTTCTCGGCTGTCTCGGGCTGCGGCTTCTCCGCACCGTCAATCCATCCGAGCAGCAAGTTGGCTGCGAGGGCGGTGCGGACGTTAAGTGCCCAGGCCGGGTAGTTGTTGTCAGATAATTTTTCGGGGATGAGATTGTGGAGATTCCTGAGCAGTAATTTTACTCCAGACGGTAATTTTGACAGAGGATCAATAACCTTGTCCATGGCGCCGACCTACGGCGGAGGAGGGAGGCCGTGCGGCGTGGTGTAGACGGTGGCGGCGGCGCACACACGTCGGAGAAGAGGAGAGATTAGGGTTTGGGCGGAAGAAGAAACCCTAGCTCTGATACCATGATACAGATTTAATAATAATTGATCTCATTAATATTGAAGGGGTTACAGCTGTATATATAGAGAACTGAAGAATAACTAATTACAGAATAACCCAGATGTATTTAATAATTATATATGTAGTCTATTACCTATGTACATCCATTTGGATCCTTGTGGAATTCGTCAAAAATATATGAAAGAATCTTTATCCATCGCTATGTGCTCAGTGACAGCTGGGTCTACAATCCAAAGAGAAAATGATTCAGTCAAAAAAACAGAACAAAAAATATTTACATCACTATGTAAATTATTAATAAGGTCGTGTACCTTTTTAGGATCAAGACAATCACGAGCAAAGTATTCCTTAAATCTCACAGTTGTAGCACTTGAGCTTAGTCATGTTCACCTTTTTTTTTTCTTTAGAGCAAAAATATTTTCTCTCCTTGTTGATTATTCTTAGACTTCTTTGAGCCATTTTCTTTTCACTTTTTTGAGAAAATTCATCACGAGTGTGTTTGTTATCATGTTCACGTTTAGAATATGAACTAGTCTTATACACATTTGTAGTGCCATTGTCTACTCCAAGGTTTTCTTCCTTGAGTTCCAAATGGTGCTTAGCATTTTTCATCGTTTGGATACAAACATTGTGGGTTAAGTTCATTTTCATATTTTCCAACTTTGGGGCAGAGAGCGAATCACAGCTTGGAGTTGTTTCTCTTCAATCAATACATGATCGACATCTTTCAGTTCATTCACCATATTTGACATATGGCATAGATGCTATGCATAGTATGATCAGGAAAATTCTTTATAAGTATTAAACTTAATAGTAAGAGCCCTTAACTTAGCAACTGAAGTATGACAAAATTTGTTCTTTAATTCAGACCACATATCCTTTGCATTGTCATACTTTTTAAATTCTCTCATGATATTTTTTTCATGCCGCTTAGCAACCTAATGCGAGCAAGAGAATTTTTTTTTCCCAAGTCTGATATGCCTCAAGATCTTTCGCATGTTGGGGTGTATCATCATTTTTGAAAAGTGTCATAGACTTATTAAGAGCTTCAAGAGCCTCTTTCTCATTCAGGTCATATTAGATTTCATGCTCCATATTTCATAATTATCACCGTTAAGCATATCACCTTTATTAAGCTTGACAATGATATTCTTTATAGCAATCGACATACTGATTTAAACAAATATAAAGTATCATGAGACAACTATGTACATTATTATAGCCTAAATTCATATACATAGTAATTCTAAAATAATTAACTATGTCAATATTTATTTCACATCAGATTCAGAATCGAAAAATCACTAAGTTCTCAATCATCATTCAAATTCTAATATGTCATAAATCTAACACAATCAATCATATAAGAAACACTTATCTTAAATCACATAAATTCAAGATTAAACAAGCATAAATTCTATAATAAATATAGAAACATTCAATAAGACTAATATCATAAATAATTAAATTTAAATTCATACAAGTCATATGCAAATAATAAGTTTCATCGACTATCACATAGATTTAATGAATCAAGATTCACTATACAAATATTAGAAAACCTTAAACACGAAGTTGAAGTACTGTATTCTTAGCCAACTTATTTTTCTTAAGAAACAAGTCAATCCACTTTTTCACATTTCAAGAGCTGTAATACTCATTAAAATCCCTCCTTAAAATTGCATGAACAAAAAAATTTATGAAATCAAAAAAAAAATCCGAAAACCTTATTTTGTCATAATTTACGAAGGAAATAAACTATCTGTTCAAAGTTTAAAAAGAAACATGAAAAATAAATTTTTCTTTGCTCGTGTAGTGTCATGATTTGACATAAACATAAACAGAAAACTTTTCTTCTTTTGACTTGTCAAACAAATTATGATTATTAAAAATACACTTAGAATCTAATTCTCTAGGAATATAAACCCTCACACTTAGAAATTTAGTTTTCTAGGAATATAAACCTACACTCATGTGTCCATCTTGAAGAAACAGTAAGAGTATTCAATTTAAAATTTTTCTTCTAGACTGTGATCATGTTTTCCTTCAAAAAGAACTATGAAACAAATAAACCTATGCTTTGATGTCAATTTTGAATCTAATTAGACACACAGTTTGCAGGATCATTGAATATTATTTCACTAGTCAATTTGTGCGATCACCTGAATATAAACACGAACTACATCGAAATAGCCATAATTTACGATCGCGTACCTTTTACAGAGTTGTTCCAACACTTTCTTAGAAGAAATCTACACAAAAATCTTCAATGAAACTTTTATGGAATTGGAGAAAAAAGATGGAGAAGAATTTTCTTTTTTTTTGTAAAAAAGTTACGTATGTTTAGACAAGAAAATCTTTTTATAATTCTAAAGGGATACAACTCTTCAAATAATTGTGTCTCTTCTCTTTTATTTAATAATATAAATATATAAATAATTATCTATTATTTATCTCTTATTATATATCCGGACTGACCCACATGGGTGAATCGTCAATTTTCTTCACTTTGAAATAACCTAAAGCTTTACTATGCTAAACAAATACTCTCATTCGTCCTAATTTATATGGCACGGTAGAAATTTTCAAAGTCAATCAAGTTTTTCCTTGACCAAATTTTCTTTATATATTTTTGAAATATTTTAAGCTATTAATTATTCTTATTTAGTACTTTTAACGTAGTTTTAAATATATAAATTTCATTCAAGAACTTAGAGATCTCTTGTAGAGTGTGTTAACAAAAATAATACATGTGTTACTCTTGTGTATTATTAATACCTTATTTGGTACACTTTTTTAGTCTATGTATAACTAATACCTTGCATTAGTTATACACTCTACTGTGTCTTGAGCTATGTATTACTAATAATACCCTTTTTCTAAGTATTAGTAAGACAAAACATTTCAACACGTGCATTAGGCATTTCAACACATGCATTAGCTTATTAAATGACAAATTTACTCCTCAAAATATTTGAGGAATCCTTTTTCCACCATATTTCGTTTCTCAGTTCTCTTTTCTAACCATTCTATATTAAAATTTTAAATTATCCTTCTTCTTAATCAAACATTGTTTTTCCTTTTCCTTGCTTTTTCAGCTTTTTTGGCTCTGTAATGATTTGTCTACTTGATTATTCTTGTTTTTCGATCTTTTTCAGCCAAAATTTCATCGATTTCATTGTCATGCCTTTTGAGTTTAGAGAAAAAGTAGAAATGGAGTTTTCCTTTTCTACAATAGTAGTTGTTGCTACTATTTTCTACGCTTGAAAAGAGAGTGCACAAAGTAGGATATTTTGGTAAACAAACATCTTTTTATAAAAATTATGTAAATATATATTATTTTTAATACATCAAATTAAATAATGTGTAAGAAATAATGTCTGCATAAATAATTTCAGCATTACTACTACTTGCATTAGTAATGCAAGCATTACTAATACACCTTATTCAACATCTCTGTCTCTATTATATTAAAAGTGTGAAAGACTTTTGAAATGTTGTTAGAACTTTTTGCCCTTCGTTAAAAGTCTTCGTAATATACAGAATCGTCTTTTCACTATGTTAGAAATATTTGAGACTTTATTAGTATTTAAAAGTGAATAAAATTACCTTTTATCGATATGGTTAATATGTAATGTCCTACTACGTACTCTTTTAAATCTAATCATCCCTTTAAATCAGGTTGGTTTATTAGAGGAGAAAACATCGAAAGCAGAAGTTACATGGAATTAGAACCTCTTTTTCAGGTAATAACAAGTTTACATCTTTTTGGTACGCAATCAAATACAATTTGAGTCTATCTAAAATATGTTTGCTATCTAATGACGGCTAAGTTCTACATATAGAGACTATTGCCTTGAATTTTTAATTATATTTTTTCTCGAATTCTAATTTTTTTTCAATGTAATTTTCCATGTACATGTATGTGAATTTTATTATTTAGGTTCTCCTTTATAGCATATATATATATTAAAATAATACATGCTTACTAACTTCATGTTATTTTTTTCCAATGAATGTCGCTATTTGATTTAAGTGGTGATTTCTAATAGCTGAATAGAGGGGGATTGGTTAAGGTGGCAATATTTGCTCATCAATTTATTCTCTTTTTTCTTTAAATTTGTCTGTCGTGTTGTAAAATAGTTTTCGTTGTTAATTATCTTTAGATAAGTCTACCAATGAATCACCTTGAAGATACATACCTTTGTTGTTCTAACAATGAATCACCTTGAAGATACATACCTTTGTTGTTCTATTTATTCATCTCTATGAATGTTCCTAACTATTGTAATTAATTCTTATAGAATGTGTAATTTTTCAAGCTTTTCGTTGAGGGTTTATCGAAAACAGTCTCTTGTTCTTTGCTTGTGTAGTAGTGTATCATGTTTAATTGATTGTATATATTTTGTCTACGAATAGAAAGTACGAACAAGAGACCTCCTTTATGTCGTCGTTAATGTTTTTTGTAAAAAAATATTTTAAAAAAAATTAAGAAGCCTTATAATGCATGGTAAGAGTAAAACATGCAGTAAAAGATACTAGGAAGAATCAATAACTAAAGAGTCTTAAAATATATGATAAGAGAAAAATACATTTGAAAAGAAGAACTATTATGTTAGAAATCAGTAAATTGTGTCGTTCGTTAAAACAATAAGGAAAATAAAATAGTGTCCAATTATTCAGTAGTTGTTTTTGGCATTATAAAGATGAATCTTATAATCAAGACACCTTAGCATGAAAGCAATCAATAATTAATGATTGTATGCTTTTTTATTTGTGTTTGTTTGGCCTATATATGCATGGAGTAGAGGAACTCTGAGTTTTGAAATTGTTAAATATTATCTTGACTTTTACCAGATACAAATAAATATGTATTTATACATTGATATATTTGTGTTGAGGCAAATAAATTAATCTCATGGTTTGTTTTATTACGTTGTTGTTGACTTAAATGCTAAAGTGCTTATCCCTCATTTCTTTATTAAAGATGCTTAGTCTCTTTGGTGTCTGTATTTCTCTCTTTGGCGTCTAGCTAGGAATAGCGTGCATTCCTTTGAAATCAGGTGTAATGATAGGCTAGCTTGCTACATCATTGTCAGAGGAGAAAAAGCTATGCAACTCCTTAAAAGTGGATTAAAACTCAAGAAATTTGAGTTTTTAAGAAGAAACTTCAGTGAGACTGGATGTTTTGATTTTGTAATCCAGGAGCACATCATCTTAGAATTAAGTAAGTAGATTGTTATCACGCTATATATTATTATTTGGAGTACTGCTTTCACTAATCTTTTAATTTGAATTTTTGTCATATTCTACATAATTAATTAGAGGTGTTGCTAATTTTATAGTGTGGAGGTGGATTGTCTTCTGGGTTTTGCTCTTGCATATGTTTTGTGCCTATGTTGGTAAGACTCTTCAAAAAACGTCTTTGGATGTGGGTTGCATCCTTCACACATAGTGCATTTTTTTTTGGAGGATCACCATGGATATGATAATTTTTTTGGAGAGTCTGAGATATATAGGCTGAGGTGCAGTTAAGCATATGAGTTAGTTAATTTCCTTGGGTTGCATAGTTTTTCAAGCTTTCCACTGAGGATTTATAGAAAATAGTCTCTTATACTTTATTTAGTGTATCATATTTAATTAATTGTATATAATTTATTTACGAACGGGAAGTACGATCAGAGGACCATTTTTTGTAATGTTATCGTTAATGTTTTGTAAAAAAAAAAAAAAATTAAAAATTAAGGAGTCCTAAAATCTATACTATATTAAAAGTATGAATGGTCTTAAAAATGTTGTTTAAACTTTTGTCATTCATTAAAAAAACTCCGGAATAGATAAAATTATTTTTTTACTATTTTTTAAATTATTATTTAATTATTTTACATTACTAAATACAAGATAAAAATTAATGGTCCTAAATATATGGTGAATTAATATTGGCAGATTTTTTTCCTTGTGGGTCTAAAAAGGGATTCCTAAAAGGGTTAAAATCATTTACACCCCCAAACTTTATTGTAAAAGTCAAACATCTCCCTCAACTTGAACAATAATCATTCTCCCTCCTTTTTCCTATTTGATTTTTTAAAATACCTATTTTACCCTTATATTTATATCAACATTTGTATCTCTTTTTTAAAAAAAAGAATATATATATAAAAATATTTTTTTTATTTTTCAATCTATATAACATATTTTCTATAAAAGTTAAAAATTATTTTTAAGATAAAAAAATAAAATTGAGAAATATTAATTGAGTATATAATTTAATGACAAATTATAATGAAATAAATGAGAAAAATAATAAAAATTAATTTTATTAAAAATCAAAACTCTAATATATATTTATACGTGAAAATAATAGGTAATTATAATTTTATAAATATATTTCAATGTAGGTATACAAATTCTCAAGCCCACCTTTTAACATTATTAGTAAATTCTCTTATAATTAATTACAAAATCTAAAGGTACTTTTTACATTCAAAATTTTTATATTATATGTATTAAGTATGTATGTGAGTATGTAATTATGTATATAGATGCATATTTTTATTTTCTCTTATTCTTTAATGTCTATATAGATAAACGGGTTTTGGTTGTTAATATGAATTATTTTTTAAATTATAATTTAAAATTCATCAATAACAATCATTTGATTTGTAACAAATATACATCTACAACAACATCATATCTAGTGAAATTTTTTAAGTGAGGTCTGAGGAGGGTAGGGGTACACAAACCTTATCACCACCTCGAGAGGTAGAGAGATTATTTTCGAAAGACCCTCGACTATTAATTATTTTTGTATATCTATATTTAAATATATTTATAAAATTATAATTACCTATTATTTTCATGTATAAATGTATATTAGAGTTTTCATTTTTAATAAAATTAATTTTTACTATTTTACTCATTTATTTCATTATAGTTTGTCATTAAATTATATACACAAATAATATTTCTCACTTTTATTTCTTTATTTAAAAAAAATATAATTTTTATAGAAAATATGTTATATAGATTAAAAAAGTTATAAAAAAGTTTTTTAATAAAAAAAAGAGATATAAATGTTGATATAAATATAAGGGTAAAATAGGTATTTTAAAAAATCAAATAGAAAAAAGGAGGGAGAATGATTATTGTTCAAAGTTGAGGGGGTGTTTGATTTTTACAGCAAAGGTTTCCATCAAAATTGGAGTAATAATATTTAATAACAACTTTGCTTCTTAAAAATTAAAATAAGGAAAATAACAAAGAACACAACAATTTTTTTTCTCCGAAATTGTTAGTGTCAGGACTCTTTTCTCTTTTTTTCTTGACTACAAAACCCATGAAATTTTTTCCCCCAAATTTGTTAGGTATTAGGACTCTTTTTTCCAAGAAAGGGATATTTTTTTTAATATATATATGGTTAACATGCTTCCCTTTACTTTATTTCGCTAGATATAAGTGATTTTAAGTGTTTTAGAGTTTTTGTTCTAATACTTTCTAAGATTTAATTATATATTAAAGTTTGGTTTGTTTTATTTTATTTAATTATATATTAGATTTTGGTATTTTATGTGTGGTTTTTTTCGTTGTATTGAAAAATTGATTTTATATATTTCACTATTTATACTTTTGTGATAGGTGTTATTTCAAAACTATGATGTTGTTAGCCTCTTGATAACTGGTAGTTTTCTTCCATCAACTTTGAGGTTGTCATCTCCTATTCTATCATAATTTTTTCTGTTATTGTTAATTTGTTACAAATAGTTATGTAATATTATTATATTCATATATAATATAGTTCGCGTGGGTAAACCTATGTGCAAATATTGGTGCTTCGGCACCCGTTAAAATCAACATAAATTAGGTATAATTATATAAAAAATATATAAAAAATTGGGTTAGAATGAAAAAAAATACTTGAAACCAAGAAGATAGCTAGGTGTTATGATCTCCAAGCAGAACCTTAAAGCTTTAGGTGTCGATATGCGTGTTCAAACTTCTCCGAGCACCCACGATCCCTAAATTCTGAGTCCACCACTGATAGTTCATTTTTTCTTTATATTGCTTATAGTGTGTTTCTATGTATCAATACCAACATAATTTTGACTTTTGAAAAACTTACAAAATTTTGTTCACTAAGAAATGTTCAATATAACTAGCATGTAAAAATTTTGTCCAATTGAATCGTTGTTTTCTTTTTTATAAGGCTTTGGAATGAGTTGTTGGATTATCAAATTAAATTAGACTTTTAGGATTTAATTCGGTAAAAATTGATGGCTATGAATGTAGTAATGACTGATATTTCAAAGATGGATGAGTTATGGTTATGTATATGTCGTAAGTTTGGTAGTGATCGGTCAAATTAGTGCTGGTGGAGGCGGCAACGATTTTGGTGTGTTTAAATTTTATTTCACAGTGGGAAACAAATATAGGGAAGGATAAATAGTGTCAGATATTATAAGGTAGGAAATCGAACTATCGTCAACAAGTAACAATTCAGATAATCAACCGAAGGACTGTTTAATGACTTGTGGTTATGTTGAATCTAGTTATTTTGTTTTCTTTGTTTTTCTCCTTTCCTCAATTTTTTTTTTAAAATATAATTTTTGAAGTTTGAAATTATGAATTAATGATATTAATTTGGATTTTTATTAATTAAATAACGTATTAAACTATTTTAGGAATAATTATATTCATAACTAACCTTGTTATAAATGTATTTACATTATAGTGAATGTCTATCAAGATCTAATAAGATCTAGTTGATATCTATCAGGATTTGATGTATTTGTCTTTTAGTATGAAACTAGGGGAAAATTCCCCCTATAAATAGAAGCGTTTCTTTCATTATAAATCATCCCTCAAGAGAAGAAATAAGAATCACTCTCTCTATTCCCTCTACTCTTCTTCTTATTCTTTATTGTTTTATAACACGTTATTAGCATGAGACTCTACCGTCTCAAATTTGAAGGCTAAGGCTAAGATATGGATAATTTTCAAAGTAAGCTGTCAAATTGTGAAGATATATGTTTGATTGATTCTGACACTACACATACGATATTCAAAGACGAGAAATATTTCTCTCATCTAAACATGAGCAATATTAATGTCACTACAATTTCTGGTAGTGCTAATTTGATTGAAGGCTTCGAAAAAGCCATTATAATCTTGCCCAAGGAAACTAAACTCATCATAAATAATGTCATATTTTCTCCTAAGTCTCGGAGAAACTTGATGAGTTTTAAATATATCCGTGAAAATGGTTATCATATCAAGACAATTGATGAGATGAATCTTGAATATCTTGGTATCACCAAGAATGTCTCTGGACAGACATGTGTTATTGAAAAGTTGCCTGTTTTATCTTTTAGCTTGTATTGGACAAAGATTTGTGCAATTGAGGCACATTCTATAGTAAACCAGAAGTTTACTGATTCTAATACTTTCGTACTTTGGCATGATCGTCTGGGACATCCAGGATCAATAATGATGGAACGAATCATAGAAAATTCAAATGGACATCCATTAAAGAACTTAAAGGTTCTTTCGAATGGTAAATTTTCATGCAATGCTTGTTATCAAGGCAAGCTGATTGTGAGGCCATCACCAACAAAAGTTGGGATTGAGTCCCCCCCGTTCTTGGAACACATACATGGGGATATTTTTGGACCCATTCACCTACCTAGTGGGTTATTTAAATACTTCATGGTCCTAATAGGTGTTTCTTCTAGATGGTCTCATGTGTGATTTTTTTTATCTCGCAACTTAGCATTTGCAAAATTATTGGCACAAATAATACGATTACGGGCACAATTTCTCGATAATCAAATTAAGTCTATTCGTCTTGATAATGCTGCAGAGTTTTCATCCCAAGTATTTAATGACTATTGCTTATTGATTGGGATAAGAGTGGAACATCCTATACCCCATGTTCTCACTCAAAATGGCTTTGCTGAGTCATTAATTAAATATCTGCAGTTGATAGCAAGACCATTGCTTATGAAAACTAAGTTACCCACTTCTGTTTGGGGTCATGCAATTTTGCATACTGCAACACTTGTTCATCTTAGACCGATAAATTATCATAAATTTTCTCTGTTGCAATTGGTTTTAGGTCAAGAGCCTAATATATCTCATTTGGGAATTTTTGGGTGCGATATATATGTATCTATAGCACCACCAAACCGTACCAAGATGGGCCCCCAAAGAAGGTTAGGAATTTATGTTGGGTTTGAATCACCCTCTATTATTTGCTATCTTAAATCATTAACGGGAGATATGTTCACTGCTCGATTTGCAGATTATCGATTTGATGAGATAGTTTTCTCAAAATTAGGAGGAGAAGATAGTGACATCATAAGAGAAATTTTATGAAAAAATCCATCACTATCTCATCTTGATCCACGTGCTTCTATTTGTGAGCAAAAAGTACAAAAGATTATTCATCTGAGAAAATTATAAATCAAATGTCGGACGCATTTACTGATTTGAAAAGGATCACCAAATCACATATTCCTGCAGAGAATGTCCCAATTCGAATTGATGTCTCTAAAGGATCATCCACTAGTGTCATAGCTAATAAATCTAAAGCACGCTTGAAGCGTGGCAAACCATTAGGTTCTAAGGATTAAAATCCTAGAAAAATAAAAACAAATGGTCAAGATGATACTAAGAAAGATCATCATATGGAAGCTCAAGATTTGAGCAATGTTGATATTCCTGAAGGAATCAATGAGCCTGAGACTCAAGAAAATGAGGAACTATCCATAAATTCAAGTGATGTTGAAACTAATTTGAATCGATATGAAATAGTAGTGGATCATGTCTTTGAATATAATTTTGCAACAAAAATTATGCAAGATAGTGAGGATCTTGAACCTCGGTCTATCACAAAATGTTGACAAAAAAATGACTGGCCAAAATGGTAAGAAGCAATTCAATCTGAATTGAATTCACTTGCCAAACGTGAAGTTTTTAGACCTATAACTCAAACACCTAATGGTGTGAAGCCTGTTGTCTATAAATAGGTCTTTGTGCAGGAAAGAAATGAGAAAAATAAAATACAAAGGTATAAAGCACGCCTTGTTGCACGAGGATTTTCACAACGGCCTGGTGTCGATTATGATGAGACATATTCACCAGTTATGGACGCAATAACATTGCGTTATCTTATTAGTTTCACTGTCCATGAGAGACTTAAAATGCATTTGATGGATGTGGTAACAGCCTATCTATATGGATCACTTGATAATGAGATATACATGAAAATTTTTGAAGGATTTAAAATGCCGAAAGCATATAGTTCAAAGCCTCGGAAAATGTATTTCATTAGATTGCAAAGATCATTGTATGGTTTGAATCAATCTGGACGCATGTGGTATAATCATCTTAGTGAATATTTATCTAAAGAAGGTTATACGAATATGAAATTTACCCATGTGTTTTCATAAAGAAAACAACGTCGGAGTTTGTTATACTTGTTGTCTATGTCGACGACATAAACCTTATTGGAACAGCAATAGAGCTTCAAAAGGCAATTGATTACCTAAAGAAAGAATTTGAGATGAAAGATCTCAGAAAGACAAAGTTATGCCTTGATTTGCAAATTGAGCATTTGACAAAAGGTATTTTTGTCCATCAATCTGCCTACACAGAAAAGGTGTTAAAACGATTCTATATGGATGAAGCACATCTATTAAGTACTTCGATGGTTGTTTGATCACTTGATGTGAATAAGGATCCATTCCGACCTCAAGAAACGAATGAGGAACTCCTTGGTCCTGAAATACCATATCTTAGTGCAATTAGTGCACTAATGTATCTTGCAAATACTACAATGCCTGATATTGCCTTTTCAGTAAATTTGCTAGCAAGGTATAGTTCTTCTCCTACTATGACACATTAGAATGGGATCAAACACATATTACGGTATCTAAAGGGGACTAACGATATGGGCTTATTTTATTCTAAAGATTGTACTTCCGATCGTGTTGATTATGCTAATGTTGGGTATTTATTTAACCCGCATAAATCTCGGTCTCAAACATGCAATGTGTTTACATGTGGGGATACTGCTATATCTTGGAGATATACAAAGCATTCTATCTAGCCACTTCATCGAACCATACTGAGATAATAGTTATTCATGAAGCTAGCCGAGAATGTGTATGGTTGAAGTCCATGATACATCTCATTCGAGAAAGATGTGGTTTGAAAAGTGACAAAGTATCCATGATTTTTATGAAGATAATGCAATAGCACGACTTAATGGAGGATTCATAAAGGAGATAAAATGAAGCATATTTCGTCAAAGCTTTTCTATACACATGATCTCCAAAAGAATGGTGATATTAACATGCAACAGATTCATTCAAGTGACAATATAGCTGATTTATTCACCAAGTCCCCTCCAACTGCAACTTTCAAGAAGAAGGTGCACAAGATTGGGATGCAAAGCCTCAAGGATGTTCTCATTAGGGGGAGTTAATACGCATGGTACTCTTTTTTCCTTACGAGGTTTTGTCCCACTGGGTTTTTCTTGTAAGGTTTTTAATGAGGCAGCCTATATGCGTATTGTTAGAGATGTGTACTCTTTTTCCTTCACTAAATTTTTTTTCCACTGGGTTTTTTCTAGTAAGATTTTAACGAGGC
The DNA here is from genome assembly GCA_030864215.1 of Capsicum pubescens. Lineage (NCBI taxonomy): Eukaryota > Viridiplantae > Streptophyta > Magnoliopsida > Solanales > Solanaceae > Capsicum > Capsicum pubescens. The sequence continues at coordinate 124,109,478 of CM061542.1, forward strand.
GCATTATCTATCTAGACATTCAAGGGGAGTGTTATAAATGCATTTACATTATAGTGAATGTCTATCAAGATCTAATAAGATCTAGTTGATATCTATCAGGATTTGATCTATTTGTCTTTTAGTCTGAAACTGGGGACAAATTCCTTCTCTGGCTTCTTTCATTGCAAATCATCCCTCAAGAGAAGAAATAAGAATCACTCTCAGTATCTTCTCTACTCTTCTTATTTATCTTTCTTGTTTTATTATAAACCTAAAATTATGTAGGAATTATACGCTTGGTTTTGAATTGCCGCAGTGTCCTTTTCTGGTTATAATTATATAGAGGTTTTCTTAAAAATAGTTTAGTGAAATTTCAAGGACAAATAAAAATTAAAAAAGCTATTGCAGTGCTCGTTTTTTTTTTGTAACAATAATAAAGGAGTTTTAATTTGATGTCCTAATATAATCATATTTTATCTTTGTATAAATCATACACAAGTCCAAAATCAAACTATTTTTTATTTATGAATCCTTCTTTTGTTTGTTTTAGAACTTTTATAAAAAGAGTTATAGTTCCAAATTCTTCTTCCATCAACATTATGTAGCTTTTGTTTCTCTTCAGTTTTGTAGTGGTTAGGTTTAATCATATTATTTTAATATCTCGATTATCATATTGTTCGTTGTATCTTTGTTTTGATGATGATGTGCTAATATAATCATATTTGTCCTTGTACAAATCACATAGAAGTCCAAAATCAAACTATTTTTGATTTATGAATCCTTATTTTATCTATTTTAAAACTTCTATAAAAGGAGTTATAATTCCAAATTCTTCTTCCCATCAACATTGTGTAGCTTTAGTTTTTTTTCAGTTTTGTAGTGGTTAGGTTTAATCATATTGTTCTAATATTTCGATTATATATTGTTTTGTTGTAGTTTTTGTTTTGATGATAGGTTTAATATATTGTTCTAATATATCAAGTATCATATTATTTTGTTGTAATTTTTATCTTGTTGCTATCTGCTACGTTTAATACAAGTGATAGATGAATATTATGTCGGACTTTAGAAAATCTTTATGTAAAAGTTAGGCTTAATCATATTATTCTAATATCTCAATTATCGTCCAATCAAATTATTTTTAATTTATGAATGCTTCTTTTTGTTTATTTTAAAACTTCTATAAAGAAGATATAATTCCAAATTCTTCTTCCATCAACTTTGTGTAGCTTTGGACTTTGCTAAGTCTATAACTTTGTTTATTTTCATGTCTTATTCATCAATTTTGTTGTAATTAAGTTTAATCGTATTAATTTGATATCTCGATTCTCATATTAATTTTTTGGAGTTTCTATTCTATTACTATCTACTATGTTTAATGCAGGTGGTAATTTTACTTTTGATTCTTTAGAAGTACATTTTGAAATAGCAGCAAACAATACAATTTGTGATACAATAGAATACATTATGAAACAATAGGTAACAATCATCCCAACAAAGTCTTATCGCGTCTTAATTTTTAAACCACATGATTTAATTATCGTGAACAACCTATAATACATCCATAAAAGTTAGAAGAGTCTTCTCTTTTATTTGATAACATGAAATATGGAGAAAAAAAAGTTATTTGTATAAAAACCCTATTTTGTGAAAAAATAATTGTGTATTACCACTCTCTATTTAGATTTAAGATCATTAGGTTCTTTATTTAGAACCTTAATTACTATCGTATGACTTAATCACTAATTTTGATTGAGTACATGACTTCTCCCCCTCCCCCATCCCCACCCCCTCCCCCTCAAAAAAGGTACTTTCTCTGTCCCATTTTATGTGTTATCATTTCTTTTTTTATCCGTCTCAAAAAGAATGTCATCTTTCCTTATTTGAAGACATAATTACACTTTTATCCTTATTGGTCTCACTTGTAAGGGTCCACTTAATTAAAAATAATAATAGTGCATTATTTTAATGAAGGACACTTTGGTAAAAAGCATTAAGCTTTACATATTTCTTAAACTTCGTGCCCGGTCAAATGACGACACATAAAATGAAACGGAGGGAGTACTATTTTTAGTTGAGTCTATTTAAATTTTCTTACTATTAGGTAACCCTGTCAAACGGGTTTGGCTGGCCGTTCCGGCCTGTTTAGTCTAGCTCAATTAGGTGGCCCGGCCCGGTCTGACCTGGCTCGGTGGGCCTCCGAATTACCGGGTTGCCGATCTCGAGCTGGACCATCTCAATAAATGAGCCCGGTGGATCGGCCCAGTTCCAAACCCGAACCAGGCCTATCGGTTAATCGGCCCGGCCCGGTTCATTAATTTTTATTTTTTTATATGGAGTGGGCTACTGACTGGGCTTTTCCCAACAGTCAAATGAACCATTGGCCCAACGGCTATAATGCCGTTTGGGTCCAACGACCATTTGTCCAAATTTAATCTTTTTTAAAGAATAAAAAAATTAATTCAAATTTTTTCTATAAATACCCCCAATTGAAAATTCATTTTTCACACAAATCTCATTCTCTTAAATCTCAATCTCTCTCAAATATTCTAATTATCTCCTAAAGTGCTCAATTTTATTTTTTAATTTTGCAATTACAAATACAAGTGGAAGTTTTCTAAAGTCGCAACTTTCGGATACTTCCAAAATTTGGTATTGGCATTTCATTTTTTACTTTAATTTTAATTAGTGCATTAATTGTTAAATATTTATTTTTATTATTTTTATAGATTTGAATATTTTTTAATTTATTTTATAATATGAATAAAATAAGAAATCTCGGTAAAAGTGTCAAAAAAAATTATTTCGAAAGTGGTAGTGGTAGTAAAAAATGAATTGATGGTGATTGCGGTAGGGGTAGTTCAAATAATAGATATACCTGTGTGCCTCCGATACCGATTAATCAACCTTTTGAGGAAGAAATAAGTGTAGGTGCTCACGATATGAATTATGCAGAAGCTTAGAAAAATTATGGTATAGAAGAAGAAAATGAAGTAGATGTGGTTAATTAATATGAAGATGATAAAAATATTGGTGAGATACCCAGAGTAGAAAATGTTAATGTTGGATCTGAATCGGTTAATTTTCCTCCCCGTTCTCCCCGTGCGCCAAGACCTCGTAGAAGAACTAGTATTACATGAGATTTTTTTACGAAAATAGAAGGAGAAAGTAAGGTGCAATGCAATATTTATGAAATTATATATGAGCATAAAATCAGAGGCAATAAAGGGGGTACGAGTTCGTTGATGAGACATTTAAGAGATAGACACACTAGAGAGTTATTTATTGCACAAAGTGGTGAGGTTGTTTGATGGGCCAACACAAACTAGATTGAACCCAACAATCGGTAAATTAATTAAGAATTATAATAAAATGAAGGACCGGAAGAAATAGCGAAAATTATAGTTGTGGGTTATTTGCCTTTCACTTTTGCTTCTTCGGATGCTTTTATTCATTATATTCAAGCAATTTATAATCCTATGTTTAATGGTATTCCTAGAAGTACTTGTCGAACCGATATTTTTGGACTCCATGCACAATATGTTTATTATTTATCTACATTATTAAAAAATATTCAATGTAGAATTTCTCTAACTTTCGATCTTGGTCGTGTTGTTAATAAAAATAATTATTTAAGCATTAGTTGTCACTGGATAGATAATAATTTTACTATGCAAAAACGTATTCTAGCTTTTTTGTATGATGAAGATTGTAGACATACTGAAAAATTTATTTCTGAATCTATTATTAAAATTGCAGAATATTATGATATTGAAAAAAAAATTATGTATTGCTTTTGATAATGCATCTAACAACAAGGCTGATATTGACAAGTTAAAAGCTGACCTTCCTCCGTCGTTACCTGAAATATTTCATGTTAAGCGTGCTTGTCATATATATAACTTAATTGTAAAAGATGGTCTTGAATTTTTTTAGTTTTATATTGAAAAGGTCTGGCTTGTTGTTGGCTTTATTCAAGGAAATAATCAAAGAAAAAGAGTGAGAGAATTTAAAGTTAAATATGAACAAAATGAACTTAGACCGATATTAATGTCGGAATAATGTGATACTAGATGGAATGCTACTTATATTTATTTAACAAACTTGTCTTACTTATAAAGTTCCTATTACAATGACTTTTAATCAATATTCTGGTTCTTTTCCTGAATGTATGCTACATGATTCTGATTGGGCTGCAATTGATGGTCTTGTTAAGTTTTTGAAAAAAAATTATATAGCTATGGTTGAATTTTTTGGTGCTTATTATCCTACTATTTGCAATATTTTAGCTTATTTAGCTGACATTTCTTGTTTGCTTAAAGAATATAAGAATAGAGAAGGTTACAAAGAAGCTGTTAGTGCTATGTTTGCTAAATTTAAAAAATATTTTTATCTGTTTCCCCCAATTTACTTGGTTGATGCTATACTAAATTCATGTATGAAATATAATACCATGTGCGACTTTAGTTCTATTATTAATACTTCCTTAGAGATAGAGCCTGAAGAAAAAATAGATTTGCTTACGGCTATGTGTGATGCGAACATTTACATAGAAGCATTATATAACCATTATGCCGATTTACTTGATGTAGCTGTACCGATAAATATTAGTCCAGTTATCGCTCCCGAGGAGCCATCATCTTCTAAAAGGCCGGCACATAGTGATTTTCCTGATTACTTTTATGATTTAAATGTTTGGGACAGGGTTGAGACTTCAACATACACAACAACCTCTCGGGAAGAGCTTAAGTATTATCTTTGACAGTCGATAGAGGATCATAGAGCAAGGATCAACGCGTTGGATTGGTGGAAGAATAATGAAAGACAATATCCTGTGCTTTCAAGATTAGCTAGAAATATATTGAATGTTCCAATGTCAACCGTTGCATCGGAGAGCGCTTTTAGTCAGGAACTACAACAGCTTGGAGACAACTGACACTCATTGGGAAGTAATGCGATGAATGTTCTATTTTACCTTAGAGATTGGATTAGAGCGGAACGAAGAAATCAAGGAATAGAGGTGGAGCCGAAAGACAAACAGAATCTTGAAGAAATTCTGACTTCAAGGGAGAACTCAGCACAATCAAGTCCAATGCATGGGTTTGCCCTCATTGATTTTGACTACCCTATGACAGTTTCCGTTAATATTTACATGAACAAGTTGAAAAAAATGATGCAAAATTTATAGATTTTTCATTCATGTAAATTATAAGTTTAGGATATTTTGCAATCAATAAAATACAGCATTCATTCACTCCTTACTTTGTAATTTTTTTCATTTAAATTGAATTTTTAGTTTGATTAAATACTTTTAATATATTACTATCAAACTTTACACTAAGTAATAAAGTAATAAACATAACAAACATATATACACAATTACACATAATGAAAAAATAAATATCTTTTAAGTTCAAATATAATGAAAACATATAATGAATATATGTTCAAAACTTGAAGTATTATTATATTAAGTAGCATACATTGTAATCTTGTATGTATATATGTGTTTTCTAAAGTACTATAACATTTAATGTATATACCTTTCAACTTTCAAGTGGTATTTAAAGTAGTATATATTCTACATATATGTGTATATATTTTCTATAGACTCTAAAGTAGTATATATTTAACGTATACATATCTATATATTTTCTAAAGTAGTATATATATAGTGTATATATGTTTTATGTATATTGTTTCAAGTAGTATTTAAAGTAGTATATATTCTACGTATATGTGTATATATTTTCTTTAGACTAAAATAGTATATATATTTAACGTATACATGTGTATATGTTTCTAAAGAATTATTATATGTAATGTATATATTGTATGTAAATATGTGCATATATTTTCTATAGAATTTAAACTAGTATATATTTAAAGTATACATGTATATATGTTTTCTAAAGTAGTATATATTTCGTGCGTATATGTTGTATGTATATTGTTTCAAGTAGTATTTAAAGTAGTATATATATTATATTGTACGTATATGTGTGTATATCTTTTCTATAAACTCTAAACTAGTATTTATTTAAAATATACATGTCTATATGTTTTCTAAAGCAGTATATATTTAGTGTATATACGTTGTATGTATATTGTTTCAAGTAGTATTTAAAGTAATATATATATTATATTGTACGTATATATATATATGCATATATTTTCTATAGAATCTAATCTAGTATATATTTAAGGAAAAAGGGTCAAATATACCCCTTAACTTTGTGAAAAGGTCCAAATATACCCTCCATTACAAGCTTGGTTCAAATATGCCCTCGCTGTTAAAGTTTAGGAGCAAATATACCCCTAAACTTTGCAAAAAGGTCCAAATATACCCTCTGTTACAAGTTTGGTCCAAATATGCCCTTGCTGTTAAAGTTTAGGAGCAAATATGCCCCTTAACTTTGCGAAAAGGTTCAAATATACCCTCCGTTACAACCCATAACACAACCCACCAATTTGGACCAACCCATAAACCGACCCAAATTTTGTTTATCAAAATTTCAATCTTATAATGTTATCAAAATATTCATCAATTCAATGACTATTCAAATATTATGTTAATGTTGCATTTTTCTTATTACCAGTGTGTTCTACTTCAAATATTGTGTTGATATTGCATTTTTCAAACTTTGATTTGTTTCCATGTTGTTTGATTTTATCGCGAAGGACTCTAATCTACAGAAATATTTTAAAATAGTTGTAAAATGTGGAAGAATCAGGGTTATGGCTTCTCCAGCTGTTTCAGCTCCTAAGAGAGAGACAAACCCCAAAAAATGGATTGTCATATACGAAATAGGCCTTGTTTCAATCTTTGAAAGTAATATCGATAATTTTTACAGCAAACTTCTCGAGGGGCAGAGTAGAATCACTTTAATATACAAATTTGATGCCTTAAGTTACACAGTTAGGTTCGTGGAACAGATTCATAATTTCTCCTCCGAAGTCTAGATAGACGGAAAGAATGATCCTCGTTTAGATGACTATTAGAGATATAGTCTTGTTGCTGGAAAAAGGGCCCTCAATGATGGAAAACAAAATTTGGGTTGAGTTATGGGTTGGTCCAAATTGGTGGGTCGGGTTATAAGTTGGTCGAAATTAGTGGATCGGGTTATGGGTTGGTCCAAATTGGTGGGTCGGGTTATGGGTTGTAACAGAGGGTATATTTAGATCTTTTCGCAGGGTTAAGGGGTATATTTGCTCCTAAACTTTAACAGGGAGGGCATATTTGGGCCAAACTTGTAACGGAGGGTATATTTGGACCTTTTCGCAAAGTTTAAAGGTATATTTGCTCCTAAACTTTAACAGCAAGGGCATATTTAGACCAAACTTATAACGGAGGGTATATTTGGACCTTTTCACAAAGTTAAGGGGTATATTTGACCTTTTACCCTATATTTAAAGTATACATGCGTATATGTTTTCTATTTAGTGTATATATATTGTATGTATATTATTTCAAGTAGTATTTAAAGTAGTATATGTATATATTATATTGTAAGTATACGGTATATATGTGCATATATTTTCTATAGAATCTAAACTAGTATATATTTAAAGTATACATGTGTATATGTTTTCTAAAGTAGTATATATTTAGTGTATACATGTTGTATGTATATTGTTTCAAGTAGTATTTAAAGTAGTATATATATTACAATGTACGTATATATGTTTATATATTTTCTGTACACTCTAAAATAGTATATATTTAATGTATACATGTCTATATGTTTTCTAAAGTAGTATATATTTAGTGTATATATGTTGTATGTATATTGTTTAGCGTATTTAAAATGTATATAGGTGTGTATATATTGAAAAAAAATAGAAATTTTAAATTATTTTTTTTACATTTTGACTTGTTTTGACCGGTTCAAACCGGATACACGCTAAGTGGGCCGGTTCTAGTCCATTTCAGCAAATTTCACTGTTTGGGCTCGGACCGAACCAACACATTAAGACTGACCCGGGATCGGACTGGCCCAGAACCCGATAAAATTACTTGGGTTGATGCCGGTTTGAATCGGACCGGACCGGTTAACAGCCATACTATTAGGTTTATCGTTCATTGGTACACTGATAAACTGACAAAGTTGGCACGAGCGGAATTAGATAAAATTTGTCAGGTGAGAATTATTATATACAGAGGACTAAGAGATGACAATGTTGTATAGTATCGGGAGCCAAAACGAACACGCCTGCTACTGACTGTACTGGACCTTCGACCAGGCATTCTACCTTTGTCGAATCGCTTTTTCTTTCCTTATAATTTAATTGAAGCCGCAACTCTATCCATTTATTCATTCTATCCAACACCACTTCGACGAATAGATCGTAATGCTGCACAAAATAAGAAACGATCTCTCCAACGCATAAATGGTTGTGAGTTCACGTTCTCATCATCTTTGGTAAAATCAAGTCCGCCGCGAAGACATTCATAAACAGCTCTACCGTAGTTTTTAGCAGATAACCCCAATTTAGGTTTAATAGTACATCCCAACAGGGGACGACCGTACTTGTTCAATTTATCTCTTTCAACTTGGATGCCATGAGGCGGACCTTGGAAAGTTTTAATATAAGCAGTAGAGACTCGCAGATCTTCCAGACGTATAGCGCGCAGGGCTTTGAACCCAAATACATTACCTACAATGGAAGTAAACATGTTGATAACTGAACCTTCTTCAAAAAGGTCTAAAGGGTAAGCTACATAAGCAATATATTGATCTTTTTCTCCAACAACACGCTCGATGTGGTAGCTTCGCCCTTTGTAACGATCAAGACTGGTAAGTCCATCGGTTCATACAGTTGTCCATTTGGAAATTTCCCGAAAAGTTAATCATAGGTTCTTCTCTCCATCGGAGTATCCTCTACAGAGGGGAGTACCCTCTATTCAATATATGATTTCCTGCCCGGAGGGATATGGAAACATTGAATTCGCCAATTTTCGAACTTTTCCCTCCGTTGATTGTGTACGAATAAAATACGAATCCAAAGACAGGGTAAGAAAGGGTTTAGCTAATGGAAATATTAACTCTTCTGGGAACCAGTAACGCGAGTAACCAGAATGAGTCTTCAATCAGAAGAATGGGGTCATTTCGTTTCTTTGGGCCACTGGCCATCTGCCGGGAGTTTCGGGTTTAATACCGATATTTTAGCAACAAATAGTAGTTGAACAAAAATACAATTGAGAGGGTGAAAGTAAAGCCATAATATTTTACTAGCACTGATTATCTGTGTCCCTAGAATTTTTAACTAGCACTGATTATCGGGACTTTGGATTAAAAAGGACTCTCAAGTTGTCCAATTGAGTAGGAGTCCTCCAAGTTTTTTTAATTAAGTGGGAGGGACAAGTTTTTTTTTTTTTTAAAAGTTTTTTCGTCCCAATAACTTGTTCCAGTTGTTCGACAACTTTGGTAGTTGTTCAACAACTGCGCAAGTTATTCAACAACTGCACGAAGTTGTTCAAACAACTAGTGTAGTTGTCCAACAACTATCTCAATCGTTCAAAAAGAGTTAGTTTTTTTTTTAACAAATTTGTGGGATCCACTTTTTTCCTATTCTTAATTGGAAACTTGGGGTCTTTTGACTTATTTGTCTCCTGATTATCTGTGTCCCTAGAATTCTTACACTTATATACAAGTGAAGTTTGCAAGTACTATGAAGGCTAAAACTGTAAATTCACTATTTTTATATATTAAATGATCGTTTGGTGTGAGGTATAGAGATAAATAATCTCGGGATAAAATGAAGTATTATTTTATCTCATATTTGATTTGAAGTATTAGCTATAGCCAAGATTATTTATCCCACCATTTACAGTATTATGATGAAATAAATTGTATACAGGATTAATTATTCCTATACAAAATAAAATAATCAATCTTAAATTATTTTAAAATAACTAATTTCAAAATTAATTATCTCGAATAATTCTTTCCCAACTAAACATCCTCAGTGCATACCGCGTGTCTCATAATTGTGTGCGGATGGATACACCTAGAAGGGTATTTTTCATCTTCTATCCATTTTTGCTTTGCTCCTTCATTTTTCAAAATTTTTGCACATCTGCAAATTCCTCACAAAGGTATGCTGTTCTTTTTCCTTAATTTTTTATTTTTTGCTCTCTTAGATTCTTATCCTTCTCCCTTTTTCTTTTATCCCTGTGATTCCTTCGTTTTTCACTACTCAGATATACATTTGCAAGTGAGAGACGATTGTTTACATGCAAGCACAAAATCAAGTAAGACTATGAAATCAACAGGTATTCATGAAATTCAGAAAAGAAAAATGAAGCTGAACTTATCGGCATCTGAAATCGTTGAGGTCGCTGGAATTACCTTTGATTTCTCAGTTCTTCATGTGTTTTAGAATAAATTTTGCCGCATCTTGAATTTTGAGTAGTTTTTCGCTTGATTTTCAACATGCATGTTGGTGTATTTTTATTGATTTGGTCGTGGGTACTTTTCTTTCTCGCATTCAACCAGTTTTACTTACATTCTCATAATATTCTTATGATGTTGGCTGTTAGATATAAGCGGACTAGAAAATGTGCGACGGGGTTGAAATCATTGAGAGATCGAATTATGAGCATCAGTTAGGGTAAATGGGTTTAAAATTTTAATTTCTGATTTATCATTTTCGAAAGAATGATATTGAAAGTTCTCCAAAATTACTATCCAGTTACAAAAGTAAATATGTGTATCTTGATGGTGGTCTTTGCCCTACATTTTCTATTTCTTTTATGCTATGAACTGTCAGGATTTCTCTAGATTTCTTGGAGCTTTTGGTACATTATCACATGTTCTTGTGATACAATGTAAACATTTTTAATTTAACACATTATTGAATCTAGATTTGGGTGTAATGAAGTTCTTTAAAATCCACTTTGCTGGTTGTTATAGTTCCAAATAAACTAAGAGAATTTTAGTAGTTTCCATACATTATAACCCAATTATAAAACTGAATGTGTATCTTGATTGTGGTCTCTGCTCTGATTTTTCTATTTCTTTTATATTTCTATTTTGATGTTTTTAGTGGATTTTAATTCCTTAATAAGTGACATGCTGAATTTTTTTGATTCATTCAGTTAGAATGTCATGGTTGCAGATTTTTTATTTCTCGTGTTTTTATAAGTGAGAATTGCTCATCATGGAAAAAAGGGGCATGACTTTGACTCTTAAGAGTAAGAGGTAATTTAACTTTTTCCTTCTAATAGCATATGTTTAGTTTTAATGCTAAGTGAGTGTGCTCTATATTTCGTGTTATATTTATAGATGTGTGTATTGTATGGACAATTAGATGTTAAGATTAAAAAAATTGAATAAATTGAACCACGCATGTTATGTTTCAGCCAACAGTATAAGGTATACTATTCATTATACATTCCTACGATAATCCACAGTATCGCGGAAAGTACTCTAAATCCTTTTTTTTTTGTTAAGAGGAAGTATCCTTATGTATGCAACTCTTTATATGTATCCTGAAATTATAAAATTCAATCTAAGGGATTGGATACACTAGGTTTCAAGAAGTTGTGGATGGGTCCAACAAAATTTGTAGTTTTAGCATTGAAACAAATAGAAACTCGACCAATCAAAATTGAAAATTTGTTATGAACCGGAGCTAAGACAAAAACAAGAGAAAAAAAGATTATGAGATTTGTAGGGTAGCAAACGAACCCAACTTGACATTCAGTAGAAATTAGGAGTGAAGTGAGGGCTCAAATTTTGCCTTGTTTGGAGATGGAGACCCTGGACTTTACACCATTTTGTTGCTTTAAGTCTCCATTTGTTGTTTGACAATGAGAACTTGAAAGGGGCACATGAAAATTCTTGAAGAAATGGTCATGGAAACATGAAATAAAGTCAAATGAGAATGTTAAAGCCAGTTGTCTTTAGTGGACTAAAATAATGGTATTCCATGATCATAGGAAGCTACTTTGTAATACTTGGACCTTGCTGTCTGTGATCGTTCTTTATGTCTTTCGATTTTTTCATCCATCTTATAGTGGATTATAAATATGCATACAATGAATGTTGTAGCTTTACTTGAAGCCACTGTGTTGAACTATTTAATTTTCTCATTGATTATTGATTATAGAAGTGATGATCAAAGGTTTGATAATTTATAATCATTTTTTCATGTTATCAGGTTGCTTGTGTTTATTCAGGATTTAGAAGGATACTTCTATATGTGAATAGCAGTTTGTTTTTCAGGTACATCATTAAAATATACTTGCACCACGCTTTGCTAAAGATCTTGTTATTTGCAGGCAATTGTTAAGTGACATGAGTTATACGTAAGTTGATAAGTTTATTCTTTCAGAATAATCACGATTCACATCATCCATGAACTGAGCGGATTGTCTAAAATCTACTTGACCAGACAATGTATTGCATGGCTGCGTTTGTTGGACAATAAGATATCTAATATTAAGAGAGGATTTTCCGTCTTCAATATTTTTAGAAGTTTCTTATTTGAATTTACATAAGTATCGAAAAATCAAGCAAGCTCACCCCTTTTGGAGATGGAGAAATGATGGAACAGGGAACTAGAAATATGAAGATGAGGATTATATCCACCATTATGTTGTGCCAATACTTGGACCTTTTCTTTATATTATAAAGGCATGCAATATTTTGCCTGGAAAGCTTTAAGCCCCATGGAGATCATGTTTTTGAGTCGAGGGTGATGCTATCTTCTGTCTGGAATGTTTGTTGGTGAGTATTAATGTCATTTTCTTTTGTTGTTTTTTTCTAATTTATTAGATTAGATATGATCCATTCCAAATGATTTTGAACTTTGGAATATGTGGGATCACATATTTTAGTGGAAGTCGCAGAGCTCTTTGCATAGGCTTGATTCGTTGCAAGTTTGAAATCTCCTTATAGAAAAAATGATGATGATGATTCATCTTACACGCCTACAATTCCTATGAAAAAGAAGAGGAAAAATTGTTGAGAGAAATGAGTCTTGTATCCCTGTCGTAAGTGGTGAAGGGGATGCTGGTACAAAGAGTGAGGAGAAAAGTTCAAAGAAGGTTAGGTTTGCTATGAAGAACAACCTGGTGTGGAAGCCAAACAGTCCAATGCCTCCACAAGACTTTACGGTTGCCACCTACGCTTACTCCACAAGAAAGGAGTGCCTCCTGGCCCCATAAGAGATATGCTTCCCTCCACGAAGAAGATGAAACAGAAAAGGAAAGGCCGCAAGATACTAAGGACCGTTTTCCCCGCCATGAAGCGGCTGAAAAGGGTGAAAGCTATGTCTTCTTAGTAAACTTCAAGTTGACAGGTGCTTGTTCGTTAACTATTTTTTAAAAAAGTTTATTGTGTTATTGGAGATTTTTTAGATCACATCCGGGACTTCACATTTGTTCTGCTTAGAATTTTTGGTAGCCTTTCGTTAAACACTAAAATTCATTCCTTTGAAGAAATTTGTTCAAGCAGAGTTGGTCTTTGAATTAGTATGTTATTGTATGACCACCGTGTCAAATGCGCTTATGCTTTTCTTTTTCCCTCCTTTTTATTGATCATGTGATTGAAAACTGGTATATCTTAGTATCCTTTTAATGATTGGGGTGTATCTTTTATGTTTCTGCCTCTTTCTGTTGCTGACATGATAAAAGCCTCAACTTTCCTTGAGCCGAGGGTCTATTGGAGTACAACCTCTACCTTTCGAGGAAGGGGTAAGGGGTAAGGTCTGTATACACTCTATCCTCCTGAACCCCACTTCTTGTTGTTGAAACAAAGAATATATAACCTCTATAAGACGAGGATGACTTTAATGACATTAGACGACGCTTTATAATTTTGGTTGAGTTTGGGCAAGCAATTCTTGGTTTCCTAGGGATGGGAACTTATATATAGATAATTATACAAGGAACTAAGCTGATAATGAGAAAATCAGTTTGCAATAGTGGATTTGCTAGCTAGATGTAGGAAAGTAGGGTGAGAAATTAAGAAGAAAAATTAGGTCTAATGGCATTTATTGGTTAATGATTTAACTCAATTAAGATTTTTCATTGACAACAATAGGGTAGTTACTCTTCTAATCGTGAATTTTGTGGAGAGTGATATGCCAGGGAGGAAGATTCTACTCTGTTTTGCTTGGACTCTTCAAAACTGTCGACAGATGCGTGTCATATCCTTTAAAAAATAGTGTATTTTTTAAGAATCCGACACGGATTCGTCAATATTTTGGAGAGTCCGAGCAACTTAGATTCTACTCATCATACTCCTGTTTAAACTAATAGAAAAAGAGAGAAGACAGGTGAAGCTAGTGAATTGGATATTTATTTGCTAATTTGTACTGAGAACTTGTTTCTAATGTTAGACTAAAACATGTTTGTTATTAGAGTTTTTATCTTTGTTGAAGGTTTATAAATATGGGGATTTGATATTTTCAAAAAATAAGTAACTTTAATTGTTTTCTTGGTTTGCTTTTCATTCAAGAAATTTATGGAGAGAACTTACATTTTCAAATTAGCTCCAATGGAACACTTTGCTTTTAAACATAATGATAGTTGTTTTTGCAGTTTCTAGAGCTTCATACAGTGCCACCTGAATTTGTTAGTCTGATTTTTATTTAGTTAATATATATGTTTTAATTGAACGGAGGAACTATTGAAACAGCCTCTCTACTTTATGGGACTATCCAAAACAAGCTCCACTTTGTGGGATTATACTTTCGTTATCTTTATTTAGTTATCCCGATTAATCCAAGATTGAAATTTGACTAATTGATTGATTTTTAGGGAGAGTGAATGAGGTTTAGTTTTTTTTTCTGAAAATTTTTATTGTGCTTATGGACGGTCAAGTGTTGTTTAGATGATTAACAGCAGTACATAACAAAAAGACAGAAGCTACATTGAAAAGTCACTATTGGTTCATTGTTCATGTCTTTTCTTGAGTTTCATTTTGGAAGAACATCCCCTCGTGGCTGATATTTATTGCAGAAAATTTTATCTCTCGACTCGAAGCAAAAATATTTTAGATTATTTAATTATTTTTTGTTATGACATTTCAGGTCTTCAGAAAGGTAAAAAGAAGAGATGTCACCTTCTTAAGAAAAGGAAGGTAAAAAGAAGAGATCCAAAAGAACTTGGCACAAATTGCATAATGTGCAGGAAAATCAAAGGTTGTTTTAGCTTTAGTTCAAACTCTTGGTTTTATCCTATTGAAATTTTGGTCTCGATGTCTCTTTGGTTATTGCATAATACCTAAGTTGAGATTTAAGGACTCTTCCAGAAAAGTTAGTTTTCTCCATAAATGGTGATTGGTTGTACAACTTTATCTCAAGGATATGACAGAAATTGCTTACATATTAAAGTTTTGAACCTTTCTCTTTGTAGAAGATGCCAACAGAAGTAAGAGTAAACGAGGTAAACACAATTTTCAATCATAATGCTATACCAATTAAAGCATTTGCGCTTCCCTGGAGATGAGACTAGCAAAAGGAAGACTAGATAAGGTAAAGCTAATTTTCATTCGATCTCTTCTTTGAATTTAGTACTAAGAAATTTATATATAACAATGATTTCTGACTTGACTATTGTCCAGTCATATATGTAGGTACAATAAAAGTTTGAACTGTTGTGGACCTTAAAGATTGTTAGTAGTATGTTTGTGATTTTCTACGTTGTTTCAAAAGTTTAATGTTGAAGACAAATTCTTTCAATGCAAATTAACTTTTGTTCTTCAAATATGCCTACTGATCTAAGTGACTACTATTATATGATGAACATGGGAAGCAAGCAAAAATCTCAACTCTCTTTTGTAAGGATCACCCGTCCATCTAAATCAGGCATTGCACTCTTGCTTTCTATATACATTTTAGAGCTGATAAAAAGGGCAGCCCGGTGCACTAAAGCTACCGCTATGCGCGGTGTCTGAGGAATGGCCCCACCACAAGGGTGTATTGTACGCAGCCTTATCTTGCATTTCTGTCAGAGGCTGTTTCCAAGGCTTGAACCCGTGACCTCCTGGTCACATGGCAGCAACTTTACCAGTTACTCCAAGGCTCCCCTTCAAAGCACATTTAAATTTTAGAGCCGATATAAAGCACATTTAAATTTTACTTTTCTTGACAGGTAGCTCTTCTTTCGATAAGGTTGGGAGAAAATGACGATGTTGCCGACAAGAAAGCTTGCAGGTTGCTTGTGCAAGTTTAAGACGAGTCCCACACTATTATGCTGGTATTAATGTGTAGAATCACTTGGTGTCATTAGTGATTGAATACATCTTTAGTTGGTAAATGTCTTGTATGTGAATCTACATATTAAATTCTAATAGATTCATTACAGGTAGACCAACCTTGAGACGAATGCTTTGATTTTCCTTCATGGAGGAAAGTTAGGTAGCTCTTCAATTTTCAAGTTGAGCTTGGAGTTTGGATTGGAGAATTAGGGTGTGATCTGTTAAATCAACTACTTAGTACATACTTTGGTAGTGTATCAGCAAATTAAATAAACAATACTCCAATATTGAGCAAATGTCTGTGCTGTGCACGGGCACAGGCCATCTAGTTTAGAGAGAGAGAGAGAGAGAGAGAGAGGAAACTCCGACATCAGAGATTTCAAGGCATGCTTCTTGATCACACACTTTCCTTTTTCCTTTTTTTGAATATAGATGTAGAATTAGAATTTTACTGATAAATTTGATAATGTTAAATTGATTTTGAAAATATTATTGTAAATTTAAGTCCCTCTACTTAGCACCGAAAGAAATGATAGATTTAATATTTTAAAATTTAATTTAAATAATTGTATATGGAATTTATTTTGTATTTTATTTTAGGAATAATATATAAATGATGTATTGTTTCAGATATATACATAGCTCAACTTAAATTAAAAGTCATCGTAAGTATAAAGCTTTTATTCTAATGAAACTTAATGAAAGAAGATATTTTTTAATAGAATTAATTGATTAGGCAAAACTTATATTGTCTACGTAATTTAGTTAAATTACTATTTTCATTTTAACGATAAATAAGTAAAAGATTTGTTATAGAAATTAATACTAAAGGTAAGCGTAGTATTATAAATCGTAACAAAAACTGCAAATCAGTTAAATTGGTATATTTTACATTGATGATAAATAAGTAAAATATTTATTACCTACATAAAGAAAATTTGAGGGATTTTGACATGTATAAATACAAAAAAAAAAAAGTATATAAAAATATCAATGGCTAGTTAAAGGTAAAACATGTTGGGAATTTTGATGGTATCTAATAATGATAATATAAATAATGGAAAAATTACAGTTTATAGGTAAAAATCTTTCATAATTACATGATATGGGTGATGTTTTAAATAATTACAATTCATAGGTAATTATTAGTTAAAATTCAGTTTTATGTGGGTCTATTTATACAAATATAATTTCTAATGTATATAACAAAGGCAAATTAATTTTTCTCTCTCATATTTAATATTGTATTCCCACTCTTACTTGATTGGAGTAATATGTGGCAATAGGTTACTTATTTGCTCTGATTGAATTTTTTAAGCAGCAATAGGTTTTTTTTATGCTAAAGAAATTGTGCTAATCTCAAACTTCTTTCAACTCTAATATCATAGAATATATTTCTTCTTATTTCTTCTCCCAAAATTTCTCAAATATTATGTTCTTCACCTACAGATAAACTAACTTTTGTCCATTGAAGATTATGTTGAAGCTTTTTTACTTTTTAGGCGGCAATAGATTTTTATGCTTAAGAGATTGTTCTAATCTCAAACTTCTTTCAATTGAAATATCATAGAATATATTTTTTCTCCCAAAAATTCTCAAATATTGTGTTCTTCAACTACAGATTAGCTGATTTTTGTCCATTGAAGATTACGTTGAAGCTTTTTTAATTCCTATAAAATCGCATAGATTTGATTTGATGATTTTTACGGTAAATTTTATATCTTTACGGATATATATGTTTGTTCTTCTTTGTTTTTTTTAAGTTATTCTCTACATTACCCACTAATTTTATTCGATTTTTCATATATATGCAGTGTTAATTAGGTGTGAATAATCAATTTCTAATTTTTCAAATGGATGGGGAAACCCCTTTTAGGAGAATAACAAGAGGTATTGAACATGTAGATAAGACTAATTGTGGTACTCCATCGTTTGATTTGAGATTCAACATAAAATATTTTTGTATATTTATCAATTAGACTTTTTTATAGTTTAGTTGTGTAGAATCTCATAATATTAAAGTTTTGTATTTGTGAGGTTGTATTTGATGTAAAGATATATACATATATCTACACCATATAGTTATATTTATGTAAATATAACTATGTATGTAAACATATACATATATATATATATATACATAAAATTATATATATATTCAATTCGGTTAGCATATAAAATTTTTATTTGTTTTATGATATGTAGTTGTATACATTTAGTTTATGGATGAGGCTTTATATACATTTGATAATTTTTTTGTGATCATTTGTATTTTTGTGGTTGATCATTTGTATTTTTTTGGTTAAACAAGATAGTAGTTTTGTCATCACAGATCTTCCTAAGAAGTCCCCGCATGTTTCGTGTTATGTGGAGATAAAGATATTTGATACTTTAAAACAAAAGCTATCCGGTGTTCAGCTTAGAAGATTTATGGGAACATGCTTTGATCAATACGCCACTATGTCGGAATCATGGGTTCAGTCCCAATTGTTTAGGTGTCCTATGTCCCTTGAGTTGAAAACTAGTTTATATAGATTTTATAATTTTTTTCCTGATCATTTGTATTTTTTTTGGTTGATCATTTGTGTTTTTTTTTTGTTCAACAGGATAGTAGTTTTGTCATCATAGATTTTCCTAAGAAGTCCCTACATGTTGTGTACTATGTGGAGTCTTCATTGTTACATATGCGGAGTATCTTAGCCATGAAAAATGTATACCACCTAGATATTTTGATGCAGAAACTTTTCGTACCCGTTTTGCTGCTCTTCTATGTAAGCATGAGACTCAGAAGAATGAGATTAGCATAGTTAGTGATGATGAGAGTCCGGATAAGTCAGTGAGGCCTCAATTTGAGTGTGAGAGTAGTGACATGATAATTATCCCTTAGACAGTACATATGTTCCTCCATTTATTGGTTTTAGTTGAAAATACAAACTGATCTTTAATTTTTTTTTTGTTTAATTCTAATATCAAATATGATATTTCATTTTGTTGGAAATTGTCCAGTGACATA
The DNA here is from genome assembly GCA_030864215.1 of Capsicum pubescens. Classification (NCBI taxonomy): domain Eukaryota; kingdom Viridiplantae; phylum Streptophyta; class Magnoliopsida; order Solanales; family Solanaceae; genus Capsicum; species Capsicum pubescens. The sequence goes on from CM061542.1 coordinate 124,128,681, forward strand.
TTTTTTCAATGCTAAACTAGTCTTTGTTATAAGTGTGTTGTCTAAAGAATACTAATAGTACACACAATAATGTGTATGTATTGGGTAATTGAATATGTCTCATAGATGAGCCATGTAATACATATTTACAATAGTCTTTGCCGTTTTAGCAATTGAAATCTCTATTGACTAATTAGTGTTTATTTATAATTATACATTTATTATGAATTTTTTTTTATATAAAACTTTGTATATCTATAGGTTAATAAAACAAGTCATGATGGAATATTACCAATCTTTTCAATTGTTATCTATAGGTTAATACCATATTTTTAAATGCACAAATTCAATCTCTTAAGTTATGACTGACATTTATTTTGACACATATACTATCTTGTAGAATATGGTATACATACATAAATATACATATATACATAAGATAGATTAAATGAGCGTTAAAACCAACTGCATATTACATTAAACCGCATATATGATTAACAACTGCATTACTGATATTTTATTTATACATTTGGAGTTATTCAAATAAAAGTTAAACATAAACAAATTAAAATGTATACAGTTATATAAATATATTTATATACATATCAACTGACATTCCCACATATATACATACATATTTATCAACTGACATTTTTGGGTATACGTTAATTTAACTGAAAATACATATATTCATATAAATGTATTACTCATATTATTAAACAATTATGTTTTATATAATTTAATTTGAAACATATACAATCTGAAAATTGTATAGGTATAAATATATGTATATATACATTTCAAGTAAATTAAAATACATATGCATATAATATGTTAAACATCAGGATAGTTAGAACCTACAAATTATTACATTAGGTTGCATATTGATACAGTTATAATGTAAAGTGAAATATATATGCAAACTTACAGTCAGTAAATAACATGAAAATAAAGTATATAACAAAGTATATAGCGTGAAAACTTACAATTTCAATTTAATATGCAAACAAAGTATATAACAAAATGTGTCATGTTATTGATCATTATTCGAACTACAATCAGTCACAAGTCATAACAAAATCTTGTATGTGTTTCTCCCTATACACTCTTTTATAGTTGGATAACTCCTGCTTCACAATGCCGCCAATCAATGTACTACTAATATGTTTCTGCTCGTACACCCGATCCTTTAAAGGACAAGTATGCTCCTGACAAAATCGATGAATCTTAAAAAAGTCAGCTTTTTTATTACTAGATGTCATTAGCAACCAACCACATCCCTTCGATTTACACACCAAATTATATCTGCGATGTAAAAGTTATCTATTAGTAATTTATACAAAAAAAAATCTGTATTTTAAAAAACTTCAAAACTGATTTGCTAACGTATACAATTTTGTATGAATAGAAACATATAATAACAACTGTATGTATCTAGTTAGACAATAATATGAATAAACTTAATAAAGTTATCCATATTATATATACATAAATACATAAATACATTTTTATCATAAGACAAAACCATATACAGAATAAAAATACAAATGCTTTAATACGATAAATACACTTACCTGACTCCATTTGATTGTCTCATATTGAATTCTTTTACTGCTAAATTCAACTTTCAATGTTTTTAAATTCAACTCAATACAAAGTTGCTTACCAATTAATTGAATCAAACCATCGTATTTTTTTGTTTCTTCAATTGCAATCGAGTCCAACTCGTACTGTCCATACTCATTATAACAGTTTCATACACCTGAATGTTTCAGAACAATTGATAATTGCCCCATATTTTTTAAAAAAATTCTGTAAACAAATACAGTATGCAAATTGTCAGTAACTATGAATTCAAAATAAACTAACAATTACAAGGTTTCAAAAATTGTAAAAATTCTTGTGTTAGATCACAAATTGAAATTGCAGTATGGATCGTGTATACATTAACAAAAAATAATGAATCAAAACATATTGAAATTTATATAATCTAGTCGAAAATAACAAATACACAAATATAAGCGCAAATACACAATTTTAATTTTCAAAAAAATCGTCTTTCAAAAATTTTTAAACGAAATTTGAATTGAGAAAATACATGTTAAAATTTATTGCTGAATAATTTCTCTTTCTTCTCTCAAATCTTTCCAAAATAATTTTTTTTTAGCTTTAATACAACCATTTTTAGTAATTTAAGGTAATTTACTGCTTTCAAATTTTCTTTTTTATCTTTTATTTCAGTTGGTTTATGTTTCTTCTGATTTGTATAATTCTTATATATATACAAATAACTATTAATTACTTTTGCCTATAATTTGTAATTATTGAAACTTTCATTAAAAAGTTAGTTATAAGTCTTATACTTTGCCCAGAATTTTTACCAATTGAATTAGAAGTGATTTAATATCAGTTGAAAATTAAAGTCTTATAATTAGTCAACATACAAGAACGGCCCATTAATGTCAACTCTCAGGTAGTGCAATAGTTGAAGAATGAGAAAGCTGACATACGCGTTTGGTTAAAAAAAATATAAAGCAGGCGTGTAGATTTTCGTACACCATACATCACAAATGAACAAAAAAATTCTATTCAATTTAACTATATGGGGTAAAATCAAACTTAAGACTTGGGAAATTAAGAAACGCTACACTGCAAGAGGTCAATAGTGACTAAGTAGGGACAACACCAAATGTTATCCTTAGAACGTAATCGATAAGAGTAATTTTATTCTAGAAAAATTCAGAGTCAAGACAATCGAGGCCTTACAAGAAATTACATTTTGAATTTTAATTTTAATTTTATAATTCAGGCTCAATATGTAATGATATTTCTTTTATTTTTGAATGGTATACTAATAAATATAGGTCACGTACAACGCACGTATTCTAAACTAGTTATTTTTATACGTCTACCAAATGACCCCTTAAAGTTTTTAGGCCGAAATTTACTGTTAAAATTAAAAAATTTAAATTTTAAAATTCCAATGTCACATAAATTAGGACAATTATATTTTAAAGTAGAACTTAAAGAGTTTTAAAATTCCAATGTCACATAAATTAGGACAATTATATTTTAAAGTCGAACTTAAAGAGGTAAACAAATTGATTAAATAAGTAAAAATAGTGAGAGTTATCTATAATTAATATATTAAAAGTGTGAATACCTTTAAAAAGTAATTTGAATTTTTTGCCCTTCATTAGAAGACTCTTCTTTAGATAAAACTGTCTTTTCACTATTTTTTAAAATTTATTATTTAATTATTTTTTATTATATTAACTAGATTTTCTAAAATATATGGGACTCCTAAAATATATAGTAGGAGAATTAATTAATATTTTTCTTTCTACTGTTCAATTAGAAAAAATACTCCTAAAATAGGACTCTAAATTAAGGAAATACTTTTATAAATATTGAGATATACGTTAAACTACAGAACAAACCGATTTGTCTATTGGAAGAATATGATTGATGTTCATCTAACTTGATTCGATTGCATGTCTAGATTGGTGAATCATTGGTTTTCTAACCCTCCATTTCTTCACTATTTTTGTCAGCATAATAGAATTCAATATGTGCGTATATATAATCTTCTTTGTTTTCATTTAAAATCATTCTTTAGGGTCAAATTTTTTGCTCAGACAAGAATTAATTGAATCAAAATCGAAGCTTTGTGATCACTATTATATTTTTCTTATATAGTTTACAGGTCGTAGATGAATGTCGGTTAGCTTTGAAGAATTTCTTGTGTAAAAGTTAGGTTCAATTGTATTGTTTTGATATCTTTATTATCTTATTGTTTTATTTTAATTTATAGATGTTAAATGAATGTGAGTTAGCTTTGAAATTTTTTGTAGTTAAAGGTTAGGTTTAATTGTATTATCGTAATATCTCTATTAGTTTGTTATTTTGTGGTAGTTTATAGTTCGTAGATGAATCTCGATCGGCTTTGAGAATTTTTTGTGTATATGTCGGCTTTAAGGAAATTTTTATGTAAAGGTTAGGTTTAGTTGTATTATTTTGATATCTCTATTATCGTATTATTTTGTCATTGCTTACATACTAAAAATATATTAAATTTAATTATTATAGAATTCAACATGTGTGTGTATATATATATATCTTCTTTGTTTTCATTCAAAATCATTCTTTAGGGTCAAAATTTTCGCTCACACAAGAATTAGTTGGATCAAAATTGAAGCTTTGCGATCGCTATTATATTTTTTTTTTATAGTTTACAGGTCGTAAATGAATGTTCTTGTGTAAAGGCTAGGGTTAATTGTATTATCGTAATATCTCGATTAGTTTGTTATTTTGTGGTAGTTTACCATTCGTAGATGAATCTTGATCGGCTTTGAAAAATTTTTGTGTGTAAAATTTAAGTTTAATTGTATTGTTTTTATATCAATTTTATCGTATTATTTTGTTGCATTTTACAGGTGATAGATAAATGTTGGTCGGCTTTGAGGGATTTTTTTAATGTAAATGTTAGGTTTAGTTATATTATTTTGATGTCTCTATTATTGTATAATTTTGTTATTGTTTACAGGTGGTAGATGAGTGTCGGACGACTTTGAAAAAAAAATGTGTGTAAAGATTATATTTAATTATATTATTTTGATGTATCTATCATTGTAGTGTTTTGTTACAATTTACAGATGGTAGATGAATGTCGATCGACTTTTAAAGATATTTTTGGTAAATATTAAGTTTAATAAATAAATTCTCTATCTTTACCTACTCAAAAGATATTAAATTTATTTATCATGTTTATTTTTATTATTTAAATAAATATCATATTTAGTGTAATATTTGAACTCATTAAAGTGAGACGCGCAAGATGCGTACACCTAAACTAGTATATATATACACACCACCTGTCCCCAAAATTACCTAACATGCCACTACATCATGCATTTCGCATTTCTCAGTTTAATCATATAGCTTAGTCCCCTATCTAACCGTGGTTACTTTTCTCACCAATACTAGATATCAAGGGGTTTGTCTATGTTATTTTTATCTCAATTTACGTGACATAAATAAAATTTAGATTATCACTTATATTTTTTAATATGTTTTTTAATTTTTTGAGTTGTTAGCTATTATAATTTATAATACTCTCCCTGTTTAAATTTTTGTGGCATTGATAGTCAATTTATATTTTTAAAGTAATTTAAATTTTTAATTATTGTGATTTATAATACTTTTTCTGTTATTCTAATTTAAGCAATACTAATATTATTTCGAGAGTCAATCAAATATCACAATTGAAGTAGTGAAACGTGCATGTCTTGAATGACTCATAATAACTAATTAGAAGTGATATAGCAAAATTGCTATAAAAATTACTTGTGAAAAAAATTAAGTGGACCTTATATAAGATGCTAAATTAATTTAAAACATCAATAGTTAATTTATCATTTTATGTCTATTCTACCTTTTCTATTAAATATTATTAATTTCTTAATACTTAGATAACTTATAATAATTAATTAAAGATAATATAGTGAAATTACGGTTGAAGCAGCTGAAACAAACATGTTATAAATATCTATTTTACTTTTTTTTTATTAAATATTATTATTTTTTTAATACATAAATAACATATAATAATTAATGGGATAACTATATGACTTAGCAAATATAAACTCTTAATTATCCTATTTAGCCTAAATTTTAATTAAATACAATTCATAGCCCCCTCTTACCTATTAATTATTCCTAATTACAATTCATGGTCTCTCTCACTTATTTTCTCTCTTTCTCTATTTTCTATTAATTTCTTCTCTCTTTTTTTTTAGTTTTTTTCTTTTCCTTTTTTGTTTTCTCTTTCTTTTTTCTTTTTTCATTTTTTTTCTTTTCCATTTTTTCATTTTTCTTTTTCTTTTTACTTTTCTTTTTTTCTCCTTTTTTTTGTTGTTGTATTTTATATTTTTTATATTTTATATTTATTTGCATCATATTATATATTTTAAATAAATTTATTATTTATAGTTGAATTTTTAATCATGAATATGTACAATTTATCATTTGTATTTGCATATAAAAAAGTATATGGATTAATTATTTTTATTTGGGTCTTAAATATATAAATATGCAATGTGTCATTCAATGCAAATGTATCGTTAGTATTTGTATTTCAAATTTATCATTTATATTTGCATATAAGTAAGTATCATTTTGTATGCGCATGGTTCATGTTGTATAAACATGTCTCATTTGATGCAAATGTAACATTTGTATTTGTATAATTTATAATTTTATAAATACAAGTGTTTGTAGAAAGAAAAATATAATTTCTTTTACAATTGTTTAGAAATGATCTCGTCAACTAAAAACAAATGAAATAAATTAAATTACAAATAAAAATACAATATGCGGTCAACTTACAAATATAAATATAAAATAGCTCTTTAAAAATACAAGTGCATCGATAAAAATAATACACAAATACAAATAAAATGAAACCACAAAATACAAATACAATACAAGTGTGAATTGTATAAAATATAAATGATGGTGCGAACTAACAGACACAAATACAAGTGCGAACTATAAAATACAAATACAAATGTGGACTATAACATACAAATACAAGTGTGAACTATAAAATACAAATACAAATGCAAACTATAACATACAAATACAAGTGCAAACAATAACATACAAATACAAATGCAAATTATAACATACAAGTACAAGTATGAACTATAAAATACAAATACAAATGCAAACTATAACATACAAATACAAGGATGAACTATAAAATTCAAAAAATTTCTAGGGGTGCATCATCCGCATGTAATGGGTGTTGGTGATTCTAATATTATGATTTAGGTGTTTAGTTTGATTGTGGTAGCTTTTATTCTGTAATTTGATTTAGTTTATTGTGTTACTTTTGAATTTATTTTATGTTTTTGAATAAATATTAATGGAGAGTAGGAGGGGATGTTAAACATTAATGATATTAAATTAGTGGAGAGAAGATTTTTAGTCAAATTTTTAGAGAGACAATTAGTTGTTCGATTTTGTATGGAGATAATGGTGTATCCGAAAATTTATAGAAAGAATGTAAACCAGGAGTTTTAGCAATTAATATAAAGGATAAGGATATTAAGTAGTTTACATAAGTTAAGTTGCGGTATTAAGTAATTTATCCTAAATAGTATTACAAAATTAGAAGTTAAGGTTGTTTGATTATAAAAATTTTTCACTTTCTTTTTAAAAAAAGGTTTTTTTATACTTTAGTGCAAATTACAATGTTTGACCATAAGAATCTATATCTATAATTTATTAAAAGTGTAAAGACCCTTATAAAAGTAAATTGAACTTTTTGTCCTTCATTAAAAGACTCCGCTTTAGACAAAATTATCTTTTTACCATTTTTTTAATATTTAAGAGTTAAAAATTAATTAAATATACTTATAACAAAACTTTCATTGTTTGAATTCATTCAAATTTAGTCCTTAAACCTTTCCTTGTTTGAATTATATACCATAAAACTAAGTAATATACCATATTTGTAAGGAAAAAAGATAGCAACATCACGTTAGGATTTTCTTTAACTTAAAATTATAATTAATTAACTATTTAATAAAATTTCAAACGGCAAAGTCACGTTATAATTGTAAGAAAATAAAGTCACGTTAACCAAGTCATATAACTATTAAATAAAATTGTAATTATATTTTAAGTTATTTTATTATTACAGAGGGCAAATCAACTAAATTTTGGTAATCAGACTTTTCCATAAACTATTAGTTAATTCTAATTTTTCTACAGAAAAGTGATTTGAACTTTTTACCCTTTATTAAAAGACTCTTCTTTAAACAAAATTGTCTTCTCATTATTTTTTAATTTATCATTTGATTATTTTTTATTATATTAACTAGACTTCCTAAAATATATGAGATTCCTATTTTGATATCTCTATTATCGTATTATTTTTTTATTGTTTACAAGTGGTAGATGAGTGTCGGACGACTTTGAAAATTTTTTTGTGTGTAAGGATTAGATTTAATTGTATTGTTTTGATTTCTCTATCATTGTATTGTTTTCTTGCAATTTACAGATGGTAGATGAATCGATCGACTTTTAAAAATATTTTTGATAAAGATTAGATTTAATAAATAAATTCTTCATCTTTACATACTCAAAAGATATTAAATTTAATTATTATATTCATCTTTATTATTTAAACAAATATCCTATTTAATGTAATTTTTGAACTCATTAAAGTGAGGTACACGCGCGAGGCGCGTACACCTAAACTAGTTTCAAATTATCTATAATATATTAAAAATGTGAAGACCCTTATAAAAGTGATTTGAACTTTTAGCCCTTCATTAAAATACTCCGCAATAGATAAAATTATCTTTTCACCTTTTTTCCAATTATTGTCATTTAATAATTTTTTGTAATTTAATATGTTGAAATTAATTAAAGTCCTTATTTATTTAGGTAAGAAATCATACAACACTTCTAAATCAATTAGAATTTTACCTTATATATATAAAAAAAATATGTTAAAATTAATTAAAGTCCTTATTTGATTTAGGTAAGAAATATATATATATATATACACACGAGAATTCGGTAGTATTGCTTAGATAAATTTAATTGATTTCTGATAAAAAAGATTATACTGAAGCTTATTAACCATGTTTTATTTTTGAAAAAGGTTCTTAAAATTAAAATATGGATTCATCCATATAGCGTAGGTGAATGCCTTTAATTATGTCACAATAAAGGCATGTACTGATGAAACTTGTAAAAACTTGACTCTTAAATCAATAATTTTAGTTGTTAATATGCAACTTGATTAGTATTATTTTGGTGCTCTTCAATTATGTCTTTCTATTTTACTATAGAAAGATAAATTGTCCTAACATAATTTGATTTTGCACTTTATACATTAAAACATATTATTTTTAGGTTATGAATATTATTTTTGTTATAAAACTTTATAAGTTAGAGAGTAGCTTTTGCTAATAGGTCTCTAGGTTTGTGATTTTCAAGCTTTTTTTCTTCTGAGCAAAAAATATTTATATTTCGTGAAGTTAGACAGGTTATTTTCGAAACTCAAACAGTATTGAAAATTATTTAGTATTTGAATATTTCACATGGATAAATATATGTCGCATTTAAGGAATATTATCAATATCACAACAAAAGTTTTTATCAAGATTATAATTTTCTTCATATATATAATTATATTGTTTGACGTGAGATACATGTGCAAAACACGTACGCTAAACTAGTATTTGAAATAGTGAAAACAAGTGAATTTTTTTTTCACTTTTTTTCACTTCTCTCACAAAAAATTAAAAATAACTTAATTTATATTCATGATCAAATACAACTCCAATCTCCAATTTCAATTTTAATTTCAGCTCTAATTTCAACTTCAATTATTTTTAGTTTTCATGGCTAAACACATGCTTTTAAGTTAAACAAATTGATTACACATCTTACAGCTGAAGATAAAAAGTCCGACCTTTTCTTGAAATTACTCAACATGCCACTACATCACGCATTCCGCATTGCTCAGTTAACCATAGTTAGTTCCCTATCTAACCATAGTTACATTTCTCGCCTATATAAATACTCTCTCACTCTACTCCCGCCTTCATTGCTCAGCAAAACTTTCACTCTTCTATTCAATTTCTCCACTCAAGTCTTGTTTCCCTCGTCCAACAATGGTGAACGAAAGCTTTTTGCCATTTCAATTCGGTCTTCGGATTAGTTTAATCACTTGTTACTTCACTTATTGCCTAATTTTCACGTTGATATTGTGCTTTTTTTTTTCCAGGTTGTGGCACAGAAATTGAAGGAATCGGAGATAACTGAGCAGGACTCGCTACTATTAGTAAATGATCCATCTCATATTTACTTACTGATTTCGTTACGAGCGCTTTTTTTTCCTGCTCTGTTCTATTTTTACGTGTTTTGACTACCTTGATGAGCTAGTTTGTGTTTCATATAACATCGATGAAACGCGTTATATTGAAGTTTTTTTGAGTTGAATAGTTTGATAGAGTGATGATTGTTACTTAAAATAACATTTCTGATGCGTTCGATGCGTCAATTTTTATGATTTCTAGGACTACATGTGAGTCAAATCTAGAGGATAATCGATGATTTCTTACACTTACTAGTAAATGATAGATCTCATATTTTCTTACTGATTGTGTTGCGAGAGCTCTATTTTTTGCTCTTTTTTATGTAGCGTCGATCTGATTTTTACGATTTTGACTACCTTGATGAGTTTGTGTTTGATAATAATGTGATGAAATTTACTATTTCCAAGTTTTTTTTTGAGTTGTGTAGCTTAATAAAACTACGACTGTTGCTTAAATTAACATTTCTAATGTTTTAGATACTTCGATTTTTATGATTAGTGACTTTTTTATACTTATTAGTGATCGAATTAGATTGGTTTTGTAATTTTGAGTTTGTTCTTCATAAATTGAACGACTCAAAGATTACTGAGCAGGATTCACCACTCCTAGTAAACGACCAATATCTTACTGATTGCGTTACGCGAGCTGTATTTTTTGCTCTCTACTTAGCTTCGATCAGATTTTTACCTCTTCTTAACTATTTTGATGATTTTATGTTTGATATAATGTGATGAAATTTATTATATCGAAGTCTTTTGAGAGTTGTATAGTTTGATAGATCTACGATTGTTACCTAAATAACATTTCTGATTTCGTTATGAGAGCTGTATTTTTTGCTCTGTTCTATTTAGTGTCGATCAGATTTTTTTACGTTTTTTGACGAGTTTGTGTTTAATAACACTTTATATTGAAGTGTTTGGGAGTTGTATTGTTTGATAAAGCAACAATGATACTTAAATAACATTTCTGAATTTTTTGATTCTCCCAAGTTTTATGATTAATGATGTTTTATACTTATTTGTGATTGAGTTAGTTTTGTGTGTGTAATTTTGAGTTCGTTCTATTTTGAGCTTCATTTCATTCAACCAACTATTGATCGATGTCATATTTGCGTTAAGAGAGTTGTATCTTTGCCCTGTTCTATTTAGCGTCGATCAGATATTTATGTTTTTTTGGAAGAGTTTGTGTTTATATAATGTTGATGAAACACATTCTGCAGAAGTATTTGAGAGTTGTATAGTTTGTACAACAATTCTGGTGTTTATTATACTTTGATTTTTATGATTACTGATTTTTTTATACTTATTTGTGATTGAATTAGTTTCGTGTGAGTGTAATTTGAGTTCGTTCTTCGGATTTTTCTGGCTCTTGTAACCACTTCTATGTTGAGTTTTATTTCATTCAATCAATTATTGATGTGTGATGCAAATATAAATGTAATTATATTTGTTTGTAGCTGGTGAATTCTGACTGACTCACCTCGCTTGTTTCTCCCTAGATCGTTAATTTGTTTTTGCTTTTGGTCATTGTAGAATATCATTAATTGAATCTGTTTGTATGAATTAAAAAAATTAAATAAAGAGAGGTGTAAGACATGATCTAGATCAATGAACGTGATCTGAGAAGCTAGAAGTATAAGTTGTTTAAGTTCGTCTGGTTTTTCAATTTGCATTTTCTCTTGGAATTCGGTGCTTCTAACGTTATAATCTGCTTTGCATGCTATCATCTAGTGTCTGGTTTATTTTGTATTTTTAGGACGCCGAAGTATTCTAGTGACTGAAAATTTTGCATGATTTAGTTACAATCAAATGAACAGCTATATATTCTACTGTCACCACACGGCTTTTCTAGTAAATTTATTGCAGACTGCCTGCTAAGTATGTCTGCTAATGCTAATTTACTGCAGTCATGTGAAACCAACTTCTGTCTGTCACTTTGTAAATTTTCCTGTTTACTGTTGCGGGAGTTAGTCAGCAAATGACCCTCTTCATGCAGTTATTAAGTAATACGACATGCAAATTATCTGGATTAAATGTTTCTCCATGGTTATCAAAAACAGACAAGGAACCTTCTGCGTATTGCTATATTCAACATTAGTTACATCAGAGGCCTCTTTCCTGAGAAATATTTCAGTGACAAATCTGTTCCAGCTTTAGGTAACTTTTGTCTATAATTTTTTTTAACATCGGTCTATTTCAGTTTTCCGTATTAATTTACTGGATACTTACATCACAAGCAGAGATGAAGATCAAGAAGCTAATGCCAATGGATGCTGAGTCACGTAGACTTATTGATTGGATGGAAAAAGGTATGTTGATCTTTTGCTAGTTTGAAAAACTGATCCGTACAGTTCATTTCTTACCCCCACTTTCTTCTCTGTTCCTAGGTGTTTATGATGCATTACAGAAGAAATACCTGAAAACACTTATGTTCTGTGTGTGTGAAGCAATTGATGGACCAATGATTGAGGAATATGCATGTAAGAAGAGCCAGGATAAGTTGGTCAAATTATGACCTCAATTGTATTGTAGTATCATATTTGCACCAGCCAAATTGACGAGATTACTATCTAGGACTTAACTGTTTCCTGAGACAAAGAAATTGCTAAAAGAAGAGCTGATACTTTCAGTAGTCTGGCTAGTAACAATGGCTTATACACTTAGTTGTCTACTTGCAGTTTCTTTCAGTTATTCAAGTTCCGACTCTGAAGAAGTGTCAATGAATATCAATCGTATTGGAACGAAGAAAGGGGGAACATTCAAGTGTAACTCAACCACTGATATAACACCCAATCAAATGAGGTAACTATTGGTCTAATGATTTTTTTCACTTTATCAGTCTCATGCTGGTTGTTTTTTGGATTACAAGAACCTTTTGTGTTGAAAGGAAAGTATGTTTCAGGAATTCTGCTTGTAAAATGGTTCGTACATTGATTCAGTTGATGAGAACTCTCGATAAGATGCCAGAAGAGGTAAAGCTTTCTATTGTTCCTAGAAAGCATGGTTTCATGTTTATTGACATTTGAATTGTCTGCTATCATCTTGTTGCTAAGGTTCAGTTCTCTTGGTTTTTTCTCAGCGAACTATACTGATGAAGCTTCTTTATCATGACGATGTCACGGTATACCCTTTTCTCGGTTTTGTTTGTTTCTATATGTCTTTTCTTCCCCCGTTCCTCCTTTATCTTGCCTCTTGATGTTTGAGTTTCGAGGAAATGTAAACCTTCATATATTGTAGCCATGCGAATTATTTATTTGCATCTATAAGCACATTGCCTTTAAGAAGCTGCACTTATTATCATCTCTTTTTGACATCCGGGAAATAAGATTGCTCCTTATTAGAAGTCATCTCACTTCTGTAATTTTGTAGCTTACGTTAATTTGAGCTTGAGCCACAAATTTATTCGTGTAGTTGTGTTCTTGGGCCGCTCATGCATAGAAAACAATGCTTAGCCATATCTAAATACATTTCATAGAATTTCCCTAGCTTACTTAAGTCCAGTTCACGGTTTATATATCATTTTGTTTCAAAAGTCACTCAGCTTGTCATATTTTGGTCAAATAAAACTTTTGTAACAGAATTGCTGGTTGTGCAGCCTGCTGATTATGAGCCTCCTTTCTTTAGAGGCTGCACTGACGAGGACACTCCTAATTCATGGATGAAAAATCCTCTGAAATTGGAGGTCGGAAATGTCAACAGCAAGCATTTCGTGTTAGCTCTGAAGGTGAGGGCCTGATCACAGGAAAATGAATATAACTACTCACTGTTTCATTAATCAATCAGTTCAGGATGATGATATCTTTTCTTCTACAGGTTAAGAGTGTGCTTGATCCTTGTGAGGATGAGAATGATGACAATCAAGATCATGTTATGAGCTTGGGAGCTGATTCTGCCGAGAAAGATGACAGTTCATCTGATAGTGAGGTGGAATATTGTTCCCCTTGCCTCAATTATTTTTATAAAGCTTGAATTTGTTTGCTATCCTTTTAAGTATGTTCATGCACTGACTTTCTTAAATATCCATCAATTTCAGTTCAGTGACTCTGATGAAGACCAATATATAGTTGCACCAGTTGGTAATGCATATTCCTCTATTCAACCCACCTTGTACATACATTCATTCTGTCGGTGTATTTTTAATATCATAAATTTAAAGTGACAATTTTTTTTTCTTCGCAGAAAAGCAAAATGTTCAGGATAAAGGTGATATGGTTGATGAAGGTACTTTTATTTGCAGCAAATACTATTGACTTTTTGGTTGAACCAGGTTGTCAAGAACTCTAATGCGTTTATCGGTTTTTAAGATGATACTCAAGATCCTGCAGAAGATGAACAACAATTTGGCCGGGTTAAGGACTGGATCAGTGCATATCACCTTGACAAAGTTGAAGTGACAGATGTTCTCTCAAATTTCACAGACATCTCAGTGGTAAGATACTTCTGCTGGCTTTCCTATAAGTGTCGGTTTATCCATCATTTACTATCCAGTCCTACACCTAATATTGCATCCTGATTACAGGCCTTGGTTGAAGGTAATGAAATGACCTTTTAAGCAGATGATGAAGGTGTTCTCAACCTAATCTCCAGTAGAGGAGAGCAGTGATAGAATACCCTCGTACCAATTCCCAAAGTTTTTGTGCCAAATAAAATAATCAGATGATTAGAGGTATTCTTTCTGGTTTTTAAGCTGTCCAAAGTTTCTTAATCTTTTTTTTTTTTTTTTTTAATTTAGATATTATGGAAAAGCTTGTTAAAGAAGGAATTCTTTCAAATGCTGGCACAGGCACTTACATCATTAAGAAGCAAAAGGTTTCTTATTGTTTTCTTTAATTCATTAATTGTTTACATCTTATTCTCGTGAATCATAATATATCATTTTCCAACACCCAAAATTTCATATTCCTCAAATGCAGCAATTCGACTATGAGTTTGATGTTGTGAAAGAAGAAAAAGAGGGCCAACAAAACCACCATGGCAACCAATCTCAGCATGGCAAGGGTGAAGATTACATGTACATGAAGGTGAGCTCTGATTAATATCATTTGAATCGCTCTTAAAAGTATCTAGTGAATGTGTGCTACAACCTTCTGAATTGCATCTACCCTCTTCAGTAAAGTTGATCCATATGTTCTTAATTTATTAACTGTATTTGTGGATTACACAAGCCTAATTTATTAACTGTATTTGTGGATTACACAAGCCTGTGAATTTTGCCCACTTTTCCTATTTCTCTAATTGTTCTGTCTGGGAAGTGGTCCTCTGAAATAAATTTCATTACCAGGGGATTGTGATTACACTACTGCTCTACCTCGTGACTGCTCCTTCACATTTCAGTAATATATACAAAGTTATTATACAGTGCTTATTGGTCACTTAATTTCTACGGCCCCGTCTCCCTTCCTCCTTTATATTCAAGAAAATAACATATATTCTTGCATGATGACTAGTTTATTGAGGGATGTGTGCGTGTTTTTACTACTTGCTTACTTGGGTGTTGATAGCTAAAGCGTCATACAATTCGGGGGAGCTTGAAGATAACATTTGTGAAAGTACAGCGAAGTATTATATTTGTCCTCTCTTAAGGTCTTTGGAAATAGTACATATCCCAATAATGTCCTATAGATTGAGGAGACAGAAGTTCCAGATTGTCATTTAGCAACTTAAACAAAGGAGAGAAGTCCGGTGAAGTTAAAAGAGGAGTATGAATAACGATTTTCCTTTTACGAGGACTATGAATAAAAATTTTCCTTCTAGAGGGAGTATAAAAAACAACTCCCTTTCAAAGGCTTAAACAAAAATCTTGTGATAGTTTGCTAATGCTGATTTGCATGAAGTTGAATGTTACTTCCTGGATTGCATGTTAACAAAAACAGTCTCTTGTTTCAGGCTTTGCTTCATGCTCTTCCAATGAACTATGTAACTGTTGCCAAGCTTCAAAGTAAACTGGAAGGAGAAGCCAACCAAACTGCAGTGAAGAGGCTAATTGATAAAATGACACAAGATGGATTCGTTGAGGCTAAGAACTACCGTAGACTAGGTAGCCTTTGCCTCAGGCATCATATTTCCTGCTTTTGTATGGAGGCAGAAAGACTAAGTACCGGTTACCCAATGATGGACTGATTTTGTCATTGCAGGGAAGCGTGTGATCCACTCTGATCTGACTGAAGAAAAACTGGCTGAAGTTAAGAAGGTCTTAGCAAAAGACAGTACGGTAATAGTCTTGAATTAAATATAAGTTAAAACAGTTTCTTGCACTTCTACTATTTTAACTCTGCTTTAACTATGATAAATGGCTAGGATATTGACATGCATGAATCGGGTAATGATTCTAACTATCTGAATTTTGATAACGCTTAGTCAAGTTACTGCTATAGTTATCATCAAGATTAGAACACAATCTGATATTACTTTATGGCTACTAGACAACAACGTTAGAAATCTATCCACTTGTGGTGGTCTCCACTCTATTGGATCGGATCTCACACGTACTAGAGGCAAATCTGATGCATACAGGAATGGATCTGTCATGAGTGATCAGACTGTCTCCAAGAGAAAGGAGCATGAAAACACACCATCAAGCAAGGCTGAGGTTGGTTCATTTCTGGATTACCTCAATAATCTGGAGGTAATTAATTAGTTGATCACCTAATGAAATTGCAGTAACAAATAATTAGATATGATGTTTGTGCAGCCTGTAGCTTCTCGGGAGAGTTTTGTTCCTGGTAAGGAGAATGGAAGAGTAAATGGAAAACCAAACAAACCTGATGAGTATGAAATTGTCTGTAGCAGGTCCAGTCAGGAAAAACGAAATAGGAAAGCAAGCATGGTATGCCATCAGTCTTTCCAGAAAATCTTAGTTAAGAATCGTGACTGAAGTGAAGTATTTGGAAATATTTCTTATTATTATTCTGTTCCTTTCGTCTTTATCTACAGGTAAAAGAACCCATCCTTCAGTATATGAAACGCCAAAAATCTCAAGTTGCTTGATGATGGTTCCTTAAGCTTTAGTGGTGAAAAATATGGGCCAGTTTACTTACTACAGTAGAGTATTTTTTTTCCCCGGTAACTTAGTGGTTGTACTTAAGTAAAAGGATAGTGTTCTTAAGTCTTCCCAACGGTTTGCATTGCTTTCTTCTTTGCATTTTCCCTTGTTAAATTGCTTGTGGACCACACAGCAGGCATGTAACAATATGCAAGTATGCAACAGACAATGCTGTTATCGCTGCTAGATAAACCTATGTACGTAGTTTATCCAATTCGCAACTTCATGTTCATGTATGATTTGCGTACGTTTTCGGGCATATCTTTAATACTTTATTGAGCTAATGACGAGAGGTTAAGGGACTGACCATCAAGGAAAATTTTTGCAGTTCAATGAACAAAAATTTCTAGCTAACAGAGACAAATGCAAACTTCTGTTCCGATTATACATTTTAAAGAATACAAAAACATTAAGTTTGAGTCTAAGCCACTAGATCTGAGGAACAAGTAATAAACAATGATGGCTCAGCACTTTTTTTGAAGCAAGGTAATAAGTCAAATATATATATATATATTCTTATTGGGTTATTGGTTTATCCAATAACCCAATAAGAAAAAATCAAATCGAATCAATAACTCAATATTTTTTTTTATAAAATCATTAAAGAACCGTTAACCCAATAACCCAATAACAATAAACTAATAATATTTTTATTGGTTCGATTTATCGGTCGGTTTGGTTTTTGCACACCCCTAGCAAAGGGGGTGGTTTTCAGTCTTCGATGGACTTGAGATACCCATCATGGACAGACCTTGGTTTGGGTCATTACAAAGTTGGTATCAGAGCCTAGGTTCATGGTCAATTGATTGTCCACAAAGCCGTGTCAAGTAGAGTCTCTTTTATGGGTGTGTAGCGTGCCACACTTATACGGGAGAGGCTACGAGGCGCTTAGGAATGTTTTCCTTTCTTGTGTTATATTTTTAGGCTGTAGAGTCTAGGATATCTCCTCGAATTCCCATTTGTTCACATTTCAGATCATGCCTTCCAGAAAATCTGATGCCCTTGGATACTCTTCTGTCCCGCCTGAGGACAATGTGGATGGAACTCATCCTACCTGTGGGGTACATACCCGGCCTAGGGTCCTTGCTTCTAATTGCCCTCGTGGAGTTTCATTGGTTCCCACTAATTCTTCTCTCACTGGTTTCGCTCCTGCTCAGTACCTCTAGGAGATATTAGTAATGTCGAGTTTTGTCGTTTTATTCATATGTTGACCCAGTTGGTGACATCTTAGTCATGTCAGTCGGGTCTTGTTGGTAATGCTATGAATTCTACTAAAGTTACTCGAGTTGGGTAGTTTATGAGACTCAATCCCCCGACCTTTACTGTCTCTAAGGTGTAGGAGGATCCTCAAGGGTTCATAGATGAGATGGAGAAGATCTTCCGAGTTATGCATTCTTCTGACTCCGAGGGCATGGAATTTGCCGCATATCAATTGAAGGATGTGGCACACCAGTGGTATGAAGAGTGGGATCAGTCTAGGGGTGATGATACAAAGTTGGCACTATGGGATAAGTTTTCTGGATCATTTTTTTCCTTAGGAGTTGAGGGATGCTAAAGCTGAGGAGTTCATCAATCTGAAACAGGGTAGGATGACTGTGAAAGAGTATGCCTTGGAATTTCACCAGTTTTCCTGTTATGCTCCTGAGCTAGTGTCTAGCATGAGGGCTAAAATAAGGAAGTTTGCTTTGGGC
Organism: Capsicum pubescens; assembly: GCA_030864215.1. Classification (NCBI taxonomy): domain Eukaryota; kingdom Viridiplantae; phylum Streptophyta; class Magnoliopsida; order Solanales; family Solanaceae; genus Capsicum; species Capsicum pubescens. The sequence continues at coordinate 124,147,291 of CM061542.1, forward strand.
TTGTCTCTGGACTTGGTGCTGGAGTACAAGGCTTGTTTAATAGTGACATGTATATCTCTAGGATTCTGGTGTATATTCAGCTGGTTGAAGATGTAAAGAAGAAACAAGTCGAAATAGGAGAAAGGCAAAGTAAGAGATCCCGGTATTCCGAGCAGGATGAAGGCTTGCAGAATAGTGGTGAAGGTGAAGGCAATGGTCTAAGAAGAAGTGGGGAAATTCTAGTTCTTATTCTACGGCTAGTGCTCTATATCCTAAGCCGTTCGGTGATCTCCGCTTTGAGAACAACAATGGGTTTAAGGCACAAAATGCTCAATCCTTAGCCATTGGGGCCCAGTTATATCCATTATATCCTCTTTGCAGATTTTGTTGATAGTTATACCGTGGCTTTTGCGCTGAAGGGAGGAATAAGTGTTTCAGGTGTGGCCAACCTAGCCATATTCAGAGGAGCTGTCCTTCAGGTCATGTTGCTATTAGGGCTAATAAGGTCCCTAATGCTGTTTCTTCAGCTCCTGCACCAAAGGGTGCTACTTCTGGTACTGACATTGGTCGAAATTATCTGTATGCTCTTGCCACCCATTAGGATTTTGAGGTGTCCCCCCGATGTCGTTACTGGTACACTAAAACTTTTCTCTCGTGATTTATATTGTTTGCTTGATCCTGGGTCTACCCTTTCTTATGTGACCCCTTATGTGGCTATTCATTTTGAGTTTGCTCATGAGTGTATTCCTGATCCCTTTTCTATGTTAACCCCTGTGGGTGACTCTATTGTGGGTAGGAGAGTCTACAGGGGTTGTGTGGTATCTATCTGTGATAGGGAGACGTTGGTGTATTTGATAGAGTTGTAGATATTAGATTTTGATGTTATCTTGGGATGGATTCGCTCCATTTGTGCTACACATCTCTTGATTATAGGACCCGAAGGTTCAGTTTCCAATTCTTGAATGAACCAGTGATTTAGTGGGAAGGGAGTTCCCTAGTGCCTAAGGAAAGGTTCATCTCTTATCCTGGAGCTCGAAAGTTAATTTCCAAGAAGTGTCTTTGTCACTTGGTCCGGTTTAAAGATTCTAACTTAGAGGGTCCTTCTTTACAATATATCCATGTGGTTTATGAGTTTCCTGAAATGTTCCCTAATAATCTTCCTGGTGTTACTCTCAATTGGGAAATTGATTTTGGGATTGATCTCTTACCGAACACTCATCCTATCTCTATCCTTCCTTATAGAATGGCCCCAATGGAGTTGAAAAAACTTAAAGAGCAGTTGAAAAATCTCCTTGATAAGGTTTTATCAGCCCTAGTGTTTCTCGGTGGGGTGCTCCTATACTCTTCATGCGTAAAAATGCTGGGTCCCTTCGAATGTGTATAGATTACCATCAGCTAAATAAGGTGACTGTGAAGAATAAGTACCCTCTTCCCAGGATTGATGATCTCTTTGACCAGCTTCAGGGTGCTAAGTACTTTTCTAAGATTAATCTTTGTTCAGGTTACCATCAGTTGATGATTAGGGAGGTGGACATCCCTACGACTACTTTCCGTACCAGTATGGCCATTATGAGTTTCTGGTTATGTCTTTTGGATTGACTAATGCCTAAAAAACGTTTATATATCTTATAAACCCGGTATTCTATTAGTTTCTAGACCCATTCATCTTTGTGTTTATTGATGACATTTTGGTGTATTTGAAAAGTGAAGAGGATCATACCAATCACCTCCGTATAGTATTGCAGACTCTTAAGGGTCAACAATTATATACTAAGTTCTCAACGTGTGAGTTCTGGTTGAATCCTGTTACTTTTCTGGGTTATATTGTTTCTAGTGAGGGGATCATGGTGGATCCACAGAAAGTTGTGGTGGTTAAGAAGTGGCCTAGACCTACGACTCAAACCGATATTCGGAGCTTCTTGGGTTTGTACGGATATTATAGAAGGTTTGTGGAGATCTTCTCATCTATTGCTGCTCCGATTGACTAGTCTGACACAAAAAAAAGGTAAAGTTCCTGTGGTTCGATGCTTGTGTGGGTAGCTTTGAGAAGTTGAAGGATAAGTTGACTCTGCTCCTGTTTTTACCCTACCCGAGGGTACCGATGATTTTGTTGTTTATTGATATGCGCCTTGTGTGGGATTGGGTTGTGTGTTGATGCAACATGACAAGGTTGTTGAGTACGCTTCTAGGCAACTTAAGGTGCATGAGAAGAACTACCCAACTCATGATTTGGAGTTGTTAGCTGTGGTTTTCTCTCTAAAGATCTAACATTATTATTTGTATGGAGTTCATGTGGACATCCTCTCAGACCAGAACAGTTTGCAGTATGTGTTCACCTAGAAGGAGTTGAATCTCAAGCATAGGAGATGACTTGAGTTGCTCAAGAACTACGACATGAGTCTTCATTATCATCCAGGTAAAGCTAACGTGGTTGCTGATGGTCTTAGTAGGTTGTCTATAGGGAGCTTGTCTCATGTGGATGAGGATAAGCGAGAATTGATAAAATATATTCACTGGATGGCTAATCTTGGAATTTGTCTCTTGGATTCTAAGGATGGTGGTATAATTGTTCAAGAGGTGGTGAAGTTATCTCTTGGTGCAGAGGTAAAGGGGAAATAGGTTTTAGACCCCTTTTTGATGCAGATCAAGGATGATGTGGGTCACCAGAAGGTGATGGCTTTTGAGATTGGTGGTGATGGTATCTTGAGGTATCAAAGCAGACTGTGTGTTCCCGATGTTGATGGGATGCGAGTAAGGATTTGGTTGAGGTTCATGATTCAAAGTACGCCATTTATCCTGGTTTGACGAAGATGTACCGTGACTTGAAAGAGGTCTATTGGTGGAATAACATGAAAATGGATATGGCCAATTTTGTGGCCAAGTGTATGGTTTGTCAGCAAGTAAAGGTGGAGCACTTGAGGCCTGGTGGTTTGTATTAAGAGATTGAGTTGCCCGTGTGGAAATGAGAAGTAATTAATATGGATTTTGTTACCGAACATTCGTGGTCTCGCCATCAGTTTGATTTGATTTGGGTCATCTTAGATTGGATGACCAAGTCCGCGCACTTCCTGCTAGTGAAGACTAACTATTCGACAGAGGATTATGCTAAGATCTTCATTCAGGAGATCGTGAAGTTGCATGGTGCTCCAGTTTCTATTTTATCCGACTGGGGTACGTAGTTCTCGTCTTACTTTTGGCGCTTATTCCAAAGAGGTTTGGGGCCTAAGGTGAACCTTAACACCACTTTTCATCCTCAAACAGACGGTCAAGCAGAAAGAATAATTCAAACTTTAGAAGATATGCTGAGGTCTTGTGTGCTTGATTTCGGTGGTAGTTGGGTTGATTATTTGCCTCTCATTGAGTTTGCATATAATAATAGCTATCACTAAAGTATTCAGATGGCTCCTTTCGAGGCCCTTTATGGTAGGTAGTATAGGTATCCTATTGGGTGGTTTGAGATTGGTGAGAATAGGTTGTATGGTCCCAACTTGGTTCAACAAGCTATAGAGAAGGAGAAGGTGATTCGGGATAGGCTTGAGATCGGTCAAAGTTGCAAAAAGTTCTATGCGGATGAGAGGCAAAAGGACTTGGAGTTTGATGTGGATAATTTGATGTTCTCGAAGGTGTCTCCCATGAAGGGAGTGATGCAGATTTGGAAGAAGGGGAAGCTCAGTCCCCGTTATGTTGGTCCATGTCATATTTTGAGGCGAGTGGGCAATGTTGCTTATGAATTGGAATTGCCACCTAGTTTGAGTTCCATTCATCCAGTCTTCTATGTTTCGATGTTGAGAAAGTGCGTGGGTGATCCTTCCTTGGTTGTTCCTTTGGAAAGTGTGGGTGTTTCGGACTCCTTGTCTTACAAGGATGTCCCGGTTCAGATTTTGGATGGCAACTTCGTCGTTTGAAGACTAAGGATGTGGCTTCAGTGAAGGTTATATGGAGGAACCATAAGGTCGAAGAAGCTACTTAGGAAGCTAAAGAGGACATGGATTCCAAATATCCGTTCTTGTTCACCGCTTTGGATAATCGTGCTTGAAGTATGTGTATTCCTTAATATCTTTGTTTTCAGTCTTTGTTAAGGGAAAGTGTAATTGTTTTCTGTGTTAAATCGTGCTAAGGGATGCCTTTCTTCATCATTCGGGGTTGAATGATCCTGGGCGGGGGGAGAATGTAACACCTCAGATTTTGGTCCTTAAAAATTTCTTGATCTTTGAGCTCACTGCCCAAATTACGACTCTCCCTACGAGTCATAGGGTGTCTATATGGATCGTAGTACCCTAATCATATCCAGACCATGTGCTAGCCTGAAGTTTATGCTGTGACTAAGACTAGGGGTTACGAGTCGTAAAGACTCTATACAAGTCATATAGTCCCCAACCGTAGTCTGATAACGCTCAAACTACAGCTCTCGTAAGAGTGTAAGCGGTCGTTGTCAAATATAGAACCCAACTGGGTTGGGTGTCGAATCCCACAGAGAATACTTGGTCACTAAGTAAGCAAAGATTAATAGACTTTTGGTGAAAGTTTCGTAAAAAGGGGGATTGTAACGTGCAATAATGTAACAAAGTGAAAACGGAAAATAGCAAAGTAAAAAGAAAGAATGTTTAGTAAGATGTTTAACCAATGAGAATTGAGAGTTGGGGTTATATCCACCTTATGAGTTATACGTCTCTATTGGCTATGAGTTATGCGAAATTCAGACATGCATGTGCTTATAGAGAATTGTATTCTATGGTAAATTCAGGCGTCTTTCGACCATCAAGGATTATTTCACTTTAACTCTTTCTAGCTTAAAGCGTATCTAACAGTACAAATTCTCCAAGAGGTTAATCCAGTTACGACACTAACTTTTTAACAGGGGTTGGTGCCCTATTACATTGACATTATCTCTTTTCCAGACATATAACTTTTCTTTTGAACAAGTTAATGCTATACTGGCGTATTCTTTGTGTTTGCAACCACAAGAATTTAGATTAAGATGAAGAGAGTAATGATATAAGCAGCATACGTGTCAAGAATTCACAAAATCATAGCAATAGATAGTATCTCATAAGGCTTCCATAACCCCAACAGAGAAGTTTAGCTACGCATGAGTGCAACGGAAAACACAATAGACATTATCATCATAAAAATCTCACGTGAATTCCTTGCAAATAGCTTTTCTCTTGTTGTAAAAATTAAAAGTCGAATATATGAAAAGTAATGTCAACAATGAATTAATGAAGAAAAAAGGGAAGGATAGAATAGGGATGAGGGTGGTGGAGAATTGTTTTGATGGATGGATGGATGGTGGATGGGAATAATAAAAATCTCCAGCAAAATAGGGTATTTATAACACCCATATCCTATTCCTACTAAGCTACTGCATTACTTATCCTAGTCCTACTAGGTTACTGCATCATTATCCTAATCCTACTAAGTTACTGCTGATCCCCAAAGTCTTTAGAAATGCTGTTTTTGCCCGGGACAGGTTTTCCATGCGTCACTTTTAGTCCCTAGGCGTCCAAGCTCTCCTTTTCTTCTTTCGTGAAGCTTCCTTGGGCGTCAAGTTATCCATAAAATGCTGAAATCTTCATCATTTATACCTGAAAACTTGCTAATCACGTTTGTTAGCTCACTTACAGGAAAAAGGACTAAAAGTGCATGAATTATATATTTTGTCCTCAAAACTTAGCTAAAATATGGGTAAATTATAGTACTTTAGGCGTGTAAATACGCCTATCATCATAGTCTGACCAGTAAAGTTTGCCTAAGTTGCTGCCTTGATCACGACTAGACCCAACGAGTCGTAATGGCTCTATATGAGTCATAAGGTACCAGTCGTAGTGTGACTAGTGTGTACCCAAAGGTATCTATCTTGATTACAACTCGGACACTATGAGTCATAGGGTCACTTGACACGTAGCCTCTGGCAACCATTTTCAGCTTTTAATTAAGGGCACTTTGGACATTTTCTCTCTTCCCAATCATGACCCACAAATTAAAATCCCTTTAGGGTATCATTATCAGTCCAAAACAAATCAAAATAACTTCTCAAACCCTGTCAAATCTCCAAGGTCAAGAACACTTAGGATTTTCAAGAAGTTGGTCAATTAGGGCTCTCAAGGGTGATTTCTTTCCACGATTGTGATTCTTTCAGGCATGTTACTCTTCCTCAAATATTATTTTATGAGAAACATGTGTTTTAAATAGTTTAATTGTATTGATTTGAATGTGGGTTTTGGAATGGTTGACCCTTGAATTGTTTTTCCCACGGTTTTCATGAGTTGTTCATGCTTTAAATTGAATGTTTTGAACTAATGGGGTGCATAGGTGTGGAAATTGGAATAAGGGTCGAGGTATTCTCCCAAATTGATGTCTTTGTCTTGAAATTGGTCTTTGATAATTGTGTTCCCTTAACCCACTTGTATAAATGGCTTTAAATTGTGGATTTGTCTCTTGGTTTGACTCACTCACTTATCCTATTGCATTGCATAAATGGTTAAACAATAAACATGGATTTTGAAAGCCTTGTTGCTAAGTTTTGATTTAATGAACAAAGGGGGTCGAGACATTCTCCTAAGTTAATGGAATTGTAATGGCATACTGATGAGCTTGCAAGCGAATGGTATGCCGATATCTGTGGTGTGCCTTCATGTATAATTCCTTGGTTAATGAATGGGGTATGTGAAACTTTTTTTATTGGGTTTAATGGGGTCTATGTAGCTAAGCCGTGAAGGTGTGGGTCTCAAATAACTTATACTGAAACTTATTTTTGCCGACGTTAGGGTTGGTCTTGATGGCCGTGTGCATGGTTCACACTATTGATATATTTTGTATCTAGGATTGACGTGGAGTCGGGGCATTCCCTAGTCTCCTTAATACCTCCGATTCGTGCAGCAAACACGCACTGTGGCCCTTTCAGCAGGGGGAGATGAACCCATATAGCCTGTGGGTGCCTGTTTATGACAGTTGAGCTATTTAGTCCAAAATAACGTTTTACTATCATGCTAAATATTGTTCCCTATCCCAGAATGTTATATATATGTATATGATTATGTGCATTGGTTTTGAATGATTTTGGACTGATTTAATCATAACAATATTTCACCCCTATTCCTTGAGTTACATGCTATTGCTCATCCTACTAATAGTCCCCAGATGCTGTATCCCCATACGGTGCAGGGTCCAAAGGCACTTTTACTTTTCCTTCGCAGTGATAGGTTATATCAGAGTTGTTCGTGTGTCATCTTGAAGTGGTGAGCCTCTTTTTTCTGGAAGGCCTATTACTTCTTGGTTTAGTATGTCTTAAACTATTTTATTTTTGCATTCTTTTGGTTATTGTCGGGGGAATTTCCCAACTTAGATTATTTTTGGATTAGTAGAGGCTTTATGAATATTACTATGGATTGTGTATTGATGTAAACACTCTTAGATGTCCTTGATCTTATTATTTTCTATCTTGTTATATGTTCGAAATTCAGCCACTGCTGGGTATGTTATGTTCTATTTTGCTAGGCAAAGGGGGTGGTCCACTGTCCTTAGTGGACTTGAGATACCCATCACGTCCAGGACCTGGTTCGTGTCATTACACTCACATGCAGAATCTGACAAGCTAGGTATTACCAACCATTTTGTGACCGCTTTGATAAATCTCACCCTTCACCTTGTAAGTCTCAAGGTGTCACTTTACCAATCCTTGTCTTTGATCCCAGTTTAACTATCACCTTGAGGGTATCAAGTTATTAGACGAGAGTTGATAGCCTCGAATCACTGTTGTAATCCTCTTTTCCCAATCTCAATCTCATTTGTGAAGACGATCTTGAATACAGGCAGGTTCTCAGTGTTGGACACCGCTAATAAAGCAACTAAACTGAAGAACATCACAATGCAAGTGTAAACAGTGATCTAGAAGGATCTCACGCTTCCTCTACTTTGTTATTCTACTAGGGTTCCCACAACCTTAGCTATGGGATGTCATTCATAGTTGCAAGAAATGCCATGAAATTCAATAAACAAAGCATAAAATTAATCTCACAACAATGAATAATAAAACCCAAAGTCTCAAATCAATTAATCAACCAAAAACCAAGAACAAAGAGATTCCAAGCTCAAAGGTCAATCTTAGAATCAAATATATGTTTGTGAATAGTATGTGCATAAAAGTGCATAAAATTCTCTCTTAAACCTAAAAAACATCATAGGATTATTTATAGATTACATAAAAATCCTAAAATCCAAACCAAAACTAACCGAGAAACTTGGGTCGATTGCCACTTACCCAAGGTAAGTGGCCATCGTAAGTGGCACTTGCCCCAGGTAAGTGGCCATCAGAAGTGTCCAAAGTCTGAAATCTTCAACTTATCAGAACCTTCAGTCTCTGCCACTTACTCTAGGTAAGTAGCCCTCGTAAGTGGAGCTTATCCTAGATAAGTGACCCATCATAAGTGTTAGTCAAAATTTTATCTTTCAGGTTCTCTGAATTTGAATCTTCTAGAACCTTCGACCAACCACCTATGCCACAAAAGTGCTACCTACGCCATGTAGGTAGCCTCGTAAGTGGGATTTTCTGCAATCTCGACTCGTTTTCTTCATGTTAAGCTCGAAAACCTAATTTTCTGCAAAACAAGACTAAAAAACACATCATATCTCCTAAAATAGCCCTAAGTACTTGCATATTTTTTGGGTTTAACCATCAAAAGTGCCATGAAACCATGACATATTAATACCCTCAACTTAGAATGTTTGCATGTCCTCAGGAAACAAAGCATAACAAAATAACACAATGGTTCTTAACTAAGACAAACCTAAGATACCTACGACATTCAATCTCAAATTCGTCTCAAACATATCTCCCCCTCCTATTTTAACTTTTTAAAATCAACCGTGTGGATCTATGTAGCATAATAATGTGACATAAGGGAATCAAGATATGGCATTACAGTAGCAACACATAATCAAACATATGTACAAATCACACTACTCGAACAAATAAGCAGCTAGCAACACAACCTATGCACCTTCACAATAAAGAAGTCCTACTCACTCAGTAGAATAATGCATGTTAATGCTGGGACGATAGCAAGATACTCACACTCTCAAAAGAAGTTCCACAATGTGCATAGAATACCATAGGCTTGCCCTTATTTTCTTTACTCTGGTTTTTGAACAGTCAGACTAGGATTGCTATAGGACTTTATTCGGCTTGTAACGTAGGCTTGGGGGCTGGTATGGTACATTTAGGAAGTTAGTGCTTAAGCTTCCTTGACACTACAATTACGTTAGGGGTCTACTTATCAACCAACTTTTTTTTATTCTGCCCTTATGTCTCCCTTTTTATTATTTTAATGCTCATTCAGGTTGGGTACAATTTCATATATTCTTTCTTTTTTTCTTTTTCTACCACACCCAACCCTACTTTTCCTTTTTCTTACTACGCCCTTCTTCGTACCCACTTTTAATCACGCACCCCTATGATAGCCACCCTCAACTTAGGCAATTTGCTTGAATTAAGGTGCACAATTTCCAAGGAGGACTAAGGACAAAATAGATTCATTATAATTAAAATGGGAAGGTGAAAAGTGAAAAAAATAGTCTATATAGGCTCAAATTAGGGATCAAGGGATACTTAATCACATTTGGTAAGTCATTTAGGCTAAAAGAGGACTAATTCAAGAACGACCTATGATCCTTTCCTAACTGATTATCCTACAACCTAGGCAAGATTAATCGAGCAAGTTCTGGATTTAACTCACAATAGGAACTAAGTAAGCATCTCACACACACATGACACAAGGTTGCATCACAAACTACTACTTATCCGATTCATGAAAATGCTAACTATGATTATCATATCCCTGATCCTAATGCCATAATGAGATTAACAGTGGGCACACATATATACACATCACACAGTTCAAAAAATATTTCTTAAAGTGGTATCATTTTTCTCAAAAACTGTTTAAGTACAATCAGAATACATCATCAACTATGTTAGGAAAATATTTTTCTCCAATTTAAACAAAAACAACACAAAAGATTTTGAAACAAAACACAATACATCCTAAACATGCTAGATCTACTAAGAACAGACTCTGGGGAAAAGAGACACAACAACAAAAACCCCAAGAGGACATCTTGACCCATAAGTAGCCCCACCCATATCAAATAGGCATGCATTGTCTCCAATATATTAGGTCTCTACAATACAAGAGAGCTAGAAACATACCCGTGATACCTTAGGTGCGTAGATCCGACGTCAATCACACTAACGTGAATTAACATAAATGCACAAAATATACCTTGGTTTGCCTCTCAACCAGCGCTTGATTTAATGTCGCGGCATGATGCGGGTACCTTCATTACTCCAAATTTGTCAAGGTAGACAAAGGATTGGCCTCTAGAATCATCAACACAACTTATTATCGAAACCACCCTTATGTCAGTCGGTTGCTTCATGGTTCTACGAACATTAAATGTGACCTTCTCATCATTAAGCCTGAACATAAGCTCACCTTTTTCCATATATACTAACGCACTACCAGTGTCCAAAACGGTCTTCCCAAAATTATGGGCATCTAAAAATCAACTTCATAATCCAAGAAAACAATGTCGGCTAGAAAGATAAAGTTATCCACCTTTACCAAAATATTAAATGATATACCCACAGGCTTCTTTACTGTATGATCTGCCATCAACAACTACATCATCGTTGGTTCGGGAGGTATCAAGCCCAACTATTTGACCACTGCTGATAAAATCAAGTTGTTCTGGCACCCAAGTCATATAGAGCTCTGGAAAATCTAGATGTCCCAATGGTTCAAGGAATCGTGAAAGCACTGGGATCAACCTTTTTTTGGTGCCAGAGATCGAGACATAATCACGCTACTATGATACAACCCACCAATATCCTCATAAGTGATAGATCATTTTTTTGTTACCAAATCCTTCATAAATTTTGCGTACCTAGGCATCTGCTCAAGAGCTTTAAGAAGAGGGATATTCAAACTCAACTCTTTCAGCATAACAATAAACTTTTTATACTTCCTCTTTTTTTTTGCTTTAACCTTTAAGGACAAGGTAGGGGAGGTCGTGGAATTATTTTCAATATAGGCTCTACTTTTTTACCTTTTTCTTTTATCCTTCTCAACATATTTATCAACACCAATCAATTTTTGTGATGACTCACTACTAGTCACCAAATTTTTAGATTTCGCTTCCGGTGCCTCATTGATATCAACCACACCATTCCTTAACTCATCAATCACAGACATAGGGGGATGAATAGTAGCCTTACCACTTCAAGTGGTGATGGCTAGATAGTGACTGTATTTTTTAGATTTTGCATAATATTGCTCGGAAGAATGCCCGATTGACGCTGATTCAACATGGCCAATATTTGGCCAAATTACTGTTCAAGTTGCTTGATCGCAGTTAGATGCGATTCCACTTTCTGGGTCAAGCCTGAAATGTCAGCCTTAATAGCCCTAAGGTAATTTTCTTAACCCTCATGATCTTTCACTAGCTTAGACAACATAGCCTCCATTCTAGAATCAACATATTTGTTCCCCGATGGAATATAAACCACATTTTTCTCCTTATAATCATCTTTACATATCCAGTCACCATCTCTCTCTCTACTCATATATATTCCTATAGTAGTTTTGACATTAATTCCCTTGACTAGAGTTCCAGTTGTCTTGAGCAGACGATTGGCCCTTGGCTTAAAAATTGCCAACTCTTAATCTAGATACTTTTCCTCTTCATAAATATTAGAATTATATGACCTAAAAGCTTTTCCCACTGCTCCCAAGACATTCACCTTCTCGATATTCATTGTTGTAAACTTCATTATCAGTAACCCAATCTTCGTCCTCAGCTGTGCAACCTCTTGATCCATTGAATTATCTTCCAATATAGGCTCATTGGAAGCACCACTAGTATAATCGCCCGCACCTCTTTCTGCCTCCTAAGTATGCCACCCTCAATTGGTACGAGAAATCTGATCTAAGATTTTTGATGTTAAGTCCTACCACAGGTTGAACACTCTGCAAGTAATAATATCTACCATAGCTCTAGAACTTTTATTCAGGGCACGATAGAAAATCTCTTACAAATTTCTCCCTAAAATTCTATGATTAGACACCATCACCAACTTTTTCTTAAACTGAAACCATGCCTCATACATTGATTCAGAATGCAATTTCCTGAAATTATATATCTTATTCTTCAACTATATCATCCTGATGGAGGGAAAAAATAGTCTAAAAACTCCTTCCAAAACTCATTCCAAGTAGTAATGGACCCACGAGGTCCTAACCATAATATAACTTCACCAGTTAGAGAAAATAGAAACAACCTGAGTCTAAAAGCTTTCTAATCCACCCTAGGTATAGTGTATGAAATGAAAATTCGAACAAATTAATAAGGTGCATGTTTGCATCATTAAATGGTAAACCAACAAGCACATCTTTCAGATTTAAAAATTGGATCATAACACTAGTAATGTCGAACTTCACCCTCCGGGGTAATGTAGGAGGAACAATGGCTCCTATCTAAATAGGCTCTACATACCCGAAGTTTTCATCTGGATATTCATATGCTAGAAAGTACTGAAAAAATAAGGGTATTGGAGCTCTATCTCTTCTACCTCTGTCGATTTCTACTTGATGATCAACTATCTGTCTTTGTTTTGCTCTTTCTGCCTCTTGAGCTATGCGCTGGGAAACCTCATTATCCCTTTTTACATTAGCTTCTTCTAGTAACCACTTAGTGGTTTGCTCTACTATCTCCTGAGGAGGTGGAGGAGCTCATGTGGATCATCTTGAGGTAGCTCATGATGATCTTCACGACTATGTTGTGATATCCTAGGATTCTGTTGTAGGATTCTTTTTGTCTCTAGATCAAATAGGATCAAGGAATTGCCTTGACTCCTAGTACTAGGCATACACTGATGTAGGCCTTAAGAAAAATAGAAAAGTAAAAGTTGAAAATTTCAACAACTTTAATCAATAAATCTGCAACTGCATTCATCAACAACGATGCCAAAATTTGATGTCGCCCAAACTATATCCTCCAAAAAGATACAATACGGGTTGATACCACAGGGAATAGGTCGAATTTGTCTCTCAAACTTAATGAAGTAGACAAAAGTACAGGAAAGTAAATGGGGGGAATTTGTAGTAAACATTAAAAAATGACAAGTTGTGAATGATTTTGATTATAAACAATCTGAGATGAACACTAGGACTGTGTTCCTCCTAATGTCCTAACTCTGTAGGTTTCTCATGCTCAATCCGACTATATCACTACCACACATGGAAAATTAACAAGCTAGGTATTACCAACCATCTTGTGAACGCTTTGATAAATCTCACCCTTCACTTTGTGAGTCTTAGGGTGTCGCCTTACTAACCCTTTTCTTTGATCCTAGTTTGACTATCACCTTATGGGTATCAAGTTATTAGACAAGGGTTGATAGCCTTGCAATCCTCTTTTTTCAATATCAATCTCTCTTATTAAGACGATCTCAAATATTGGCAGGTTCTCAACGTTGTCCACCTTTAAGAAAGCAATTAAATTGGATAAGATCACAATGCAAGTCTAAAAAATAATCTAGAAGGACCTCACACTTTCCCTACTTCATTAAACTGCTAGGGTTCCCACAACCCTAGATAATGATTTAGGTGCTCATGGTTACAAGAAACGGTATGGAATTTGATAAAGAAAGCATAGAAGTAATCTTACAATAATGAAGAATAAAACCCAAAGTCTCAAATCAATTAATCAACCAAAAACCAAGAACAAAGAGATTCAAAGATCAAAGGTCAATGTTGGAATCAAATATATGTTTGTGAATAATATGAGTGTGCAAACATGCATAAACTTCTCTCTAAAACCTAAAAAAATATCATAGGAGTATTTATAGATTACATAAAGCCCCTAAAAGCCAAACCAAAATGAATCGCTAAATGTTGGTCGTCTGCTACTTACCCCATGTAAGTGGCCTTTGTAAGTGACCTAAGTCTAAAATCTTTAGCTTTTTTGAACTTTTAGTCTCTTCCACCATCATAAGTGGAACTTACCCTAGGTAAGTGGACCATCATAAGTTTTAGTCAAAATTTTATATTTTAGGTTCTCTGAATTTGAATATTTTGGAATCTATGACCAACCACCTATGCCATGTATGTGCTACCTACACCGTGTAGGTAGCCTCGTAAGCAGGATTTTCTGCAATCCTGACTCCTTTTCTTCATGTTAAGCTCCAAAACCTAGGTTTCTACAAAACAAGACACAAAAACACATCATATCTCCCAAACTAGACCTAAGTATTTGCATATGTTATGGTTGTAAGCATTTAAAGTGGTATAAAACCATGATACATCATTAATTTATAATCTAGAATTTGTTATAGGTGATATTAAGAACCCCCATAACTTTTTATCAAAACTCCATCATTAAACGCTCTAACACAAGATTCCACCATTGATGGTCTTTCTAATGATTCTAGGATGTTAGAGGATTAAAAGCTGAAGACTATGATGGAAAAACTTACCTCAACTAAGGACTTTCAACCTAAACTTTGGAAAATCACCTATCTAGGTCGGATGAAGAAGTTTGGGATTTTTAGACTTAAAACATGGCTAAAACTGATTTAAATACCATAAGAATTCTCGCTACAACAAAATTCCTATTTTAGCTTAGACAGTACTCAATAAAATGTTCATAACATTTTAGTCAAAACTTGGATTGATGAACAGTTTGTTGAATTGGAAAGATGACTCAAAGATATTTTATTTTGTAGGTATTGAGCTCCTTAAATCGTTATATTCTAGGAGATATGGTCAATTGAAGTTGTCCCAAATAGAAACCCATTTTGAAACTCTATCGCTAAGAAATTTTTTAACTTAACTTTATATTGGGGATATTATATGACCTTAATTCATGCCTAAAGAGCTTCTGAACTAAAGTATTGATAATACTATTCATCAATAATAAATTCATCGGGCTTGAGTCTATCTAGATACATCAGAAAGCTAAAATCGTCGCCAAAATACTTGAGGTGACATAATAAATAAAATATTGGCTATTTTGGACTCAAGTTAATATTGAGGAATGAAAATTTATAATTTTCATGAATTTATAACAGATAATTTAGTAATGACGAAATGGGTCATTACACTTTTTATGCTGTGTGGGACTTCTGGGTACTAATATCAATTTAAAATTATTAGGGGAAATAGGACCCCCACAAATTTTAAGTGTCATTTTGAAAAATTTGGGATAACTTTATGATATCTTTATATGTTTTCTCAAATGGATACAATTACAAATGAACGGTAAAGAAAATGTACCTTGATGTAAAATTGGCTCACAACTGCAATATGTTTATAGTGAATAGAGAAGAATATAGGCTATATGAGGTCACCATCTTTATCTCTTTTTTTACTCTATAAAGTAGAGAGGGAAATATTGACATTGATAATGTTTGGTTTTAATGAATAACTTCTTTCAAGGACTATGGTAAAAGAAATAATCAAGAATTCTTGGCTACAAAACAAAAAAAAAGATCAATCAAGATTCTTCCAAAAAGGAAAAAAATATATGTCCTCCTTCAAGAATTAATTACAACATTCTTCATCAAAGTAAAGGAGTACCCAATTTTGTACCTTGCATAAAATGCATTGTAACTTCTAAGGAAAGAGAATTTAGGGTACTTAAGGATCATTAATATGATCCAATCTTATTCTTGAAAATAGGATTCTCATATCACATTTTCAATGAGCAAATCTCTTGGGTTTCCTTTCAATTCAGATTTTCCAACAGCTAGTAGTAGTCTAACCACTACTTTTTTAAGAAATGGAAGATTAAGAAAGAGATATACTTCTGTCTCAACCTTATCTAGTTCTTTGCCCTACTTTATTCAAGCATTGTATTCTCCTGAGGTTTAATAGACAGTCAAAAAGAGAGGAGAAAAACACATCGTTAGTGAGGTATTCTACCAAAAGTAAGACAGAAGAAAAGAGTGTGAACTATAGAAAAAAATCCTAACTCAATCTTTGTAATTTGATTTGATTAATAAAGAATTAGTAGAGTCTCTTGCAACCCAAGAGAACTGGAGTAAGACCTATTAGATATCCCAACCCGTGTAAAATACATGCTGTCATTCATTTTAACCACTTTATTTTTTGAACTTTACATTACTGCTTCAATAGTTGACCATCTATCTAAGCGAGTCGACTATCAAATCAAAAAAGTATAATTCACCCCTCCTCTTACCACTTTCAGTCTTTATGCATTTTTTCAAATGGATACGATTACTAATGACATGACAACATAGTGTACCTTGATGTAAAATTGGCTCATGGATGCGATATATTGAAATTGAATAGACAAGAATTTGGGCTATATGAGGTCATCATCCTTTTATCTTTTCTATGCTAGAAAGTAGAAAAGGAAATAAAGAAGAGTAGTGAGTGCTGACACAAGGAGATCCATAGAAACACTTATCAAATACGCATTACTCTCATACAATTATTGTTGATTGTATCTCAGTCAAAATAAAATTTTGGGATACTATGAAATATCAAGTCTTTTTTATATGAAAAGACAATGGTTTGGTCCCTTGGCAATTTAAATCCTTTCAGTAAATCTCTTCCTAGTTTCCTTAAATTGACTATCCCTTTAATATTGTTGGTTCAACAGTGAATTCAAGATTTGAAGTTTATAACTATTATTACTTTATAAATATTTAATGAATTTGTTATTAAATATACATAGCAAAAGAAAAATTAAAGAATACCAAGTTGGCCATTCAAAACTATGAGATCTAGTCATCACCAAAATTGTAGATGCTAACTATATATAGCATAGGGATTACCAAGTGATGGCTAAAGTAACAATCCTATACTCTATTATGATTAGCATTGTTTAGGTATGAAACATAAAAAATCATGAAACTTATATTTTTTGACAAAATGTTAGTTGTTTGGATGGTATGCATTCTTTATGAATTCCAACCCTAAGGTTGAGGTTCAAGTCACCAGGGAGTAAAAAAGATGGGAGCTCCAAAGGAGAGGTAAGAAAATCAACAACATAATTTTACCTCTCCTTCATTTTTTGACCCAGGTTTCATATCTAAACATGGTATGTGTTATAAACATTGTTTATTTGATAAAGTTTTTTTAAAACATAAAATAAAAATTAGAATGGGTCATTAACAATGAAGAGAAGAAAACAAAGATTCCTAGAATACATAGAAATTTTTTTATCCATTAATTGGAGTGTCTCTATGTTTATGTTCTTTTTTAAACCCATACCACCCAACTTAACATGAAATAGTGCAAAGTTTCTCTATCTTTTAAAGATATGATCCATGACCTAACTCAACCTAAAAATTTAGCCCATGATGTGAGGATTTTCCAAGTCCACGTAAGCAAATTGCCAATGCATTCTTCAATCAATGTGAAACTTTCACCTACTCCATCACCGCCCTTCACACCTAACACCCAAACGACGTGTGACTGGGAGCCCAAAGTAGGGATGAACTTGGATCTAATACCATGTAAGGATATGGCACCTATGCTAACTCAATACCAAAATCTAGATCACGAGTGCAGGATTGCCCAAGTTCATATAAGCAGACCACCAGTTCATTCCCCAACTAATATGGGACTTTTACCTATTTTAACCCCCCTTCTTCACACCTAAGTCCAATTGGAGCATGGATTGAGAGACAAAATAGTGATAAAGATAACTCTGATACCATGTAAAATTAAGTTTTGTAATTAAGTTAGGCCCAGGTTCCATATCTAAACATGGTAGTAGAGTCATGTCCATCCCTATTTAGACTTTTGTCCATACGCTAGTTGGTCATTGAGCGTGAAAGGAGTGTTAGAGGGGTAAAAGTCCTACATTGGTTGGGTAATGGATTGATGGTTTTCTTATATAGACTTAGAAAATCCTTCCCCCATAATCTAGCTTTTGGGATGTTAGTTAGGCCCACGACATGATTTTACATATCTTGACCAAATGATTGTTTTAAACTTGTAATACAACCAAAAAATAATCCATCATTGATATGTTTAATTTTTAAATAAGAAATAAATAACCATAAATACGACATTTAAATATAACACATGTATAATAAGACTATTTTCTGCCACTAGAGTGGTATGACCTACACCAACACAGATCCAATAGTAAATCACTGTTACAAAAATTTGACCTCAACTAATCATTAGACCAAAATATTGTTCAGGTTCAAATGTTACACACGGGAGGATTGAGTTGTCACAGAAAAATATCTATTCAGTTGTAAGTATTGCAACATTATGACTTTATAACAATTTAGATCAACATAAGGAGAAATCATCCCAAGTGGTAACATATATATGATACAATACAAATTGATCTATTAAACTTCAACACAAGCAACATATATGTTGTTTAAAATATCTACATTCTCATGACATCTTTGTAGGTATGTTTGATCTTTATCCTCATGGTAAGTGTGGAAAACGTACAAGATCTTCTAATAACTCTAAAGGTTACCTTGAGAGACATTATAAAATAACCACTAATGACATTTCTTAATAACAATAGTGATTAAAAATATAGTGATATCATCAGAAATCTACACATGAAGGGTATTAAGCCACTGCTTTAAGATATATGTAACAGAGTTGAAAACTAAAACATTATATGCTGAAAGAAGCATTTATCAACTTTGAAATTTGATGCTTGTGAAGTACTATATAGGAACCATTTAAACAGAATAATCAAAACAAATTCAATCTTATACATGTGGGATTCCAAATATATCAATAAGATAAATCTATTTCACTTAAAAAGTTACGCTGAAGTAGTTTGGTGCTGCTCCTAGATGATCCCATAAAGTTGGCAATAGTAAAATAAAAGAGAGATGAAACCGATGAAGTCTATAAATTGTACAAAAATTTGTAGAATAAATATGTGTCTTTTGAGTGGTATGGGCATACGTGCCTATAGAGTGGTAGGGTGTATAAACTTCAATTTAATCAATAATAGAGGTCCTCAACCATTGAAGAATGTCTTACTTATTGGAAAACACTTCTAAATTGCAAAACAGTAGTTCATATAAAGCATGTGTAAAGTATCTCCTCATTTAAAGAAATCTATTTTTTCATTTATTCATCTTTTTGTATCTGATAAGTAGAGGGATTAGAGGGGGAATTCACTCTTTTCTTAAAACATGATTTATCCATTATGCTAGTCGATAAATAATGGTCAAAAAAGAAGATCATTTAGTGTATAACTATAAAATCAAGATGACAAAATTAAATTATAGACTCCTACATATAAAAGCTACCATAACATGTGAGATTTTTTAGTTAAAACAGGTGGACAATTGAAAGATAAAATTTTAACGCATCAACGCCATTTTTTCTTTAGTCAATTTCTTCCTGGCTCAAATGGTGGAAGTTTATATATGCATATTTATATATATTTAGATATATATATATACATATATATGTATATATATATATATTAACATGAGTAAAAATCACATAACCTACTTAGAACGAGTCGAGTTTAATCCAAAAAGTAGGATCTATAATAGGATCACATGATCTTTCCTATACAAAAAAAAATATCATTCTCTCATTGTGCCATTGTCATCGCCTGTCTTCCTGATATCTCTCTCATTATAGTTTGTTGTTAGCAAACTTTATTCTTGGTTTTTGTTTCAAACAAATTACAATAATTTACCAACGAGCTACTTAGCCTTTTTCTAACATATTAGTTTGTAATGCAAAAAACTTAATTAGAAAATCTTTGGAGCATTTAGTATTATTGTTATTATTTCAGCTAGCTTAAATTCATCAATCACAAAGTCAATACATTAATTTCATCAAGTGATAAAAATCCCCTTAGCTCTTTATAACTTGTGATTGAGAAGAGACCTTAGATGGACCCACAGTAGAAGCTGGCAAAGCTGACTGAATGAGGCGGGCTTGGGGAGTCGTCTTACTGGGGCCCCTGGAGTAAGACCCACTAAAATTCCTAACATTGTGGGACTTCTTAGTTGACATCTTAGCCTGACATGCTTGCGTGACCCCTTCAAACGTCTTCACATAATCCAAAACCTCATTGAACCCTTTTCCTACAAAAGTCATATAAACAGACAAAACCTAAAGATTGTAATTTAAACCTTTGATAAAAAGTTGACCCCTCTGCTTCTTAGTAGTCAACAATTGAGTAGCATGGCGAGATAAGGTATGAAACTTAGAATCATAAGCTATAACTTACATACCACCCTATTCCAAAGCTAAACACTAATCCTTTGTACAATCATAGGTAAAGCCAGTGATCGACATTCAACATACATACTCCAACTTTATTTTGTAACCTTCTCTAACATAAAGGTCACAAAGTGAACCCCATGCTGCTACACAATACCCATCTTATGTAACCGCTCATAATAATAAATAATGAACTCAAAATCATCTCCGAACTCAGTATCCTAGAATAATGGAGGTTTCATTTTTAAAAACTTTATAAGCAACTCATATTTTGTTTCATTCATCACAGAACCCAAACCAGAAGAGAAAAAACATCTATCCCTAAAGCCTTACATTCTAGGAACCATAATAACAACGGGATAAGTACCTAGATCTTGAACAACTGGTAGAGAAAGAATGGCTCTAGTACTAGCCAGTCCACTCAAAAAATATAACACTTGCTGAATTACCACCATAGACATAAGGGGTAAGAATGCACCATCAATCGACACCATTATCTCTGACTCCATTATTGAAATACCCTAGGTTTTGGACCTTGGAAATTTCTTGAGTTTTGAAATTATCGTCCTAGTAATAACTCACCATACGAGTTGTATGGTGTGGGTATGGTTCAAGTGACCCTAGTTGTTGGGATTCTAGTAGATGGTGGTTAGGATTCTGCTATGGTTACAATTGGGTTGGTACGAGTTATTAGGTGTGGTGACGGTAATCAAATTAGTAACTTAGTGAATTAACTTGGTTCTGAGTATGACTGTCTCACTAAAAGCCACAAGGATAGGTAATGGATGGTAAGGTTGAGTCGTATGTTGGCCAGTGTCCAATCCTTTTGGGTTCTGTCTAGGATATGACTAGACCATATGAGTCATATGGTCTGGTAATGAGTGGGGCCATGAGGTTGTATATGGACAATGTATAAGTGTCTAACTCATTGTCTTAGTGACAACTTGAGGGTACGAGTCATATGTTATGGTCACGAGTCATGGGGGTTGACTCGTAACCACCTGCGATATTTTTACAGTTGTAAGTTGGGGGCATTCTGGACATTTTCCTTTCTAACTCCCTTTGAATCCATGATTTAAAACACCTTTTGGGACTTTTTAACCTATTATTACCAATCCAATAATCTTAAAATCTCTCTCAAACTCTCTTTCAAGCAAAGACTAGGGTTTTAACGGTGGTTTTGCTCCGTACTTCTTGGTGTCTAAGGCATGTTACTCTTCCCTCATTGTTATTTTACTAAAGGTATATATTTTAATGTATGATTTTCATGGTGTTGTTATGGTTTTGAAACAAAGGTTGGGGTTTTGGATGTTCATGGTTGATTAATATTCCTCATGACTTAATATGGTTTTTCCACATGTGGCTGCATGGGGATGGTGATCTAAATAAGGGTTCATGGTTGAGCCCCAAATTTATGATTTTGGCTTTGATAATGGCATGCCCTTAATCTGTTTATGAAATTGTCAATGAGAATGATTTTGTCACATAGTTTGACTATTTTAGAATCCTTGCATTGAATAAATGGTTAAAGGAACATGAATTGGTTTGGGTTATTTTCATATGGTTTTGGAAAGGCCTTGGTGGGCATGGTTTGATTATAAATGGTTTTGATTTTAATGGAAATGATGGAGTCTAATATGGTTTAATGGTTTATATGGCATAAGGTAATAGATTTTCTAGCTCTAATATTGGTATGAGGATGCCAATGGTTAATGCCTAATAAAAGACTACTTGGTAAATGGTTGGGAATGTGTAAATGGTTTTAATATGGGCTTAAAGAGGGCCGATTAGTAAAGTCATGGAAGGTGGGGGTCTCGGGGGACCGACACTAGAAACTCACGTTTTTCGATATGTGGGTAGTCTTGGTGACCATGTGTATGATGTCACACTCTATAATTTGGGAGATGTACTAGTAATCTCAGGTTCTTTTTCTCCGATCATGTGGCTATCACACACTGGGTCCCTTTCAACAGGGGAAGCAGAACCCATATAGCTCGTGGGTAGTTTTAGGATAGTCAAGCTACTCAACCCAAGTTAAGGTTTCAAATTGCATGTTAAACCTTATTCCCTATCCCGACATAATATATATGTATATATGTATTTACATATGGTTATTTGATTTGGTTTTGAATGATGGCATTACTTTATCTTTATCCCTTAGTTACATGCTAGCGTTCACTCCGCTATCCATTTTCGGGTGATGTATCCTCACGCAATGCAGTAACGGGCTATACTACCATTCCTCCTACTCTGTGAATTAGATTCGGGGACAGATTTGAGTCTAATTAAAGTGGTGAGCTTCCATACTCCGGAAGAATCCATTTTATGTTATGCATGTATTTTTATTTTTGTTATTTCATTGGATTTGGTATTGGCTATGATCGGGGCATTTCCTGACCGGATGTTTCCTGATTCTGGTTAGAGGCTTTGTCGAACAACTATGGGCATAGGCGGTGTCAGTATTAGTGTCAGCCTTGGTATTGGTATTAACATTGTAATTGGTAATGGTTAGTTAATTGGTTGTGGATTTCAACATTCATTTTAAGTTTACTATTATGTCCTTAAATTAATCTTGCCTTATCTTGTTATATGTTCAGAATTCATCCAACATGAGGTGTAGGGTAGTTAATGATGAGGTATTGGGGGTTATCTTTGGTCTGGGTTGGACTTAGGATACCCAATATAACTAGGCCCTGGTTTAGGTTATGTTAGATTGGTATAAGAGCCTTAGGTGCATGGTTAATTGGGTCAATAAATCCGTGTCAAGTAAAGTCATTTTTAGGGGTGTGTAGCATTCCATACTCATAAGGAAGAGGCAACGAGGCGTTTAGGAATTTTTTTTCTTGTGTTTTATTTTCAAGCTGTAGAGTCTAATGTCCTGAAATCTTATGTAATGCCCGTTTGTTTTCTTTTTAGATCATGCCTCTCCGATGATCTGAAGCTCATGGAAACTCTTCTGTGTAACATGGGGGACAATACTAATAGGATGCACTCTGCTTATGGGGTCCAGACTTGGTATAGGGGTCTAGTTCTTGATTGTCCTCTTGGAGTTCCACTAGTCCCTTCCATCCCTCCTCTAGCTCCTCAGGCAGATGTGACGAATGCTGAGTTGTCAGTCTATCCATATATTGGCACAGTTGGTAGCTTCTCAGGCTGAGCGTGGTGCTTCTATTACTCCATCTTCTGAGGCTACAAGGTTGGCCAATTTATGAGGTTGAGCCTTTTTATGTTCACTGGTGTTAAGGTTGAGGAGGATCTCAGGGTTTTATTGATGAGATGGAAAAAATCTTTCGCGTTATGCATGTTAGCAATGTGAGGGGTATGGAATTTGCTACCTTCCTACTGAAAGATATAGCATACCAATGGTATGAGGAATGGGAGCAGTCAAGGGGTGACGATGCTGAGTTAGCCTCGTGGGATGATTTTTCTAGTGCTTTTTTGGACTGCTTCTTTCCTCAGGAGTTGAGGAAGGTGAGGGCAGAAGAGTTTGTTAACTTGAAGCATGGCAAGATGTTAGTCAAGGAGTATGACTTTAAATTCCACCAGTTATCGTGGTATGCTCCAGAGTTAGTTTCTAGCATGAGGGCTAGAATGAGAAAGTTCGCTTCCGGGTTGTCCCGAGACTTGATTTTGGAGAGTAAAGTGACCTTGTTGAACAAGGATATGGATATATCTAGACTGGTTATGTATATGTAACAGGTTGAGAAAGAAAAATAGAAGCAAGCTGAAATTGGGGAGAGGCAGATTAAGAAATTTAGATTTTCTAATCAGAGTGGTGGTCAACAACAGAGTGGAAGGGATGGTAGAATGTGGTCCAAGAATAGGCGAGGAAATTCTAGGTCTCATTCAATGGCTATTTCTCCCTACCAAAAGCCATCCGATGATAGATGCTTTTAGAATGACAATATATATAGGGCATAGAGTGCCCAATCTCAGGTTAGTGAGGCCCAATCAGATCTATCATATCCTTCTTGTAGATTTTATGGTCGATTACATCAGGGTTACTATGATAAAGGAAAGGGAAAGTGCTTCAACTGTGGTTAGCCAAGGACATAATTAAAAACTTTCCAGTTAGTAAGGTTGCCTCTTGGGTAAGCAAGGTTCTTGTTGCCTCTTCTTCAGCTCCGACACCATAGGGTGCACCATCTGGCTCCGGCACTGGTCGAAACTGACTCTATGCTCTCACTACTTGTCAGGAGTCTGAGGCATTGCCTAATGTCATTACTTGTATGTAGAAACTCTTTTCTCGTGATGTGTACTATTTATTTGATCCTGGTCCACTCTTTCTTATGTGAACATATTTGTGGCTGTGCATTTTGGTTTTGGTCCCAAGTGTATTCTGGACCTTTTTTCTGTTTCTACCCCGGTGGGTGATTTTATGGTTGCTAAAAAAGTCTATAGGGGCTGTGTGATGGCTGTGGGTGGTCGGGAGACCTTGGTGGATCTATTTAAAATAGACATGGTGGATTTTGATATCATATTAAGGATGGATTGGTTTCACTCACGCTATGCTTCTCTAGATTGCCAAACCCGTAAGATCTTCTTTAAATTCCCTAATAAGCCAGTTATTGAATGTGAGGGTGGTTCCCTAGCTCCTAAGGGAATATTCATATCGTATCTTAGATCTTAGAGATTAATCTCCAAGGGGTGTCTCTAATATCTGGGTTGGGTTAAAGATTCTAACTCAAAAGGTCTTTCTTTACATTTCATCCTGGTGGTGAATGAATTTCCTGAGGTTTTCCCTGATGATCTCCCTGGTGTTCCTCTCGATAAAGAGATTGATTTTGGGATAGATCTTGTTCCGAACACTCGTACTATTTCTATTCCCCCGTGTAGAATGGCTCTAATTGAGTTCAAAGAGCTTAAGAAGAAGATAAAGGATCTTTCAGATAAGGGTTTCATCCATTCTAGTATGTTTCCGTAGCTTACACCAGTTTTATTCGTGTGTAAAAAGTATGGTTCCCTTCGGATATGTATAAAGTGATGTAAAGAATAAGTACCCCTTTCCAAGAATTGATGATTTGTTTGATCAGCTTCAGGGTGTTAAGTTTTTCTCTAAGATTGATCTTCGATCTGGGTATCATCAACTAAAGATTAGGGAGGAGGATATCCCTAAGACTACTTTTTGTACCCAATATGGGCATTTTGAGTTCCTGGTTATATCTTTTGGGTTAACTAATGCCCCGACGACATTCATGGACTTGATGAATATGGTCTTTCATCAGTTTCTAGATTTGTTCATCATTGTGTTCATAGATGATATTCTGGTGTACTTTAAGAGCAAAGTCGATCATGCTAATCACCTCAACATTATGCTATAAATCCTGAAAGATTAGCAGTTATATGCCAAATTTTTAAAGTGTGAATTTTAGTGAACGGTGTCATTTTTTGGGTCATGTCATTTCTAGTAAAGGGATTATGGTGGATCTGCAGAAAGTTGTAGTGGTTAAGAAGTGGCCTATAACCACGACCTCAACCGATATTTAAAGCTTCTTGGGTTTAGCCAGTTATTACAGAAGGTTTGTGGAAAGTTTTTCTTCTATAGCTGCCCGTTGACTAAGTTGACTCAGAAGAAGGTGAAGTTGTTATGGTCTGATGCTTGTGAGGGTAGTTTTGAGAAGCTGAAGGATAAGATGACTCCAGCACAAGTTCTGTCCTTGACTGAAGGCACTGACAATTTTGTAGTCTATTGTGATGCATCCCATGTGTGGCTTGGGTGCATTTTGATGGAAAATGTCAAAGTGATAGCTTATGCCTCTAGATAGTTAAAGGTGCATAAGAAGATTTATCTAACTCATGACTTGGAGCTATTGGCTGTGGTGTTCGTGTTGAAAATCTGGCGTCACTATCTATATGGCATGCATGTGGAAATGTTTTCTGATCATAAGACCTTGCAGTAGGTGATTACTCAGAAAAAGATGAACCTTTGGCAAAGGAGATGGCTTGAGATGCTCAAGGTTTACTACATGAGTCTTCACTACCATCTAGGTAAATATAATGTGGTTGCTGATACTCTTAGCAGGTTATCCATGGGGATCCTGGCTCATGTGGATGAAGGAAAACAAGAGTTGGTGAAAGACTTTCACCGTCTGGCTAACCTTTGAGTTCACCTCTTGGACTCCGAGGATGGCGGTGTGTTCATTCAGAAGGTGGCAAAATCATCACTTTGTGCTGAAATAAAGGAAAAACAAGTGTTGGATCCTGTCTTGATAAGGATCATAGATAATGTAAGTGGGCAGAAGGTGATGGCCTTTGATATTAATGGTGAAGGTACCTTGCAATACTAAAAGAGGTTATGTATTCTTGATATATATGAATTGCGAGAGAGGATCTTGGCTGAGGTGCATGAGTCGCGCTATGCTATTCATCCTGGTTCGACGAAAATGTATCATGACCTTAAGGAAATTTATTGGTGGAACAACATGAAGCGGGATGTGTCTAGTTTTGTGGTTAAGTGCATGGTGTGCCAACAAGTGAAAGTTGAGCACTTGAAGCCCGGAGGGTTGTATCAAGAAATTGAGTTGTCGATGTGTAAGTGGGAAGTGATCAACATGGATTTTCTTACCAGTCTTCCTCGGTCTCAAAATCTATTTTCTTTGGTTTGGGTCATCATGGATAGGATGACAGAGTATTCTCACTTCTTACCAATGCGGACAAATTTTTTGATAGAGGATTATACAAGTTTGTACCTCCAGGAGATTGTGAAGTTGCATGAGGTGCCTATTTCTATAATTTCAAATCGTGGTACGGAGTACTCATCTTGAATTTGGTGATCGTTTCAGAAAGGTTTGGGGACTGTTGCATTCAAATGCACATGCCAGTGTACGTGATCGTACAAGTAATATAGTGACTTAGACAGTCAGATATCGTACCCACGAGGACTATGCAACTAACAATTCAACCAACTTTAGTTTTAGACAAGTATGTATTGAGTGTTGTCAAGTATCAAGATGATTTTGAAGTTTGGAATGAAAAAATGTAAATAGATAAAAAATAACCATTTGTGACAATAGCAAAGCAAGTAATGATTGTAAACAGTAATGATGAGAATTCTAGGGTTGAGGCACATCTAACAATCATACAATTCTCTATTCTTATCGCATTCTAGTTGGTTATCGGGTTATTGATTCACAAGGTTAATGGTACGATCTTGGTATCCCGACCTCAAATCTTCTATCTATTTGAATATTGCAACTACATCAACTAAAAGAGATGTAACAATTCATCTAGATTTATACAACTATCTTCTTGCAATTGAACCAAACAAGGCTCCAAGGTATATCTCTATCCCATATGCTAATTCAAACCCCTTATTTTATAAAAAGGTAAGAGCCTTGCTTGTTAATTTCTTTGTTCTATCCCATGATTCTCCTCCCAGATTCACATAGAAATATAGATTTATTCTAATGGTGGTCACTCATCAAAATAGTAAGCTCAAGAAAATAAGAACAACCCATTCGATAATACAACAAGAAATTACGATAAAGAATATCGAAGAATAATCACGTTCTTGCCCTCAACCCCAGAACAAGGGTGTTTAGATACTCATGTTCGAATACCACATAAAAAATAAATAATTAATCATACCCAAAATTAACCTTGAAGTAAAGAAGTTCAAAAGAAATTCTAAGAACCCTAAAAGAGAGATTTTTGTGTTTTTCCGCCGCTGCTGTGCTTCCAAAAAAGTGCTTGAAATTGTGTTCATGTGTTCCTTATATACTAGTACAAAATTAGCCTGCACTAGAATAACTGACGCACCGCATTGCTTATCACGTCGGGGAAGCCAATGCGTCGCGTTATCTGTCGCATCGAGGAGGCCAACGCGTCGCGTCTACTCTATGGAATTTCACTTCTGAATTTTTGCTAAGGCATGGTTCTTTTCTTCTACACATGCTCTAGGTCTTCTTTGGATGCTTTTTGACTCACTAAAAGTGCCTTTCCTCATCAAGAATATCAATTCCATAGCTTCAATCACCACTTGCTTCATATCATGTACCTAATTTAGTCCAAATCCATTAAAAATTCACCCTGCATCACTAATCACGTTGGTTAGATACGGAACATGATTAAGGCTCAAATGTAATAAGAATAGCACATTTTAGCTCTCAGAACAAGTCCAAATATGGGTGAATATTGGCGATTGGACATATAAATACACCCAAGATTAGGCATTTCTAAGTGTTCAAACACACGTGCAAGTGTATGTGATCATACAAGTAAAATAGTGACTTAGACATTCGGATATCGTACCCACGAGGACTATGCAACTAACAATTCCGCCAACTTTAATTTTAGACAAGTATGTATTACGTGTTGTCAAGTATCATGATGATTTTAAAGTTTGGAATGAAAAAATGTAAATAGATAAGAAATAACAATTTGTGACAATAGCAAAGCAAGTAATGGTTTTAAATAGTAATGATGAGAATTCCAGAGTTGAGGCACATCTAACAATCATATAATTCTCTATTCTTATCACATTCTAGATGGTTATCGGGTTATTGATTTGCAAGGTTTATGATACGATCTTTGTCTCCCAACCTCAAATCTTCTATCTATTTGAATATTGAAACTACATCAACTAAAAGAGATGCAATAATTCATCTAAATTTATACAACTATCTTCTTGCAATTGAACTAAACAAGGCTCCTAGGTATATCTCTATTCCATATACTAATTAAAACCCCTTATTTTATGAAAAAGATAAGAACCTTTCTTGGTAATTTCTTTATTCTATCCCATAATTCTCCTCCTAGATTGTAATACCCCAGAAAATTTTTCGTTGAAATTTTGTGCGTAAACGTGTTGGGTTCTATCTTCTAGAATGAATTATAAATTTTTTGTGCGGAATGTCTTAGATTATGACCCACCATTGCGTAGAGTATCGAATAATATTTCCAACGATATGTGGATCATCCAAAACGGACTCCCGAGCGATGAGTTATGAACATTCTGATCAAACCTTGAATAGTAGTGAACAGTAAAACGTGCAGGAAAAAAAAGTACTGAGGCCTGGCGTATTTTTGCTCCAATTTTAAATGATCATAACTCCTCATACATAATGATCTGGGTGCTCTACTATACATCAACGGAAATATCTGCGAGTCCTCTTTCCGATGAAATTGGTTTCATCCAATTTGTCTATCGGAGCAAAAAGTTATGGTCGATCTACTTCAGCCAATCAAAAGTGAATTTTTGGGTCAACTTAAAATGATCATAACTCCTCGTACACAATGATCTGGGTGATATACTATATATCAACGGAAATATATGAGAGTCCTCTTTCTAATGAAGTTGGTTTCATCCAATTTGGATATCGGAGTAAAATGTTATGGTTGATCTACTTCAGACTATCAAAACAGTTCACCAAGGACAGATTCGAGAATTATTTGATTTTTAGGGGCGTTTAGGTCAATTCCCCTCACCCAAAATCCATCCAAACCCTATATTAAAGCCTATTAGAAGATTTATATGTTATATTTCATCAAATTCCCTAAAAAAGAAAACCCTAAGCTCCTACATCCAACTTCAAGAACCTCCAAAGTTCACCATTAATTCTGTAAATTTATTCAAGATTCCAAGTTCCTAGTTCAAGAACTCCAAGAACCATCATTCAAAGGCACGATTAACATCTCAAAAATGAGTATCGATCTAAAGTTCATCATTCAAGGTATTTGGGTTTTTTCAACAAGAACAATCTTTCGTTCTTGTGCCCCAAAGTAATTTTCTTTACGAAGATATGATATTTATATGTTTATTATGATTTTGGAGCATGAACTTATATTCTATCTTGGTTATCTTGAGATTATGATGTTTATGACTTTGAAAAGTCAAATTTATATGAAATTATGACTTAAAGCATGATGCTTGAAAGAAATTTACTATGATTTTGATATTTGGGTCTTGAACCCCATTTGAAATTGTGTCTTGGAGAAAATGTATGCTTTATGCACGTTGATGTTAAATATTTGAGATGTTTTGAATGATTTGATCTTTTGGTCGTGAATGAGTTATTTTGAACTCGACTGTGAAAGAAATTTACGTTTTTATTGATTATGATAAAGGGGTTGCAAATTGGCTCCCGATGAAAATTTTTGAAGTGTTTATTGTGGATTTTCTTTAATGTGAGCCTGAGGCTGATTTAAATTTCTGAGCTAAGTTCGGAAGTAATCTTTAGTACCTAGTGGGAGGTATAAAGTGACCTTACTTCCCTAGAACTAAGTGCCCCCGTAGGATGTGAGCCTGAGGATGATTTATATAGTGATCACTAGTGTTTTTAAATTGATACTTGAAGTCCTACTCCGATGGCAAGGATAGGACGACTCTCCCCAACGTGGGTTATACGTTGGACTCTATGTGGCTCACATGGTTTATGTCGGTTATAGGATCTCCCAATGTGTGTGTGTGTACTCTTCTATCTAAGATGAAAACATATTTGCTTAAAAGGCTGAGTTTGAGAAAGTCGTTATTCTTAAAAAAATTAAGGAATATATTTTAATTAGAATTAACATGAGATTTGATTGTTTTGATGATTTGAAATTGAGATGAAAGTGAATTGAGAACGTATTGTAATGACTCACTTGTTTTAATTTACATGTATTATTCATCCATGATTTTGATGATTTGATTCGAGCTAAGTGAGTCATCTATATCAGCATGCATAATTTTATAAACTGTGATGATATTAAGATATTATTTTATATATGCATTGCACCCCCATATGCTCGGTATTTTTCCAGGGTACTGACCCACATATTCGTATGTGGGCTACATTTTCTCGGAATGTAGGTACAAGGTATAGTTGCACCTTCGGATCCAGTCAGTTCGTGGTATCCAGTCAACAGGTGATGAGTCCTTTTGATTCAAGGGCTTGGGTTAGTTATGCAGAGTTTATAGTGTTATATTTTCTTTATTCAGTCGTATTGAGTTGGGGTAGTCGGGAGTCATGACCCGGATACCTATAGTCAGTACTAGTAGAGGCTTCATAGACGGTCAGTAGAAGTTGATGTATTTTGTTTCAATTTTGGTTGTAAAGGAAGAATTGTAATCCTGTAAAATTCCATTTTTGTATCGATCAAATTCAGAAAAGAGTAAATTTCTGCTGATTTGTATATATTGTATTTTTATTCAGTTGCTTATGAGTTATGCCAGTAGAAGTGTTAGCTTGGGCTCACTTGTGACCCTAAGCACCGTGTGACGTCTCGGGACCCGATTTTGGGGCGTTACAACTTGGTATCAAAGCACAGAGTTCAAGTGTCCTAGGGTGTCTATGAAGTCGTGTCTAGTAGATTCTTGTGAAACGGTACGGAGACGTCTGTACTTTTCTTCGAGAGGCTACATGGCATTTAGGAAATGTTTCCCTTCTTTCAAGTCTATGATCGTGCTATAAAAAGGTTCTCCAAGAAGCTTATATAGATTCTCATCTTACTCTATTCTGGCCAACTCTGCCTCATTTTCAAAGTATCAGAAAAAGTTAAGCTTAATTCTCCGCAGATAGTTATGGGATTGTAAGAGAGCTAGAAAGTATCCTGTCAGTGCTTTTGAGTTCCAAAGATTGAAGTACTTTATTCATGTTCATAAAAGTCGTGAACTAAGCCTAGGTTAGGTGTTCTTTCAGATTCCTCCTCAGAATCTACAATGTTAATCTATACTTCTCCCTCTATGTATTATTTTTGAGATAACATGATTCGCAAGCTCCAGTTCTTCCCCAGGTAATGCTTCTATATTTTCTAGAAGAAATTTCAAAAGTTACACAAAGGGCTTGACAGGAGCTCTCTAGTGTGTTAAGTTCCTTAAGTTAAAAGTTATGCCCTCATTCTTATGAGTTATTTAATTAAGACAGAGTAAGGTGTATTCTTAGATTGTTGAATGTTGTGTGTCAAGTTTCTATCTCTTGTATTATGTAATCTTTTTATCATTATGTTTGTGTAAAATCAAAGTCTAGTGAAGCTGTGTGGGGCTCTTTCGATTCACTAGCATAGCTTCTTTGTTATTCATCTCATTTTCTTGTTCAAAATATAAACCAAAGTCTAGTGAATCCGTGTGGGGCCTATTTCGATTCACTAGCATAGTTACTTTGTTATTCATATAACTTTCTTGATCAAAACACAAAACCAAATTTTAGTGAAGCCGTGTGAGGCCTATTTCGATCCACTAGCAACTTGTAGTTCATCTTGTTCCTTGTGCTGGCTGAAAATGTGGGATGTGGAGATGTAGTAGTAAGAAGGATGGTAAGTGTGATTTGTTCAGCATAAGTATAGCGAAATCCCTTTTTGCATGCAATTGGGTTAATAGGAAGTGATATAGTTTGTTCGAGGTATGAAACGGGTGTTGACGGTATTTGTATGACAGAGAGTATAGGTTAGTGATGGAAGTACTCGGTGGGTAAGTGTTGTTAATCTAGGCGCTCTCCAGATTGCAAGAGGAAGTTAAGTTAAGACGTAGAAAGCTATGAACTATGTTAAGTTGCGTATGAAGGATAGATAGTAGTGACGGGTGAAAGAAAGATGTGTTAATGGATTGTGAATAAGATAGGCTATATGATTAGGACCAATTATTATTGTTATGAAGTTTAAGTGGGCTAGTGTTCATGGATGTGTTGTTTTATAATCTTCACGTGGGAGTTATGCGTGAGATGGAGTTGTAAATTATGTGAAGTGTGAGACCTTAAGTTTGAATGATTGGTGATCATGAAGCCGAATGTGACGGTTTCCGGATTAATGGTATTAGTTGCCGGAAGTGACCTAATAGGCTTGAACAGTGTACACAAGAGTTTAAGTGTAGTTGACTTGTAATTAAGTTTAATATTATATTATGATGAGAAAGTTCACCCAAGATATTATGGGACTGCTTTAATTTTGAGGATTAGTGTATGTGGTGTAGTGAGTCGTGCCATGGGATTGTTAGATGGATAAATACTAGTTAGATGATGGATGATGTTTTGATGGCTAAGTTAAGGCGAGGCGTATGATTGGAAATGTTGTGCCTCTTAAGTGTGATTTTGATTCTTATGGGTTAGAAACATAAGTTCATAGGCATGGTATTAGAGGGAGAAGACATAAGTAGCATGGTCTATCAAAAGGTTAGAAAGTATTCAAGTTGAGCTAATAGAAATAAGAGTTGAAGCACTAGATGGTGTACATTCCGGCGATAGAGATGTTTGTGGAGATTCAAAATTAGTAAGCATTTGAGAATTTGAGTGGTGGCTTAAAGCTAAGGGGGAGATGATAGAACAAGTAGTCAAGTCAAGCTTTTACATTTTAGTAGAAGTACCAGTAAGTTGTAAATTTGCTGTGAGAAAGATCGGTGCTTGACCTAATGTTATTTCAGTATTTGAAGCTGTCCCAAAACCTACTCATGCTTTACATTTCAGTTCCATGATCTTAATTCATGTTCATACACGTGATGGAGAATTACATACTCTTCTAGTTTCCAAAAATGAGAAATTCCAGTTCTTCAAGCAGTTGGAATCACATTCCATAAGTTATGAGCTCTAAATTCAGGGCATACCACCCATGACTCATATACTCAAGTTTTACAGTATGTTTAGTTCCAGTACTCAGGCAATACTCTTATTGATCAGTGAGATTCAGTTTTTGTTATGGGTGTCTTCAGTTTTGATACCTTAATGAACCCATTGTATTTGATATTTTATTCCTAAGGCCTCAAAAGAGAGAGTTAAGTTATTTACATTATCCCTTCATATTTCAGGTCTTCATGTTTTAAATTTTTTGTGACCTTTTAATTAAGTCAAGCTAATGGTGTTGAGCAGTTGTCTAGAAGGGAGAGAAAATACTTCCTTATCTATGATAGAAGGTGGTGTGCTCACGGCAGTGAAGTGAAGTGAGATTGAGGCTAAGTCCTTGATACATGCCGTGGTTAGTTGAAGTTTTAAATGTTTATTTGGAAAGATTGTTGTGCGTTGGTTTTATGAACTTTTATGAGGTTGTAGGAATAGTAATACAGAGTTTTTGTGTATAATTCAATTGGTTGAGAAAATGTTATGTGTGCCGTTTAATGAATTGACCAGTATATGTGAATGATTTAGTTGATGGAATCTTAGAGAAAGCGAGGAAGATGCTTTATGAGTGTTCGTTTAGAGGTGCATGTGCAAAGTGCGTATGTGGTTATGAGTATAGGCTTGAATGTTATGGTTGTATATCTAAAAGAATGCACCGCAAGTTAGCGGATCCCTAGTATAAGATTGTATGTGGTTGTTGGAGTAGCAATAAGAGTTATGTTTGAAGTGAGGAGTTGTGAGGCTCAGTGTGTATTGGGGTTCATAATATAGATTAATATTATAGTGTTATGTGGCGTATCTCATGAGTACTTGGAGTTAGGCTTGAACATAGTCGAGGGAGTAGTTGGGAAGTGTTGCTAAGTTTGGAAGCAAGGAGTTATGTTTCCCAAGACCTAGAAATTCCTATCTTAATTTATGCCATATGGGTCCTTGTTCCCATACGATTGTATCAAATTATGGTTCATTTTCTCCTCGAACAATGTCGTTTGAATCTTTTGGAGGGAGTGTTGAGGGACGTTTCATTTGAGTGCAAGTGGTCCTTCTTTTAATGAGATCCCCTTCGAGACCTTTGATTCTCAGTCTCTGAATAAACCAAAGATATCGATTCCGTAAAATCAGTCTCCTTTTTTTAAGATCCAACTATGTGACCATTCTCATTATGAATTGCATGTTCTATGAAGTATTCGAAAGTTTGGAGTGAAGTAAGTGGATTGATTTTGTTATCCCAGTATTTTGTCCTCATTTCCATGGTATTCTGTACTTATTCATCGACATTCGAGGACGAATGTTTCCAAGGGGGAGATGATGTAATACCCCGGGAATTTTTTCATTGAAATTTTGTGCGTAAACGTGTTGGGTTCTATCTTCTAGAATGAATTATAAATTTTTCATGCAGAATGTATTATATTATGACCCACCATTGTGTAGAGTATCGAATAAGCTTTCCAACGATATGTGGATCATCCAAAACGGACACCCGAGCGATGAGTTATGAACATTCCGATCGAACCTTGAATAGTAGTGAACAGTAAAACGTGCAGGAAAAAAAGGTACTGAGGCCTGGCGTATTTTTGGTCGAACTTTAAACGATCATAACTCCTCGTACATAATGAACTGGGTGATTTAATATATATCAGCGGAAATCTCTGCGAGTTCTCTTTCCGATGAAATTGGTTTCATCCAATTTGTCTATCGGAGAAAAAAGTTATGGTCGATCTACTTCAGCCTATCAAAAGTGAATTTTTGGGTCAACTTCAAACGATCATAACTCCTCGTACATAATGATCTGGGTGATATACTATATATCAACAGAAAGATATGAGAGTCCTCTTTCTAATGAAATTGGTTTCATCTAATTTGGATATCGGAGTAAAACGTTATGGTTGATCTACTTCAGATTATCAAAACAGTCCACCAAAGGACAATTTCGAGAATTATTTGACTTTTAGGGGCGTTTTGGTCAATCCCCCTCCCCCAAAATCCATCCAAACCCTATATTAAAGCCTATTAGAAGTATTATATGCTATATTTCCTCAAATTCCCTAAAAAAGAAAACCCTAAGATCCTACATCCAACTTCAAGAACCTCCAAAGTTCACCATTAATTCTGCAAATTTATTCAAGATTCCAAGTTCCTAGTTCAAGAACTCCAAGAACCATCATTCAAAGGCACGATTAACTTCTCAAAAATGAGTATCGATCTAAAGTTCATCATTCAAGGTATGTGGGGTTTTTCAACAAGAACAATCTTTCGTTCTTGTGCCCCAAAGTAATTTTCTTTACGAAGATATGATCTTTATATGTTTATTATGATTTTGGAGCATGAACTTATATTCTATCTTGGTTATCTTGAGATTATGATGTTTATGACTTTGAAAAGTAGAATTTATATGAAATTATGACTTAAAGCATGATGCTTGAAAGAAATTTACTATTATTTTGATATTTGGGTCTTGAACCCCATTTGAAATTGTGTCTTGGAGAAAATGTGTGCTATATGCATGTTGATGTTGAATATTTGAGATGTTTTGAATGATTTGACTTTTTGGTCGTGAATGAATTATTTTGAACTCGACTGTGAAAGAAATTCACGTTTTTATTAATTATAATAAAGGGGTAGCAAATTGGCTCCCGATGAAAATTATTGAAGTGTTTATTGTGGATTTTTTTTAATGTGAGCCTGAGGCTGATTTAAATTTCTGAGCTAAGTACGGGAGTAATCTTTAGCACCGAGTGGGAGGTATAAAGTGACCTTACTTCCCTAGAACTACGTGCCTCCGTAGGATGTGATCCTGAGGCTGATTTATATAGTGATCACTAGTGTTTTTGAATTGATACTGGAAGTCCTACTCCGATGGCAAGGATAGGACGACTCTCCCCAACGTGGGTTGTACGTTGGACTCCATGTGGCTCACATGATTTATGTCGGTTATAGGATCTCCCAATGTGTGTGTGTGTACTCTTCTATCTAAGATGAAAACATATTTGCTTAAAAGGCTGAGTTTGAGAAATTCATTATTCTTAAAAGATTTAAGGAATATATTCTAACGAGAATTGACATGAGATTTGATTGTTTTGATGATTTGAAATTGAGATGAAAGTGAATTGAGAACGTATTGTATAATGACTCACTTGTTTTACTTTACATGTATTATTCTCATCCATGATTTTGATGATTTGATTCGAGCTAAGTGAGTCATCTATATCAGCATGCATAATTTTATAAACTGTGATGATATTAAGATATTATTTTATATATGCATTGCACCCCCATATGCTCGGTACTTTTTCATGGTACTGACCCACATATTCATATGTAGGCTACATTTTCTTGGAATGTAGGTACAAGGTATAGTTGCACCTTCGGATCCAGTCAGTTTGTGGTATCCAGTCAGCAGGTGATGAGTCCTTTTGATTCAAGGGCTTGGGTTAGTTATGCAGAGTTTATAGTGTTGTATTTTCTTTATTCAGTCGTATTTAGTTGGGGTAGTCGGGAGTCATGACCTGGCTACCTACAATCAGTACTAGTAGAGGCTTCATAGACAGTCAGTATAAGATGATGTATTTTGTTTCAATTTTGGTTGTAAAGGCAGAATTGTAATCCTGTAAAATTCCATTTTTGTATCGATCAGATTCAGAAAAGAGTAAATTTCTGCTGATTTGTATGGATTTGTATTTTTATCCAGTTTCTTATGAGTTATGCCAGTAGAAGGGTTAGCTTGGGGTCACTTGTGACCCTAAGCACCGTGTGACGTCTCGGGACCCAATTTTGGGGCGTTACACAGATTCACATAGAAATATAGATTTATTCTAATGGTGATCATTCATCAAAATAGTAAGCTCAAGAAAATTAGAACAACCCATATGATAATCCAACAAGAAATTAGGATAAAGAATATCGAAGAATAATCATGTTCTTGGACTCAACCCTAGAACAAAGGTGTTTAGCCACTCATGTTTGAATTCAACATAAAAAATAAATAATTAATCATACCCAAAATTAATCTTGAAGTGAAGAAGTTCAAAAGAAATTCTAAGAACCCTAAAAGAGAGATTTTTGTGTTTTTCCACTGCTGCTGTACTTCTAAAAAAGTGCTTGAAATTGTGTTCACGTGTTCCTTATGTACTAGGACAAAATTAACCTGCACTGGAATAACTGATATGTCGCGTTGCTTATTGCGTTGGGGAAGCCAACACATTACGTCGTCTATTATGTCGAGGAGGCTAACGCATTGCATCTTTATCGCATCGAATCTCTGGAATTTCACTTTCAAATTTTAGCTAAGGTATGGTTCTTTTCTTCAATTCTTGCTCCAACTCTTCTCTGGATGCTTTTTGACTCACTAAAAGTGCCTTTCCTCATCAATAATATCAATTCCACAGATTCAATCACCATTTTCTTCATATTATGTTCCTAATTTAGTCCAAATTTATTAAAAATTCACCCTGCATCACTAATCACATTAGTTAGATACAGAACACAATTTAGCCTCAAATGTAATAAGAATAGCACATTTTTAGAACAAGTCCAAATATGGGTGAATATCGGTGATTGGACACATAAATACACCTAAGATCAAAAACTAAGGTGAATCTTAGTACGACTTTCCATCTGCAGTCAGATGGGCAAGTGGAAAAAACTATTCATAGATTAGAGGATATACTTTGAGCTTGCATGATTGATTATGGTGGTAGTTGGGTTGAGCATTTGCTTCTTATAGAGTTTGCTTATAATAATAGCTACCACTCTAGTACTGGTATGGCCTCCTTTAAAGATTTGTATAATAGGAGGTGTAGATTTTTTATTGGGTGGTTCGAGGTTGGTGAGGCGGAGATATTTGGCTCAAATTTGGTTCACCAAGCTACGGAGAAGTTGAAGGTGATTTGGGATAGTCTTAAAGCCGCCCAAAGTCACCAAAAGTTCTATGTAGATATGAGGTGTAGGAATTTAGAGTTTGAGGTTGGGGATAGAATGTTCTTGAAGGAGTCTCCCATAAAGGGAGTGATGCTGTTTGGGAAGAAGGGGAAGCTCAGTTGAAACACCTCGAACTTTGGCCCCTATAAATTTCTTGAACTTTTTGTTCATCATACGGCTCACACCACAAGTCGTATGGTGTGGTGAGGGGTTTAGGGACCCTAGTCATATGTTAGTCAGTGTGTTAATGGATAAATTTAGTCCTATCTACGAGAGACTCCATACGAGTCGTATGGTAATATGATGAGAAGGTAGGGTCCAATCATATGTTCTCTAGTGTTTAGCCCATGAAGTTCTGCCGAGGATACGACTTGATGGTACTAGTCGTATGGTCTAGTGACTAATTGGGTCAACTCGTATGTTGTGGTGACGAGTTGGAGGGTTAACTCGTACACACCTATGAGTTTTCTACATCTTTTAAGCTGAGGGTATTTTGGATATTTCCCACCCCAAGCCCTTAAGACCGCACATCTTATAACACTTATTGGGCATTTATTCTACACTTATCAAAATTAAAACTCTCTCTAAACTCTCTCAAAAACTTCTCAAGAAATATTGGGCTAGGGTTTCTTCAAGGTGGTCATCTAGAGGCTTAAAGATCAAAATCTCTTCATGAATCTTTGTAACTCAGGCATGTAACTCTTCTTTCATTGTTAGTTCACAAAAATTAAATGTTCTAAACATTGTTCATGAATCATTAATGGTGGTTTTGAAAACCATGGTGGGGGGTTTGAATGTATAATGTTGCGTATTGTTTTCTCATGGTTTGAACTATGATTATACATGTTTTGATAATGGTTTTGCACATATGGGTGCTTGGGAATTGTGATTTAAACTAGGGGGTCATGGTTAACCCTAACTTGATAGTTTTTGTCTTGAATAATGGTTTGATAATGGTATGACCTCAACTTGTTTGGGAAATTTCCTATGAGAATGATCTTGTCACATGTTGAATTGTGTTTTGAACTATGGCCTTGGACTGATAATGTAAGTGGTTGGTAAATGGTTTTATGAAAGCCTTGTTGGCAATAAATTTGTTTGAATTGCTAAATGGGTTCAAGCCCCTAAATGTTGAATTGCGTTAATGTTTTTGTCTAGATAATGAGTTTGAGTCCCAAAGTTGTCTAATAATAGTTATGGCATGTGTACGCTTGCAAGAGGGGTTGGTATGATCATACCAATGAGATGCCTTTGGTAGGTAATTAGATTAATGGTTGTGTATGTGAATGAATATTTTAATTTGGGCTTTAAAGCAAGACGTGTAACCGGGTGATGAAAGTGGAGTCTAAAGGAATAATATTGGAAACTGCACTAGCCGGTGCATGTGTCTATATGATTGGGAGGTTTGAGTCTCCCAAATGAATATATGAATGGGAGGTTCGAGTCCCCCATATTGTATACATTAGTGCTTAAGTCACCTTGATTTTGCCGGGAGGTTCGAGTCCCCCATAAAGGCATATAAGGATATGGATATTCTATGGTTCGTGCAACTACACACACTGAGGACCTTCTATCTTGGGGAGAGCTAGGCCTATATAGCCTATGGGTACCTTATTTTATGACAGTTTTTCTATACAGGCCAGGTTATGGTTTTAAATGCATGCTAAACCCGGTTCCCTATCCTGACATGATATATAAAAATGTATGTATGTGATTACATATGATGCTTTGACTTGGTTTTGGATGATGGAGTTATTTTATTTCTGTATCCCTAAGTTACATGCTAGCGCTTTAACCGCTAAATATTTCCGATCGCTGTATCCCCACGCGATGCAGAACTAGAACTTCTAATTTTCCTGCGTAGTGAGTAGGTCTCAAGTAGTTCGTGAGTTGACATTGAAGTGGTGAGATTTCATACTTCAGAAGGCTTCATTTCATGGGCTTTATATTCTATGTATTAGACTTTGTTTGGACCTTGTTTCTAGCTACTAACGGGGACATGTCCTAATATTTTATTAACGTCAGATTTATAGAGGCTTTGTTGGATTACTATAGACTTGGGTATGTTATTTTGGTGGATTGTCTCGATGATGGATGGTTGTTTGGTTATCCGTGTTTGGTTTAGACTTTTCATGAATAAATGTTAGTCTTAGTTTACACTATCTTGTTGTATTTTTTGAATTCATTTGACACTTGAGGTTGTTGAGCTGACTAGGTTAGGTGAAGGAGGTAATCTTCGGTCCACATGGGACTTGAGATACCCATCACGACCATGCATTGGTTTGGGTCATGACAAAGTTGGTATCAGAGCCTAGGTTTATGGTCAATTGGGTGCGTCAAGTAGAGTCTCTTTTATTAGTGTGTTGCTTCCCACACTTATTAGAGAGAGGCTATGAGATATTTATGAATATTTCCCTTTCTTGTTGTCTTAATTTAAGCTATAGAGTCTAAGGTCTTGGATTCCTCTAATTCCAATTTGCTCGTGTATTTAGATCATGCCTCCCCAACGATCTGAAGCTATTGGAGATTTCTCTATTCCATTTGGGACACTACTGATGCAGATAGGACATACCCTGCTTATGGGGTTTAGACTCGGTCTAGGGGTCTAGTTCCTATTTGCCCTCCTAGAGTTCCATTAATTCCCTCCAGCACTTCTCGGGCTTCTCAGGTAGATATGATGAACGTTGAGTTTCATCAGTCTATATGTTGGCTCAATTGGTAGCTTCTCAGTCTGAGTGTGGTGGTTTTGTTACTCCATCTTCAAAGGCCATAAGGGTTTGCCAATTTATGAGGTTGAGTTCTC
This sequence comes from Capsicum pubescens, assembly GCA_030864215.1. Classification (NCBI taxonomy): domain Eukaryota; kingdom Viridiplantae; phylum Streptophyta; class Magnoliopsida; order Solanales; family Solanaceae; genus Capsicum; species Capsicum pubescens. The sequence goes on from CM061542.1 coordinate 124,188,768, forward strand.
AAACTTTTACTGGTGTTAAGGTTTATGAGGATCCTCAAGCTTCTATTGTAAAGATGCAGAATATCTTTCAGATTTTGCATGTGTCAGATGTTGAAGGAGTGGAGTTTATTGCCTACCAATTAAAGGATGTGGTGTACCAGTGGTCTGAAGAGTAGGAACAACCTAGGGGAAATAATGCCGACTCTGCATTATGGGATGACATTTCTAGTGCCTTTTTGGATTGCTTCTTTCCTCAGGAGTTGAGAAGGGCAAAAATAGAGAAATTTGTGAATCTGAAGCAAGGAGGAATGACAGTCAAAGAGTATACTTTGAAATTCAAATAGTAGTCTAGGTATGCTCCTAAGTTGGTGTCTAGCATAAGAGCTAGAAAGTGTAAGTTTGCTTTTGGGTTGTCCCGTGAGTTGATTCTGGAAAGTAAAGCTACCTTGTTGAACAATGATATAGATATTTCTCGGCTTGTAGTTTATATTCGAGAGGTTTAGGAAGAAAATAAGAAGTAGCATGAGATTGGTAAGAGGCACAACAAGAAATTTAGATTTTTTGATCAGAGTAGAAACCAGCATCAGAGTGGTAGAGATAGGGGGAAGTGGACAAAGAAGATGTAGGGGAGTTATGGTTCCTTATCTATAGCTACTACCCCTTACTCAAAGCCATCGAGTGATCATTTTTCTCAGTTTGGCGGAGGGTAAAGGGCACATGATGCCTAATCTCAGGTTGGTGGGGCTCATCCCGCTCCATCATATCCTCCTTGTAGATTCTGTACTCATCTATATAGTGGCCAGTGGCTATTTAGGGTGCCAAATTCTTCTCTAAGATCGATCTTTGGTTCGGGTATCATCAATTAAAGATTAGGGAGGTGGATATCCCTAAAATAGTTTTTCGCACCCTATAGGGGCATTTTGAGTTCTTGGTGATGTCGTTTGGTTTGACTAATACCCCGACAAAACTCATGGACTTGACGAATAAGGTATTCCATCAGTTTCTAGATTTGTTCATGATTGTCTTCATCGATGATATTTTGGTATACTCTAAGAGTGAGGAGGATCATGCCTATCACCTTCGCACTAAATTGTAGACATTGAAAGATCAACAATTGTATGCTAAATTCTCCAAATGTGAATTCTGGTTAAACACTATTACATTTCTGGGTCATGTTGTGTCTAGTAAAGGGATCATGGTGGATCCTTAGAAAGTTGTTATGGTTAAGAAGTGGCCTAGACCTATGACTACAACTGATATTTGAAGATTCTTAGGTTTAGTCGGTCAGTATAGGAGGTTCATAGAAAGTGTTTCTTCTATTGCTGCTCTATTGACCAAGTTGATTTAAAAGAAGGTAAAGTTCTTGTGGTCCGATGCTTAAGAAGGTAGTTTTGAGAAGATAAAAGATAAGTTGACTTTAGCTTTAGTCTTGACTCTACCCGAGAGTACTGAGTGTTTTGTCATCTATTGTGATGTATCTCGGGTTGGTTTAGGTTGTGTGTTGATACATCATGGCAAGGTGGTTTCTAATGCCTCTAGACAGTTAAAGGTTCAGAAGAAGAACAATCCGACTTATGACTTGGAGTTGTTAGCAGTGGTATTCTCATTGAAAATTTGGCATCATTATCTAAGTGGGGTCCATGTTGATATCTTTTTTGATCATAAGAGCCTACAATATATGTTCACTCAGAAAAAGCTTAATCTCAAGCAAAGAAGGTGGCATAAGTTATAGAAGGGCAATAATATGAGTCTTTACTACCATCCAGGTAAAGCTAATGTAGTTGTTGATACTCTTAACAGGTTATGCATAGGGAGTCTAGCTTATATGGATTAGGATAAGTAGGAATTGGTGAAGGATATTCATCATTTGGCAAAACTTAGAGTTTGTATTTAGACTGTGAGGATGGTGGTGTATTTGTGAAATAGGTGGCGCAATTATCCCTTGATTTAGAATAATGGAGAAACAAGTATTATACCCTCTCTTGATGAAAATCTAGGAGTATGTGGGTAAGAAGAAGGTGATGGTTTTCAAGATCGGTGGTGATAGTGTCTTAGGGTACCAAGAGAGGTTGTGTATTCCCGATATTGATGGATTGCGAGGCAGGATTTTGATCGAGGTCCATGCATCGCAGTGTACGGTTTATCTTGGTTTGACAAAGATCTATCATAATCTCAAGGCTATGTATTAGTGGAATAATATAAAACGGGATATAGCCAACTTTGTGGCTAAGTGTATGGTGTATTAACAAGTGAAGGTGGAGCACATGAGGTGCGGTGGGATATTTCAAAAGATTGAATTGCCGGTGTGGAAATAGGAGGTAATTAATATGGATTTTGTTATTGGCATTCCACGATCGTGGAATTAGTGTGACTCCATTTGTGACATTATGGATAGGATAATGAAGTCCACTCACTTCTTTCCAGTGAGAACTACTTATTCTACCAAGGATTATGCAAGTTGTTCCTTCAGAAAGTTGTAAAGTTGCATGGTGAACCTGTCTAGATTATTTTGGATCATGGTACTCAGTTCTTGTCCCATTTTTGGTGGTCATTTTAGTGTGGTTTTAGGACCAAGCTAATTCTTTGTATGGATTTTCATCCTCTGTCGGATGGGCAAGATGAAAGGATTATTAAGACTTTGAAAGATATGTTATGAACTTGTGTAATCGATTTTGGTGGTAGTTATTTTGACCATTTGCCTCTGATTGAATTTTCCTTAACAATGTTACCATTCTAGCATTGGTATGGCCTAATTTGAGGCATTGTATAAAAGGAGGTATAGATCTCCTGTTGGGTGGATTGAGGTTTGTCAAGCGAAAATATTTGGCCTGATTTTGGTTCAACAAGCCATGGAGAGGGTGAAGGTGATTCAGGATAGGCTTAAGACCGCCCAAAGTTGCCAAAAGTCCTATGCAGATGTAATGTGAAGGGACTTGGAATTTGAGGTTAAAAATTAGGTATTCTTGAAAGTGTCTCCCATTAAGAGAGTAATGCAATTTGGAAAGAAGGAGGAGCTCAGTCCTTGGTATGTAGGCCCATATTTATTTTGAGGATGGTTGGTTATGTTTTATATAAGTTGGATTTACTCTCTAGAATGAGTTTCATTCATCTGGTATTTCATGTGTCCATGTTACAAAAGTACATGGGTGATCCTACATCGGTTGTTCCTTTGGAGACTCCTGTGTTCTATTTGGGGACATTGCTGATGTGACATACCCTGCTCGTGGGGTTTAGATTTGATCTAGGGGTCCAATTTCTAATTTCTCTCCTAGAGTTCCATCGATTCTCTCTATCACTTCTCGAGCTCCTCAGGCAGATATGATGAATGCTGTGTTTCATCAGTGTATTCATATGTTGGTTCAATTGGTAGCTTCTCAGTCTGAGCATGGTGATTCTGTTACTCCATCTTTTGAGGGCACAAGGGTTAGCCAATCCATGAGTTTGAGTCCTTAAACCTTTACTAGTGTTAGGGTTTAGGAGAATCATCAATCTTTTATTGTAGAGATAGAAAAGATCTTCCAGATATTGCATGCATCAGATATTGAAGGTGTGGAGTTTATTGCTTACCAATTAAAGGATTTGGCGTACCAGTGGTCTAAAGAGTGGGAACAGTCTAGGGGAAATGATGCCGACTCTGCATTATGGGATGACTTTTGTAGTGCCTTTTTGGATTGCTTCTTTCTACAGGAGTTAAGGAAGGAAAAAATGGAGAAATTTATGAATCTGAAGCACGGAGGAATGACAGTCAATGAGTATGCTTTGAAATTCCATCAGTTGTCCAGGTATTCTCCTAAGTTGGTGTCTAGCATGAGAGCTAGAATACGTAAGTTTGCTTTTGGGTTTTCCCATGAGTTGGTTCGGAAGAGTAAAGCTACCTTGTTAAATAATGATATAGATAGTTCTCGACTTGTAGTTTATATGCAACAGGTTCAGAAAGGAAAAAGAAGTAGAATTACATTGGTGTGACACAGAGTAAGAAATTTAGATTTTTTGATCAGGGTGGAGGCCATCATCAGAGTGGTAGAGATAGGGGAAATGTCTTAAGAAGAAGTGGGGAAATTATGGTTCTTTATCTACGACTACTACCCCTTACTCAAAGCCATCGAGTGATTATTTTGAGGGTAAAGGGCACCGAATGCCCAATCTCAGGTTGGTGGAGTTCATCCCGCTCTATCATATCCTCCTTGTAGATTCTGTACTCAGCCACATAGTGCCCAGTGTGAGAAGGGGAGAAACCGATGTTTAAATTATGGTCAGATTGGCCATATGCAATGTGATTGTCCTTCTAGGGTTGTTTTTGGGGCAATAAGGTTCCTATTTCCTTTTTATCATCTCCTACACCAAAGGGTGCTACTTTTGCTTCTGGTACTGGTACTGGCCGGAATCGCTTATGTGCTTTTGCTTTTTGGCAAGACTTAAAGGCATCTCTTGATGTCGTTACTGGTATGTTGAACTTCTTTACTGATGATGTGTACAGTTTACTTGATCCAGGGTCTACTCTTTCTTATGTGACTCCATTTGTGGCTGTGCATTTTGAGTTTGGTCCCGAGTGTATTTCAGACCTATTTTCTCTGTCTACCCCAATGGGTTACTCTGTGGTTGCTAGGAGAGTCTATAAGGTTTGTGTGGTATCTATTGGTGGTCGGGAGACTTTTGTGGATTTGTTTGAATTAGGCATGGTTGACTTTGATGTCATTTAGGGAATGGACTGGTCGCACTTGTGCTAATGCTTGTTTTGACTGTCGGACCCCTACAATCATATTTAACATCCCTAATGAGCTGGTTATTGAATGTGGGGGTGGTTCCCTATCTCCTAAGAGGATGTTCATATCATACCTTAGAGCTCGAATATTGATCTCTAAGAGATGTCTCTATCATCTGGTCTGGATTAAAGATTCTAACTTAGAGGGTCCTTCTTTTCATTTTGTCCTTGTGGTGAATGAATTTCCATTGGTCTTTCCTGACGACCTTCCTAGTATCCCTCCCAATAGGGAGATTGATTTTGGGTAAGATCTTGTCTCGGACAATCATCCTATATCTATTTCCCCATGTAGAATGGCTCCGGCTAAGTTAAGGGAGCTTATGGAGCAATCAAGGAATCTTTTAGACAAGGGTTTCATTCGTCCTAATGTGTCCCCGTAGGGTGCATCTGTGTTATTTGTGCATAAGAAGGATGGTTCCCTTCAGATGTATATTTATTATTTGCAGCTAAATAAGGCGATGGTAAAGAATAGGTATCCTCTTCAGAGAATTGATGATCTCTTTGATCAGCTTTAGGGTGCCAAATTCTTCTCTAAGATCGATCATTGGTTCGGGTATCATTAGTTAAAGATTAGGGAGGTGGATATCCCTAAGATAGTTTTTCGCATCCTATATAGGCATTTTGAGTTTTTGGTGATGTTGTTTGGTTTTACTAATGCCTCGGCAGAACTCATGGACTTGACGAATAGGGTCTTCCATCGATTTGTAGATTTGTTCGTGATTGTCTTCATCTATGATATATTGGTATACTCTAAGAGTGCGGAGGATCATGCCTATCACCTCAACACTGTATTGTAGACTTTGTAAGATCAACAATTGTATGCTAAGTTCTCCAAATGTGAATTCTGGTTAAACACTATTGCATTTCTGGGTTATGTTGTGTCTAGTGAAGGGATCATGGTGGTTCCTTAGAAAGTTGTTGTGGTTAAGAAGTGGCCTAGACCCACAGCTACAACCGATATTCAGAGATTCTTAGGTTTAGTCGGTTAGTATAGGAGGTTCATAGAAAGTGTTTCTTCTATTGCTGCTCTATTGACCAAGTTGATTCAAAAGAAGGTAAAGTTCTTGTGGTCCGATGCTTAAGAGGGTAGTTTTGAGAAGCTGAAAGATAAGATGACTTTATTTTTAGTCTTGACTCTACCCGAGGGTACTGAGTGTTTTGTCATCTATTGTGATGCATCTCGAGTTGGTTTAGGTTGTGTGTTGATGCATCATGGCAAGGTGGTAGCTAATGCCTCTATATAGTTAAAGGTTCAGGAGAAGAACCATCCGACTTATGACTTGGAGTTGTTAGCAGTGGTATTCGCATTAAAAATTTGGCATCATTTTTTTGTATGGGGTCCATGCTGATATTTTTGATGAAAGATATTCATCATTTGGCTAACCTTGGAGTTCGTATCTTAAACAGTGAGAATGGTGGTGTATTTGTGCAATAGGTGGCACAATTATCCCTTGATTCAGAATAAAGGAGAAACAAGTATTAGAACCTCTCTTGATGAAAATCAAGAAGGATGCGAGTAAACAGAATGTGATGGTTTTTAAGATCGGTGGTGATAGTGTCTTGAGGTACCAAAAGAGTTGTGTGTTCCGCCGTTAATAGGTTATGAGGTAGGATTTTGGTCGAGGGCCATGTATTGCGGTATACGATTCATCTTGGTTCGACAAAGATCTATCATAATCTAAAGGATATGTATTGGTGGAATAATATAAAGTGGGATGTATCCAACTTTGTGGCTAAGTGTATGGTGTGTCAGCAAGTGAAGGTGGAGAACATGAGGTGCGGTAGGATACTTTAAGAGATTGAATTACCGGTGTGGAAATAGGAGGTAATTAATATGGATTTTGTTACCGGCATTCCTCGATCGTGTAATTAGTGTGACTTCATTTAGGTCATCGTGGATAGGATGACGAAGTCCACTCACTTCTTGCCAGTGAGAACTACTTATTCTACCAAGGATTATACAAAGTTGTTCCTTCAGGAAGTTGTAAAGTTGCATGGTAAACCTATCTCAATTATTTTGGATCATGGTACTCAGTTCTTGTTCCATTTTTGGTGGTCGCTTCAGCGTGGTTTAGGGACCAAGGTGAGTCTTCATATGGCTTTTCACCCGCAGTCGGATTGGCAAGCTGAAAGGACTATTAAGACTTTGAAAGATATGTTACGAGCTTGTGTAATCAATTTTGGTGGTTGTTAGTACGACAATTTGACTCTGATTGAATTTTCCTATAATAATATTACCATTCTACCATTGGTATGGCCCCGTTTGAGGCGTTGTATGGAAGGAGGTGTTGATCTCCTGTTGGGTGGATTGAGGTTGCTCAAGCGGAAATATTTGGCCCAATTTTGGTTCACCAAGCCATGGAGAAGGTGAAGGTGATTCAGGATAGGCTTATGACCGCCAAAAGTTGCCAAAAGTCCTATGCAAACGTAACGTGAAGGGACTTGGAATTTGAGGTTGGAAATTGGGTATTCTTGAAAGTGTCTCCCATTAAGAGAGTAATGCAATTTGGAAAGAAGGAGAAGCTCAGTCCCTAGTATGTTGGCCCATATTTGATTTTTAGGAAGGTTGGTTATGTTACATATGAGTTGGATTTAACCTCTATCATGAGCTTCATTCATTTGGTATTCCATGTGTCCATGTTACAAAAATGCATGTGTGATCTTACACTGGTTGTTCCCTTGGAGAACATTTATATTTTGAATTCTTTATCCGATGAGGAGTTCTTGGTTAGGATCTTTGATCGACAAGTTCATTGGTTATGAATGAAAGACGTGGCTTCGGTAAAGGTTCTATGGTAGAACTAAAAATCCATGGATGCTACTTGGGAAGCTGAGGAGGACATGAAGTCCAAGTATCCGTTCCTATTCCGGATTCCAAAAATTCATGCTTGAGGTATGTGTTGTTCTTAATATCCTAGTTTTCTTTCTTTGTTTAAGGAAAAAGGGTGGTTTGCTTGGCATCTTTGTTTTATAACATTGTTAAAGTTAAGTGTAGAGGCGTGTGAAGTCTAAATCGTGCTTGTATTGCCTTATCCTATCATTCGAGGATGAATGATCCTAAGTGGGGGAGACTGAAATGCCCCAAACTTTGGCCATTACAAATTTCTTGAGTTCTTGTACTTTCTATTCATCATACAACTCACACCAGAAGTCGTATGGTGTGGTGATGAGTTGATGGACCCTAGTCGTATGTTGTTGGCCAAATTCTATCCTAGCTATAAGAGTCTCCATATGAGTCGTATGGTAATATGACGAGAAGGTTGGGTCCAATCATATGTTGTCCAATGTCTAGCCCTTGATGTTCTACCTAGGATACAACTTGATGGTGCTAGTTATATAGTCTAGCAGTGAGTTGGGCAAGGGAGTCGTATGTTGGATTGAATATGGTGTCCAACTTTCTAATCATGTGATGACTTGAAGGTACCACTCATATGTTTTGGCGACGAGTTAGTGTGTCAACTCGTACCCACCTATGAGTTTTCTACAACTTTTAAGCTGAGGGTATTTTGGACATTTCCCACCACAAGACCTTAAGAGCCCATTTTTTATAACACTTATTGGACATTCATTCTACACTTAGCAAGATTAAAACACACTCTAAACTGTCTCAAAAACTTCTCAAGAAAGATTGGGCTAGGGTTTCTTTAATGTGGTCATCTAGAGGCTTAAAGATCAAAGTCTTTCCATGAATCTTCATAACTCAGGTATGTGACTCTTCCTTCATTGTTAGTTCACAAAAATAATATATTTTAAACATTGTTCATGAATCATTAATGGCTTTTTTGAAAACCATGGTTGAGGGTTTGAATGCATAATGTTGAGTATTGTTTTCTTATGGTTTGAATTATGATTATACACGTATTGATAATGGTTTTGCACATGTGGATGCTAGGGAATTTTGATTTAAACTTGGGTCATGGTTAAACCTAACTTGATGGTTTTTGGCTTGAATAATGGTTTGATAATGGTATGCCCTCAATCTATTTGTGAAATTGCCTATGAGAATGATCTTGTCATATGTTGAATTGTGTTTTAAACTAAGGCCTTGTCCTTATAATGTAAGTGGTTGGTAAATGGTTTTATGAAAGTCTTGTTGGCCATAAATTGGTTTGAATTGCTAAATGAGTTTGAGTCCCTAAATGTTGAATTAAGTTAATGTCTTTGTTTAGACAATGGGTTTGAGTCCCAAAGTTGACTAATAATGGTTATGGCATGTGTACGATTGCAAATGGGGTTGGTATGATGATACCAATGGGATGCCTTTGGTAGGTAATTAGATTAATGGTTGTGTATGCAAAATGAATGTTTTAATTTAGGCTTTAAAGTGAGATGTGTAGCCCGGCCAAGAAAGTGAAGTCCAAAGGACCAACAATAGAAACCACGCTAGCCGGTGCGAGAGTCTATATGATCGGGAGGTTACAGTCCCCCAAATGAATTTATGAATGGGAGGTTAGAGCCCCCCATATTGTATACATTGGTGGTTAAGTCACCTTGATTGTGCTGGGAAGTTTGAGTCCCCCATAAAGGCATATACGTATATGGATATTCTCTGGTTCGTGCAGCTACTCGTACTGGGGCTCTTCCAGCTAGGGGAAAGCTGGGCCCATATAGCCTGTGGGTACCTTATTTTATGACAGTTATGCTACACAACCTAGATTAAGGTTTTAAATACATGCTAAACCCGGTTCCCTATCCCGGTGTGATATATATAGATGTATGTATATGACTGCATATGATGATTTGATTTGGTTTTGAATGATGGCAATATTTATTCCTCTATCCCTGAGTTACATGTTAGCGCTCCAACCGCTAATCATCTTCGAATACTATAATCCCACGTGATGCAGGTACCAAAACTTCTTCTACTTTTCCTGCACAGTGAGCAGGTGTTCGAGTGGTTCATGAGTTGACATTAAAGTGGTGAGCTTCCATACTTTGGAAGGTTTCATTTCATGGTCTTTATATTCTATGGCTCATACTTTGTTTAGACTTTGTTTTTTTCTACTGTTAGGGGCATGTCCCGATATTTTATTGACTTCAGATTTATAGAGGCTTTGTTGGATTATTGTGAATGTGGGTGTGTTGTTTTGGTATATTGGCTCGGTGGCAGATGGTTGTCCGATTACTGGTGTTTGGTTTAGACATTTCATGAACAAATTTTAGTCTTAATTTACACTATCTTATTATATGTTTAGATTCATCTGACACTTGAGGTTGTTGAGCTGACTAGGTTAGGTGAAGGGGGTGATCTCCGATCCATGTGGTACTTGAGATACCCATCATGTCTAGGCCATGGTTTGGGTCATGACATCAGTCCCTGGTATGTTGGTTCATACTTGGTTCTGAGAAAGGTGGGAAATGTCGGGTATGAGTTAGAGTTTTCCTCTAGTTTGAGCTCTATTCATCCGGTGTTCTATGTATATTTGTGGAGAAAATGAGTGGGTGATCCATCGCAGATTGTACCGATCAGGATATTAGTATTTTGGATTCTCTATTTTATGTCAAGGTCCTGGTTGAAATCTTAGATCGACAGGTTCATAGGTTGTGGACCAGGGATGTAGCTTCAGTGAGAGTTCTATGGAGGAACCACAAGGTTGAAGAGGCTACTTGGAAAGAAGAAGAGGACATGAAGTCCATGTATCCAATCCTATTTCCTGCTCTAAAAAATTATGTTTAATTTATGTGTTGATCTTAACATCTTTGTTTTCTATCTTAAAGGTAAGAGTAGCTTGTGAATTCCTTGGGAATCTATTTTTTGTCTTAAAGGTAAGCATAGATACGTTTGGGGCTTTAATCGTGCCAGTTAATGCCTTATTTTTTCATCCGGGGATGAATGATCCAAGTGGGGGGGGGGGGGGGGGAATTAAAACACACTGGATTTTGGACCTTGGAAATTTCTAGAGTTTTGAACTCACTGTCCAAGTAACGACTCACCAAACGAGTCGTATGGTATGGGTACGGATTAGGTAACCTTAGTCGTAGGGAGTCTAGAGGATGGTAGTTAGGATTCTGCTATGGTTATGATTGGGTTGGTACGATTCATTAGGGGTGGTGATGGTTTGTTTGGTCGGTCCTTAATCGAATTAGTAACTTAGTGACTTGACTTGGCTCTGATTATGAGTGGCTCACTAAGAGCCTTGATGATAGGTTATGAATGGTAAGGTTGAGTCGTGTGTTGTCCAGTGTCCAATCCCTTTGGTTCTATCTAGGATACGACTATACCATACGAGTCGTATGGTCTGGTAAAGAGTGGGGCCATGAGGTCGTATGGTGGACAATATATAGGTGTCCAACTCACTGTCTAAGTGACAACTCGAGGGTATGAGTCATATTGTGGTCACAAGTCACGGGGGTCGACTCGTAACCCCCTACGACATTTTTATAGTTTTAAGTTGGGGGCATTCTGGACATTTCCCTTTTCAAATCCCTTTGAGGCCACGACTTAAAACATCTTTTGGGACTTAAATAACCTATTATTCCCAATCAAACACTTTTAAAATCTCTCTCAAACTCTCTTTTGATCAAAAGGCTAGGGTTTTATCAAGATAATCAATTAAGGCTTTTCAAAGGTGGTTTCACTCCGTACTTCTTGGTGTCTAAGGTATATGACTCTTCCCTCATAGTTATTTTACTAAAGGCATATGTTTTAATGTATGATTTTCATTTTGTTGTTATGGTTTTGAAATAAAGGTTGGGGTTTTTTGATGTTCATGGTTGATTAATATTCCTCCTGACTTAATTATAATTTTTCATGCTTTAGTTATGGTTTTTCCACATGTGGGTGCATGGGGATGGTGATCTAATTGAGGGGTCATGGTTGAGCCCCAAATTTGATGATTTTGGCTTTGATAATGGCATTCCCTCAACCTGTTTGTGAAATTGTCAATGAGAATGATTTTGTCACATAGTTTGACTATTCTTGAATCCGTGCATTGTATAATTGGTTAAAGGAACATGAATTGGTTTTGGTTATTTTTGTATTGTTTTGGAAAGTCCTTGGTGGCCATGGTTTGATTATAAATGGTTTTGGTTTTATTGGAAATAGTGGAGTCTAATCTGGTTTAATGGTTTATCTAGCATAAGTTAATAGACTTGCAAGCTCTAATGTTGGTATGACGATGCCAATGGTTAATGCCAGATAAAAGACTCGGTAAATAGTTGGGAATGTGTAAATGGTTTTAATATGGGCTTAAAGAGGGTCGAGGAGCAAAGCCATGAAAGGTAGGGGTCCCAAGGTGACCGATACTGGAAACTCATGTTTGCCGATGTGAGGGTGGTCTTGGTGACCGGGTTCATGATGTCACACTCTATATTTTGGGAGATGTACTATTCAACTCAGGTTCTTTTCTCCGATCATACTACTAACACACACAAGGGACCTTTCAGCAGGGGGATCAGAATCCATATAGCCCATGGGTGGTTTTAGGACGGTTAAGCTACTCAACCCAGGTTAAGGCTTCAAATTGCATGCTAAACCTTGTTCCCAATCCCGACATGATATATATGTATATATGTGTTTGGATATGCTTATTTGATTTGGTTTTGAGTGATGGCATTAGTTTATCTTTATCCCTGAGTTATATGCTAGTGTTCACACCACTAATTGATGTCTCCCAAAACTAACCTCCAAAGAAGTATGCCACGGTCGATGCCCAATATAGTAACCCAACTAGGTTGGGGTCAAACCCATAGGGAAGATGGTGAACAATTACTTGGTTTGATGTAATTCACGAGCAGTACAGAAAAGTAGATGGGGGGATTTAGGTATCAATTGGAAGTAGTAACTAAATTTTGAGTGCTTTTAAGTTGTAAACAATAGAAGACAAACACTATGATTTTGTTCCCTCTAGCTTCTTAACTCCGTAAATTTCTCGTGATCAACCCAACTATTATGATGCTTTGCATATAAAGTCTACAAGATATGTATTATCAACCGTCTTGTGAATGTGAAGATAAATCTCACCCTTTACCATTTCATTCTTAGGGAGTCATGTTGTTTCTCCTTTTTACGACCTAAGTTCATAATCACCTTTTGAGATTAAGTGATTAGATGATATGGCCGGAGCTATATGGTGGAGGTGAATCTCAAATCACTGTCTTAATCTTCTTTTCCTAATCACAAACACACTTGTGAGGACGTTTGCGAATAGAGGCTATCTCAAGCTTCTGCAGAAGCTTTGGGATTAATTATTTGAAGAAGATTACGATACATGCATAGACCCTAGAATAGATGAATATCACACCTCCTCTACGTAGCTAATCCGCTAGGGTTCCCACAACCCTAATCAAGGAGATTAGCCACTCATATTCATGCAAGAATCCATGATTATCAATGAAGAAGACATGTAATTAATTGCACAAGAATACGATGAATAAACTCCAAAGTATTGAATTGTATAAGAAACCAAAATCTAAAGAATTATTATAATGTATGTAAAAGTAAGTAACCTATTTTAAGAATGTGTAACCTAATAAAAGATAAACCCTAGGGTATTTATAGTACCTCAAAATAACATAGAAATCCTAATAAAAATGGGAAAGGTAAAGATGTTGGCACTCGGTACGACTCGATCTTCAAGTCGTGATGTCATCATATGAGTCATACTTGTGCATCTCATATCCGTTCCAGTGTCTGATCTCCTAAGGATTCAAATTTCTATTCATCATACGACTTGAGTTTACGAGTTGTACATGATTATATGACTCGTGTCCTTCACTAGTATCCACTTAGGACTTCTGTCTTTCCAAGCTTTGAACACTAGTCTGCGTGCAGTTTCCCTATATGAGTCGTACTCAGACTTTCAACTTGTATACTTCTGAGACTTTAAATTTGGATGGTAGCTTTAGATTCTATTATGCATACAATTTTTGCATACGACTCGTATCCTTGCTTACGACTTAGATAATTGAGTCGTATCTTCTTGATCCTTAGATTCTCAGTTTGGCTTTAGGTTTTGTTGTACTTACGAATTATCCTACGAGTTGTATAGTCAGTTGACGATTCGTGAGGTGACTCCTATCTTGATTAGAATTGGTCTTTCTAGGTCTTTTTTTTCTATTTTCATTCCTACACTATTGTAGTTATGTTTTACCTGAAATAAACACAAAAGTGCATCATATCCACTAAAATAACCTAAGTACCCACATAAATTCATGGTTTTAAGCATCGAAAGTTCTATGTTTCCACAACACATCACTAAGCATCTTCGGGCGCTGTATCCCCACGCGATGCAGGAACCAGCCATACTACCATTCCTTGTATTCAGGGATAATTTTGAGTCAGATTGTAGTGGCAGGCTTCCATACGTTCATGCTATGGACTTCTTTTCATTTTTGTTATTTCATTGGAATTGGTTTTGGCTATGGTTGGGGGTATGTCCCGACCGAATGTATCTTGATTTTGGTTAGAGACTTTGTCGAACAACTATGGGCAGTGTCAATATTAGTGTCAATCTTGGTTTTGGTATTGGCATCGGGATTGGAATTGGTTAGTTAATTGGTTTAAATTTATCTTGCCTTATATTGTTATATGTTCAGAATTCACCCGATAAGGGGTGTAGGGTGGTTAACGGTGGGGTATTAGGGGTGATCTCCTATCCTTTTTGTCTAAATGATCCTAATGTGGGGGAGGTGATACCAACTTTTGACGAGCCTAGAAAACACATGCTTAATCTCCATCCTTAGTGGGTGTTGCTCTTCTCCTTCTTTTCTTACCCTTTCCTCATCTATTTTCCCTCACAGTTGGCTCCATAGCGGGAGCTATCAATACGATGGCTGTTTCTTGAGTTTCGTTAGACCTAGTAGTCACCATCTACAAATAAAAGAATAATGAAGATTAGATACCAATTTAGATTTCCAGATACCAATTGGAATCAAGTTATTGCATGAAAGAATCAGGAATGATAGTTTTTCTAAAGTCCTATAGCCTCTTAAAGAAAAGTATAGACATCTCTGTACCATTCTGTGAGATCCTACTAAACCCATTTTTGTACAACAAGATCGATAAACTTAGTATCTTTTATCAACTTTTCCATGAACCAAATGGACATGAGTAACACATATCCCTTTTCTTGATGGAAGAATAAATTACCCCAAAAGTATTAATCAAGTCTTAGAGAAAGTAAATAAACTATCCCATTAATAGTTCAAAAGAAATTAAAGATCTAGTCATCGAGCTAAAAATAAAAATGCAAAACATATTAATCAAGTCTTAGAGAAAGTAAATAAACCATCCCATTGATAGTTCAAATAAAAATTCAAGATCTAGTCATCAAGCTAAAAATAAAAATGCAAAACATAGTACTTAATAAAACACCATCCCTAGGACCCAAAAGTCGATGTATCAAAACTACTAAAGAATTATCAAGAAACAGATGCAACCACATAAACTAACGAAATATGCATGAGTTCAAACATAGGACTTAACATCAAGAAGGATCCATGGTAGCCTGAGTTATGTTTCTCACCCTTGAATCCAGAGTCCAACGCTAGAATTACATGTGAGATATTGTAGTAGCCAATAAAATATGCACTGTCACTCAAATAAGGTAAGAACAGTTATATTATCAATACATAAGAAAATAATGGTGTATTGGTAGGGTCATTAGCTAAGACAAGATGAGAAATATGAACACATAACCATAACATAGTACAATAAGTTAATACATGGTCGCCCCAACTACACCTTAGTATAATAACTAACATTTAAAGTAGTTTAAAATCAATAACAATAAGTCAAAGATGGATACACGTATGTCAATTGAGTAAAGTAAAGTCAAGCCAAGTAAGGTACCACAACAATATGTATATATTTCCCCTGTTCACTCATGAAACTGTCAAACTCACCTTACCTTGTACATACACGCTTAGGGTATTATAATGAACCTCTAGTCATGACCTGCATGGGAAATGTTTCGTCTATGTACTAAAACCTAGGCACAAGTTCCTGTCAAACTTATTCCAATAATATCCCATAAAAATGTCCAGATAGACAAACACTCCATAATCAACCATGGAATATAAGAAAATCACATAACACAAGGATAGAAACCAACACTTTTAACATTCCTAAGTTGTGCAGATAATTTAGTGAAATATGATTACACCTAATAAAATGCATCAAAAAGAAATACTAAGAGACAATTGACATACATATATAACACAAATTATATTAAACTACGTAACCATTACTTACCTCAATCCAAGCTTGCACAACTCAACTAAGTTGGAGCCTTGACTTTTTGTGCAATTTTCACTTGATTTTGGTGTAGAAATACACACAAAATGTATAATCAATGCAATAACCTACCATGTTAGGAAGTATAAATCAATCCCAACCCCTAAGTCCAAGTTCTTGATTATTCCCTCCCTATTCCAGCTTTTTTATATTCTAATCCAGCTGAAACTATCAAGTTTATGGATCATTTAGTGAATTAACAATATACAAGGGTAATTTAGTGATCATTAACTAAAACCCAATGATTTTGCACCTAAATTACTCTTTTGCACTAGAAAACCAACTAAAACAAGTCCTTAATCTTCCCTAAAATACATAAACTAGTAATTGTAGGGCTAGTTTATCAATTTACTTATTAATGGGGAAGGAATCCTTACCTTAATAAGGAAAAATAATGAAAAACCAAGTACTTTTGCCTAAATCTCCACTATTAAAGTCCCAAAATGTGCTTTAGAAGAATGAACCATTTTTGGGTTTTTCTAAATAAAATAGTGATTTATGATGCTATATTGACATAAGCCGCTAGAGCAACATCACTATTATGACATAGTTGCTATAATGACCGTTGATCACATTGACTGGTCGCTATAGCGGGAATTATTCCACTTTTGTGTATGTTGTTATAGCGACATGCACACCCCTGTAGCAACATGGATGGGATAAAATGTTTGATTATTTCTAAAATTTCCTTTTTTCACTACACAACTTAAATCCAATACATCACAACTAATACCCTTTATGCTAAGATCAATTTTGGGAGTTCTACTAATCCAAATTCAATAACGTAATGTCCTACAGGTTACTTATTATCTTAGCTAACTAGAAATCAAGGTAAACATTACCCCATTTTCTCAACCCGTTTCTAAATTTCCTTGGATCAGACTTTGCTTATTTTGTCCGAGTAGCCTAAAAATTATAACTTTAAATCTTGGGAAAATTTTAACCCAAATCTTTTAACAAAACACTAACCTGTAATGATATAAAGGGTTGTTACAGTATGCATTGAAACAGTTAAAGGTGCACGAGTGCAACTACCCCACTTATAATTTAGTGTTGGCAATAATAGTTTTCTTCTGAAGATTTAGAGGCATTACCTGTATGGTGTTTGTTGTGAGATTTTACCGGCCATCAAAGTATTCAGTATATTATGACCTAGAGAGATATTAATTTGAGATAACACAAGTAGATTGAGTTTCTAAAGGACTATAATATCTCTATTCTCTACCATCCGAGAAAGGTAAATATGGTAGCAGATGTCTTGAGCTAAAAGGTGGTTAGTATGGGTATCTTGGCCTTTATTTTAGTTTTAGAGTATTTGTTAGCTTTGGACATTCATACCTTAGCCAACTTGATGGTTTGAATTGATATTTCGGACCCTAGAAGGATTATTTCTAGTGTTGAGGCCTGGTGTACCTTGTTGAGCAAATTTAAAATTATTAGTTTGAGGATAGTAGAATTTATAACATTTATGATTTGATGTTTAGAACTGAGACCCTGAGGGCTACCATAGATTTAAAGGGTATTTTGAGATTTGATGGTTATATTTGTGTTTTGAGGGTTGGATACTTAATCCTTTTGCTACTTCAGTAGGCTCATCGATCCAAATATTTTATTCACCCTAGGACAACTAAGATATATAGATATTTGATGTAGCATAATTGGTGGAGTGGAATGAAAAAAGATGTAACAAACTTTATAGCTCGATGTTTGTGTTGTTCGTAGGTAAATAATGAGAATCTGGGATTTGGTGGGTTTCTTTAGAGACTACCTATTCCTGAGTAGAATTAGGATTAGAACTATTGACTTTGTAAGCTGGTTGCCTCTCACTTCTTGTGGTTTTGATAGCATTTGGGTCATCATAGATCAACTGACTAGATTGTCTTATTTTATCCCTATCAGATTTTCTTCTGTACCGATAGGTTAGCTTGCATCTATGTTTGAGAGATAGTTTATCTTCAAAGAGTATATGCCTATTATTTTAGATAGAGGCTCAATGTTCACTTATAGATTTTGGAGGAATTTTTAGGTAGAGTTGGGTACTCAAGTTGACCTTAACACTATTTTTCATCCCCCAATCGATGCACAGTCGAAGCAAACTATTTTGGTTTTGGAGGAAGCACTCTACACATGTGTTTTGGACTTTGGAGGTCAGTGGGAGTGGTATTTATCCTTACCTGAGTTTTATTATAATAACAACTACCATTCTAGTATTAAGATGGTACCATTTGAGGTACTACATGGTAGAGATTGCCAATCTTTGATTGGTTGGTTTGAGACCTATAAGGTTAGTCTTAATGATACTGACTTGCTTCATAAGTCTTTGGATAGGGTTTGGGTGATTCAAAATAGGCTACGGGTAGCTCAGAGTAGGAAGAGAAGTTATACTAATCATAGGCTTTGTTTTTTGAAGTATGGAGTTGGTGATCTGAGCTTTCTTCAAGTATCACCCATGAAGGACATAATGATATTTGGGAAGAGAGGCAAGCTCATCCTCAGATATATTAGGCTATTTAAGATACTTCAGCTAGTTGGAGAGTTAGCTTTTGAGTTGGCCTTACGCCTAGACTTTTATGTTGTTCATCTGGTATTTCACATATCCATACTTTGATGCTACTTCATGAATGAGTCTCATGTGCTTCGTTGGGACTTGGTTCTATTGGATAAGAGGTTGACCTTTGTGGAAAAGCCAATATTTTTAGCATGGGATGTCTAACGATTATGATCTAGAGAGATTCTAATGGTTAAAGTTTAGTGGAGACACCATCCAATTGAGGAGGCTACCTAGGAGATAGAGAGTGATATAGGGTCCTGGTATCCCCACCTATTTAAGTCCTAAAAATGATAATTACTGCCAAGTCATCACTACTCAGAGGGGTAAGGCTACTATTAAACTACCTATGCTCGTGGTTTATGAGGTGAGGAATGATACTGTGGATGTTGACGATGTGGATAAAACTAAAATTAAAAAGTTAGAGACTAATGATGAAGTGTCTCAGAAATTGGCAATTATAGAGAAACGAGCTGATAGTGATAAAAGAAAGGGTAAGGAGGTAGCACCAGTATTTAAGCCCATTCCATGACCTTTTTGATATTTTCCTCAAATGCTGAAGAACAAAGCAGAAGAAGGGAATATAAAAAATTTATGTCGATGTTGAAGGAATTGTCTGTGAATATCCCCCTTATGGAAGCTTTAGAGAAGATTCCCGGTTATGCAAAATTCATAAAGGATTTAGTAACAAAGAAATTAATAGTAAGCTTTGAGACTGCTGATAATATGCACCACTACAGTGCTATTGCCTCACAATCTTTGGTTGAGTTGAAGGAGGATCCTGGAGCTTTCACTATTCTTTGTACTATTTGGTTCTTTAATTTTGCACAAGCATTATGTGATCTGGGAGCTATTATTAATATGATGCTACAAGATACATATAAGTAGTTGGGGTTAGGATCATCTAAGCTGACCCTTATGAGATTATTGATGGTCAATGGCATTATGAAGAAGCCGATTTGTATATTGTGTGATATGTTGGTGAAGGTATCTTCATTCATATTCCATGCTTATTTAGTGATCCTCGATAGTTAGGCTAATTTTGATGTCCATATCATCTTGAGAAGACCCTTCTTAGCCATGGGTAAGGAATTAGTTGACATGGAGATGGGATAGATAAAATTCTGACTTAATAATAAATAGGTCACTTTCAATGTGTGTGAAGTTATGAGACAACCAAAAGATATGTGGGTAGTGTCTGTGATAGAATCATGAATAAAAATGCATTGGTTGCACTCATTGAGGAGAGTCTTGGTTTTGAGTCACTGGTAACAGTGATAATGAATTTTGATAGTGATGGCATCAATGAGTATGATGAGATTGTAGGAAATATCAACCACAACTTAGTTAGTTAGTAACTAATCAGTTTGTTAGTTACTGTGATACGCATATTTTATTATTATATTGATTAACTGTTATATTGAGTTAGTGGTAAGTGAGTTAGTTGTTAAATAAGATGGCAACTAAGAATTTAAGGTAGTTAAGCTAGGAAACTTCTAGATGATTCTAGAAGTTATAGACAAGTCTATATATAGATGCTTAGCCATAACAACACATTTTATTGTAACAATTTTCAATATACAAATTTATTTCTCTACTATGATGTTCAAGGAGTTTGTATTGTCAAGCTTCTCATTCTCTAGATTTGGTAGTTTTTCTCATGATATTAGAGCCGTGAGCGTGAAGGCTTAAGTAGTGTAGATTGATAGAGTTTAGCTCTCTATTATATTGGTGAGTAAATCTCTGCTCAGTTGAAAGTTTTGCTTTGATTAAATTTTGTTTTCCCTTTCTGAAATTGTTATAGTGAATCTTACAATGGAACCAAAATCAATTTGAGTTATCCTTCATTATAGGAGCATCATATATATATCTAGAGCTACCTTAATTCTAATCAAGCTGGTCGAATCAAAGAATTATGGTGTATGGAGTCGATCAATGATAATTTCTTTATTAGGGAAAAGGAAATTTGGATTTGTAACTAGAGCATTGTAGATAGTTGTACAGAGAAGAGTTACATATGTAATGGGAGACTTGCAATGCAATAGTATTGTCATGGTTGATGATCTTTGTTAGTGTAGCATTGCTTAGTGGAATTGTTTATGAAACAAGGGCTTGTGAGGTATGGGAAGACCTAAAGGAAAGATTTAAAAAGTTAAATTGTATGAGACTCTATCAACTACACAGAGAAATCAATATATTGTCACACCAAACTATTCAGTAGCTACTTACTTCATTAAGTTGAAGAGTTTATGGAATGAGTATGATGTAGTGATCCCTTCTCCATCTTGTGATTGTCCAAGGTCTAAATACTATGAAAATTATCTATCTTATTTGAGATTAATACAATATTTGTGTGGCTTGAATGATTCCTCTGATCAAGCTAGAATGCAAATTTTATTGAAGGGAGTTACACCTAATCTTAATCAAGCATTTTCTATGATAGCAAAAGATGAAATTTAGTTGTTGTCTTGGGCATTTGTCATAAGTAAAAAACTAGATCCTATTGCAATGCAGGTCAACATAAGCTCAAACACAAGTTACAAAAATAAGAATTACAAAGGAAAGAAGTGTGATTATTCTCTTTTCACTAAGCACACAAAAGAGAATTGTTACAAGTTATTAAGTAGTACTACTGACTGGAAACTGATGTGCGAGCTAATGCTAACACATTTGAGGCTTTTAACTAAGAATAATTGCAAAGTATTAAGCAACTTTTGTAATTTTTGATTGGTTTATGTTTGATTTTGCAGTTAAAGCTGATATGATAGAGAACCAACAAGAATGGAACAAAAGAAGTTGAAATCTGAAGAAATCTGAAGAAAAGGGTGGCTGACGACATTTATGATAAGTCGTCCACCTAGTGATAAGTTATCAAGTTCATAGTCAGCAGTAAATAGAGAATTGGCCTAAGTTGAAAGATGTGACAACATTTTGGGATAAGTCGTCAAGGGTCTGATAAGCTGTCAAGAATGTCGTCAGCTTGAGGCAACACAGGAGAACTGAAGCAGAGCTTTGATGATATTTTGTGATAGGCCGTCACAAAGATGATAAGTTTTCAAGTTTGTCATCAGACTTAAACAGGAAGAGCCAAAACTGAAGAAGGAGCTGACGACATTTGTGACAAGTCGTCAGCCTCCTGATAGGCTATCACAAATGTCGTCACCTAATCTGAGGGATTTCTGAATTCTATTATTTTGTTTCCATAATTAGGGAAAACTATTTAAAGCTTTGTTTTAGGGTTTTCTAGGGAGTTACGCACATTGAGTTTTGAGCAATATACTTTGATATTTTCTGTCTCTACTTTTGGCTGGAGAAAACAATTACTTTGAAGATATTATATTCATTATTTTGGGATTTCCTTTGTGATTTAATTTGAGAATCTCTAGTTTCTATTCATCTTATGGTAAGTTTATCTTTCAAAGCATGAATTCATCTAGTTGCTTCGATTTTTATGTCATGAGCGGTTAAATTCCTTTAACCTGAATTATGGGATCTAGGGTTAGGTCCTGATAAGGTGCTGAGTAATCAAGATTCAAAAGATGGTAGAACTTCTTGATAATTCCGAGGTTTTAATTAACATCTGTTGGTTGCAAACAATAGATGAAATCTACTTTGATTTGCTTGAGAAAGAAATCAAATATAGTAGGAAGTGAATTATCAACAGGGACTTGGAAATAATCCGTTTAATAATCAACGCTGTAACAAGGTTGGTTAACCTGAGGTAAAATATGGACAGTAATATAAATTCCCTAAGTCCGAGAGGATTAGGTAATTAAATGCTTAAGTAGGCCAAGAGACATTTAAGCATAACTTCGATAAAGATAACTTGTTTTCCTACCTACTGTGAGAATCCTGAACCACTAGTAGCATCTATCAAGTACCAAAATCCCTAGTGAACATAATTCTTGTTTTTCATAAACTCTTGATTACGAACACTGAAACTAACGTAACCAAAAATTGCTTGTTAAACTAAAACCCCCCCATTTCTGGAAACAACCAACTATCAGTTGATTAATTTACAAATGACTTACGTTCACACCATATTACCTGTGGGATTCGACCCCAACCTAGTTGGGTTTTACATTTTAAGCGATCACTTACATTCTCATTGAGAGGTGTAGTTTGAGCGTTATCAAAAATAGCACCGTTGTTGTGGAATACGGTTATAAACTGAAGTTTGTGTGTGCAAATTGACTGATAGTTAAGTTTCCTAGTTTTAAGATTATTTGTTATTTTTGTTTATTTGCAGGATCTTTATTGTGTATACCAAGAACCAGAAGTTTCGGAGAACCATTATTACCACTTAATCCGGAATCGCAACGAATTGGAAGAATGGCAGAACAGCAAGAGGCTGACAAACTGGCAGCCTTAGCTCGAGCTCAGGTAAATGTGCAAAATGTCAGGCAACAAGAACGACACCCAAACCCTGAGGACAAAGATTTTGGAGACGAGGAGTTGCTGAATCCTGGTAACCCAAGGCGTGCAGAGCAGATAGCTGCACCAGCACGACATAATGTTAATCGGAATCGTCCACTCTGAGAAAGACAAGATTCCAGCCGATCCTGTATGATCTCAATGATAATGATGATGGAATGGACGGAGCAGGTGCAATGGGTGCAATCATTCCTCGACCGTTGGCACCTGGGGCCAAGTTCAACATTACGAGTACTATGATCCAACTCCTCAATCTGAAGGGGTTGTTTGGTGGACTTCCTGGGGATGACCCGAACCTGTATCTGGTGAATTTTGTTACCATCTGTAAATCTTTTAATAAACCAGGAGTGGTCCAAAATGCTATCCGGTTGAGATTGTTCCCGTTGTCTCTGTCTTAGGAGGCAACTTTGTGGCTAAATGAGCTGACGCCTGATTCTATAACCAACTGGAGGCAGTTGAAAGGATCTTTCCTAGAAAGGTTCTTTCCACCTTCCAGGAGGGTACAGTTGAGGGACGAGATCAACAATTTTAGGTAGCTCCCGACTGAAGTCTTGCATGAAACCTAGGAAATATTCAAGAAGAAGCTGACACACTATTCGAACCACATCATGACGGACATACATTTGATGGAGACTTTGTATAGGGCTCTTAACTATGTTATAAAGCCAATTGTAAACAATGCTACTGGTGGTTCGTTTGTTGATCTTACATTCCCAGAGGCTTCAGAGATACTGGACAGAATGACCAAACAGAGTCGGGCATGGCATACCAGAGACTCTGTGGTGTCCAGCCCAACTACTTCTGTAGGTATTACTGTGGAACAACATAGAAGAGAAGAGGAACGTGACCAAGACATGGCTTACCTGAAAACACAATGGACTTGCTAACCAAGCACTTGCTATCTGGCAAGGTTGAGAAGGTGAAAGCTGTGGGATCTCAGGATGGGATTGAGGCGGATGCAGAAAAAGAGGCTAACTATGTTAATAATTAGGGGGGTTTTCGAGGCAATATCCAAGGGAATCAAGGTCGAAACTTTTATGATAAGCCTGGTTATAAAGATAGGGAGCAGGGAAATTGGAGAAATAATAATCACAGGAGCGGGCTATATGTTCCTCCTGGAAATCGTGAGACTGCTTCAACATGTTCTGAAAAGATGCCCATGGAGGACATGATGGCTAGGTTGTTGAAGGGAGTGGAGGCAATCAACTATGGTGTTACCACCATGAAGACTAATCTGACATCCATCAGTCAGTTGGTGCACTCATACTTCACCATAATCAAACAGTTGGAGCAACAGATGAGCCAACTTTCCGCAGCATTCACCAGAGGAAGAGCAGAACGTTACCAAGCAATACGGTCCAGAATCCACGGAATGATGGCTCATGCATGGCTATATCACTAGAAGTGGTAAGATATTACCTGGACCTTCTGTGGGCAAACCTGTAGTTGATGAGGAAGTTATTGATGAACCAGAAGAAGGAGGTCCAGTGGACCTCTGAGAATCTGGATAATTCTGATGATGTTCTGGAGAAAGTTAAAGAGAAGGAGAAGGAGGTAGTGCTGAAAACTATCCCAAGACCACCACCTCCCTTTCCTCAGTGGTTGAAGAAGAAAACTGATGATGCAAAATTCAGTAAATTCATGGCAGTACTCAAGCAATTGACAGTAAATGTGCCTTTGGTTGAGGTACTTGAGAAAATGCCAGGATACGTGAAATTCATGAAAGACCTTATGACTAAGAAAAGAGCGGTGATTTACAAATTAGAGGGTAATCTTCATCATTATAGCACTATTTCTATAATGACCTTGGTGCAGAAGAAACTAGACCCAGGCGAATTCAATATTCCCTGCACAATTGGGACTATGGACTTTGCCAAGGCATTATGTGATCTGGGAGCAAGCATAAATTTGATGCCACTGGCTGTTTATAGAAAATTGGGTCTGGGAAATCCCACACCCACCAACATGCGACTCGTGATAGCGGATAGGTCAGTAAAACGACCTGTTGGCATTTTGCATGATGTGTTAGTGAAGGTATCCAATTTTATATTCCTTGCAGATTTTTTCATTCTGGATTACGAGGTGGACTTCGAGGTGCCCATAATCTTGGGTCGACCTTTCCTCGCAACCGGAAGTGTGTTGATTGATTTGAGAGTGAATGAGCTCTTATTCAAGATAAATGATGAAGTGGTATGGTTTAATGTGGGTAAATCAATGAAGCAGTATGATTAAATGAGTGTGTTCTTAGTAGTTGATGTGTATTATGAGGACGAACAGGAGGTGTCAATAGCTGAGCAACTTGTTGTCAAACCTTTGGCTATAGTTATGATGAATTTTGATAGTAAAGGCATCAGGGAGTATGAAGAGACTATTTGTGCTTTGGAAGGAAGGGATTCATATCCTTATGCTCCTAAAAATATAGACCTTGACCTTGCTAATCGACCAACACCACCAGCCAAGCCATCTATTGGGGAGCCACCGGTGTTGGAATTGAACGAACTACCTGGGCACTTACGGTATGTGTTTTTGGGCAACGGGAACATGCTACCTGTTATTATTGTAGCTGATTTGGGTGAGCAACAGGTAAACACACTTATTTCAGTATTTCATAGGCACAAGAGAGCTATAGGATGGACCATCACAGATATTATTGGCATTCCCCCTGGCATCTGTACGCATAAAATTCAACTTAAGGAAGATTGTATTCCAACCATAGAGCATCAGCTCTATCGTAACCCACTAATGCAAGAGGTAGTTAAGAAGGAGATTATTAAGTGGTTGGATGCTGGAGTGGTTTACCCTATTTCTAACAGCAAATGGGTTAGCCCAGTTCAATGCATGCCCAAAAAAGGGGGCATGACTGAGGTTGCAAATGAAATGAATAAGCTGATTCTACTCAAGCCTGTGACTAGGTGGAGAGTTTGCATGGACTACTTCAAGATGAATTCATGGACTCTAAAAGACCACTTCCCGATTCCCTTTATGGACCAAATGCTTGATCGATTGGCTGGAAGAGGTGGTATTTTTTTTTGGATGGTTATTCCGGATACAACCAAATCTGTATTTCTCCTGAAGATCAGGAGAAGATGACATTTATATGTTCATATGGCACCTTTGTTTTTAAGAGGATGCCATTTGGGCTATGGAATGTACCCGCCACTTTTTAACGGTGTATGATATCTATCTTCTCAGATATGGTGGAGGACACGATAGAGGTATTCATGAATGATTTCTCTGTGGTGGGAGATTCATTTGAGATGTGTTTGGAAAACCAAAGTATAGCCTTGCAATGTTGTATTGAATTCAATTTGGTGTTTAACTGGGAAAAATGCCATTTTATGGTAAATGAGGGCATTGTTCTCGGCCATAAAATTTTAGAAAAAGGGATAGAAGTTGATCGAGCAAAAGTGGAAGTTATTGAGAAATTTCCACCTCCTATTTCAGTGAAGAGAGTGCATAGTTTTCTTGGATATTCTGGCTTTTATCAGAGGTTTATAAAAGACTTCTCGAAGGTTGCAAGTCCACCTTGCAAACTTTTGGAGAAAGAAGTGAAGTT
Source organism: Capsicum pubescens (assembly GCA_030864215.1). Classification (NCBI taxonomy): domain Eukaryota; kingdom Viridiplantae; phylum Streptophyta; class Magnoliopsida; order Solanales; family Solanaceae; genus Capsicum; species Capsicum pubescens. The sequence goes on from CM061542.1 coordinate 124,215,283, forward strand.
TTCCTTTGATGATGATTGCTTGAAGGCATTCTTATGCCTTAAAAAGAAGCTGGTTGAGGACCCTATTGTAGTTTCACCAGATTGGTCAAAACTATTTGAGATCATGTGTGATTCAAGCGGTGTTGCCCTTGGATCCCTATTGGGACAAAATAGGGACAAACTGTTTCAACCAATATATTATACCAGCAAAGCACTGAATGGAGCGCAAATGAATTACACCGTTACTGAGCAAGAACTTCTGGCTGTAGTGTATGCTTTTGAGAAGTTTAGGGCTTATTTTCTTGGGACCAAAATGGTGGTCCACACTAACCATGCAGCCTTGAGGTACTTGATGGCCAAGAAGGATGCAAAACCAAGGCTGATTAGATAGGTGTTGCTGCTACAATAATTTGACTTTGAGGTCAAAGATTGGAAAGGTTATGAAAACTAGGTTGCAGATAATTTATTTAGAATGGAAGGTGAACATGCAATTAGTGATAGAATGAAAATAAATGATGCATTCCCTAATGAGGAGATCTTGGCAGCTTCTGTGGGATAATTGCCTTGGTATGCTGATTATGAAAATTATGTTGTGAGTGAGGTCATCCCAAAAAATCTTTCTTTTTATCAAAGAAAGAAATTCCTGTATAATGTGACATTACTTCTGGGATTAGCCATATCTTTTTTGGTGATGTGTGGATAATATTATAAGGAGATACATGTCGGAAGTGGATATATTGTGCATATTGGAAACATGTCATGCTTCCCCAGTTGAAGGTCACTATGCAGGTGATCGAATGGCTAGGAAGGTATTGTAGAGTGGTTACTATTGGCCAACATTTTTCAAGGATGCCCACGAGTTTGTGCTAAAATATGACCAATGTTAGAGGCAAGGGTCAATCTAAAAAAGATATGAGATGCCTTTGACTATGATGCTTGAAGTGGAATTATTTAATGTATAGGGCATCGATTTCATAGGCCCTTTTGTAAGCTCGTATGGGATAAAATATATTTTAGTTACCGTTGACTATGTATCGAAATGGGTCAAAGCTGTTGCCTTGTCTGATAATGAAGGAAAGAGAGTTGTTACTTTTCTCAAAAAGAATATCTTCTCTCTCTTTAGAGTACCTCACACTATTATAAGTGATGGAGGATCTCATTTTTGCAACAAAGTGTTTCAAGCAGCTTTAGCAAAATATGGGGTGAAACAACATAGGTTATCCACTCCATATCACCCATAAACTAGTGGGGAAGTGGAAGTGTCAAATCAAGAGATTAAAGCCATCCTACCCAAAATGGTGAATGCTAGTCAGAAAGATTGGTCTCAAAAGCTCGATGATGCCTTATGGGCATATCAGACTGATTTCAAGACACCCATTGGAATGTTACCATTTCATGTGGTATATGGAAAATCTAGCCACCTACCAATAGAGCTGGAGCACAAGGCCTTGTAGGCACTCAAAAGGCTAAATTTAAGTTGGAAGGAGGCAACAGAGCTGATATTGGAACATCTGAATGAGATAGATGAATTCCATCTCAGGGCATATGAACGAGTGGATCTATATAAATAAAAGATGAAAAAAATACCATGATTAGAGAATAGAGAAATGAGAATTCCAAAAGGGTGACTTGGTGCTTCTGTTAAATTCCAGACTTAAACTGTTCCCAGGAAATCTTAAATCCAAGTGGTCAAGGCCGTTTAGAGTTAGTAATGTCTACTCATATGGAGTAGTAGAACTTGAATGGGCAATGAGTCAAGCTTTACATTGTTCCAAAAGAATCGATAAGAAACATCACTACTATCTGTCTCGATGAAGTCTGAAGTAATCGAGATACCTGATTCATACCGCGGTGTTAAATCAAGCGCTGCATGGGAGGCAACCCATGACCCTCAGGATTGATCCATTCCAGGTATACTCTAACCCTTAGTTCAGATTTTCTTTGATTTTAAGTTGAGGGCATAAAGTAAATTATTGTTGTAAAAGTTTGCAGCCGATTAGGAGAAATACTTGTACTTGAGGCAGTTGAATTGTTTTGTGATTTTTGTACACCTCTTCAAGTGGTCTACTCCTTTAACTGTGTGATTTGCATTCAAGTGTGACCATTGTGCATCTTTGTATGGCATTAGTTCTAGTAACATAATAATCATTGCTAAACAACTGTATGAACTGAATGAGTCATAGCTTGTGATATACGTGTGTGCCATGTGTGTGTGAGCAACTACTTAGTTCCCTTTGTATGCTGAAGCTAGAACTTGCTCGGCTAGTCTTACCTAGGTTGAAGGATAGGGTTTAGGTAAGGATCATAGGCCATTTTGATATTATCTCACTTTAGCCTAAATGACCTTCCCTATGTGTATAATATCCCTTGATCCCTGTTTTGAGCCTAATTAGCCTATTTCTTTGTATGACACATGTCACCTTTCCATTTAAATTACAATGAACCTATTTTGGCCTTGGTCCTCCTTGGACACTCTGCACCTTGACTTAGGCAAATGGCCTACGCTGAGGTTGTCTATCATAGAGGTGCATTATATAGAATGAGTATGAAGAAAAGTAGCATAAAAAAAGAATAAAAAGATGGGTACAGAGGAAAAAAGCAAGAAAAAGAAAAATTGTGAAAAAAATTAAGTAATTGAGAAAAGACTGCACCCATCCTAAATAAGTGTGTCAAGAAAAGAGAAGAGCGGAAAAGGATAATGAGTGAAATACCAAGAAGCTATTGTAGTGTCAAGGAGTCTTAGTCACTTTAAATACCATCGAGTATCATACTATCCTCTAGCCTACATTACAAGCCTAAGAGAAGTCCTATAGTGATCCTAGCTGACCTATCTGAAGATCTGGGTAATGAATATAAGGGCAAGCCTATGGTACTTGGCATACACTGATTGGAACTTCGTTCTGAGAGTGAGTGTTTTGATTGTCCCCATGGTTACATATATAATTCCTGATATGAGATGAGGGGGATGTCTTTACGGTGAGGGCACACTAGTTAATTGCTAGTTACTGACTTGTTCGGGTAGTGTAATAATGGTCTATGCATGGTTGTTATAACTGAATTGATGCTGTATCTTGATTCCTGTGTATTGCATTGGTGTTCTTCATTGTTCTTGAATTGAGTGACCTTGGAGATGGTAAAATTATTTTGAGGTGATACGGATGATTGACTGCCAAAGGTACTTTGTATTCTCTTAGTTGTGTTGAGTTGCTTGAGGACAAGCAATTGTTTTAAGTTGAGGGTGTTGATGTGTGAGCTAATGCTAACACATTTGAGGCTTTTAACTAAGAATAATTGTGAAGTATTAAGCAACTTTTGTTGTTTTTGATTGGTTTATGTTTGATTTTGCAGTTTAAACTGATATGATAGAGAACCAACAAGAATGGAAGCAAAGAAGTTGAAATCTGAAGAAATTTGAAGAAAAGAGTGGCTGACGATATTTGAGATAAGTCGTCAGCCTGGTGATAAGTTATCAAGTTTGTGGTCAGCAGTAAATAGAGAATTGGCCTAAGTTGAAAGATGTGATGAAATTTTGTGATAAGTCGTCAAGGGTCTGATAAGCTGTCAAGAATATCGTCAGCCTGAGGTAGCACAAGAGAACTAAAGAAAAGCTTTGACGACATTTTGTGATAGGCCGTCACAAAGCTGATAAGTTGTTAAGTTTGTCGTCAGCCTTAATCAGAAAGAGCCAAAACTGAAAAAGGAGCTGACGACATTTGTGATAAGTCGTCAGCCTCCTGATAGGCTATCACAAATGTCATCACCTAATCTGAGAGATTTCTGAATTCTATTATTTTTTTTCCATAATTAGGGCGAACTATTTGAAGCTTTGTTTTAGGGTTTTCTAGGGAGTTCCACACATTGAGTTTTGAGAAATATACTTTGATATTTTCTCTCTCTACTTTTGGCTGGAGAAAGCAATTACTTTGAAGATATTATATTTATTATTTTGGGATTTCCTTTGTGATTTAATCTGAGAATCTCTAGTTTCTATTCATCTTGTGGTAAGTTTATCTTTCAAAGCATGAATTCATCTAGTTGCTTCAATTTTTACGTCATGAGCGGCTAAATTCCGTTAACCTGAATTATGGGATCTAGGGTTAGGTCTTGATAAGGTGCTCAGTGTTCAGGATTCAAAAGGTGGTAGGACTTTTTGATAATTCTGAGGTTTTAATTAACATCTGTTGGTTGCAAACAATAGATAAAACCTACTTTGATTTGGTTGAGAAATAAATCAAATATAGTAGGAAGTGAACTATCAACAGGGACTTGGAAATAATCCGTTTAATAATCAGCACTGTAACAAGGTTGGTTAACCTGAGGTAAAATCTGGATAGTGAATATAAATTCCCTAAGTCTGAGAGGATTAGGTAATTAAATGCTTAACTAGGTCTAGAGACATTTAAGCATAACTTCAATAAAGATAACGTGTTGTCCTACCTACTGTGAGAATTCTGAACCACTTATAGCATCTGTCAAGTACCAAAATCCCTAGTGAACATAATTTTGGTTTTTCATAAACTCTTGAATACGAACATTGAAACTAAAGTAACCAAAAATTGCTTGTTAAACTAAACCCCCCCATTTCTGGAAACATCCAACTATCAGTTGATTAATTTGCAATAGAGGGAAGGAAATTATAGCAATGGAGGTTCAAAAGGATTCATGCACCAAAATTATACTAGTGGATATAATTAACAGGAATCTGGAAGGTTCAATGCTCTTGGACATCATGGAAATTAATATACAGGTCAAGTTAATACTCATCTCTCATCTAATAGTTTTAATAGTCAACTTTTTGGTAGAGATGCATATGAATTTGCATTAACTAGCCATGGAGGTCACAAGGTGGTTAATAATGCAATACTTGTCAAAGTACAAGGGTTCACTAATGGGGATTACAAGTAGATTATGGATCTTTTGAATCAAGATCAATAAGATATAAAGAAGGCTAACATGTCAGATATAACCGCCTGCTTATTCTCTCATATTGAGCCATAAAAGTGGATAGTAGATTCTAGTTCTACTAATCACATTACAACTATAAAAAGTATATTCATAAGAAATAAAGTATTCAAAAAAGGAATGGATAAAGTGGATCTGCCAAATGGAGCAAAGGCTGACATATCACATATTGGAGAGGCATTCGTTCTACAAGATAAAACTGTGAAAGATATATCATTTATGCTTGATCTTAAACATAATCTGCTATCAGTTTCCTAGGTCACTAGATAGTTGTATTACATTGTATCCTTTTATCCTGACTTTTGTGGGTTTCAGGATCTCTGCAGTGGCGGCGTGCAGGGGATTGGTGGAGATTGATGAGGCTTTTACATCCTCAAGAGAGATTTTAGAGTAAAGATTGAACTTGAAGGTTATGAATAGGTTGACTGTGCATGATAGAAACTTACGGAATAAAAGACTTGGACATCCATTTGCACAAGTATTGATATCCCTAGATCTCTTAAGTCATAGTATGAATACTAAATTTTTGAATAATTGTCATTCCTGTTCACTAGCTAAATAAACTAGATTGCAATTTCCTGTTAGTGAAACTAAGTCAAATGTATCTTTTATGCTGTATATATGGATCTATGGGGACCTTATAAGACTCAAAATTTTGATAAGAAATCTATTTCTTAAAAATTATGGATGATTGTAGTATATATACTTTGATCTATTTACTGCAGCTTAAATCTAAAACCATTATGGATCTCAAAGATTTTCTAATGATGATTAAGAATCAGTTTGGAATTAGTGTAAAGATTATAGGAACTAATAATAGGACTGAGTTATTTAACAACTAGTGTAATGCTTTGTTCAAGTCTTTAGGTATATTACATTAAAGTAGGTATCCTTATACGTCACAACAAAATGTTTAGTAGAAAGAAAACATAGACAAATCTTGAATATACCTAGAGCTATCAAGTTCTAATCTCAAATCCTGTCATATTTTGGGGTTTGGTTGTTCAAGATGCTGTTTACCTGATGAGTAGGCTACCATCATTTTCTATTGATCGTAAAAGTCCTTATAAAGCATTATTTTCTAAAGTACCATCATTGGAATATATAAGGGTACTAGGTTGCTTATGTTATTCTTCAATATTCCTTAAGGGTGGTAAGTTTTTTGAGAGAGCTAGACCTACTGTGTTGATGGGGTATTCTACTACATTAGAACAACTACTTATTGCTAGACTTGAACTCCAACAAGCTTTAAGTCAATAGATATATCACATTCTAAGAACATGTTTTCGCACTTGCCAAGATAAGAAGTCAACATCACTCTACAGAGTTAATGGAACCATATGCAGCCAACAGTGATGATACAAACTCAATAGTTTCATAAGATCCTGATGATGATCATACCTTGCGTGCAGAGGTGCTTTCTCAAGATACATCAGTACCTTTTCCACTATTTGATTCTATAGAGTATTTTGTTGATCAATTATATAAACCAGTACCTTCACACCCAGACACTATAGAGATTATATCTTGTCCACCTAGAAGAACACCTTGAGTTTTAAATTAACCTATTTGGATGGAGGAATATACAATACCAGGGAAGATAAGAGGTACCAAATACCCTACTACTAACTACTTGTCCTACAACAATACTACTCCTACGTATCAAATCTATATGACTAGTTTTGCAAACTTGATAGAGCCATAATTTTTCAGTCAAGCTGCTAAAGATGACAAGTGGATTCAAGTTATAAAGTTGGAGATTCAAGCACTTGAGGATAAAAACACCTGGAAGATAGTTGACTTACCTACTAGTAAGAATGCCATTAGTTCAAAATGGGTGTATAAAATTAAGTGTAAGGAAAATATAGAGGTTAAGAGGTTCAAAGCATGATTAGTAGCTACAATGTTACAGTCAACAAGAGGAACTAGATTACAATGACACATTTTCATCTATGGAAAAGATGGTAACTATCAATTCAAGTGTGTCATTACTCTTGCTGTATTAAAAGGATGGTTCTTGGGCCAAAAGGATATCTACAATGCTTTTCTACAAGGAGATTTGGAAGAAGAAGTATATATGAAGATGGCTGAAGGTTTTTAACAAGAAGGACACCATTAGTTTTATAGGCTGCTTAAGTCATTATATGGACTTAAACAAGCCTCTAGACAATGGAATATTAAGATTACAAAAGCACTTAAGACTGCAGGATTTACCCAAAGTGCTTATGATTATTCTCTATTTACCTTGAAGAAGATAGAGGGAATAGTGATAGTCTTAGTCTATGTGGGTGATTTGCTCATCACTGGAGACAATAACGCTATGATTTCTGAGGCCAAAGAAGTACTACATAGGCAATTTTAAGTTCAAGGACTTGGGAGAGCTCAAATATTTTAGGAGATTGAAGTTTTTGGATCAACATAAGGAGTTATTCTAAATCAAATGAAGTATATCCGTGAACTAATTTCAGAAACTGGTCTTGCTAGTGCAAAGCCAACTCTACATCTTTGGAATCTGATATCTAGTTAACATAAGTGGTATATAATAAAGCTTCAGGTTTTACTGGTGATGTTACCTTAAAGGATGGAACTTCAAATCAGAGATTATTTGGAAAACTTATGTATGCTACCATAACTAGACTAGATATCAATTATGTTTTTTAAATATTGAGCTAGTTTATGCAAATGCCTAAAAGGTCTCATTTGGAAGCTACATATAGGGTGGTCAGATATCTAAAAAGTTCAGTAGGTCAAGGTATTTAGTTGAAAGCTTAGACTAATACTGACTTAATGTATTGGTGTGACTCATATTGGGTAGCCTACCCTAGCACCAGTCTATCACTAGATATATAGTACAATTTGGTGGATATTTAGTATGTTAGAAGTCGAAGAACACCATAAAGTGTCTAGAAGCTTATCTGAGGTTGAGTATAAAAGCATTGCCTCAGCTGTTGTAGAGCTTACTTGTATGGAAGGTTTGTTTGCAGAATTGAATTGGCATATAAGCCTATCACCGTGTTTAGTGATAGAAAATCATCTATACAATTAGCAGCCAGTCCTATCTTTCATGAGAGAACTAAGAATATAGAAATTTATTTCCACTTTATCAAGGACAAAATCAAGAGTGGTTTGGTACCAACTTTGTTTATTCCTACATAGTAGATATTTTGACTAAAATCTTGGTTCATGATCAACATTCTTATCTATTAAGCAAGCTTGGTGTGCTTAACATTTTGTACCCTTCAGCTTGAGGGTGAGTGTTGGAAAGATTATCCAAAACTTAGTTAGTTAGTAACTAATTAGTTAGTTAGTTACTGTGGTACATGAATTTTACTATTACATTGATTCACTATTACATTGAGTTAGTGGTATGTGAGTTAGGTATTAAATGAGCTGGTAGCTAAGAGTGTAAGGTAGTTAATCTAGGAAACTTCTAGATGATTCTAGAAGTTGTAGACAAGTCTATTTATATATATTTTGACGGAACAACACATTGTATTGTAATAGTTTTTAATATATATATATTTTATTTTCTCTACTCTGTTCATAAATTTTGTATTGTAAAGCTTTGCACTATCAAGATTTGGTATTTTTTATCATAGATGGTGGACATACTTGTGGGAAGAGTTTATTATACTTATGCACCAAAGAAGTTGGATCTTGATTTGAAGAATAAAGTGATCCCACTAGCTCAACCATCCATTGAGGAGCCACCAGTCTTGGAATTGAAGACCCTGCCTTCTCATTTACGTTATGCATTCTTGGGGGAAACAATACCTTGTTGATTATTATTGTAGTAGATTTATGAGAGTCATAGTTTGAGACCTTGATATTGGTATTTTAGAGATTTAAATGGGCCACTGGTTGAACTATTGCTGATATTGTCAGAATTCTAGTCAATTTTTTTATCTGATTTAGCTTGAATCAGACTGTGTGCCTAGAATTGAGCATTAACATTGTCTAAATCCACCTATGCAAGAGGTGTTAAAGGAGAAGATCATTAACTGGTTTGATGCAGATATGGTTTACCCTATTACTGACAACAAGTGGGTAAGCCCAGTTCAGTATGTGCCAAAAAAGGGTAGGATCACTGTGGTCCCCAATGATATGAACAAGTTAGTTCCCATGATATTAGTCACAATATGGTAAGTTTTTATGGATTATCAAAAGATGATTACTTGGACTTAGAAGGATCACTTTCCTATGCCATTCATAGAAAAAATGTTAGACCGTCTAGCGGGTAGAGAATGGTGTTATTTTCTTGATAGTTATTCCGTGTATAATCAAATTTCAATTGTTCTTGAGGACCAAGAGAAAACCACTTTCACTTGTCCATATGGTACGTTCGCATTTACGAGGATGCCCTTAAATCTTAGTCAGCATTGCATGATGTCCATCTTTCTTGACATAGTGAAGGATACTATTGAGGTCTTCATGGATGTTTTCTCTATTGTGGGTGATTCGTTTGATAATTGTTTGGAACATTTGGCCAATGCACTATAAGGATGTAAAGAGTGCAATTTGGTGTTGAATTGGGAGAAATTTTATTTCATGGTCAAGGTAGGGATAGTTCTTGGGCACAAAATTATGAATAAGGGTTAGAGGTCGACAAGGCTAAAATTAAGGTGATTGAAAAATTATATCCACCAATTTTTGTGAAAGGTATTTGGAGTTTCTTGGGTCATACAGGGTTTTATAGATGGTTCATGAAGGACTTCTCTGAATTCAAATCCGTTGTGAAAATTGTTAGAGAAGGAGATGAAGTTTATTTTTTTTATGATGCTTGTCTCAAGTATTTTTGAGTGCCTAAAAGAGAGGTTGATTTGTTCTCCTACCATTATTTCTCAAGATTGGGACCTTCTATTTGAAGTGATATATGACACTAGTGGTATGTCCTTGGGAGAAGTCTTAGGCCATGGACGTGAAAAGATACTTCATCCCAATTATTATGACAAAACATCACTTAACACCGCAAAGAAAAATTATATAGTGACTGAATATGGTTATCAGTATTTAGACTTGTGGTGGTGTTTTCTTTTGAAAAGTTCCCATAATACTTGATTGGTGCCAAAATCATTCTGCACATTGATCATGTGGCTCTTAGGTACCATATGGAGAATAAAGATGCTAAGCCATGGTTGATCTAATGGGTACTATTGCTACAAGAATGACTTTGAGGTAAAGGACTGGAATGGCATAAAATATCAAGTTGCAGACCATCTGTCCTACCTAGAAGAGGTGGTGATGCTTAAACTAGGGGATGAGATTGAGATTGATAATACTTTTCTAGATAAAAAAACAAGTTGCTTTATAACTTACAATTATTTTGAGTTAAAAGCTTCAAATGTGTTGTCATCCAGTACATCACCTTATCGTATTAGCCTTTTTATGGGCCTAGAGTGGTACTTGCTATTGATTTTTATTTTTGGTATCACCTATTCCCTTATATTGATGTTTGTATTACTGTTGCCATTATGTGATGTAATTGATCCTTGCTTGGTAGATGACTAGACTATTAGTATCTAGTTATAATCCCCTTTCTTGTAGTTCTTATTCGTTAACTTGGGCCTTTAGCTTGGTTGGATGTTTTCTCTCTTATCGCAAGGTAAGGTTGGTTGTTTTCCTCTTTTGTTAGAGTATGCTAGATCGATTGTGGAGTGGATTACGGTAGTTACGGTAAGTTGACCTTCTTTGGTTTTATCATGGTCTTAGAGATGTTAATTATCTACGTTGTTTATTTTTGGGTTTTGAAAGTTTTTGACTTGCCTTTGGGTTTTCTGAGATTTTTTCTTTGGCTATCCCTTTTTATGTAAATTATTTTTGAGGTTGATCAGTTTGGGGTCCGTTCTTCTGATGTGGTTAATTCATTGCTCGACAATAGTTTTGTTGTAGATATCAAAAGGTATTTGATTTGCCTTTCAGGTTATTGGGTTCATTTCTTAGTGATGATATTCTCTTGGTACTGGTGTGGAGTTTGATACTATGTTATTGCCATGATGTAGTTATTGTCTAAGTGGAGTTAGAGAGTTGGAGATAGGTAGTCTTTTATGTGACTGCCTCTTAGTTGGCAAATTGGAAATTTGTTGCCTTCGGATGCTTGATTTCTTTTCTGGTAGTGGCCTTGACCTTGACTTAGGTGTCAAGATTTGGTGCTCTTTTCTTCAGCAATGTGATTCATGGGTTATTTGGGGTAAGGTTGTCCTACTTGGGTGGATTCGAGAAATCCTCATTTCGTAATTTGTTTGACCTAATAAAACCTTGCGGAGTGCTTCTCCTTGGTGATATATGTCTACAGGTATTCCTTGCTGAGATAGAGTATCAGATTTACCAGTTCTCGCCTAAAGTTGCATTTCTCCAAGTTGCTTGGGTTTTGGTTATCTCTAGCATGGTTTATAACCTTGGTTAGTTCTCGAGTATGCTTGGGCATTTCATACCCTCTAGTGGATATGGAATTGGCTATTTATGTTTTCAACTGGTGATTTATTCTCAGTTGTGGTTTTTGTCCTTCAACTATGTTTTGATTTTGGCTCGACATGATTTAGTAAGAATATATCTGATTTGAATAGTAAGGCCGATCAGAGTATTTGGCCTTAGCTCAGGTTTGTTGTCTCAGTTTTAGATTTAACACCTTGGAATGGCGATTTTGAGGATATGATAAATTTGGAGTGTGGATGCTTGACCTTCTTCAAATTTGGTTTCGGTAGTAGAGATCGAGCCGTTCGGCCTTGGTGTTGAGATTTTAGTTTGGAGTTGTAGAGTTTGGAAGCAACCTTCATTTTTGGATTGACCTCAGTTGGGATTTCATCTACAGGCTAGTTAAGCCTACTCCATTATTACCTATTCGGTCTTGTTTTGTTCAAATAGATTATGGTTGATAGGCGTTCAGATGATAGTCCATGGATACGGTTTTGGTTCCTTCTACTTTGATATCAACTTTCATCAAAAGTTTTAAATAGTTTACTCAACGGGAGTAGTATGCTTGAGTTAGATTCCACATGGCTTCATTCTTGGTTGATGGAATATCCTGGAGCGGATCATTTAGTGGTAAGTAGTTGTGTAATAGAATACTGGTTTCCAAATTCGATGGCCATTGACCAGTTGTAGCATCGTCATAGATTTTAGGCCTTCTAGATCTCCATTTGTATGCCCAAGTAGCTTTTTATGAGCTTCCTCTCATGTTTGAAAGTATAGATTTTTTGGGGATCAACTTATGTTCTTCAAAGTTAGTGAAATGGAATTCCGTGAACATGACCCGGGTGACTTTCTTCTTGATTTAGAGTGGTTAGCCGGTTTGGGAAGGCAAAAGTAAGTTACATTAAAATTTGGAGTTGGTTGCATGGATCATGCCTAGGTTTGCCTTTGGCTTAGATATTTTTTTGTTTGATTGTGCTGGTATCAGTGTAGTATCAGTGTGTCGTGATTTAGCTTTGTGTACATCAGGCTTCCTCAGTTCAGTTTGAGTCTAGTTAGTGGTTGAGGTTGAGTTGTGGCTGTTTGAGAGTAAAGTATGAAAGTTGGTTGGAAAAGGTAAATCTGTGGAGAAATCCCTTTGGAGCGTCGTTTCTTCTTGAAGGTTATCTAGGAAGTCGTGCGTAGAGTATGCAGGCCTAGTACTTTGTCCCTTCGATCTTTCATGATTTTTCTATCCATTGACTTTCCCAGATGAAAGTCATTTTAGTAGTAGATATTGTAATGACCATCCAGGTCATTTCCTTGATTGTATACATTTTTGGCATTTTGAGCCTTCCCACAGTGGCTACAGGTCATTTATAACTTTCCGATACTGTCAGTTTGATTATTAGACTATTCATTTGCATTCAGGCTCATTTTCCTATTTGGAGCTTTTGCTGTTTAGGATTTGGTGTCACGACCCGATCTACGAGTCATGATGGCACCTATTCTGTCCCACTAGTAGCCAAGCTGAATCGTAACCTGGAGCTAAAAGCAATACCTTAACGTGGTGGAAATTTCCAAACTTAGGCAGAAATTAACAACACAATTTATAAACAAGTAAAACATTCAACATAGATAAATCTAGTCAATACAAGATACCATCCCACGACCTGGTAGAGCCAATACAAGAGCATCTAACACTAATACTACTCAAATGTCTAGAATAGTCAATAACAGTTGTCTCAATAACAAATGACTGGATATCAAAAGATGGAGGGATATAGGTGACTCTGACTCCATGAGCTCACCCTATCTCTAGAAAATCAACACATCATGATCAACTATCAAAGATGACAACTAGTACTCGGATCTGCACCAAAAAGGTACAGAAGTGTAGGATGAGTACCAAAAGAATGACTACTAAGTAGGAATCATTATCCGACAAAGCTAAATCATGATATAAGTAAGATAAAATGTAAGATGAAATAACTACGTCAAGGTGCAGAAACAAACCTGAATCATCTCCAATACTGTTGTAGATAATTAATACTTTAACTGGAATAACAAAATAACACAAGGCATCAACCCATGCCAACATCGCTGTGCAATATAAATAAATAAATAAATTGAAATAATAACACATCACAAGGAATCACACAAGTAATCACAAACTACAAAATTGGCTCCCATATGCTAATTAGTGTGAAAGTAAATAGCTCATCACAGACTCCCCTATACATGGAGAGTACAATCAAAGATAGAATAAAGCAACCATTCATCGCTTACAAATAACCAACTCATTATTTAACCATCATTCCATAATTTATCATCAATAAGTCATTTACAAACATTTTACAATGTACCCACATTCCATAATATTACCATCATTTAATAATCTTATCATCGATATTCACTAATCACCATTTATTAGCTAACCATCTCTTATTAACTAATTTATTTGATTACTAGTCATCATATAACCTCTAGTCATCATTTATCACTTAAACAACATTAATTATCATTATTCATCCTTTACCAACTAATCCTCATTTATCAACTAGTCATGATTAGTCACTTAAATAATATCCACCACTAATCCTTATTTATCACTAATCATCAACAATACCACCTTATAATTTTTTAAAGATTTTTGGGCAATAACTGGCATCCCTAATATTAACATCAAACCCAACTTGTATGTATATATACACACACATATATATAAATGATAGTAATAGTAATAATAATAATAATAATAATAATAATCATATAATAATAAATAGCCGAACTCGAACCGGTAGATGTACACATAGGTACATCAGCATAACCATCCTCCAGCCTTTCTTGGTATCAATGTATCATCATAGTCATCCTCTGGAATCAAACTAGGTATAAACAACATCATCATCATCTTTCAAAATTGAATCGGGTATATAATCATCATAGTCATCTTACAAAATTGAACTGGATATAATCAACATCATAATCATCTTTTGGAAGAGAAAAGGATATAATCAATATCAGCATCATCTTCCGAAATTATACCAGGAATAATCAATGTCATAAGTGCTAATATAGTCAGGCATCATGATTTCTAGCATAATTAATAGCATAACTTCCCATATAATTAATAAGCATACTTCTAGCACAAATAATAACATAATTTCTAACATCGATAAGGATATTTTCTAGCATGATCGTTTAGCATGATCATAATCATAAGTATAGCATAGGCAATAACTTATCAATAGCATGGTCAAAGGCTTATCATTAGCATAAAAGATAGCTTATACACGGCATAACCAATAACTTAATGCAACATGATCCATATGTCATCATAGCATAAGTTACAATCTAATCCAATCCATTAGTCCATGCGCATTATTCCTAATGCCATCATCATCATAACTATCAATTACCAAGGTTCCTCAATATTGCCTCAAAGGGGCATTCTCTAGGTATTCAACAAGTGTACAAGGATTTCAAGAGAACTAATCATCGATCTTGGCATAAGGTGGGTCAAAGAGCCTACTTCTAAATCCATGAAATACATTCTATGTCAAATTCTACCCTAGATAATGCTAAGATATCTAAATCCACTCTAATATGTATAACAAGCCACAATTATCCCTAAGGTAGAGATTCTTCTCAAGAACTTTAACTAAGTCCAATGGAAACTAGTGCAACCTTCATTATTTTAAGCAACTAAGGCCAAACTTACCCTAAGCATAAGTGTCTAAAGTATTTTTACGTAACTTGAGTAATCTAAGGCATTTTCATGCCAAACATGAGCAATGAAGTCCAATTCACCTAAGGCACAAGAAAATAATTCAAGTGTTTCAACTCTACGATTTAAAATTGCCTAAACGGTCTAACTAACCCAAGTTTTGTATTTCATCAATCCAAAACCTAAAACCCATCCCAAATCCAACACAATGTCATAGACATACTATGAAGTAACTCAATCAAACAAGGGATAAACCTATCCTACCTCGATGCCAAAAAAAGCTCAATGATTTGCTAAACCACCGCTTTTTCCTTCTGAGAATCCTCATCAAGATTTCAAGCTATCATAAATATATTCTACTTATCAATTAAATAATAATGCTACCCATATTGCACCATTATGCTTCGGGGACAAAAATCACACAAAAACCATGTGTGTCCCACTTACGAAAATTATATTTTCAAAACCAATCCAACATTCTTACATGATCAAGGAATCATTATACTAAAACATGGGTGAAAACTAAGCCAAATTTGGGATAAAATTAGGCCCTCAAGATTTTGGGGTTTTGGGCAAGAAATCAATAAGATCCGCCAAGAAAAGGGTAAATTCTTACCTCAAATTGAAATATAATTGCAAAAATAAATGTTAATCAAGATCCCAAGTCACCCATAAGTCCCACTTTACCTCACTATTTAGGGTTTAAGATATCAAGAAATGGGTGAGAAATGGCTAAATTTATGAGATAAGGGTCTATATATACCTAGTCCAGGCCCTCGAGAGTCGCTATTGCGACATGAGCTTTGCGATTGCGGTACTTTAGGCCTGTTATGGTGAATTACGATTATGAACAATACTGAGCAATAGTGGTACCTAGTGACTATCAAGGGTATCAAAATTGTGACTCTTTACACTGCGATAGCGTTGGCACCAGATACAGCTAAAACTTGTAAAATCTATCAAGTTTTTGCCAAGACCTCAGGATTCATTCAGAATACCATATACGCAAACAAACTATGTAACCATACAATGTTGTGGACTCAATGAAACAATTATATTTTAAATTTGAGGTTGTTTCAACCAAATATGGGTCCCACACCCATATTTTATTTTCTTAACTTCCCGACCAATTGGTCAAAATGAGCTCGAGTTTCTTAGGACCTGAACTAAAGGTCCACCAATACTAAAATTGACATTGTGGAGCTGCTGACATAGTCAAAATTTGCATTCGAGGTCATTTTACTAAAGTTTTTGCCCAGTGGCCATTTGGAACTAACAAAGACTTCAAAATAGAAAAATGACTCTAAAAACCAAACGAACTTCCCAATAATTAAACTGTCAGTTTCAGCAAGTCATAAATGACTCATGCAAATATGAAGAAGCTCTAACGGCAAAATTAAGCAAAAATATGGGAAATGATCTAAAGGGTTATTACAATATCCATTACTAAAGGAACTTTAGTCCACGAAAGTTGTGTATCAGGATATACCTAAAGCCTCAAATAGGTGAGGACACTGGGTCTTTATCTCACTCTCGATTTCCTAAGTGGACTTTTGTAATGCCCCGAGAGTATACCCTATGCATCACACGGTGCTTACAGTCTCGAGAAACCACAAGCTAACCCATGAGCTGGTACCTATCGTGAGCACTGAATAATAATATCATAATTGTGGAAAACATCTGATATTGCCATAAGGTTTTATCACTAAATCAATACTTAAATATGAATGTATAGAAAAATTGACTGAATCTGATTAAATACTGATAAACTGACATGTCAACTGAAAATCTGAATACTGGATAACTGACTCTAATGTCTGAAAAGCCTTTAAAACTGACTGACTGAATATGAGTTGATGGGACAGGCCCCCAACTAACTTTTCTAACTACTGAAATAGAGATATGAAGTAAAATATTCTATCCTCAAATGATGAGGACTCACCACTGCTACTGTACTACTGATAGCCTAAGAAGTGAGGTCTAAGCATGGTTCGGGAACTGAGCATCAACACCTATGATATAATGCATCATAGCACAAAATAAAGGTATGCGATCAGTACTTTGAATGTACTAGTATGATAAATAAGGTAGGCTGATATGCATAGTTTTATGAACAGAACTAATAATTAACTAAATATGCACGTAAAACATGGAGTACTGAGTAGAGAACATGGAATCTATAAATACTCAAAATATAGAGAATCTGTAAATACCAAGTATGCATGACAGTCTGTAAATACTGAAGATACATGAAAATTTGTAGGCACTGGGGATGCATGACCAAGCATATAACATAGACTGAGTAAAATCTGTAAACTGAAAAATACTGATATCTGTATGCTTTGGTCAAGAAACTCTAAGATTGCATGACTGAACTAAGACTATAACTAAGACTATATCTGAGACTGTGGAAGGTATCATATAACCAACATTCCCTAATTTGAGCTAATCAGGATCCAACCCATAACCCCATTTGGAAGGGTGTTAATATCATGCCACGGGTACTAACGATGGCTGTGTGGATCCACTAAACTAATATAATGTCCCAAGGACTAAGGGTGTAAAGCTTGAATCGACGGCTGACCCCTGCGAGATAGTCACACCTAATTTGAAGGGTGACTTCTCATACCCTACACTGGATATGTAGTTTTAGAGTATAGAGACTGCTACTGATGACTCTGCCTATCTAACGGAAAAGACTCCATCCTTACACTCACTCAGTGCTAAATCCTACTAGCAACTGAAAGACACTGAATACTAGATTGTTCTGAGTTCATGTGACTGGTAACTGACTGTTCTGATAATGCTCATAGTATGTTCTGAAGACTATTTTGTAAAGTCCTGATACTAGACTAAGTAAACAACTATGGATTTCAGGTATTCAATACCCCCAGGACTCAAAATAATAATAGTAAAATGACACTAAAGCTTGAAGGATAAAACATGAAGGCTTTTATTTAAATCAATCACTCCTGTAGGCATTTTGTCAAAAACTTGTAGTTCAGGGTTTAAAACAATCATAGGAATGCCATAGAATTTATAAAAATAGCATGAATTCAACATAATAGTACTAAAATATTTTTTATCAATAATTTCATGGTAACATGGTAGAAAATCAATAGTACATGGAGGTTCATGGGTGAAATCATAATTTAAAATCAAATAGATTGAAAATATTATAACTTGGTGATTAAAATAGGATATTTGGACTCGATGGATGAAAGGAATCCATGGATGAACATCTAACATACCTGGGATAGTGAATTTCTTGAAGTTCTGAGTGAGTTCTTGAGGATGGACCTTGAATTTGAGAACTAGGGTTTCTTGTTATTGAAAAGTGGATATTTGATTATGTGAGGATTTGAAATAATTATGACTACTTAGGGTGTTTAGGGATTAAATTTCATGTTTTAGGTTAATTAGGGCTATGGAAAAAAACCCAAATACCCCTAAACAAATTTAAAAACGGAAGCTGAAAACTGAAGATCCTAAATTTTGGCCTTGGGGCGATGCACCACTATCGCACCAAGTCACTGGAAAAGGGACAATTGGGACCTTTAAAAACACCATGATGTGAATCTATCATGTTAGTCCTTTGAAGTGCCAATTTGTCCACCTCCACGATACACCACCATCGCGGAGGACCACTGGAAATTCCCAAACTAGAAATTGGCCTGCTTAACGATGCACCAATATCGCAGGGTCATACTGGAAATTGAAAATTGTCATTTGGACTGTCCCTACGATGTGCTAAGGGTTAAAATGACGATGTTTAATGACTAAGACTTAAAATTGCCATAACTTCTTACCCGATTATCGGATTTCAGCAAATTTTATATCGTTGTAAAGCTAATTGAATTTCCTACTCAATGGAAGGATCTAAACTGAAAAATGATAAGTGTTTCAAAATTTTTATTTATGAATACTCATGCACTGAGACTTAGATTATGCTAGGGAAATACGAGGTGTTACAATATCTCCCCCTTGGGATCATTCATCCTCGAATGAAACTGGTTAAGCTGAGGAAAGCTGCTGGGCTGAGTTTACAAACTGAACATGCATATATTATGCATAGAATGCATCACTGAACTGATTGAAACTGAGCATGATAGAGAGAAATATTATGCTCAGTTCACCCTTAAGTTCAAATGACTCCCATGTTACTGTTATGCTTTTTGATAGATTGATGTAATGCTCATGAGATTAGGCTTATTAAATTATGACATATTTACATGCACTTCTATTCATGTGTGAGCTTGTGGCATGCAAATACTTCATGAATATTCCCAATGATTGTACTATAAATTGTTGACTATGGTCATGTGTCAAGAAGTATCATGTCTTGTCAGTTTTATGCTATCGAGTCCTAAGGGTACTTGTACCTGACAATTTAGCTGTGCCTAGAGCCAGTGTCATGTTTTCAAGATACTCTTAGTCAAACCATGTTCAGTAGAATTCAGTCATTCTCATGACTCAGGAAAACTTAGTAAACTCAGTAATCTTAGTAATCTCAGTCAGTTATTAGATCTTAGTGATACTCCTTTAGTTAATGAAACTCAGTAAACTCAGACCAACCAGTTTAGTATAAATAATTTAGTGTCTAATCAGGTGGGAGTAGGATTCAACACCGAGTAAGACCAAGGATGGGAACTCACCTGTGAGTGGAGGGTGTGATTCTTAGAAGCAATCCTTGTGCTTTAGAACAACGTAGATAGCGTAGGTTGAGACATCTAACCTGTTAAATGAGGGTTTATGAGGTGGATTAACTGGTTAGATGAGGGTCCCACCATTCTCCTTAGAGTACCTATTAGATGAGGGATCACTCACAACTTGTCTTTACTAGTGGCACGGTATTGACACCCTTCCAATTGGGCTTATAGATTGGACCCTAACTCAGCTATATTGCTTTATTTGGGGCATGCCAGTTAGATGACTACTTCCCACAGTTATAGTTTTAGTCTCAGCCTCAGTAATAGAACTCAGATAGTTCTACAGAATTCAAGATTTTCAGATATAGTCAACTTAGAATAGTATGGGACTCATCTAGTTCTATCAAAACCTAAACTATCAGATACAATCGCTTAGTATTAGTTATCAAAACTTATCTTATCAGTATTCAAATTCAGTGATTCCATGATCTCAGTTATAGTTATGTAGTCATATATGTATTCTCACCTTCATGTTATTCAATCAGTTAGTATTGTTCATGTATATAAACCCCTTGCATTTAGCCTACCTCATTTGCATACTAGTACATTCTATCATACTGATGCATTTGTGCTATGGTGTTTTATACCATAGGTTCAAAAGCACGAGATCCAGAGCATTAGTAGCATTCCAGTCTCAGTAGTCAGAGTTAGCAGTGAGTCCTCATCCTCTGAAGACATGCTCATTACTTTATTATGTCATTACTTAGTTTATTTAAGTAGTTGGAGTTAGTTGGGGACATGTACCATCAACTCCTTATTCAGATAGTTTAGAAGCTTTCAGACTAGCATGCTCAGAGAGTTATTTCAGTTGTTTTGGTATTGATTTACCATATCTCCAGATGTTATGTTTTATCAGATCTTTGAACCTTATGGCCTTTCAACCTTTATTTCTACATTATACAGTATATTATATAGTGTACAGGTACAAATATCAGTCATGGGTTAGATTATGGTCCTTCGAGGTCATGAGCACCGTGTGGCATTTTGGGTACCATATTTGAGGTGTTAAAAACTTGATATCAGAGCCTAAGGTTCAATAGTGTCCTAGGAATTTTGAAAGCCGCATCTAGTAGAGTCTTGTACATGGGTGTGTTGTGCGCCACATTTATGTGAAAGAGGCTTTAAAATATTTTAGGAACAGTTTCCCTTCTTTCAGTATTCATGTCATGCCAGTGAGCATAATCTCAAGTCAATCTCCCAGTCTAATCCGTTTCTACCTTTCTTCTACAGAACATGCCTCTTAAAAGAAGAAACGGGGATCAACCAGCCCCTCAGCCCGAGGATCCTTTGGGCGAACACGTCTCTCATGCAGAGTTTAGAGCTACATTCACTACTCTTGCTCAGTTAGTTTCTGGTCAGAATGAACGACCAAATGTTGTTTCGGCCAACCCAGTGGCCAATTCAGCTGCAACCAGGATTTGGGACTTCACTCGATTGAATCATCTATCCTTTTTTAGGTCTAAGTCAGATGAGGACCCTCAGGAATTCATCGATCAGGTTTAGAAGGTTACTGACATTATGAGGGTTACTCCTAGTAAGAGTGCTGAGCTAGGTGCATATCAGTTACAGGATATTGCTCACACTTGGTTCAAATAGTGGAAGTCAGAGAGGTCAGTAGGGGCAGGATCCATAGAGTGGAAGGAGTTTGTCACCTCCTTCTTAGAGAGGTTCTTTCCCATAGAGCTGAGAGAAGCTAAGGTGTTAGAATTTATCAACCTCAGGAAGGGCAACATGATGGTGAAATAGTATTCTTTTAAGTTTACTCAATTAGCCAGATATGTTCCTCATGTCATTTCAGATAACAGGGCCAAGATGAGTAAGTTTGTTTCTGGGGTGAATGATAGTGTGGTCAATGAGTGCAAGTCTGCGATGTTGAATAGTGACATAAACATAGCTAGGATTATGACTCATTCTCAGCAGATAGAGGAGCAATAGATTAAGATGAGGAAGAAGCAGAATAAGAAAGAAAGGACAGGTAGTTTTAGCTTTGCTCAGCCTAAGTCAAATTGAGGAAACCATTCTTAGTTTTGTCCTAAGTCATCTGTTCCAGCTCCTTCCTCATCCAGTGCTCTAGATCCTAAGTTCAAAGATAGTAATAGAGATAGGGCACCAGGCTCTAAGTCTCAGGGTAGTGTTAGCAGTGCCCGCGCCCATCCTTTTTGTCAAACATGTGGTAAGCACCATCAGGGTACTTGCAGAGCTGGGAGTGATGTTTTCTTCAGATGTGGAAAGCCAGGACACAGAGTTAGATATTGTCCCCAACCAGGATATCAGGGTCAGCGTAACCATTCCATAGCTCAGTCCGATCGCTTGAATCAGTAGGCTGCCACTTCCAGTGCTACTAGTAGGCAATGCCTAAATAGACTTTATGCTCTCCAGTTCCAACAGGATCAGGAAAATTCTCCTGATGTGGTTACTGGTATGTTACAGATATTTCACTTGTATGTTTATGCTTTGCTAGATCCAGGAGCTTCTTTATATTTTTTTACTCCCTATATAGCAGTTGATTTTGGAGTCAGTCCCAAAATTCTAGCAGAGCCCTTCTCAGTCTCTACCCCAGTGGTTAAAACCATCATAGCCTAATGGGTATACAGGAACTGTCCGATTATGGTATCTCAGAAAGTTACCTCAGCGGACTTAGTCAAATTAGAGATGACTGATTTTGATATCATTCTCGACATGGATTAGCTTCATTCCTGCTATGCCACAATCGACTGCCGAAATAGAGTTTTCCAGTTTCAGTTTCCAAATGAACCTATCCTAGAGTGGAGGGGTAGCACTTTAGATTTCAGAGGTCAGCTTGTTTCCTACCTCTGGGCAAGGAAAATGATATCTAGAGGCTGTGTCTATCATCTTGTTTGATTTAAGGATACTATTTATGAAACTCTCAGTCTTGAATCAGTCCCAGTCATGAATAAATATTCAGATATCTTTCCCGAAGATCTTCCAGGAATTCCTCCCGAAAGGGAAATAGACTTCGACATCGATCTTCTTCCAGATAGTCAGTCTATATCTATTCCGCCATACAGAATGACACTATCGAAACTCAAAGAATTGAAAGAGAAGTTGAAGGATCTCTTAGATAAGGGATTCATCAGACCCAGTATGTCTCCGTGAGGAGCACCGGTCTTATTCGTGCAAAAGAAAGACGGTTTTATCTGAATGTGTATAGACTACCATCTGCTCAATAAAGTCATGGTCATGAACAAGTATCCACTTCCCAGAATTGATAGCTTGTTTGACCAACTTTAGGGTGCCAGTTATTTCTCTAAGATAGACCTTAAATCCGGCTATTATTAGCTCAGAGTCAGAGAATGTGACATTTTGAAAACAGTCTTCTGTACTTGGTATGGTCACTTTGAATTCTTGGTCATGTCCTTTGGTCTTACCAATGCCCCATCAGTTTTCATGGACTTGATGAACAACATTTTCAAGCAGTACTTGGACATGTTCATCATAGTCTTCATAGATGATATCCTTATTTACTACCGTAGTGAGCAGGATCATGCAGACCATCTTATAATTGTACTTCAGACCCTTAGAGATCATCAGCTGTTCGCCAAATATAGTAAGTGTGAATTTTGGCTAAGGTCAGTGGCATTCCTTGATCATATTATTTTTGGTGATGGCATTAGGGTTGATCCTCAAAAGACCGAAGCAGTAAGATACTGGTCCAGATCTGTTTCTCCATTAGATATCAGGAGTTTCTTGGGTTTGTCTTGCTATTATAGATGGTTTTTTGAGGGATTTTATTCTATTGCATCCCCTATGTCCAAATTGACTTAGAAGAAAGTCAAGTTTCAGTGGTCAGATCCTTGCAAGAAGAATTTTCAGGAGTTGAAGATTTGACTCACCTCAGCCCCAGTCTTAGCTCTTCCAGATGGTCCAGATGGGTTCATAGTGTATTGTGATACATCCAGAGTAGGTTTGGGTTATTTCCTCATGCAACATGGTAAGGTCATAGCTACGCCTCCAGGAAACTTAAACCCCATGAGAAGAATTATCCGACTCATGATCTTGAGTTAGCAGTCATAGTATTTGCCTTAAAGATTTGGAGGTATTATCTATACAGAGTTCATGTGGATGTGTTCACAGATCATAAGAGCCTTCAGTATGTCTTTTCTCAGAAAGATCTAAATCTTCCTCAGAGAAGGTGGTTAGAGCTCTTGAAAGATTATGACATGAGTGTCTTTTATCATCCGAGCAAGGACAATGTAGTGGCCGGCACTCTCAGTAGATTGTCTATGGGTAGTGTTACTCAAGTTGAGGACAGTAAGAAGAAGCTAGTTCAGGAAGTTCATCAGCTTTCCAAACTAGGTGTTCGCTTAGTCGATACAGAAGAGGGTGACATATGGGTTTAGAGTAGTTCAGAATCATCTCTAGTTTCCAAGGTAAAAAAAGATCAAGATAGAGATCCTAGTCTAATCAAGTTGAAAGAGTCAGTCAAGGATCAGGAAGTATAGGTTTCTCCTAAGGAGGAGATGGTGTTCTGCGTTGTCAGGGTCGTCTGTGTGTTCTAGGTGTAGCTGACTTGAGGCAATGAATTCTTGCAGAATCTCATGGTGCGCACTACTCGATTCATCCAGGGGACACTAAGATATACCGTGACTTGTGGGAGATCTTTTGGTGGATTGGGATGAAAAGAGATGTTATAGAGTTTTTGGGTAAGTGCTTTACATGTCAGCAGGTTAAGATAGAGCATCAAAAGCCTTGTGGGTCCATGTAGGAGTTAAATATTCCTACTTAGAAGTGGGAAGAAGTGAACATGAACTTTGTGATGGGTTTGCCTCGTACTCATCGCCAACATGATTCAGTCTGGGTCATTATAGACTGAATAGCCAAGTCAACTCATTTCCCTCTAGTCCATACCTTTTATTTAACCGAGGATTATGCCAAACTCTATATCAGAGAGTTGTTTAGATTGCATGGTGTTCCATTATCTATTATCTCAGATAGAGGTACCCAGTTTACCTCTTACTTCTGGAAAGCATTCCAAAAGGGTGTTGGTACCCAAGTTCATCTCAGTACAACCTTCCACCCTTAGACATATGGTCAAGTAGAAAGGATCATTCAGACTTTAGAAGATATGTTAATGGCGTGTGTAATTGATTTCAAGGGTAGTTGGGATGACCACTTGCCTTTGATTGAGTTTGCATACAACAACAACTATCATTCCAGTATTCGGATGGCTCCTTTCGATGCTCTCTATGGTAGGATATGAAGATCTCTAATCAGTTGGTTTGAAGTTAGTGTGGTCTTAGTTATAGGGCCTGACTTAGTATTCGACACTTTAGAGAAAGTCCAGTTGATCAGAGAAAGACTCTGGGCTGCTCAGAGCCAACAAAAGTCTTATGCAGATGTGCGTAGAAAGGATCTCAAGTTCGATATTGGTGATTATGTCTATCTAAAGATCTCTACCATGAAGGGAGTGAATAGTTTTGGCAAGAAGGAAAAGCTCAGCCCCCGATATATCAGTTCCTTCAAAATTCTCTGTCGCTTAGCCTTAGTTCATCCAGTCTTCCATGTCTCTTTGTTTAAGAAGTGCATAGGTGACCCAGCAATTAATGTCCCTATTCAGAGCATAGATGTTCAGAACAGGCTCTCTTATGAAGAGATTCTAGTCAAAATTCTTGACTACCAGACTCGTAGACTGAGGAACAAATAAATCCCTCTAGTCAAAGTTCTTTGGTGGAATCAGTCCGTTGAGGAAGGAAGCTACTTGGAAAGTAGAAGCAGAAATGTGGACCAAGTATCCTCACCTCTTCTTCGCAAACTCAGATCTAGCTCAAGGTAACAATTCTCCTTAAGCTTTTCAGTTTCATGTTCAGATTTCAGTGACAAGCTTGGTATCCATTTTATGTTCAGAATTCCATTATAAACTTGGTATTAAGTACCATTGCATAGTCAGTCATGCATTCATATGTCAGTTCAGTCATGTATTCATGCATCAGATGTGCATGTTTAGCTTAATGAGAAACTAATCTTATCAGTAATTCAGTCATGCAGTCATAAATCAGTTACTCATGCATCAGATATGCATGTTCAGTATGATATATATTCAGTTTATCAGTCATGTTAGTCATGGAGTCATGTTTCAGTCATTCATGTTTAAGGATGAATGTTCCCAAGGGGGAGATATTATAATACCCCAAACTTTCTTTAAGTCAAATCTAGTCTCCAGAAGAGTTAGTGATGACTTCCTAAATGATTAATTTTTAAATCAGATAGAGTTTCCCTAATTTTGACATTTTATCATGTGGGAAATTAAATTAACTTTCCAATGATACCAATTTCATCTAAATTCGGTGTTGGAGTAAAATGTTATGGATATTTTACTGAGAGTTGTCAGAACCGCCTAGGTGCGACGGGCAGGTTGACGGACCATCGCCAAAACCGTCACAACTAAGGCAGTAAGTCAATCTTCTGGCTAAGGTGCGACGTACAGATTGATGGACCATCGAACTTACGATGGACCATCACCCAAGCCTTCACTACTAAGGCAGTGAGTCCCTATTCTGGTCCACGTGCGATGGTCAGAACGACGGACCGTCGAGCCAATGACAGACCATCGCACGAGCCATTGTAGATCCCGTTCAGCAATTTAAAACCATTTTTAAAAGGGTATTTAGGTCTTTTTCCACTCGTTTTAACCCTTAATTATACCAGACAATAGCTCATAACTTCATTATTCATTCACAATATCCAATTAGGGTTTCTCTTAAAGATCAATCCCCAAGAACAAGAAACCCTAGGTTCTTAATTCCATGTTAAGAATTCAAGCTTTCCTCTACAAATCTTCAAGAAATCATCCACCCAGGTATGTCAAGTGTTCATTCATGGATTCCTTTCATCCATGAAGCCCAAGAATCCAATTTTAAATTATAAATTATGATGTTTATGTTGTGGATTAATTACGATCATGTTGAGGTTGTGTATGATACTCAAGTTGGAATTGTTAAATGTGTTTTCATTAATTTATGCTAGCATATGGATTGAAATCTACTAAATTGTGTTGATTTATGAAACCATGATGAATTAATTTAATATCCAAGCCTAAGCTTATAGTTATGCATGCAAGGTGTTTGATAAAATGCCTAAGAGAATAGGAAACATGCCTTAGGACTCAATTGTGACCAAAATGATGAACGCATGTTTCACCCTTAAGTTCAAATAACTCCCATGTTATTGTTATGCTTTGTGATGGATTGATGTAATGCTCATGATATTAGGCTTATTAAATTATGATATGTTTACATGCACTTCTATTCATGTGTGAGCTTATGGCATGCAAATACATCATGAATATCCCCAATGATTGTACTATGAATTATTGACTATGGTCATGTGTCAACAAGTGTTATGTATTGTCAGTTTTATGCTATCAAGTCCTGGGGGTAGTTGTACCCGGCAATTTAGCTGTGTTCCTAGAGCCAGTGTCATGTTTTCAAGATACTCTCAGTCAAGCCATGTTCAGTAGAATTCAGTCAGTTAGGAAAACTTAGTAAACTCAGTAATCTCAGTCAGTTATCAGATCTCAGTGATACTCTGCCAGTTAATAGAACTCAATTAACTCAGTCCAGTCAGTTCAGTATAAATAATTCAGTGTCTAATCAGATGGGAGTAGGATTCAGCACCGAGTGAGCCCAAGGATGGGAACTCACCTACGAGTAGATGGTGTGATTCTTAGAAGCAATCCATGCACTCCAGAACTACGTAGCCAGTATAGGTTGAGACATCTAACCTGCTAGATGAGGATTGATGAGATAGCTTAACCTATTAGATGAGGGACCTACCATTTTTCTTAGAGTACCTGTTAGATGAGGGATCACTCACATCTTGTCTTTACCAGTGGTGCGGTATTGACACCCTTCCAATTAGGGTTACAGATGAGACCCCAACTCAGCTATATTGCTTTATTTGGGGCATGTCGGTTAGATGACTACTTCCCATAGTTACAGTTTTAGTCTCAGCCTCAGTAATAGAACTCAAATAGTTCTACAAAATTTAGGACTATCAAATACAGTCAACTCAGAATAATACAAGACTCAGTTAGTTCTATCAGAGCCTAGACTATTAGATACAGTCGCTCAGTATTAGTTATCAGCACTTATGTTATCAGTATCCAGATTCAGTGATGCCATAATCTCAGTTACAGTTTATGTAGCCATATATGTATTCTCACGTTCATGTTATTTAGTTAGTTAGTATTGTTCATGCATATAAACCCCTTTCATTTAACCTACCTTAATTGCATACCATTACATTCAATCGTACTAACGCATTTGCTGTAACACCCTGAGTCTGGTACCCGGAATGCCACACAGTGCTCATGACCCTGAAAGATCATAAGCTAACCCATGACTGATATCCGTACCTGTACACTTCATAATATACTGTATAAATGCAGAAATAAAGGCTGAAAGGCCATAAGGTTCAAATATCTAATAAAACATAACATCTAAAGATATGGTATATCAATACCAAAACAACTGAAGTAACTATCTGAACATGCTAGTCCGAAAACCTCTAAATTTTTTGAATAAGGAGTTGATGGGACATGTCCCCAACTAACTCCAACTACTGAAATAAATTAATTAATGAGATAATAAAGTAATAGTCATATCCTTGAAGGATGAGGAATCACTGCTAACTTTGATTGCCGAGATTGGAATGCTACTGATGCTCTGGAGCTCGTGCTTCTGAACCTATGGTATAAAACACCATAGCACAAATGCGTCAGTATGATTGAATATACTGGTATGCATGTGAGATAGGCTGAATGCAAATGGTTCACATGCATGAACTATACTAACTAACTGGATAACATGGTCGTGAGAATACATACAAGAATACATAATAACTATAACTAAGTTTGAGATAACATGATTACTGAGCCTGAGTACTGATAACATAAGATACTTATAACTGTATAATTGAAATAACTAATATGGAGTGACTGTATCTGACAGTCTAGGTTCTGATGGAACTAGCCGAGTCTCATACTGTTCTGAGTTGACTGTATCTAACAATCCTAAATTCTGTATGACTATTTGAGTTTTATTATTGAGACTGAATGACTATATCTAACAGTCCTGATTCTATAATTGAAACTGTGGGATGTAGTCATCTAACCGACATGCCTAATTAACGCAATATAGCAGAGTTGGGGTCCAATCTGTAACCCTAATTATAAAGGTGTCAATACCATGCCACTAGTAAGGACAATCTATGAGTAACCCTCATATAACAGGTAACTCTAGTGAGAATGGAGGGAGCCCTTATATAATAGGTTAAGCCACCTCATCTACCCTTATATAACAGGATATGATGTCTCAACCTACGCTGGCTACGTAGTTCTGGAATGCAAGGATTAGTTCTAAAAATCACACCCTCATATAACAGGTGGGTTCCTATCCTTGGGTTCGCTCGGTGTTAATTTCTACTCCCATTTGAATAGACACTGAAGATGATTAACTGAACTGATTGGACTGAGTTCCATTGACTGACGAAATACTACTGAGATTATGAGTTTTCCTAAGTCATGAGACTGACTGAATTCTATGGATCATGGCTTGACTGAGAGTATCTTGAAAACATGACACTGATTCTAGGCACATAGCTAAATTTTTTGGGTACAAGTACCCCCAGGACTCGATAGAATGAAACTGATAAAGCATGACTTTCTTGAATACACGACCAACATCACAGTCCATAATATAATAAGTTTGAGATTTTATGAAGTACAAGTTCTATAGCACCATAATGGCTACACATATATCCATAATTCTTTGACTAAGACATTTCATCAAATAATGGACATGCATAAACTTGTCCATAAATAGGGATTTCATATTATCATACTAGTATGGCACTTTTCCTTCACATAGGCATTTAATCGAACACATGGGGAGTATGCTTGGGTTATACAATCACAAAAACATCTAATAATCATGGATACATCGATCAACATATAAATTTAAGGATTTATCATGATTATTATGCAAATCACCTCATCCTAGGGTTAATCATTGGAATATGTAATTTCGAACATGAATATAAAACCTGGATAAAGCTTTATTATTAGGAGGTTTGTGTACCCCTCCAGTAGCATCAATTACATGCCTTTCAGCACCCTTCCAAGGCCCATCACTATCATATCCTCCAGCTTTATCTTTCACATGAACCATACCACCATTCTGATCTTTTGTCAATAAAAAACCATAGTCATCCATCTGGCTATCATGAACATTATCAGCAAGGTCCACATCAACCTTATATAAGTCTTGTTCAGGAATCTTACCAGAAGTACCATCTGCAAAAATCTGACTAGGAGCATCAAGCATTTCAGTATCAAAATCATCATCAAAAGTGGTAGCAGGAGTTTTGGAGTTTAAACCCCCTCCCTGGATACCTCTTCCTACATGTTAGCAATCTTCCCCTACCATTATCCTCACCCCCATCAACTACAGTAGCGGTCCCAGCAAAAGCATTAAAATTATCGGGATGTATTTTATGGAGCATTGAGTCAATACCCGATGTGCTATTAAGGACATGTCCAGTGCTTGCAATATGTTGGTATTGAGTTTGTTCCACCTCAACCTAATCAGCTACTGAACTAATCAAATTATAAACATTTGCTTCATTATTTTTTCCATTTTTCCACCAGCTTTAGCTCCAAATTTTTCAGGTTCCATTTGCACCTTTTTTCTAGCTTGTTTGCTTTGTGTATGCTTGGGATTTTGGTGAATGGGAACAACCTGAGTATTGCCAGAAGAAGGGAGTTGGGGTTGTTGATTCTGGATTCCAGAATCAACATTAAAATGTGGGTTGTTTGCAGTATAAGAAGTCATACCTGGGCATCCATTTTTTAAGATATCTTCAATATGTAAATCATTTTGAGCAGCTATATTGGTATCATACTCCTTTGCTTGCATATCCGTAACTATGTTGTTGTTTTTGGCCTATTGAACTGTTACCTTTTTGTTGGGATTTTGGATGCTGGGATTACTAAAATTAACCATAGAAATATGGGGTTGGGGGTGTTAATTTTGGACTCCAGAATCAACATTACAATTTTAGGCTTGTTGATTAGTAAAGTTAGCATTTTTACCTGTCAGTTATTGCACCTGAACTTGTTGGTTTGTACCCTTTAGAGACTCCAGAGATATAGGTCTATACACTTGCTGCATCTTACCATGATTGTGATGTTGTACATTACCTTTATTTTATTGTTGTATTTGCTGATGCTATTGTTGTTATACCAGGTGTTGTTGCTATTGTTGCACCTTCTGTTGGTGTTGTTGTTGTTTTTGTCCTTGTTATTATAGCTTCTTTTGTACCTACTGTTGTTGTTGATTATCTCCTGTTCCATCTTTTCTGAGTTTTCCATTGATCTTGTTTCGGAGTATTTTCAACAACTTTGTTGTAATAAGGATCTGGCTGCTTGTTATGAACTTGCTGATCTTTCATCTGTTTTTCTTTATTACTCTTAGTAATACCCTGCATTTGACCTTGTTTTTCAAATTCTTCCATCTCCCTTTTTCTTCATGTTTTATCATCTCTTATCTTGATAGGGCATGCGATAGGTGTGTGACCTTGGTATTTATAATATGAAAAATAATTAGAAACCCCTTTATATTGCACATTTTTCCACCTAGCTTCACCATTTTCATCTTCATCATATCCCATCCATACATGAGGAGGTCTATCTCTAGTGAGGTTAACTTGAATTTTAACTTTAGATATACTTCCTCTAGTCTTCCTGTAAGTTGCCATGTAAAGGAATAAGGCTTTACCAATTAGAGATAGTAAATGATCTAAAACTTCCATACAATAGTAGTACCATGGAAGTTCAGGTAGAATAGCCCATATAGGAACCAAAGGGGTTTCTAGTTTAGGTTTACAAGTGGGTGTGCATTGCTATAATCTCATTATTTTCCCTTCGATATACATTCTTCCTTTTGACCACACCGTAGAGTGATCATATTCATTGTTCAAATCAATATAGAGGTGTCTAGCATTGAAGTGTATCAACTTAACACTACCTTTAAGATCAGTTTGAAGAATAAATTGCTTCCTGATAATATCTATCTTGGGCATGGTATTAGTAAATTTACCAATCAATGTATATTTGCATCTCGCAACCAACTTTTTCTTGAAATCCTTAGGTCTAAACACAACTGCTGGCAGTCCTTGCTTGGTAGTAATTTTAGGAGGACTTATCTCAATAATGGATGCCTTCATAGCCTCTTGTGCTCTTAATTTAGTCACCAACGCATGAGAAATAACTGGAGAATTAGGACCAGTGACTTTGTTGTTCCAAGCATTATGTTGAGGTTGGTTTCTATTTTTTTTCCCTGATTATTAGCTGTCTCCTCAGGTTTCTCAGTAGAACCAGTGGTTTTGAGATCATCTCTATCAGCGTTCCCAAAGTTATTAGATACTACCAAAGGAACACTATTAGGAACATAAGAAATGAAATTAGGCATATCTGTAGCATTATTATTAACATGACTAGCCCTCTCGACATTATTTTTTGAATATTTTTTCCATTCATAACACTCTTCGGCCGCAACTTGTTACTTTTCTCACTAGAAATATTACAATTAGAAGACTCACCTCAAGAATCATTCAACTTGGAACTAGAGACATCACTAACATCTTTGATATTATTTTCATTCTCTGTACCTTTACCTTGCTGAACAATGTTATTTTGAGATATAATTTCCTCTAAATCTTCCTTACCAGTGCTTAAATTCATAACTTTCTTCCCATTATCACCAATTTGATCACTAATAGATTCCACAACCTTTGACTTCCCTAAACTAAACTCCTTTGAATTACTTCTAACACCTACAACACTACTGGAGTCTGAATTTTATTCTTTAAAATCCGTAACCTCTACTACATCAGTACAAGCATTATTTTTTGTATAGTCATTCCTTAGGGATGATTGGACGGAGCTTTTATTGAATTATTCTTCCCCATATCAGCAAGATTGGGTTGATACTGACCAACAACATTCACATTACTCCAGACAACTTGATCGACCAAATTCTCAATCGTAGTAAGAACACAATCAAAATTTTTTTGAATAGAAATTACCTGTGAAGGATTGTTCAGCATAACTTCATTAGCATTATCATGTTGCAGCCCCCTATTTGTGAATTTGATTTTTGATTCGCCGGAATAGCATTTTGACATCTCTGCACAATCTGAGCCTTAGTTTCCAAATTGGATTCTTCATGATCATCCATAATTGTGGATTTAGTTAAATTCACCTTCCCCATATCAATATTAGCATCACTACATTGACCAATTTCATTAACACTCGTCAGAACCCCATGCTTGACCAAATTACTAATTTTCGTGTTCTGACAAATCAAATTTGTAAGATTAGAACAAGTATTTGATAAGGATTTTGATATTTCAACACTCCCAGCTAGTTGTTCCATCAAATCAGATTGGGAATTTTTAAAATTACCCATAAATTTTGCATTTTCCACAGAATTCGACGAATTAGGGTTCGAAACCCTATTTTTCAAATTGGACTCATTAGGAATCAAACCAATTGGGTATTTTTCATTAATCACATTCCTTACCTCCCCAAAAATCGAATGGCACTTAGAATTTTCAAAATTGTCGAAAAAATTTGTGTCGCCGAAATCTGAAGCTTTTTTGGCAGTGTTTTTGGCACTAATTTAATTAGTAATCAAAATGGTCTGGACGCCAAAATCTATTCTACCATTTTATTCATTCAATTTATGACGAATTCGCTCACAAAATGAACTAATTCTTGATTCTATAACATTCAACTGTGTCTCAGAAATTTGCTGACCATAATTTCTCTTATGTATCTGATTTAGAGTAGAAGAATTAATTCCACAAGTTTGAATCTCATGAATATCACTATAACCCTCTTACAAAATAGCCTTTTGAACAAAACACCACTGCTCTACTGAAATAGCATCATTGATCGCTATCTCTATTTTTTCCAGTTTCAAAGAGTTGTGGTTATAATTTTTGATAATTTCTTATTAGGGAATAAGCGCACTAACAGTGTGCTCATCATAATTGTGATTCGGTGGTCGGATGAGCTCTACCGGCAGTGGTCAAGCCATTTCGGTGGAAATAGTAACGGTAAAATCTAGAGAAAAGTGAGAAATTTTTAGAGAGAGAAAAAAATTCAAGAAAATGAAAAGCAATGATTTTCATGTTTAATTTATATGTTTTAAGTTAGGGTTCATTACCAAAGACTCATGTGTTGAAATCATAGCATTATCATGTGATTTAAGGTATGAATGAGCATAAGAGTTGTACTTATTCATGTTTTAAACTATAAGGTTGATATTTTGTTTTGAATTTATTTACTTTGATTAAAGTATGAGTTTTTCCTTCATTATGGGATTTCACATGTTCAAGATGAGTTTGATTCATGTTCTCCTTAGTATTTTGAACTCAATTAATGTCCACATATGATTCCAAGAAAAGTTAGGTTATCACATGCTTCAAGTTTCGATTCCCGATGTCCCATTCAAGTGAATTTCATATACTAATATCGAATTATGAATTTATCCATGTAATCATGTTGTTTACTAATGTTTAACATGTTCCCATGTTCAAGTTCACGCTCTTTACTTACTTGGTGAAAGGTTTATGTTTTGAATCTTCAAACCATGATTTCCATACTACAGTTTTAAGCGTTAATATCATATTTTATGAATCATTCAGTGCTGGTGGGTTATGAACACCCAATACCTAAGTATTTTACATGATTTTAGATTTTCAAGTAATAAGTCAGTAAAACCATATTTTATCATTATACTCAGTTGTTATGTTCATGTCTAGCACTATCAGTTTACATGCTTATGATTACTTCACACTCTGTATGTACAGATGTTTTCAACATACCATGACCTAAGCTTATCTTATCAGCTTCAGTGCATGCATCAGTTAGTATTTTAGTGTCTTTCAGTTGGGAGTAGGATTTCGTACCGAGTGGAAAGTGTGGATTCTGCACATCCTACTTTCCCAGAAACTATATGCCACTGTAGGTGTAGGGGCCTTGCCAGAGAGTGTTTCCCCATGCCCAATATGGGCTCAGTTTAGTGATCACTCCAGTTCAGGTTCTATTCTGATGGCAAGGATAGAACAACCCATCTTAATGTGGGTTATACGTTGGACTCCATGATATCTTACGTAGTCTATGTCTATTACATGATAGCTCCCACAATTCAGTCAGTATTCAGTTTATCCTAATTTAAGTTTGCTTGACCAAGTAGACAAATTTTAGTATTTATTTAGTTATTTTTACAAATTATTTCAGTTATTCAGATCATTTCAGTACTTGCTTTACTTGGTCTTGCATTTTAAGTTTTACATGTTCATGTTTTTATGATTAGTATCCATACATGACCCTCAGTATGGTTTTACAGTCTATTCAGCTTTACATGGGATTTACATACAATATCCATGTTCTACCACTTCCTAGCTTTAGTTTTATTCATTCTACAAAAGTAAAGATTTAAGAAACTAAGTTTAGTGATTTACCAGCTTATCAGATTATGTTTTTTACTCATGTTTTAAGATATTCTAAATTTTAGTTTATTTCAGTCTCTTGGTGAGTCTACTTGCACTTAGAATGTATGTTGTAAGGTTTTATATGTAATTACTTTACTTAATGCATTCACCCCTACTTACTCAGTACATTCCAAAAATACTGATCCATATATATCTCTATGTGCTACAGTGTCTCATAATGTAGGTACCAGTTGTAG
The DNA here is from genome assembly GCA_030864215.1 of Capsicum pubescens. Lineage (NCBI taxonomy): Eukaryota > Viridiplantae > Streptophyta > Magnoliopsida > Solanales > Solanaceae > Capsicum > Capsicum pubescens. The sequence continues at coordinate 124,250,826 of CM061542.1, forward strand.
CCTACATATCATAACCAGACAGTTTGCAGCTTCCATCCAACTAGTGACGAGTTCTCCTAATTCGAAAACGTTAGTCAGATGTTGTTCATGTAATTTATTTTTATTATTCATATGTATGTATTAGTGGTATTTGGAGGCATGCCCCAACTATTTATAGTTAGTATAGTAGAGGCTTTATAGATAGTCAGTGAGAGTCAAGAAATATAAATCCAGTTCTCTCTTCAATTTTATTAGGTTGTAAACATTATCAGTATTTTATTTATCTAGATTATGTCATGATTATGTTTCCTCATAATAAATTTAGCTATTTTATTTATTCTAAATCAATAGCTCAAGTATCATGCCAGTTCATGGGTTAGCTTGGGATTACTTGTGTTTCTAAACACCGTGTTATGACTAGGGGTAGTCTCGAGTTATGAAAAACTTGGTATCATAGCACAAAGTTCAAGTGTCTTAGGGTTTCTAGAAAGCTATATCTAGTAGAGTCTTATGGAACGGTACAAAAATGTCTGTCCTTTTTTTAAGAGGCTACAGGGCATTTAAGAAATGTTTATCTTCTTTCATGTTTTAGATCGTGTAGTAGAAGTGTTCTCTAAGAAATTTATGAAGATTCCTACGTTACACCATTTTTTCCAACTCTGCCTTATCCTTGAGGCAACAGATGTAGCCAAGCTTAAATCCTTACATATAGAGTTTTCTCAGACAATCCCCATAGATAGTAATGCGATTTTACAAAGGCGCAAAGGTACACCATCAGTGATTTTATGTTCTGGATTTTGAAAGACTTCATTCATGTTCATGAAAATCATGCACTAAGCCAAAGTTATATGTGCCCTTAGATCCCTTCCCAGAATCCTCTGACAACATATGATCTAGAGTTAGAAGCATGAACCCAAAAGTTTAGCAGTTGTAAAATGGGAAAAATATTTATCTGGATTTAATAGATTATGTACCAATAGGGCTAGTTGTATGAAAGGTGAATCAGCAGGCTTGGAACAATGCAAGCAAGAATTTAAGTTTGTTGATTCAAAATTAAGTAGTATAGGGTGGGTGTTATTTAGAGGTGTGCCCAAGGTGATATAGGATTGTAGTATTTCTATGTTTAAAAGTGTATGTGCTTAGATAGTACCCTTATGTTGATAAATGTGAATGATCCTGGTAATATGGTATATGATGTTCTTACCAACTAAGTTATAACCTAATAGAAAAGAGATATAAAATTCTAGATGGTGTGAATTCAGAGGGAAGTACTAGCAGTAGCTTTTACACTTTCAGGTGTAGTCTTTCAGGGTAAGTTTAGTATATATGTGTATTTTTATATCTCATAATCTAGAGAAAAATGGTTGCTGTTCAGTTTAAAGTTAGTAAAGGGATCCACAGACTTAGAATGAATGGCCTAAACCTGGGGGTGGTGGTGGTGGTGGTGATAGAACAAGTAACCAAGTAAGGCTCTCAGATTCTAGTGGTGATGCCAGTGTATTGTAGAACATTAGTAAGGGAGAAAGTTGAAAGACCCATTCTTATCTCAGTGCAACTTTTTGTACTACAGTCATCACGACATCTACTCATGCCTTACATGTTAGCTCCATTATCATAGCTCATATTAATGCACTTTCCATATAATCATGTATGCTTCCAGTTCCTAGTATGAGGAGTTCCAGTTCACTCAAAATTACGAATCATACTCCATGAATTTATGAACTCCAAACTAAGGTCATGTAACTCATGACTCATGTAATCATATTTTACAATTTGTTCAGTTCCAGGTACTCATGTTGCACTCTTAATGATCAGTGAGATTCAGATCATGGCATGTATGTCCTAAGGTTTGATGTCTCTAATAAATTCATGGTTTTGATACTCCATTCCTTAGGCCTCAGTTATGTGTCCAAGTTATGTATAATATTCTTTCATGTTTCAGGTTCTCATGTTCTAACCTTTCTGTGACAGTAATTGTTTAGATGGGAGAGAGTAAATGTCTCATGCTGGGGAAAGATTATTACACGCTTGTTGTATCGTAGGATATAAGAGTGAAGGATGATTGAGGTAGAACATTTGATCTAGTGTTATGGTGTTATGTGTAGTACCGTCTAATTTTGAGTTAAGATTAAGCATTGTGAGAGTGTGTAGTTCAACTTAGACTTTGGCTAGAGTAGTTATATGTGCCCATATGAAAATTTCAAGTTGAATAAATAAGTATTCTAGACGGCAAGTATGGTTGAGTAAGTATTTGATTAGAGTGACTAAGCTTGGAATTTTGAAGTTGTTTTTCTTATGTCATAGTGATTGTATCCTAGCTGATGTTTGATAGGCCTATGTTCCATGTTACAGTGTTATATCCATATTAAGATTCCTTACTCAAATATCTTTATCATATCATGCCCGATATTTTTTGCTCCTTTATGTTATTAGAACTTCTTTGAAGAGTGTTAAAGAAATACTCCAGTTAAGTATAAGCTTTCAGTATAATTAAGTCGGTATAGCCAATAATTAAGTTTAGCAGTCATACAGACAAGTTCTTATAGATTTGCTTCTTTCCATATAGCCTTACTATCTAAAGTTTCAGGAATATGGATATTCCATGAGGTAATTCATTCACTTCCATGCAAGTTGTGAATTCAGTTTAGTTCATGCATCATGTTTCAAATTCAGCTATGTAGTCATGATTCAGTTCATAAGTGTTCAGTGAATGACCTCAATTTTTCATGTATTTCAGCTCAAACAGTGTAGTTCCCCTTGTACGATATTAGTCTCGTTATCTCATGATTCTTTCTTACATAAGTTATCACCTCGCCATTCTATGTGAATGATTTTATCATGAACACTTCGATCGAGTTCTAAACTCCAGCACGAATTAGCTCCTTATAGTAAGTAAAGTCAAGTCAGCCCAGGAATTAGTTTCATGATGAATATTCTAACATTTTATCTCAACTACATACTTCGCTACCAAACATGTCATGTATACATCATTCCATACTCATAAGACTTCAACAAGTTCCTATCCATCATTCGAGGATGAATGATTCCAAGGGGGAGATAATGTAACACCCCACATTTTTGGGAAAGACTTTGAACCGTTGTTCCTACGTGTGTAAACTTTAATCCCATGATTTTTATGTGAATAAATATTTCATTATCATTATCCTAGTGTGAAAAATACTTTTGATGGGAAAAATGTTCATGGGAATTACTTAGAGCGAAGTTGAGATAAGAGCCCTTGTTCGGTCAAATCCTTGTATTCGATTCTACAAGGGTATACTTTTAACATGTATAACTTTAATATATGTGGAATTTTACAGTTCAAGACCAACCAAATTATAGATAATTAAGTTAGCTTTCCAATTATACAAATTTTGCCTTAATATGATACCTGAGCAAAAAGTGATGGCTTTTTTCATGAGAAGCAGTAAGGGAAGGCGATATGCCCATGCCGCGGGGGTTATTCCTATGGGCTAAGGTAGGCGGCGTGAGGGCTTCTCCCCTGGACTAAGGGGAATGCCGTGGGGTATATTCCTTCACTATTTCAGCTTCTATAGGGTCAAGGGGTACTTTGGTCTATCCCCTCAACCCCAACTGTCCAAGGCATGAATTATAACACCCTAAAAGGAATTATTGCCCATCATTTTTAAACGAACTCATGTAAAAATCCTCCCCTTTACAAAGAACAATAACCCAATCTTCTTCTCTCAAGAACACAAGGATTAAAGCTTCAATTTCAAGATTTCTTTATGAATTCACTTAATTAAGGTATGTGGGGTTTTGAACATGGTTAATCTTTCAACCCATTGCCCAAATGCATGATTTTCAAGTTGAATTTATATGTTTTAAGTTAGGGTTCATTCCCAAATAGTCATGTGTTGAAAGCATAGCATTATCATGTGATTTAAGGTACTTATGAGCATAAGAGTTGTACTTATTCATGTTTTTTAACTACAAGGTTGATATTTTTTTTTTGAATTTATTTACTTTGATTAAAGTATGAGTTTTTCTTTAATTATAGGATTTCACATGTTCAAGATGAGTTTGATTCATGTTCTCCTTAGTATTTTGAACTCAATTCATGTCCACATATGATTCCAAGAAAAGTTAGGTTATCTCATGCTTCAAATTTAGATTTCCCATGTCCTATTCAAGTGAATTACATGTAATTATATCGAATTATGAATTACGTTCCCATGTACAACTTCATGCTCTTCACTTGGTGAGAGTTTTATGTTTTGGATCTTTGAACCATGATTTCCATACTACAGTTTTAAGCGTTAATATCATATTTTATGATTCATTTAGTGCTGACGGGTTATGAACACCCAATATCTAAGTGTTTTACATGATTTCAAATTTTCAAGTAATAAGTCAGTTAAACCATATCTTATCATAATACTCAGTTGTTATGCTCATGTTGAGTACTATCATTTTACATGCTTATGGTTTCTTCAAACTCTGTATGCACTTATGTTTTCAAAACACCATGACATGTGCTTATCTTATCAGCTTTACTGCATGCACCAGTTAGAATTTTTATGTTTTTTAGTTAGGAGTAGGATTTAGTACTGAATGGAAAGTGTGGGTTAAGTGCAACCTACTTCGCCAAAAACTACGTGCCACTGTATGTTTAGGGCTCTAGAGAGTGTTTCCCCTTGCCTAATATGGGATCAGTTTAGTTGTCACTCTAGTTCAGGCTCTACTCTGATGGCAAGGATAGAGAAACTCTCATCAACGTGGGTCAGGCGTTGGACTCCATGATAGCTCACATGGTTTATGTCAGTTCCATGATAGCTCCCATAGTTTCAGTCAGTATTCAGTTTATCCCATTTCAGGTTTGCTTGACCAAGTATACAAATTTCAATATTTATTTAGTCAGTTTTACAGATATTTCAGTTATTCAGATATCAGTTATTTAGATCATTTTAGGACATGCTTTACTTGGTCTTGCATTCTCAGTTTTACATGTTCATGTTTTCATGCCCAGTATCCATACATGACCCTCAGTATGGTTTTACAGTATGAGGAGAGAGGATCACTCCAGCTTCGAAAGATCACCCAATCTCTAAAGTTGAGAATGCACTGGATAAAATGTCAGTGGTGACAACTATTACCTAGATCTGCATCAGAAAAAGATACAGAAGTGTAGTATGAGTACTAGAATAATGGGTACTCTATAGGCATCATCGATTGACTGAGATAAATCATAATAAAAGAATAATTTGATGTGAAAATATTAACTAATGTCAGGGATAAAAGGGCAAACCTAAATTAACACTTCAGCTGGCAAATAATAATAAATAATAAAGTAGATAATATCAAAGAAATACAAGCTAACTACAGCCTAACTAGGCCCTATAGGACCAAAAGGTACAAACAAGAGAAGGATAATCCACCCGAGCCCCCATAAGTTCGGTGGACGTAATGAAGAGAAAAATACAAACAATAATGATTGTAAAGTAACCAACCACCGAAACCATATTTGTGAATCCTTTTGTACCATAAACATTGGACTCGAACCAAATTCTAGCTTTCATAAGTAATTCATAATTGCCAGACTCGAACCTAACTCTAATATCATAAATGATTGGTAAATACCAGACTCAAACCAATCTTTAAGCATCATAAATTAATAGTAATTTCCAAAATCAAATCGGTCTTTAATCATCATAAATAAATAGTAAGTGCCAAACTCAAACCGATCTTTAAGAATCATACATGGGTAGTTAGTGCCGAACTCAAATTGATATTTAATGTAAATATAGGACTAAGTCTAGTCAAGAATTGAAAAGATATCTAAATCATCACAGGGTCCAAGAATATGTTCATATAATGACAAAAAAAGTACTCCTAGATTCAAAAGGATCTAATTAAGATATTTGACCTTAAAGAGGGATGGTGAGGCCCGCTACTAAACCTAAAAAGTTCATATTAATGAAATTTCCATCCAAAACTAGACTAAGACTTCCAAGTTCTACTACAAGGTGTCAAATAAGTCTAACAATTCCTAAGATCATAGTTTAGGCCAAGGAAAAGATGAATCGTTCAATTCCACCTAAAAATGGCTCACTAATCAGCTAGCTATTCCAAATTTTACTAAATGTACCACCACGTCATAAATTTCATCCTAAATCTAGCATATTACCACACCAGTACCATAATTTATCTTAATCTATTAGGAAAGTAAGCCTATCCTACTTGGAGGAAGATGAACACCCGAGAAAGTCCACTAAATTAGAGATTTTCACTTGAGAATCCTACATATGATGCCACATTGTCAAAATAATGATCTACACATTAATATAAGAATAACAATACCCATATTATATATAACTAAACCGGGCCCAAAATTGAGTAAAAATCCCATATGGGACCCATATGCAGAATCATAACTTTGAAATTATTAAAGTGTCCCTCTAGGCTTAAGGATTAATTTTCTCAAAAGTGGGTGAAATTCGAGCACAATTACTCCCTCAAATCATCCCATAAAGTATTAGGGATTTTTAGATTAAAGCTGCAAAATAAATAAGAAATTAAAGGAAATTTACAATAATTCTTGATGAGAAAATGTCCCATGAACTCTCTCACTCACTTCGAACACCCACATATCGATCCTCTTACTCTCTTAGCTTTCTAGGGATTTTAGTGGAAGTTGAGACTTGCAAAATGGGAGAAAAATAAGGTTTGATAGATATAATACTTCTAGGACTCATCATAAACACTGGAACACATAGAAAATTTGGGCCTCACTCCATCTTACCATAAGTAAATATAGCCAGTCCACCACGATCATAAAGAAGAAAACTTGGTCTAGCCTAGAGGATACACTTTGTGAATGTGAATACAAGCTCGCGAACACGATGGCCAGTGAACTTGGCATTTGTTAATGCAACCAAGGTCATCACAATAATAATAGCCAAATTGCTTGGCTTTCGCGAATGCAAAGGCCATTCTTAGTCTGCACCAGCTGATGCTACACCAGCTAAACTTGAAATTTTCCATGTTTCCAGTTGGACCTTTGAGATTCATTTAGAATCTTATGAATGAAGAGAAGCTATGCTACACTATAAAATTCAACATTCCAGACACAACGACGCCATCAAAAATTCCATCCCGGGTCATTTCAATGAAATATGGATTACACACCTAATGGTTGTTTTAACCAAAATCGACCAATATCCCAAAATAAGTCTTGAAGCCTCTAGATGCTAACAAAAGGTTTACCTAGCCTAAAATCAACATTTTGAGTCTAACTGAGCTGCCAAAATTGGCATACGAGGTCGTTAACCAAAATTGTAAGATTGATACTCAGATATTACTTGTGAGAACTTAAAAGTATGGGCTTGACTCTAAAAACCAAATGAACTTCCCCATAACCAAATTGTCAGCTCCAACAAGTCATAAATGACTAAGGGTAGCTATGGAAAAACTCTAAATATTGAAATTGTGTGGAAATGTAAGAAATGACTTAAAGTGTTATTATAATCTCCACTACTAAAAGTACTTTCATCTATAAAAGTAAAGGATCCAGGTGTACCTAAAATCTCGAATCAGTGGGGATACTAGGTTTGTATCACACTCTAAATCTCCTAGGTTTCCTTCTTGATTGGGCGGTGTATCCATTAAACCTAAACCACTATAATCTCTCTAGAGAGAAACCACATGACAACCCTAGCTAATATGAGAACTTGGTCCTCTTCGAAGGTCAACCTCTCATCCAACTATACTGAGCCCCACCGAATCACATGAGACTCACTTAGGATATAATTCCTCAACATAGAGACATGGAAAACTAGGTGAATAGATGTAAAGTCTAGGGGCAAGGCTAAATCATAAGTGACAGCGCCCAAGTGCACACACAAGTGTATGTGGTCTACCAGTAGTAAAGTGGCCTTTAAGAAAACTAAATGTCGATCCCACATGGACTTGTTCTAACAGCAATTCAATTATAGTTTAACTTCTATGATTAATTTGATGCAAATGTAACTGAAGAGAGTTTATAGATTTGTAAATTGAAAGTAAAGTAAACAATGCGTAAAATAAAAGTCTTGGAATAATCAATGGAGTAAAGACCAGGGTTAAAGCACTTTAAACAATCATACTATGTTATTGAACTTCATTCGTTAACTTTGTTATCTTGGTTGTTGATTCGTAGGGTTAATTGTATGATTACGGTCTATCACACTCTAATCTTTTACTTAATATGGATATTACAACTACATCATTGAGCATGGATGCAATAATTCAATTAAGTGTTTTAAAGATATCATCTATGTTTGAATCAAGTATGGATCCTAGGTACATCCTTGTCCTAGATGCTAAGTCAAATTCTCTATTTTATAAAATAATAAAAACCCATACTTTTTCCATCTCCATGTTCTATCTCCCTATTCCCTCTCTCGAGATCACAAGGTCAACAATTGATATATTTTCTGGGTGATAAATCCATCAAATAGTCAAATCAAAGATGAAAAAACAATCAAATATGGTAAGCAAATTAAATGAACTTAATTCAAAACAATAGTACTCATGTTCTTGGGTTTAACCCTGGAAAGGGAGTTCTTAGCCACACATAGTCATAATCATTATCCATAAGGTTGAATACATGATATAATCTAAAAGAAAGCTAAAGAAATAATAAACACCTAATTTGATAAAGTTGTAGCAGCCCCCCAATACTCCAAAACATCTAAGAAGAAATAAAAACATGTATAATGATGTATTTATAGCAATAGGGTAAGCCCAAAGCATGTTGGACAAGGAATCAACATGAAATTAAGCATGAAACGCACGATGTTCTGCATAGGTGTAAGACCCCATAACGTTTTCTCGTAGTTAGAAGCCTTAGAACGTGTCAAGTGAAGTTAATTTTGGCCCTAAAAGATTAAGAAGAGAATTACAATGTGATTGGTATTTAAACCATATAGAATTATTTTAAATTTGACTTTTTTTATGTATAGTATTTAATTAGCTTTCCAATGATATCAATTTCGTCCAAATCCGGTATCGGGGTGAGAAGTTATGGCTATTTTACTAAGAGTTGTCAGAACCGCCCAGGTGCGATGGACAGGTTGACGGACCGTCGAGTGTCCGATGGACCATCGCCTGGAACTTCAAAACCAAGGAATTAACTCCCTTATCTGGCCCAAGTGTGACAACCAGGATGACGGATCGTTAAGACTGCAATGGACCTGTAATACCCCACATGTTTCTAAGCTAGGAAGTGAATAAGTTTTCCTACCTATGAAACCTCCTATCTTGTGAGTAACATTTTAGTGCATGAATTACAATGAATATCCTAGTGATAGGATAGCTTATGATGTGTTAAGCATGTTCATATGAGTCACTTAAGGTAATACAAGCTAAGAGTTTTTGAATCTATCAAGTTTTAGTGTTCGATTTTGTAAGGGTCATATTTGAACGAGTATAACTCAATGTTAATGTAGTATTTTGGATTATTTAGACCCACCAAATTATAGAGAATCGAATTATCTTTCCAACAATACCAATTTCGCCTTAATCCAATACCCAAGCGAAAAGTTATGCCTATTTTCGTGAGAGACAGTAAGGATAGGTGATTGGTTAGGCGCCGCCCAACCAAACTTAGGATATTGGTTAGGCGCCGCCCAACCTAGCTTGTGCAATTACTTGGGCACCGCCTAAGTCAGTTCCAAGTTCCAAAACACTCCGTTTTGAGTTATTTTAAGGGTAATTAAGTCTTTTAACACTCCTTACACGTCCCTAAACTTAAACCTACAAAATATATAACTTCTAAACATATTACAACCCTATTAACATCTCAAATATCATCATCCAAGATCACTAAAAGAGAAAAACAACTAGGGTTGCATAATTAAGCTTGAAGATCTGATTTCAAGGAAATTCCTTCGTCAATCATCAAGAATCTTCCTTCTAAGGTATGCATGAGTTGATTCATGGAATCCTTTCATCCATGAAGCTCAAGAACCATCTTCTAAATTATGTATTATGATGTTTATATTGTTGGTGGTTGATGTTCATGTGGTTGGAGTTTGATGATGCCTAAGATGGGATCTTTGTATGTTTTGTGTGAGGAGATGGTGGTATTTAATGTATAAATATGTGAAATTGGTGGTTGAATATTTGAAATCTTGATGAATCCACCTATGCCTAAGATGTGCATGTAAGGTGTTTGTGAAAATACCTAAGGGAATAGAAATCATGCTTTTATGACATAATAATTCCTAAATGACTATTCCATGTTCTAAGTTTATGTTCAATGTGATCCCCATGCTATTGTCTTGAATTGAAGATGTTGTATGAGATGCTCATGATATTGTTATGATATGGAATGACCATGTTATTGAAGCCATGCAAGTATATACATGTTGTGAGCATTCCCGATCATGTGATAGTTTGTTGAGAATCATTCTTATTATGAAATCCTTACTTATGATATTGTGAATTGTGGACTCTACTCTTATGATCAAGTCAGTCATGTGTGTCAGTTTCCTTCCTTCGAGTCCTGGGGGTACTTATACCCGAAAACTATAGCTGTATGCCTAGAGCTAGTAATATGTTTCAAGACATCCTCAGTCAAGCTATGCTCCATAGATTTCAGTTAGTCATGTGACTCAGAAGAACTCAGAAATCTCATTAGTTCAGTAGTCCCAGTAGTTTCAGTACTCTCAGTCAGACCTCAGATCTCAAGTAGCTTTTCCATCAGTCAACGAAACTCAGTGAATTCATCTTAGTTCAGCTAAAAAAATATTATCAGCTCAGTTAATCAGTTTGTAAATCAGTTCAGTTCAGTTAGTCAGTTTAGCGCAGTTAATCTTTTCAGAGTCTTTCAGTTGGGAGTAAGGACTAGCACCGAGTGAGTGCAGGGATGAAGGTTTTCCCGTTATAAAGGCAGAGCCATTAGCAGCAAATCCCTGTACTCCAGAACTACATAACCAGCGCAGGACAGGAGTCACCCATCAGATTAAGGCTATACTTGACTATTATATTGCCTTAGTCTTGATTTCCTGTTCAGGGTCACCCATCAGTGAGGCTTGACCATAGTAGAGGTCTCTACCTGTGGCACGGTATTAACACCCTTCCAATCAGGGCAAATATTGGACCCCACCAGTACAATATTGGGGCATATTGGTTAGGTTACTACCTCCTACAGTCACAGTTACAGTTATAATTATAGATTCAGTATCAGTCTTCAGAGTAGAAATTAGGAATCAGGACTGTCAGATACAGTCATCGATCTCAGTAAGGAACTCAGATAGTTCCATTGATTCCTGGACCATCCCATCAGATAGGCTTGGTCCCATATTCAGATGCTTATTATTAGATCTAGAGGTCACCCGACAGACAGGCTTGATCTCAATCTCAGATTTAGTCGAGTATTCCCATTATCAGTTTCAGAGATCACTCGTTAGCTAGGACTGATCTCAGACTTAGATGTTCAGATACAGTTTGGAACTCAGATAGTTTTCCCCAGAATTAGGACTGTTAGATACAGTCATCCATGTTATCAGTCATTCAGTATCTCAGTATAACGAAACTTATGTTTTCAGAGTTCCAACTCAAGTAGTCAGTATCTCCACGAGTTCAGTAGAAGTTACGTATGTATGTATTCTTACGTTCATATCAGTTAGCATTGTTAATGCATATAAACTCTATGCATTTAGTCTACCCCCACGTATACTCAGTACTTTAGTTGTACTGACGCATTTGCGCTATGGTGCTTTCTTTTTATGTTACACCATAGGTTCTTAGGTGCAGATTCCAGATCAGCAGTAGCAGTTTAGTAAGCAGTGAGTACTCATCTTTCGAGGACCTGATTGTTACATTTATTACTCCAGTATTTCAGTTTATTTTAAGTTTAGGGAGTTAGTTGGAGACATGTTCCTTCAACTCCTTATTCAGACAGTTTAGAAGCTTTCAGACGATTATAGAGTTTTCAAATTTAAAATTTAGTATTTTTCAGTTTTGTTTTGGTACTGTGATACCACCTTATTTCAGATATCTTATTATTCAAGATTGAACCTTACGCCCTCTTTGTTCATGTTTCCGTATTTTATATGTATATTATGCAGTTATAGGTACAGATATCAGTCATGGGTTAGTTTTTGGTCCTTCGGGGTCATGAGCACCGTGTAGAATTCCGGTTCAGAAAATTGGGGCATTACAGAACCGTTGCCGCTGTGGCAGTGTGGCCTCATCCTACACAACATGCGATGGACAATCCGACGAATCATTGAGTTTGCGATGGACCATCGCTGAGACCATCATATTGAGGCAGTGTGATTTTGTCTGACCAATGTGCGACGGATGATCTGAAGGACCGTCAGACTAGCGACAGACCATCGCTTCGACCGTCGCAACCCTCATTCAGTATTTTTAACTCATTTTAAAAAGGGGATTTTTGGTCTTTTCCACCTTTTTAGCAACTAGACATATTCCAACAAAGCAAATGTCTTCATTCATCATTCAAAACACCAGAGAGCTAGAGTTTCTCCTTAAGATCAAATCTAAAACCCTTCTCCAAGAAATCCAAGAACTCACCATAGATTCTACAAATTGAGTTGAGATTTGAGTTCCCTAAGTTCAAGGATTATAAGAACCCTCTTTCAAGAGTAAGAAGAAGAGTTTAAAGTAAGCTTGTTCATCCAATTTCATAATCTAAGGTATGTGGGGTTTTGAACAAGGGTAATTCTTTCACCCTTGTTCTCAAAGGCTTATTTAAACTATAATTTTCTGCAAACTATGATATTTTACATGAAATTGAATTAGGGTTTTTCACCCATTTTTATTGGTTGCAAGCTTTTGATGTTTCCCATGAATTGAGAGTCTAATGCCAAGATTTTTACATGTTTTCTTGAGAATTTGAAGCTGGGTTTATACCCTATGATTTTATTCCTTGAGAAGTAAATAATTACAATGTTTGAGATATTGAAGTATGTGAGTATGTTGAGATTTTGAGAAAAATTGCTGTAAATTTCAGATTTCTATATGATTTATGAATCTATATGTTATCTATTTTGCATTTTGATGAGTCTAAACTTGAGATTGAATTATGGGTCATTAAGCGCTACTTGAGACTTGCAATTTTATGAACTATTGTACTATAAGAACCCATGATTTGAGTATTCTGAGATTATTGGGAAATATTTTGACTTAATGGTCATTGAATTTTTGTAATCCACTCTATTACATGAGATTACAGATTTGATTGTTGGGTTCTTATGAACCATGAGATTATTCTTAAAGTGATTTCCATGAGATGAGCGAGATAAACTAAAGGGAGTATTATTTAGCACCGAGTTGGGTACGTTACAATGGTTTCTTACCCCATAACTATGTGCCACCGTAGGTTTGAGATTTTGGACCTAAGGCAAAGATAATAAGGGCCGAGGCTGAGATAAGTGATCACTGAGTTGAGGTTATACTCCTTGGCAAGAGTATGACATCTGTCCTAAACATGAGGTTTCTTTCTTAGGAGGACAAGACGTAGGACTCCATTTATCTCGCATGGTTTATGTCGGTTATGAGAACCTCCCTAAAGGTTTGAGATAAGTTATTTCCCTAAACTAAAGTATTTTCACTTGAGATAGAATGTTTTCCCTAAAGCCTTGAAATAAGATACTTTCTAAAGTAAATAAGCAGCTTTTGAGTACTTTCCAAAGAAGGAAGTAGTTTTCTCGACTAATAAGAGTTGATTATTAGTTTTTAAACCAAAGTTATGTGATTCCGAGTTCCAAGTATTGAGTTCAAAAGAGTTATAAGTTCTTTAGCATTAAAGAAGTCTTACTCTCTATGAGACATATGCAGGAGTTGAAAGTATTGCTTAAAGTTTCCTTTAGCCTTTGAGTAATGAGAATAAGAGAAGAGTATAGATTGTAAAGCTAAAGTATAATGACTCACGAGATTTGTGTTATATGCTTCATTCTACATGATTTATGAGATTTACATTCAATACTTATTCAAGCCACGTGAATCAATACTTATTGCATGCATGATTTGATTAAAAAGTATTGATATTGTTTTATGTAAATGCATGCACCCCCATATACTCAGTACATTCCCAAGTGCTGATCCACATATATGTCTATGTTCTACCTTATCTTATAATGTAGGTTCAGGTGCTCAGTCCCAGCCTCGTCATTAATTTCAAAGTACCTTTATCTACATTTCTCCAGTGGTGAGTCCTCATGGTTCTAGGACCTATCTTTAGACTTTTTAGTATTTGAGTTGTTATGTTATCACTTTCAGTTTAGTTTGAGTCAGTTGGGGACCTGTCCCAATGGATCTCTAGTTCATGGTGTAGTGGAGGCTTTGTCAGACTAGTTATCAGATTGTGGTTGCATTGATATTTCCAGTATGGTGGCCGTTTGGACCGATTATTTTCTTTGTATTTCTTATCATTTGATATGACAGTGCCAGTGTTTGGTATATTTCTTCTTGAATAAGTTATTACTAGAAGCGATAGGCTCAAGGGGTTAGCTTGGGGCTACTTGTAGCCCTAAGTACTGTGGGACTCCCGGGAGGTGATTTCGGGTCGTTACAAACTTGGTATCAGAGCCTAATGTTTTAAAGGAGTCCCAGGGAGTCTGACAAGCCACGTTGAGCAAGAGGCTACAAGACATTTTCAGAAAAAGTTGGTTCTTTCTTTTAGATTCTTTCGTGCCTATGGTTGTCTCTCTCATTTAATAATTCGTGCTCTCCTATTTCAGAAAATGCATCCCCGAGGAGTGAATGCCCACTTAAATGATAATGAGGAAACCATGCCTGTTAATCCCTTGAATGAGACAGTGTCTCATGCTGAGTTTCAGGTGACCTTTCATGCATTAGGACAAGCAGTCACCACTAATGTTTGGGCTAATAACCAGGCTGCAGTTGCAAATCAGCATTCGTGATTTCATGCGGATGAATTTGCTAGAGTTTTATAGGTCTAAAGCTGGCAAAGACCCACAGTTGTACCTTAAGAAGGTGATAAAGATCACATAGGTGATGTATATTTATGAGGAAGAAAGTGTAGAATTGCCGTCTTACAGGTTGAAAGACATTGCGTATAACTGGGTTATATCATGGAGGAAGGGTAGAGGTGAGGATGCTTCTCCTATGATTTGGCAAGTGTTCCAAGATGCATTCTTGGACAAGTTTTTTTTGCTTGAGATGAGGGAAGCAAAGTTTTAGTAGTTTATGAACGTGAGGTAGGGCTCTATGACTGCTAAGGAGTATTGCTTAAAGTTCAAATAGTTGTCTAAGTAAGCTCCTGATTTGATTTCTGACACCCGGGCTAGTATGAGCAAGTTCATGATAGGTATTTATGGGTTGGTGCTGAAAGAGTGCAGGACGTTTATACTACATAGGGATATGGATCTATCTAGGTTGATGATGAAAGCATAAAAGATAGAGGCGGATAAGATTAGAGAGAGAGATAGAGTGAGGGATAAAAAAGAGCTAGATCTGAGCAACATGAGTTTAGTTAGCCTAGGTTCCATAGAGGGAACCGCCCCCAGTTTCAATGACATCTATTTATTCCAGCGCCTTCATTAGCTAGGGCTCCCACGCCTAGGGGCAGGCAGGAGCAAGGGAGCAGGTATTTTATGTCTAAGTCATAGAACAGTGTTGGTAACACGCCCCACTATGCTATTTGTGCTAAATGTGTTAGGGATCATCCCGGTGAGTATTTCACAGATGTGAGAGGTTGTTTTGGTTGAGGCAAGCTGGGCCACAGACTGAGAGATTGCCCGCATACTAGGTAGTGGAACAGAGATGCCTGACCTCAGGCACCAGCTACTAGTGCACCAACTTCTATACCCCATCCCGCCCCTGCTCAGGGCACTTCATTTAGCTCTACTGGCGGTCAGCGCCAGGACAGATTCTATGCCTAACCATCCCATCAGAAGAAGGAGGACTCTCCCGATGTTTTTACTGGTATGCTTCGTGTCTTTTTCCTTGATGTTTATGTTTTGTTGGACCCTGGGTCAAGTTTCCCTTATATGATCCCATTTGTAGCTGTGATCTTCAAAATGAGTCCCGAAAAGATCCCGGAGCCTTTCCTAGTTTCTACACCAGTAGGGGAGTCAGTTGTTGCTAAACAAGTGTATAATGATTGTCATGTTACTATTCTTCATAGAGTCATACTTGCTAATTTGATAGAGTTAGACATGGTGGATTTTGACCTTATTCTGGATATGGATTGGCTTCATTCTTGTTATGCATCTATAGACTGTCGTACCCATGTGGTCAAGTTTTAGTTTCCTGATGAACTAGTTTTTGAGTTGTCCGAGAGTTTGGTATCTCCAAAGAGTCATTTTACCTCCTATCTCAAAGCCAAAAAGCTAATATCCAAAGGTTTTATCTATTACCTAGTTAGAGTCAAAGACACTAAGTTCGAGGCTCCAACTATTTAGTCAGTCAACATCGTTAATGAGTTTCCAGATGTTTTTCCAGAAGATCTTCCAGGGGTACCTCCCAATAGAGAGATAGAATTTGAGATTGACCTTTTTCCTGACAGTCGACCTATTTTTATTTCTCCATACCATATGGAACCTGCAGAGCTTAAGGAGTTGAAAGATCAACTCAAAGAACTTTTAGACAAAGGTTTCATAAGGCCCAGTATTTCTTCTTGGGGCGCACCTATTTTATTCGTGCAAAAGAAAGATGGTTCTTTGAGTATGTGCAATGACTATTGTCAGCTTAACAAGGTCACGGTAAAAAATAAATATCCCCTTCTGAGAATTGATGACCTGATTGATCAGTTGCAAGGTGCAAGTTATTTCTCCAAGATAGACCTTAGATTCGGCTATCACCAGCTTAAAGTGACGGAATGTGATATTCCAAAGATAGCGTTCTGAACTTGCTATGGTCACTTTGAGTTTCTAGTCATGTTATTCGGGCTAACCAATACCCCAACAACCTTTATGAACCTTATGAATCGAGTGTTCAAGCAATATCTTCACATATTTGTTATAGTGTTCATAGATGACATCCTTGTCTACTCCCGCAGTGAGCATGATCATGAAGATCACCTTAGAATTGTCTTGCAAACTCTTAGAGATCACCAGTTGTTCGCCAAATTAAGTAAGTGTGAATTTTGGCTAAGATCAGTGTCTTTTCTGGGTCATATTATTTCAGCCAAAGGCATTAGACTTGATCCCCAAAAGATAGAAGCTGTTAGAAATTGGCCTAGACCTATCACTCCATCTGACATTAAAAGTTTCTTGGGTCTAGTGGGCTATTACCACCATTTTTTTGAAGGTTTATCTTCTATGGAATCTTTCATGACCCGGTTGACCCAAAAGAAAGTTAAGTTCCAGTTGTCAAATTCCTGTGAGAAGAGTTTTCAGGAGTTAAAGACTCGACTTACTTCAGCTCTTGTGTTGACTTTGCCTGATGGTACAGATGGTTTTATGGTGTATTGTGATGCCTCTAAAATTAGTTTGGGTTGTGTGTTGATGCAAAAAGGTAAGGTTATAGCCTATGCCTCTAGACAGTTGAAGATGCATTAAAAGAATAACCCAACCCATGATCTTGAGTTAGCTGCTGTGGTCTTTGCTTTGAAAATCTGGATACACTATCTTTATGGTGTCCATGTTGATGTATTTACTGATCATAAGAGCCTGCAGTATGTATTTACTTAGAGGGAGTTGAATCTTAGGTAGAAAGGTGGTTGGAGTTGTTAAAAGACTATGATATAAGTGTGTTGTATCATCCGGGAAAGGCCAATGTAGTGGTGGATGCCCTTAGCATATTGTCTATGGGTAGTGTTGCTCATGTAGAGAAAGGTAAGAGAGAGTTAGCTCATGATGTGCATAGTTTTGCTAGATTGGGTGCTTGGTTGCTTGATTCAGTTGAGGGAAGTACTTTGGTGCAGAGTAGTTCCGAATACTCTTTAGTTTTGAAAGTGAAGGAGAAGCAAGATAGAGATCCTAGCTTGGTCAGACTGAAGGAGTCAGTTAAGGACTAAAAGGTAGAGGTTTTCTCTCAAGGGGGAGATGGCGTGTTGAGATTGCAGGGTAGGTTGTGTGTTTCGTGTGTTGATGATTTGATTTAGAGGATTATGGTTGAAGTGCATGGCGAGTGGTATTTTATTCATCCCGGCACCACCAAGATATACTGAGACTTGCGGGAAATCTATTGGTGGAATAGTATAAAGAAGGATATAGCTGAGTTCGTAGCAAAGTATGCAACGTCCCAATAGGTTAAGGTAGAGCACCAAAGTCCTAGTGGTGTGATGCAAGAGTTTGGAATACCTACTTGAAAGTGGGAGGTGGTGAATATAGACTTCGTGACTGGGTTACCTCTTTCGCGTCATCATCATAATTCTATTTGGGTGGTTATAGACAGGCTGACTAAGTTTGCATATTTCTTGCCCGAGCATACATCTTATACATTTAAGGATTATGCTAGATTGTACATCCAGGAGTTAGTCAGGCTACACGAAGTTCCCTTGTCTATCATTTTGGATAGGGGTACTCAATTTACTTCTCAATTTTGGAGGGCGTTTCAGTAGGGTCTTGGTACCCAAGTTCTTTTGAGTTCTGTTTTTCATCCGCAAATAGATGGTCAGGATGAGAGGACCATTCAGACTCTAGAAGATATGTTGAGGGCGTGTACTCTTTATTTAAAAGGTAGTTGGGAAGAGCATTTGCCATTGAAAGAGTTTTCTTTTAACAATAATTACCATGCTAGAACCGAGATGGAACCATTAGAGGCCTTGTATGGTAGAATATGTAGATCACTCATAGGGTGGTTTAAAGTGGGTGAAGCTGCGGTGATTGGGCCTGATGCAGTGTTTCAAGCTATGGAGAAAGTTAAGTTGATTAGAGAAAGTTTGAAGACAGCTCAGAGTCGTCAAAAGTCATATGCCGATTTGAGAAGAAGAGATCTGAATTTGAGGTGGGTGATTTGGTGTACTTGAAGATTTCACCCATGAAAAGGGTGAAGAGGTTTGGAAAAAAGGGAAAGCTTAGTCCCCGTTATGTTGGCCCGTATAGAGTCTTGAGCTGTGTTGCTAAAGTAGCCTATGAGGTTGAGTTGCCCGCAGAGTTGTCAGCCGTTCATCCTATTTTTCATGTGTCCATGCTTAAAAACCATATTGGTGATTCTGTTGTAGTAGATCCCTCAGAGAGTACTGATATTCAGAACAGTCTTTTCTTCAATGAGATTCCTGTTGAGATTCTAGATTTTCAGATCCATAAGCTGAGAAACAAAGAGGTTCCCTTGGTCAAAGTTTTGTGGCAGAACCAGTAAGTTGAGGGCGCTACTTGGGAGGCTGAAGTAGACATGCGAGTCAAGTACCCACACCTCTTTTTCGCGAGTTCAAATCAATCTGAAGGTATTATTCTTCCTTAATTCAGCCCTTCTAATCTAAAGTTAAGCTATATATCTATTCTTGCATGAGTTCTTGCAATTTTCGAGGTATTCAAGAGTTTAGAAAGAATTTGAGCCTGTTTAGAAAATTGCTTCAGTTATGTGTACTCTGATTTTTCTGTGTTCCTAGTCTAACTAGAAACATTCGAGGACAAATATTTCCAAAGGAAAGATATTGTAAGACCCTGCAAAGTTTCCTCGTAGTTGAAGCCTTAGAACGTGTCAAGTGAAGTGTAATTCCGGCCCTAAAAGATTGAGAAGAGACTTCCCAAGTGATTGGTGTTTAAGACATATATAATTTTCTTAAATTTGACTTTTTTTTATGTAGAGCATTGAATTAACTTTCCAACGACACCAATTTCATCCAAATACAGTATTGGGGTGAGAAGTTATGGCCGTTTTACTGAGAGTTGTCGGAACCGCCCAGGTGCGACGGATAAGTTGACGGACCGTTGAGTGTATGACGGACCGTCGACCGGACCATCACAACCAAGGCAGTAACTCCCTTTTTTGGCCTAAGTGCAACGGCCAGGACAATGGACCGTCGCTGAGACCATCATCGCTGAGGCAGTATGGGCTCATCTTGGCCAACGTGTAACAGAAGATCTGACGGACCATCGAGTTTACGACGGACCGTCGCTAAGACCATCACATTGAGGCAGTGTGTTCTTTTTCCGACCAACATACAATGGACAATCGACGGACCGTTAGACTACTGACGGACCGTCGTTTCGACCGTCGCAGCGCTCGTTTAGTATTTTTAACTCATTTTAAAAATGGTGCTTTTTGGTCATTTCCACTCTTTTATCAACTAGATATATTCCAACAAAGCAAATGGATTCATTCTTTATCCAAAACACAAGAGAGCTAGGGTTTCTCCCTCAAGATCAAATCTAAAACCCTTCTCCAAGAAATCCAAGAACTCACCATAGATTCTACAAATTGAGTTGAGATTTGAGTTCCACAAGTTAAAGGGTTGTAAGTACCCTCTCTCAAGAGTAAGAAGAAGATTTTAAAGCAAGCTTGTTCATCCAATTTCATAATCTAAGGTATGTGGGGTTTTGAACAAGGGTAATCCTTTCACCCTTGTACCCAAAGGCTTATTTAAACTATATTTTTGTACAAACTATGAGATTTTACATGAAATTGAATTAGGGTTTTTCACCCATTGTTATTGGTTGCAAGCTTTTGATGTTTCCCATGAATTGAGAGTCTAATGACATGATTTTTACATGTTTTCTTTAGAATTTGAAGCTGGGTTTATACCCTATGATTTTATTCCTTGAGAAGTTAATAATTGCAATGTTTGAGATATTGAAGTATGTGAGTATGTTGAGATTTTGAAACAAATTGCTGTAAATTCCAGATTTCTATATGATTTATGAATATACATGTTATCTACTATACATTTTGATGAGTCTAAACTTGAGATTAAATTATGGGTCATTCAGCCCTACTTGAGACTTGCAATTTTATGAACTATTGTGCTATAAACACCCATGATTTGAGTATTCTGAGATTATTGAGAAATGTTTTGACCTAATGGTCATAGATTTTTGAAATCCACTCTAGTACATGAGATTACAGTTTTGATTATTGGGTTCTTATGAACCATGAGATTATTTTGAAAGTGGATTTCCATGAGATGAGCGAGATAAACTAAAGGGAGTATTATTTAGCACCGAGTTGGGCAAGTTATTACAGTTTCTTACCCCAGAACTATGTGCCACCATAGGTTTGAGATTTCAGGCCTAAGGCCGAGATGATTGGGCCCGAGGCCGATATAAGTGATCACTGAGTTGAGGTTATACTCCTTGGAAAGAGTATGATGCCTCTCCACAACATGAGGTTTCTTCTTTAGGAGGACAAGACGTTGGACTCCATGTAGCTCACATGATTTATGTTGGTTATGAGAACCTCCTTAAAGGTTTGAGATAAGTTATTTCCCTAAACTAAAGTATTTTCACTTGAGATAGAATGTTTTCCCTAAAGCCTTGAAATAAGATACTTTCTAAAGTAAATAAGCATCTTTTGAGTACTTTCCAAGGAAGGAAGTAGTTTTCCCTACTAATAAGAGTTGATCATCAGTTTTTAAACCAAAGTTATGTGATTCCGAGTTCCAAGTATTGAGTTCAAAAGAGTTATGAGTTCTTGAGAATTAAAGAAGTTTTACTCTCCATGAGACATATGAAGGAGTTGAAAGTATTGCTTAAAGTTTCCTTTAGCCTTTGAGTAATGAGAATAAGAGAAGAGTATAGATTTTAAAGCTAAAGTATAGTGACTCACGAGATTTGTGTTACATGCTCCATTCTACATGATTTATGAGCTTTACATGCTATACTTATTCAAGCCATGGGAGTCATTACTTATTGCATGCATGATTTGATTAAAGAGTATTGATATTGTTTTATGTAAATGCATGCACCCCTATATACTCAGTACATTCCCAATTGCTGATATACATATATGTCTATGGGCTACATTGTCTTATAATAGAGGTTCAGGTGCTCAGTCCCAGTCTCGTAAGTGATTTTCGAGTACCTTTGTCTATATTTCTCTAGTGGTGAGTCCTCATGGTTCGAGGACCTATCTTTAGACTTTCAGTATTTGTGTGGTTATGTTATCACTTTTAGTTTAGTTTGAGTCAATTGGGGATGGGGACCTGTCCCAACGACTCTCTAGTTCATGGAGTAGTAGAGGCTTTGTCAGACTAGTTATCAGATTGTGGTTGCATTGAGATTTCCAGTATTGTGGTCATTTGGACCGAGTATTTTCTTCGTATTTCTTATCATTTGATATGACAGTGCCAGTGTTTGGTATATTTCTTATTGAATGAGTTATTATGAGAAACAATAGGCTCAAGGGGTTAGCTTAGGGCTACTTGTAGCCCTAAGCACCATGTGACGTCCTGGGAGGTTATTTCGGATAGTTACAATAGGAATAGAGAAAACGACTCATGCTTGGCTTCCTTGAAATAGAGCATGCGACATACGCTATTCACATGCCTCGACTGGAATTACACTTCTCAAATTATTCTAAGTCGAGTAATCATGCTATGGAGCAAGCGTCACATGTATATCACATGGTGCTACTGGTATTCATCTTTACGAATTTGGTTAAGTGTTGATTGTCCCTTGTATTGTGGTGTATTTATCAGGGATTTCCATCCTTTATATCATCATTATATCACCATAATTAGGTCACAAAGGTTCCTACATAATCACCCCATGAATTAGAGATCATTTAAGAAAAAACTTGTTTGAAACACACGTTGAACATTGTAAGCATGTCCTTTGACACTTAAATGCTTATTTTTATCAACATTAACACGTTAAGCACTCAAGT
Source organism: Capsicum pubescens (assembly GCA_030864215.1). Taxonomy (NCBI): domain Eukaryota; kingdom Viridiplantae; phylum Streptophyta; class Magnoliopsida; order Solanales; family Solanaceae; genus Capsicum; species Capsicum pubescens. The sequence goes on from CM061542.1 coordinate 124,273,509, forward strand.
TACTCTCAAAACAAGGTGAAACAAGATAGAATAATGCTACCAAAGTGTATGAAACCACCTCAGATCATCACCCCACACTTAAACCCTTGTTCATCCTCAAACAACTCTTTTCACTAAGCATCAAAAGCTGAGGTGACTCCACATTTCTACTAAAACAAAGACACTCAAGTAGTATTACAATGACTATACAAAATACAAGTTTACAATCACTATGCATGTTATCTACGATTGAAAGCTCAAGAACACTACTTCAAGACAACCAAGCCTCTTGAATTGACTCACCTAAGTGGCAACTTATGCATATCGCTCAATTAAATATATCATACAAATCACCCACATTCATCAAACATATGCCCTCACAGTAAGAGAGTTACCTATAATCACTCATATAAATACAAATTATAACACAATGGGTACAAGAATCAAATCACGCTCATTGTCACAAAAAAATTCACAAGTTACACACAATGAACCATAGGCTTTCCCTTATTATAGTGATCCACTAATATCAAAATGATGAACTTAGGTTGAATTAGGTCTTTTTCGGGTTGTAATGTTGGCTAAGGGATGGGTAGGAACTATTTTGGATGAATAGTGACTATCTTCCTTAAGAGATTTAATGCAACATATTATGCAATTAAGGCCACTCTTCAACAACCAATTTACACCATTTTTATCTACCCATATCTTTTGTTTTCACCCTATCTCATTAAGTTCAATTAACAACACTAGAGAAGGAGTATACCACTCTTTTAATTTTTGCTTTTTTCACACACATATTATGCTATGTACCCCTATGATAGCCATACTCAACTTAAGATATTTGCCTTAGTTGAGGTGCACAGTGTCCAAGAAGGACCTGGGCCAAAATAGGTTCATTGTAACACATCTGGGCTAAAATTTTGAACTTTTCCAAACAATTTTTGCTACTCCCAACCACAATTATTACACACACCAATAACTAGACTTTAGGGCATCAATTTCAACCTTTTCTCCTCTTATTTGTCAAACTCCTTACTTACTAAATTTTATATTAAAGCACTTAGGAGCTTTTGTGTAATACCCCATATTCCTAGAGCTTAACTTAGCTCTAAGTACGTGAGTTATCCTATATAAAATTTATAAAATACTCAGTATTTTTCAGTTTAGAGCTTGCTAATGCATAGGAAATTCAACTTTCCAATGATATGAAATTCGCCCAATTTCGATACTTGGGCGAAGAGTTAGGGAAGTTTATGTAAAATAGTGGCTCACTGCGATTAGTCTGCATCGCGGTGAGTATCGTGATGAGCACTCCATCGTGTCGTGCTGAAGGCCTTTTCAGCATTTGACAATTTCCAGGGGGTCACTGCGATTGCACCGCATCGCGATGAATCCCAAAACTACAATTTCCACGATCCAGGGAGTCACCGTGATTCCATCATATCGCTGCGGATATAGCAATGACCCATTCACCGCATCGCGGTGAGGCCTTAATCGCCATTTCAGTTGCTGGATTTTAAATTCCAAGGGCAACTTAGAGTTTTCCCATGACCTAGATCAGCCTTAAACACAAAATTAATCCCTAAATGACCAAAATATATCATTATTCACTCAATTTTCCCAAAAGTACATCATTCTCTCTCAAAAGCAAGAAAACCTAGTTTCAAAATTCAAGAACAAAGCTTAAGAATTTCTCCAATGACCTTCAAGAATTAACATACCAAGGTATGTTAGGTGTTCATCTATGGGTCCCTTCCACCCATAGTGTCCATGAATCCATTTTCAAACTACAAGATTGTTGAGTTATGAACTTTCATGCTTGAATTGAATTGAATTCACATTCATGTTATTGTTCGGTTTTTGTCCAGAATTAAATTACAAGCTTTCATGAAATTAATCATTATATGTGTTGAATTACATGATCCTTTTGATGAACCGCTAATTTTCAAGTTGATTTATGTAGCTATGATAACTATTTGTGTTGATTGTTGTATAACCTAAGCATGCACCCCATGTGTTTGATAAAAGGCCTATGTGAATGAATTAGGGCCATTATAACTTGATAGCATGTGTTACCCCTTCATGAATAAGTAGATGCCTTACAAGTGTTTGATAAAAAGTCTCTATGGATAAATTATGAACAAGTGAACAATGTCATGTTATTCAAGATTATGCTATGCTTTACTTTTCAAGCTATCGAGTCCTAGGGGTATTTAATACCCTACAATTTAGCTGTGTGCCTAGAGCTAGTGTCAGTTATAAAACCTCAGTCATGTCACGATCAGTAGTACTCTCAGTTATATATAGAACTCATTAGAACTTAGTCAATTTACGGAAGTATGGAAAACTAAGTCTCAGTCCAGTCCAATTCAGTATGCTAAGTTCAGAGTCTTTCAGTTGGGAGTAGGATTCAGAACGGAGTGAACCCTAGTATAGGGGCTTACCTGCTAGTAGAGGGTGTAATACTTAGAAGCAATCCTTGCATTTCAGAACTTCATAGCCAGCGTAGGTTGAGACATCAAACCTGCCAGTTGAGGGTTGATGAGGTGTTTTAACATTACAGTTAAGGGTTCCACCATTCTCATTAGAGAACATACCAGATGAGGGTAACTCTCAGCTTATCCTTACCCATGGCATGGTATTTACACCCTTCCAATTGGGGTTACAAATTGGACCCCAATTCAGTTATCTTATCTTATTTAGGGCATATTAGTTAGATGATTACCTCCCACAGTTTCTATCTCAGTCTTCAGAAAAGAACATAGTTGAATTCTACAGTACAAGGACTATCAGATACAATCATTCAGTATAATTAAGTTCAGATATTAGTTACTCAGTTATCAGAACTCAGTATTCAGTTTCATAAAAGCTTAGTTATAGTGTACACGTATATGCACAGTATTGCATACTAAGTATTTACAATAGTTTCAGTTGTTCATGTACTTTTATGTTCAGTTACTCTATACCATTCAGTCAGTTATTGTTCATGCATATGTGATACGCCCAAATTACAACTCTTTTACAAGAGTGTAAGCGGTCGCTGTCATATGTAGAACCCAATGAGGTTGGTTGTTGAATCCCACAGGGAATACTGTGTTCACTAAGTACTATGGTTATTATTAGACTGTTGATCAAAGGTTCTAGAATAAAGGGGGTTTTGATTTAAGTATGAAATAATAGTTTCAGTGTAACAGTGAAGAAATATGTGTAATAATAGTTGAATATTGAGAATAACAAACTAGGGTTATGTCCACTTTATGGTTTTTTATATGTTCTAACTGTGGGTGTTAAGAATTCATACATGCATGAACTTATAGAGAAATGTATTCTAATTCTCAATCCAAGCGTTTCTCAACCATCAAGGATTAATTAACTCTAGTTCTCTCGACTCAAAAGTGTTTACTCAATTATACAAAATCGCTAAGTTATTAATCTTGTTAAGGCATTACCGTGTGAAATAGAGGTTGGAAACCCTATTTTCTTATCACTACTTTTTTTCCAAACATTAACCTTTCTGTCGAACAAGTTATGTTTCAATGGCGCATTCTTTATGTTTGCAACCATGAGAATTCAAGCATAATGAAGAAAGTATGATATAAGTAAATCAATGCATAATGAATTCAAAACCCATAGAAATAAATAATATGCTCCAAGGTTTCCATAACCCTAACCAATGAGCTTAGCTACTCATGAACAAAACGAAAATCATCATAAGTATATTCATCATACCAAAAACTAGAAGATGATCTTGGTGTGCGAATAGTGAAAACAAGAGAAAAAACATTTTTTTCTCTCTCCCAAGCTAAGCCTCCCTTCTCCTTGTTCAAAAAAACTAATACAGAATAATGAATAATGAATAAAAATTCAGCATCAAGTCTTTTAATAATCTCTTCTCTCCTAATTGCTTTTTAAGTCCCCAAACTAATTATAAATGACAAATTAGTTTTGGACATAGTTTTTAGATATCACATTTGATCCAACAAGCTACTTTTCCTCTTGTGTGATTTGTCATCCGCAATCCGTAGTCCCATCATGTCTTTATCTGCCTCATTAACACCTGAAATCATGCAAATCACATAGGTTAGCTCAATTACGTCAAAGTAGAGTAAAAACATAAGAACTAGTCACTTTGTTCTAAAAACTTTGCTAAAATATGCGCAAGTTATGGGGCTTAAGTGTATAAATACACACAAGATCACCACCCCACACTTAAAGCTTTGTTCTTCCTCGAACAAATTATCCATTTACACATACACAAGATTTAAAACCCATAAAGGAAACACAAGATACTCAAATAGGCGTACACAACGAATATGAAACAAGAAGTAAATTCATGAACCATTACTGCAGACTACCTATCCTCAAGAATAGACTCATCAAATTGGAAAATTCATGCATACCGTTTAAGCAAAGAAATTATATAAATTACCCAAATTTTTATCAAACATGTACCCTCACAACAAAAGAGTTACCCATAAATACTCACAAAAATTCAATTTCTAGCACAATGGGTCTAAGATTCAAGTTCCGCTCACTCTCACAAAGAATTCTCAAATTACAAATGATGACCATATGCTTGACCTTAGTACAGTGCTCCACTAATATTAGAATTTTAAGATTAGGATCATATAGGTCTTTATGGGTTGTAATGTAGGCTAAGGGATGGGTAGGAACTATTCTGGCCAGTAATAGTGACTCTCTTCCGTAAGAGCTTTAGTACACAACATTAGTCAATGAATGCCAATCTATAACAACCAATTTTCACCTCTACTAATCTTCATACATCACTTTCTTTCACCCCATTTCATAAAGCTCACTCACATAACTAATGGCGAGACTATTTTCCATGCTTACATCATATCATTTTGAACAACTTTTTAAGCCTTTATATATATATATATATATATATATATATCTCACTCCCAACCAATCATATAAAATTCATACACCAAAAACTATTACTTTGCGCTTTATTTTCACCTTTTTCTCCTTCTATTTACAACTCCTTATTAAAAGAAATTTTTGCTAAAGCGCTTAGGAGATTTGGATCAAGTTGAGGTTAATCAAGGAAGGATTAGTCTACACATGAGGTTACCTAATAACAAGCTAAAGGCTTAACGGGGCTAGCTAAGATTATGCACAAAGGTGGTTCAAAAGAGGGTATGAAAAATGGCTGTCAAAGAAGTGCCTAACTCATCTCCTAAACTCACATTTATTATTTCGTTTTGTACACACACCAGCCAAGTTCTAGCATCAATTGCAACAAGAAATATGCGAATACCCTCACACACACATGGCACATGCTTAACTTCAAAGAGGATTATTATAGACTCTTAACCAAATAGTTATATGAATTTACTTTAAGCCAACAATCACCACACGAGTCATAAACTAGAACTTAGGTGTCTTAACAATAAAGATTTATCACATGATTATATTGTGGTGTGGCCCACTAGAACAAATTACATTCACTTGTTAGGTCCTACACATGACTGATTTTCTCTTAAGACGGTCGCCATCCATCCATTATCGAGAAAAATACTAAACTATGACTAAAAAGCAAACTAACATATACACAAAAACAAAACAAATGCATTAAACAAACAAATGCAAAATGGAAAAATAAAATACACTAAAGGGAAGACAAAATAGTAAGAAATCTAGAAACACTTCTAGCTACCCCACACTTTAAACAAAACACTGTCCCCAATGCAAATACATAAATAAAAACCTGACTAGTAGGACTCTTCTTCCACATCAGGGGTCATGCCACCTATATCAAAATCATCATGAGAGTCCTCGACACTAGATTCATCCTCCATGTCAGAATCTAACAATTGGCGATTCTCATCCATTGGTACATCATCATCCAATGGCTTCTAAAAACCAGTCCCCGCTCCATACATAGCTCTAGCATAGTCATTAAGTGGATATTCATAATCCAGCTGACATAGCTCTGCATCAGTAGGAACACGGACTCCACTTATCATCGTGAGCTTTGTCATGCCATAAAGATGGCGAAAGAAGATCTTATCTTATGCGTAATGTTCAGCAGTGGTAAGAATTATGCCTTGGCTGGTCTCTGGATCCTTAACCTTTGTGACATCCACTCTCTTTGGGTTCTAAGGTAATTTGTGATCCATTTGCTTCGCTTCAATGTTTTCCTTTTTTTAAAATGGCGGTCAACAATCTTCCAAAGCTAAATGGTGTCCTTTTTTGCATCCTTGCTCTGCGCATAGAAACACGTATCACTATACCAATGTTGACAGAAACATCATTTATCAAAGTATAGACTAAACATACCCGATCGTGAGAGACCTTAGTGAACTTCTTTCCCAGAATCAAGCTAGCATTGACTATCCTTAGCCAGATGCGAGCTTCTCTGTTTAGGAAAACATATGGGAAGGTATTGTGGCAGCCGTTTTCCTTGTGATGGAGCCACCAAGCCATAGACATTGAACTGCATAATGTATACATGATGTATCTATAGGGAGGTTTTCTGTACAATTCCTTTAACCTGGAGTGATCCACGTTCGTAGTGCCCAAGAAAAAGTTGAAAAAGTTGGCCGGCAGATGTAGGATTTTCCCTCGAATTTTCACTTCACTCCCGCGAGTCTTTGGGGACCAATTAGCATAAAACTCCCGAGTCCAATCTAGATTTCAATCACCTATGTCTTGGAAGATAAAGTCCAGTTTTAGTTCTGTGATCCTAGCAAAAATATGAGGGCAGTGCCTCTCCAAACTCTCCTTTTGAATAGGCTCCAGTGGAACATATCTATTTACTTTGTTATTCTTATACAACTCCTGACAATCCTCTAAGACCCATTTAATACAAAAAGTGCATCGAGGCACTTGAAGAGAGGATGAAACAGATTTCTCCTTTCATGCTCTTTTCTGTCCCTTCTGAGATGCGACAACTTTATCTTTTCCCTGGTTTCCCTTGGGAGCTATATCACCTAAGTGCATCATAAAATCATGTCAGCCACACTTAATAAAACTCACTACAATTAAGAAGAGGATAGTGAACTCACCACCCTACACTTAATTTGTTAGCATAACCCAATTAAGTGGTGTTGTCGGGTACTCAGACTTTGCCGACATACATTTTGATCTTAGGTTTTGACATTATTCACATATTCTTAACATATTTGCAACTCACAAGGTGGATTTTCTTTTTTCCTTTTCAACTCACACTTTTATTCCATCAACACTCATAGCCCACAAAAAATTGCAATTGAACTTTTCACACGGCATAACACAATTGTTTCACCTAATCAATTCTTTCACAACACCAATTTCACTAATTTCATTTCAATAAAGTCATTGTTGAACAAAATTATCATTTACTACTTCCAGAATCATAATACATAGACATCATCACATTCCTACACTTTTATCAACATCATGCTCAACAAAATAAGATTGATTCAATACCGCAATACCCACGATACACCATGACTCATACAAAACCATCAACAACAAATTCAAAGGTCAAATTAAAATTCACAACAATGGTGGTTTCTACAATAATGGTGTTCCTCTTTCCTAAGAGTTTCAAAAGTACTTTTACAAAGTTATGGCAAGATTTTAATCTATAATCCTCAAGAAATCAATTAACTATAACAATAATGTCACAACTTCTAAGTATTAAGAAAAAAAACTTACCTTAAAGATGGAGGATTGAAGAAACAAAGGAAGAATTCTTGAGATTTCAAGCAAAGAAGAAGCTTGAAAGTCAGAGGATGCTGAGAGGAAAATTGTTTTTCATGGCTTTGGGAAAAAATAAGAGTGAATTGGAGCATTTAGGGCATGGACTCTATTTAAAGGGTAAAGTCTGGGTCGGGTCGACCCAATTAAAAGTTAGTTACTAAGCTGAATTTTGAAAGGTGTGTAGTGCACATCTCATCGCACATGCTTAAGTGTGCGTCGCATTAAGTATCGCACAAGTGAGACAGTAGGCATACGCGTTAAGGTGTACGGAGAACAAGTTATCGCACAATTGCAAGTAGGCGGCGCACATGTTATCGCATAAGTTGAAGTGTACAACACATAAGGAATCACACAAGTTAGGCAGTGAGCATGTGCGGAGGCTTGGGTGGTGCACATGTTATCGCACAACTTCAGGTGTGAGGTACATTTATAATCACAAACTTGAACCTATGAATATGTGCGAATGGGTCAGCGTTGCACATGTTATCGCCTACATCAAGGTGTGCGACGCACATCATGCCACTCATTTTTTCCTAATATTTAGCCTAAGCACATATGTTAGGCGACGTCTTTACCATGGTCTACGTAAACTTGGATGCCATGCACTCCATTCTCCATATAAGGGCTAACTCGAGTCACAAATCTAACATGATTTATGAATCAAGCCTTAACATTTTGACCACTCCAACTTACCTGTGATAATTCCGACACTCCTAAATTTACCACCTTTGACATAGAGTACTTTCAACCCGAGTTTAGAACCTACCACCTCTTTAGTGATTTGATTACCTACACTTAATAAAAAACAATTAAAATGATTAGAAGGGTGGGTTGCCTCCCACCAAGCACCTTAGTTGGCTCGACTCTTGTTATTGTATTTTTATGTTGCATGTAAAAATCAAAGTAAAATCTTGGGTTGCCTCCTATGTAGTTCCTGATTTATTATCGCAGCACGACTCGATTATCTCGATTACTCAGAATTCATCTAGATAGATAGTACCAATACTTTTTATAGAATCTTTTGGACCGATATAAAGTTTGACTCATTTCCTGTTGACTTTGAAGATGCTTCCGTATTCATTTTCAAGTTCAACTACTCCATATGAGTAGCCTTGACTAACTTTAAACGGACCTGACCACTTGGATTTAAGTTTACCTGGGAACAATTTAAGACTGGAGTTGAATAGAAGCACCAAGTTGCCTTTCTGGAAATCTTGTTTTTCAATCCTTTGATCATGATACTTCTTCATCTTCTCCTTGTATAAGTCTTCTCTTTCATAAGCCCCAAGATAGAATTCATCCATCTTATTCAATTGCCCTAGTCTTAGCTCTGCTGCCTCCTTCCAATCTAGATTTAATCTTTTGAGTGCCCATAAAGCCTTGTGCTCCAACTCGATCGGAAAATGACATGCTTTTCCATAGAATAGCTGATACGACGACATGCCAATTGGTGTCTTAAAAGTAGTCCGATACGCCCATAAAGCATCATCGATATTTTGAGACCAATCTTGCCTACTAGCATTCACTATTTTAGCTAAGATGGCCTTAATTTCCAATTTGAGACCTCTACTTGCCCACTAGTTTGTGGGTGGTATGGGATCACCACTCTATGCTGTTTTACCCCATATTTTACTAAAGCCGCTCGAAACACTTTGTTGCAAAAATGAGATCCTCCACCACTTATAATAGTACGTGGTACTCCTAAGCGAGAGAAGATATTCTTTTTGAGAAATGCAACAACTCTCTTTCCTCCATTATCAGACAAGGAAACGACTTTGACCCATCTTGATACATAATCCACAGTAACTAGAATGTACTTCATCCCTTACGAGCTTATAAAAGGGCCCATGAAATTGATGCCCCAGACGTCAAATAATTCTACTTCAAGCATCTTAGTCAAAGGCATCTTATGCCTCTTGCAGATCGACCCCTGCCTCTGACATTGGTCACACTTTAGCACAAACTCATGAGCATCCTTGAATAATGTTGGCCAATTGTAGCCACTCTGCAATACCTTTCTAGCAGTTCGGTCACCTGCATGGTGACCTTCATCTGGGGAAGCATGAGATAATTCCAATATACACAATACATCAACTTCTAGCACACATCTCCTTATAATATTGTCAACGTATTGCCAAAAAAGATATGGTTCATCCCAGAAGTAGCGTGTCACATCATGAAGGAATTTATTTCTTTGATTGAAAGAAAGATTTTTTGGAATGACTTCACTCACAACATAGTTTCCAAAATCAGCGTACCAAGGAATTTTCTCCATAGAAGAAACTAAGATATCCTCATTAGGAAATGCATCATTCATCTCCATTTCATCACTAACTCCTTGCTCACCTTCCATCTTAGACAGATGATTCACAACTTGGTTTTTGCAACCCTTCCTATCTTTGACTTCAAATTCAAATTCTTGGAGCAGCAACACCCATCTAATCAACCTTGGTTTAGCATCCATCTTATCCATCAAATATCTCAAGGCTGCATGGTCAGTGTGGACCACCACCTTGCTTCCAAGCAGGTATGCCCTAATTTTTTCAAAAGTGTAGACTACAGTAAGAAGTTCCTATTCGGTGACGGTTTAGTTCTTTTGAGATCTATTTAGGACTTTGCTGGCATAATAGATTGGAGGAAACGATTTATCCTTCTTTTGTCCCAACACAGCTCCAAGGGAAACATTGCTTGCATCACACATGATCTCAAATGGTTTTGACCAATCTGGTCAAACAATTATAGGGGCCTCAATCAACTTCTTTTTAAGTCATTCAAATGCCTTCAAGCAATCATCATCAAAGGATAACTTAGCTTACTTGTCCAAAAGTTTGCAAAGTGGATTTGCAAACCTTGAAAAGTCCCTTATAAACCTTTGGTAAAAGCCAACATGCCCAAGAAAACTACGCACACCCTTCACTGAGATGGAATGTGGTAGCTTCTCTATAACTTCAACCTTGACTCTATCAACCTCTATCCCTTTTTCTGAAATTTTGTTCCCGAGAACAATGCCCTCCTTCACCATGAAGTGGTATTTTCCTGATTGAGCACCAAATTAAATTCCACGCACCATTGCAGAGCTCTACTCAAGTTCTCCAAACACAACTCAAACGAATCTCCAACCACAAAAAAATCATCCATGAACACCTCCAGGGTGTCCTTCACCATATATGAGAAAATAGATATCATACACCTTTGAAAGGTAGCGGGTACATTACATAACCCAAATGGCATCCTTTTTAATGAAAAAGTGCTATACGGGTATGTAAATGTTGTATTCTCCTGATCTTCAGGAGAAATACAAATCTGATTATAGTTATAATAGTCATCCGAGAAGAAATACGACCTCCTTCCTGCCAACCAATCAAGCATTTGATCTATAAAGAGAATAGGGAAGTGATCCATTAAGGTCAATGAGTTTCGTTTGAGATCTTCCATGCAAAATCTCCACCCAGTCATTGGCCTGAGAAGAGTTAACTCGTTCTTTTTGTTTACAACAACAGTCATGCCCACTTTCTTAGGCACACATTAAACTGGGCTTACCCATTTACTGTCGGAAATAGGATAAACCACTCCTGCATCCAGCTACTTAATAATCTCCTTCTTAACCACCTTTTGCATCGGTGGGTTAAGTCGGTGTTGATGCTCGATGGTTGGAGTACAGTTTTCCTCAAGTTGTATCTTATGAGTGCAGACGCCAGGGAAAATGCCAATAATATCAGCAGTAGTCCAACCTATTGCTCTTTTGTACGTTTGGAGCCCCGAAATAAGTACTTCCACCTACTGCTCACCCAAATCAACTGAAATAATCATGGGTAGTGTGTTTCCATTTCCCAAAAACACGTACCTTAGATGCCCTGGCAGTTTTTTCAATTCCAACACCAATGGCTCTTCAATGGATGTCTTAGCCGGTGGTGTTGGTCGATTAGCAAGATCGAGATCTAGTTTCTTAGGAGCATAAACGTATGAACCCATTCCTGTGAAAGCGCAAACAGTCTCTTTGTACTCCTCAATGCCTCCACGATTAAAATTTATCAGCACTGCAGCTAGAGGCTCTACAACAAATTTCTCCTCTATTGGCACCTCCTGCTCATCCTCATAATATACATCAACGATTGAGAACACACTTATTTCTTTATGATGCTTCATTAATTGGCATACATCAAATCGCACCACTTCATCATTCAGTCTAAATAAGAGCTTATTAGTTCGCAGATCAATCAACATACTTCCGGTTGTGAGAAAAGTTTGACCCAAGATTATGGGCACCTTGAAGTCCACCTCACAATCCAGAATGACGAAATTCACCGAAAATATGAAGGTAGGAACCTTCACTAGCACATCATACAAAATACCAATAGGTTATTTTACCGACATGTCTTCCATCATAAGTCACATGTTGGTGGGTGTGGGGTCTCCCAAACCCAACTTTATATAAACAGCTAGCGGCATCAGATTAATGCTCGTTCCTAGATCACATATGGGTTTTGCAAAGTCAAGAGGTCCAATTATGCATGGGATAGTAAATGCTCTCGGATCTGCCTTCTTTTGCACCAGAGACCTTGTGGAGATAGAACCACAATGATGGAGATTGTCCATCAGCTTAAAACTAACTGACCGCTTCTTCGTGATGAGATCTTTTATGAACTTTTCATACCCGAGCATTTTCTCCAATGCCTCCACCAGTGGAAAATTAATCATCAACTACTTAAGCATAGCCATAAATTTGCTGAACTTAGTGTCATCAGCTTTCTTCTTCAACCGATGGGGAAATAGAGGAGTAGGTTTTAGAAGAGTGGTAAACACCACTTCAGCCTTCTTTCCCTTATTTTTCTCTAACTCATTAACCTTATGACTGTTGGATAGTGCATTATCAATAACCTTATCCGATTTCTCAGACTCCACCGAATGATCAATCTCTGCTTCCTCAATATTATCTGCTACTATATGAACCACAGGCTTACCCACAGGAGGTCCTGATAAAACCTTACCACTCTGTGTGGTAATATCCATGCACTATCCATTATTTCAAGGGTTCTAAATTATATCACTTGGAAGTATTCCACTCTTCCTCTGATTCAATACTGCAGAAAGTTGGCTCAATTGCTGTTCCAACAACTTGATCAAAGTGGTGTGTGAGTTTACCAACTGACTCATAGAAGACAAGTCAGTCTTAATGGTAATCACTTCAGAGTTAGTAGCCTCAACTCCTTTTAACAATTTCTCCTTCATGTCCTCTATAGACATCTTTCCAGAGCTACTTGCAATATTATCTCTGCTTTCGGGAGGTACATGTAGCCTACTTCTATCATTCTTGCTCTTCCAGTTTCCTTGATACCTATCCTTATATCTAGCTTTATCGTAATAAGTTCGACCTTGATTTCCTTGGATATTACCTTGGAAACCCCCCTGGTTATTCAAATAGTTAGCCTCTTCTTCCAAATCGGAATCATCTCTACCTTGGGATGCAACAACTTTCACTTTTTTAGTCCTTGCAGATAATAAGTACTTTATCAATAAATCCATATGCGTCTTCAAGTGTGAAATGTCTTGATCATGTTCTTCCTCTTTCTTATGTTGTTCTGCAGTCATACAAACAGACCCAGTAGGGCTTGCTACCATAGAATCCCTGGTATGCCAAGATCTTCTTTGTTTGGTCATCCGATCAAGCATTTCTATGCCTCTTATAAAGTGAGATACACAAATGACCCCCCTGCAGGATTATCAACAACTGGATTCGTAATAGAGTTCAAAGCCTAGCAAAGAGTCTCCATTAGATAAATATCTGTCATATTATGGTTCGAGAACTGCATCCACATTTTTTTAAACCTCCCCCATGTCTTATGAAGATCTTCAATTGGGAGCTACCTAAAGTTACTGATCTCATCCCTCAACTATACCCTCCTGGAAGGTGAAAATAACCTTTCTAGGAAAGCCTCTTTCAACTGCCTCCAGTTGGTTATAGAATCGGGCGTCAGCTCATTAAACCACAATGTTGCCTCCCCAGATAGAGACAACGGAAAAAAATTCAAGTGAATGGAATTCTGTCCCACTCTCGTGTTATCAAAAGATTTATAAATAGTGAAAAAGTTCACCAAATGTATGTTGGGATCATCTCCCGGGAGTCCGCCAAACAGCCCCTTCAGGTAAAGGAGTTGAATCATTATACTGGTGATATTGAACTTTTCTCCTAGTGGTAGAGGTGGAGGAATAGTAGCTCTAGTAGCACCAGATCCATCCATTCCATCCTCCTTATCATTAAGCTCAAATTAAATAGCTTGGCGATCAGGTCTCGCCCTGAAAGGACGATTTCTGTTTACATTTCTGTTCACTGGTGCAGCTACATTCTCTGCATGCCTTCGATTTCCCGGTCCAAACAAATCATCATCTCCCAGCTCCTCTTCATCTGGATTTGGTATCTGACCTGGGTTATCTGTATTCTGTTGGTTCCGTTGAGCATTAGTTAAAGCGACTAATCTATCAGCTTCTTGTTGATTTACCATTCTGTCAATGATTTGAGGTTCAGGATTAAATGGTAATAATGGTCCTCCTGAACTTATGGTTCGTGGCATAAACAAAAATAAGCTTGTAATAAAAAAACAACAAATAAAAGTAAAATTTGGGAAACTTGACCAAAGGTCAACTAACAAACACAAACTTAATTGACAACCATATTCCCCAACAACGACGCCAAAATTTGATATGCCTAAATTACAACTCTTTTACAAGAGTATAAACGGTCGCTGTCAAATATAGAACCCAACTGGGTTGGGTGTTGAACCCCACAGGGAATACTTTGTTCACTAAGTACTGTGGTTGTTATTAAACTGTTGATCGAAGGTTCCAGAATAAAGGGGGTTTTGATTTAAGTATGAAATAATAGTTTCAGTGTAACAGTGAAGCAATATGTGTAATAATAGTAGAATATAGAGAATAACAAGCTAGGGTTATGTCCACCTTATAGTTTTTTTATATCTTCTAACTATGGGAGGTAAGAATTCATACATGCATGCATTTATAAAGAAATGTATTCTAATTCTCAATCCAAGCATTTCTCAACCATCAAGGATTAATTCACTTTAGTTCTCTCGACTCAAAAGTGTTTACTCAATTATATGAAATCTCCAAGTTGTTAATCCTGTTAAGGCATTAACGTGAGAAATCGAGGTTGAAACCCTATTTTCTTGTCACTACTCCTTTTCTAAATATTAACCGTTCTATCAAACAAGTTATGTTTCAATGGAACATTCTCTATGTTTGCAACCACAAGAATTGAAGCACAACGAACAAAGTATGATATAACTAAATAAATGCATAATGAATTCAAAACCCATAGAAATAAATAATATTCTACAAGGTTTCCATAACCTAACCAATGAGCTTAGCTACTCATGGACAAAATAAAAATCATCATAAGTATATTCATCATACCAAAAACTAGAAGATGATCTTGGTGTGCGAATAATAAAAATGAGAGAAAAATATTTTTCTCTCTCTGCCAAGCTAAGCCACCCTTCTCCTTGTTAAAAAAAACTAATACAGAATAATAAATAATGAATAAAAATTCAGCATCAAGTCTTTTAATAATCTCTTCTCTCCTGATTGGTTTTTATGTCCCCAAACTAATTATAAATGACAAATTAGTCTTGGACATAGTTTCTAGATGTCACATGTGATCTAACAACCTACTTTTCCTATTGTGTGATTTTTCATCCACAATCCGTAGTGCCATAATGTCTTTATCTACCTTATTAACACTGGAAATCATGCAAATCACATAGGTTAGCTCAATTACATCAAAGTAGAGTAAAAACATAAGAACTACACACTTTGTTCTCAAAACTTAGCTAAAATATGGGCAAGTTATGGTGCTTAAGCGTAAAAATACACCCAAGATAAATATGAACCTTTGTATTCAGCCTTACCCCATCTTGCATACCAGTACATTCCTATATACTGACATATATTTTTTCTTGCACTATGATGTTTTATATCATAGGTTTGGACGCTCAGGTTCCTGACCGTGCATAGACAGATCCAGATTCAGCCAACAGTAAATTTAGCAGTGAGTCCTCATCATTTGAGGATATTATTTTATCTTAGATTTTTAGTAGTTTTAGTATTTCAATATTTGGGATTATTTGGGGGCTTGTCCCATCAACTCCACTTTCAAAAAGTTCAGTTAGAGGCTTTTCAGACTAGTTTTCAGATAGTGTTTAGTTTTACAGATTGTTATTTCAGTTGATACACTTTATTAGTATTCACAGATTTTGAACCTTAGGGTATTTCAGCCTATTACTCTATAACTATTTCAGTATATTATTCAGTGCTCACAGTAGATATTAGTCATGGGTTATGTTGTGGTCTTTCGGAATCGTAAGCATCGTGTAGCGTCTGGGGTACAGACTCGAGGGGTTACAAACTTGGTATTAGAGCCTAAGATTCAACAGTGTCCTAGGAAGTCTGAAAGCCACATCATGTAGAGTCTTATGTATGGGTGTGTAGCATGCCACACTTATGGACATGAGGCTTTGAGATATTTTTGGAACTTTTTCCTTTATTTCAGTATTTATGTCGTGCGAGTGAGCGTTATCTTAAGTTAACTCTTATTCTAATCTATTTCTTCCTTTTATTTACAGAACATGCCTCCCAAAAGGACTAACAAAAGAAAAACCAGAAATCAGTCAGCACCCCAGCTCGTTTAAGTAGATCCCCTAGACGAACATATTTCTCATGCAGAATTTAGAGCTGCATTCACTACTCTAGCCAATTTCTTCAAAGCTAAGAATGAATGATTAGCTGCTGTTTCAGCCAACCTAGTGGCCAATAATGCTACAGCCAGGATTTGGGACTTCACCCAAATAAATCCTCCCCTATTTTTTGGATCTAAGTCAGAAAAGGATCCACAGAAGTTCTTCTATCAGGTTTAGAAAGTCACAGACATCATAGGAGTGACTTCTAGTGAGAGTGCTAAGTTAGCTTCTTATAAGCTAAAAGACGTAGCTCATACGAGGTTTAAGTAGTGGAAGGTATACAGGGGCACAAATGTAGATCCCATAGAGTGGGAAGAGTTTGCTACTTCTTTCCTAGATAGATTCTTTACCGTAGAGCTGAGAGAGGCCAAAGTTTTAGAGTTCATCAACTTTAGACAAGGTAGTATGAGCGTGAAGGATTATTCCCTCATATTACTTAGTTAGCCAGGTATGATCCTCATGTAGTGGAAGACAGTAGATTAAGAATAATCAAGTTTGTATCTGGAGTGTTAGATAGTGTAGTTAAGGAGTGTAGAACAATGATGTTGATTAAGGAGATAGACATATCCAGGCTCATGGTCCATACTCAGCAGATAGGGGAGGCTAATAATAGAAAGAGAGGCATAACAAGAGAGATAGAATAGGTAGCTTCAATTTTAATCTGCTTAAGTCAGACGGAAGTAACCATTCCCAGTTTCATCCTAGTCTTTAGTTCTAGCTCCGTCCTTAGCCAGTTCTCCAGTCCCTAAGTTTAGAAATAGTGGAAAAGATAGGGCGCTAGGCTCTAAGTCTTAGGGTAGTGTCAACAGTACTCGAACAAATACTCTTTGTCAGACTTATGGCAAGAACCATCAGGGTGTCTGCAGTGCTGGCAGTGATGTCTGTTTCGGATGTGGCAAGCCAGGCCACAGATTCAGAAATTATCCGCAGTCAGGTTCTCAAGGTCAGTATAATCATTCTTCAACTCACTCCGGTCGCCCGAATTAGTAGGGTGCCATTTCCAGTGACACCAATAGGCAACGCCCAAACAGGCTCTGTATGCTTAAGTCTAGACAAGATCAGGAAAAATCTCCTGATGTGTTCATTAGTACATTACAGATCTTTTATTTACATTTTTATGACTTGTTAGATCCAGGAGCTTCTTTGTCTTTTGCAACTCCCTACATAGAAATTGACTTCAAATTCAAACCACAAGTCTTACCAAAACCATTCTCAGTCTCTACCCTAATAGGTCAGTCTATCATAGCCCGATGGGTATACAAGAACTGTGCGATTATAATATCTCAAAAAGTCACTTCAGCAGACTTAATAGAATTAGAGATGGAAGATTTCAATGTTATTCTCAGCATGGATTGGCTCCATTCATGCTATGCCTCAGTTAAATGTAGAAATTGAATTATTTATTTTTAGTTTCCAAATGAACCAGTCCTTGAATGGAGGGGTAGTACTACAAAGCTTAAGGGTCAGTTGATTTAATACCTTAGAGAGAGAAAATGATATCCAAGGGATGTGTCTATTATCTTTTTCAAGTCAAGGACACTAGTTCAGAAACTCCCAGTCTTTAGACAGCTGCAGAAGTAAATGATTTCTCAGATGTGTTTTTTGAAGATCTTCCTCGATTTCCTCCCATTGCGAAATTGACTTCAGAATAAACCTTCTTTTAGATACTCAACCCATATCTATTCCACCATACAAAAGGGCTCCAGCAGAACTCAACGAGTTAAAAGAGCAGTTAAAGGACCTTTCTGACAAAGGGTTCATCAGACCCAGTGTTTCCTCGTGGAGCGTACCAGTCTTATTCATGTGTAATAAATATGGTTCTCTCAGAATATGTCTAGACTACCATCAGTTGAACAAAGTTGCAGTTAAGAACAAGTACCCACTTCCTATAATCGATGACTTATTTGACCAACTTCAGGGTGCTAGTTACTTTTATAAGATAGACCTTAGATCAAGCTATCATCCACTCAAGGTCAGAGAATGTGACATTTCAAAAATAGCTTTTCAAACCCGGTACGGTCACTTTGAGTTTCTAGTCATGTCTTTTGGTTTTACCAATGCCCAGAAGCCTTTATGGACTTGATGAACCGAGTGTTCAAGCAGTACTTAGACATGTTCGTTACAGTCTTCATCGATGATATTTTTGTCTATTCCCGTAGTGAGAATGATCATGTAGACCACCTCAGAATCGTACTTCAAACTCTCAGAACTCATCAGTTATTCGCCAAATTCAGTAAGTGCAAATTTTGGCTAAGGTCAGTAGCATTCGTTGGTCTTATTATTTTTGGTGATGGCATTAGAGTTGATCCTCAAAAGACTGAAGTGGTGAGAAATTGGACTAGACCAATTTCTCCATTAGATATCAGGATTTTCTTGGGTTTAGCTAGCAATTACCATCGGTTTGTTGAAGGGTTTTCATCTATTGCATCCCCCATGTCCAGATTAACTTAGAAAAAAGTCAAGTTTCAGTGGTCAGATTCCTGTGAGAAGAGTTTTCAGGAGTTGAAGACTTAACTTAACTCACCCCCAGTTTTGACTCTGCCAGATGGTTCAGATAGGTTTATTGTGTACTGTGATATTTCCAGAGTAGGTCTGGGTTATGTCCTCATACATAGAGGTAAGTCATAGCCTACGCCTTTAGACATCTTAAACCCCATGAGAAGAATTACCTTACCCATGATCTTGAGTTAGTAGCTGTAGTATTCACCTTAAAGATTTGGAGGCACTATTTCTATGAGGTGCATGTTGATGTGCCTACAGTATATCTTTTCTCATAAATATTTTAATTTTCATCAGATTAGGTGTTTAGAGTTATTAAATAATTATGACATGAGTGTTCTATATCATTCGGGAAAAGCCAATGTAGTGGCTGAGGCTCTCAGTAGACTGTCTATGGGTAGTGTTACTCATGTTGAAGATGGTAAGAAGAAGTTCACTCAGGAAGTTCATCAGCTTTCCCGACTAGGGGTCCTCTTAGTTGATTCAGTAGAAGGTAGCGTGTGGGTTCAGAGTAGTTCCAAATCCTCTCTAGTTTTTGAGGTAAAGGAAAAATAGGATAGAGATCCCAGTCTAGAGAAGTTAAAAGAGTCAGTCAGCGATCAGAAAGTAGAGGTCATCTCCCAAGGGAGAGATGGTTTATTGCGTTTCCAGGGTCAGGTATGTGTTCCAGGTGTAGATGACTTGGGGCAATGAATTCTTGTAGAAGCACATGGTGCGCGTTACTCGATTCATCCTGGGGCCACTAAGATGTACCATAATTTATGGAAGATCTATTGGTGGAGTGGGTTGAAGAGATATACTACAGAGTTTATGGCTAAGTGCTGTACATATTAGCAAGTTAAGATTGAGCACCAGAAGCCTAGTGGGTCCATGCAGGAGTTCAGTATTCCCACATGGAAATGGGAAGAAGTGAACATAAACTTTGTGATAGGTTTGTCTCGTACTTATCGTCAGCATGATTCCATATGGGTTATCATAGATAGGATGACCAAATCAGCTCATTTTTCACAAGTTCATCCTTCTTATTCAGCCAAGGACAATACCAAACTCTATATCAGAGATTTGGCCAGGTTACATGGAGTCCCAGTATCTATCATCTCAGGTAGAGGTACCCAATTTACCTCTTATTTTATGAAAGCATTCTAAAAGGGTCTCGGTACCCAAGTTCATCTTGGTACAACCTTCCACCCTCAGATAGAAGGTTAAGCTGAAATGACCATTCTGACTTTAGAAGATATGCTGAGAGCATGCGTTGTTGATTTTAAGGGTAGTTGGGATGACCACTTTCCTTTGATCGAATTCTCATATAATAACAACTATCATTCCAGTATTTAGTTGGCTCTATTTGAAACCCTCTAGTATAGGAGATGTAGATCTCTAATCGGCAGGTTTGAGATAGGTGAGGCCACAGTTGTTGGGCCTGACTTAGTATTCGATACCTTAGAGAAGGTTCAGTTAATCAGAGAAAGACTTAGGGATGCCTTGAGAAAACACAAACCTTATGCAGATTAGAGGAGAAAGAATCTCAAGTTTGAGATTGGTGATTTTGTGTACTCGAAAATCTCTCCCATGAAAGAAGTAAAGAGATTCGGCAAAAAGGGAATGCTCAATCCCCAATATATCAGTCCTTACAAAGTTCCAACCATTTTAGAAAGGTAGCTTATGAGCTTGAGTTGCCTTCAGATCTAGCTTCAGTACATTTAGTATTCCACGTCTCCTTTCTAAAGAAATACATTGGTGACCCTGCAGTCATAGTTCCTTTAGAGGATCTAAATATTCAAAATGATCTTTCTTTAAAAGAGGTTCCAGTCCAGATCCTCAATCATCAGATTCAAATACTAAGGAATAAAAAAGTTCCCTTAGTCAATGTTCTATGGAGGAATCAATCTGTTGAGGGATATATTTAGGAAGAAGAAGCAGATATGAGGACCAAGTATCCCCACCTCTTCTCCACAAACTTAGATTCATCCTATGGTAATAATCTTTCTTGTCTTTACTTAGTTCCATGTTTAGTTATAATTATAAACTTAGTCTTTCTTATCATTGTGTATTCAGTCATGCATTCATGAATCATTTTAGATATATTTATGAATCAGATATGCATGCTTAGTGCAAAAATTTGGCTTACCAGTATCTTCATTCATGTATTCCATGCATCAGATATGCATGTTCAGTATAAGAACTCAGTTTTTCAGTAGTCCATTCACGTAGTCATGTCTCAGTTATGCATGTTCAGTGTGTCAGCTCTATCTATCAGTATTTCTCAGCTTAATCAGTCTCATTCGAGGATGAATGTTCCCAAGGGGGAGATGTTGTAATACCCCATATTCCAGAGCTTAACTTAGCTCCAATTTTGTGAGTTATCCTATATACAATTTATGAAATACTCAGTATTTTTTAGTTTAGATCCTGCCAATTTGTAGGAAATTCAGTTAGCTTTCCAACGATATAAAATTTGCCCACATCCGATACCCAGGCGTAGAGTTAGGGCAGTTTATGTAAAAATAGTGGCTCACCGCGATTAGGCCGCATCATGGTGAGTTACGCAATGAGCTCTCCATTTCATCGCACTGAAGGCCATCTTGACATTTGTTAATTTCTAGAGGGTCACCGCGATTGCACCATATCACGGTGAACTCCAAAACAACAATTGTCACGATCCAGGGAGTCACCACAATTCCACCACGTCGCAGTGGATATAGAGATGGCCCATTCACTACATTGTGGTGAGGCCTTAATTGGCATTCTAGTTGTGGGATTTTAAATCCCAAGGGCAACTAAGACTTTTCCTATGACCCAAATCAGCCTTAAACACAAAATTAATCCCTAAATGACCAAAATATATCATTATTCACTCAATTTTCCACAAAGTACATAATTCTCTCTCAAAAGCAAGAAACCCTAATTTCTAAATTCAAGAACAAAGCTCAAGAATTTCTCCAAGAACCGTTAAGAATTAACATTCTAAGGTATGCTAGGCGTTCATCTATTGGTCCCTTCCACCCATAGAGTCCACAAATCCATTTTACAAACTACAAGATTGTTGAGTTATGAACTTTCATGCTTGAATTGAATTGAATTCATGTTCATTTTACTGTTGGGTTTTTGTCCATAATTAAATTACAAGATTTTATGAAATTAATCATTATATGTGTTGAATTACATGATCCTCTTGATGAATCCTCTAATTTACAAGTTGATTGATGTAGCTATGATAACTATATGTGTTGATTATTGTATAACCTAAGCGTGCTCCCCATGTGTTTGATAAAATGTGTATGTGAATGAATTAGTGCCATTATAACCTGATAGCATGTGTTCCCCCTACATGAATAAGTAGATGCCTTACAAGTTTTGGATAAAAAGTCTCTATGGATGAATTATGAACAAGTGAACAATGTCATGTTCTTCAAGATTATGCTATGCTTTACGTTTTATGCTATCGAGTCCTGGGGGTATTTAATACCTGACAATTTTGATATCTTCCTAGAGCCAGTGTTTGTTACAGAACCTCAGTCATGTCATGATCAGTACTACTCTCAGTCAGTTACAGAACATAGATAAACTTAGTCAGTTTATCAAACTTAGGAAAACTCAGTAAAATCAGTCTCATTCCAGTTCAGTTCAGTATGCTTAGTTCAGAGTCTTTCTGTTGGGAGTAGGATTCAACACCGAGTAAACCCAAGGATATGGGCTCACCTGATTGTAGAGGGCATGATCATTAGAAGAAATACTTGCATTCCAGAACTACGCAGCTAACATAGGTCGAGATATCTAACCTTCCTGTTGAAGGTTGATAAGGTGTTTTAACCTGCCATTTGAGGGTTCCACCATTTGCATTAGAGTACCTTCCAGATGAGAGTAACTCTCAGCTTGTCCTTACCCATGGAACGGTATTGACACCCTTCCAATTGGGGTTATAGATTGGACCCCAACTCAGTTATCTTATCTTATTTGGGGCATGTCGGTTAGATGATTACCTCCCACAGTTTCAGTCTAAGTCTTCAAAATAGAACTTAGTTTAGTTCTACAGTATTAGGATTGTCAGATATAGTCGTTCAGTATTAGTTACTTCAGATATTTGTTACTCAGTTATGAGAACTCAGTACTCAGTTTTAGAATAACTTAGTTACAATATACACATATATGCTCAGTATTGCATACTAAGTATTTACAACAGTTTTAGTTGTCCATGTATGCTCATGTTCAGTTACTCTATACCATTCAGTTAGTTATTGTTCATGTATATGAATCCTTGCATTCAGCCTTACCCCATCTAGCATACCAGCATATTCCCATGTAGTGATGCATACTCTTTCTTACGCTAGGATGTTTCATATCATAGTTTAAAATTCTCAGGTTCCTGACCACGCATAGACAAATCCAGATTTAGCTGGTAGTAGATTTAGTAGTGAATTCTCATTATTTGAGGATATTAATTTATTTTAGATTTTTAGTAGTTTCAGTATTTCAATAGTTAGGGTTAGTTGGAGATTTGTCCCATCAACTCCACTTTCAGACAATTCAGTTAGAGGCTTTTCAGACAGTGTTCAATTTTATAGATTGTTATTTTAGTTGATACACTTTATCAGTATTTACAAATTTTAAACCTTACGACATCTTAGCCTATTATTCTGCATTTATTTCAGTATATTATTTAGTGCTCACAGCAGATATCAGTCATAGGTTAGCTTGTGGTCCTTCGGGGTTATAAGCACTGTGTAGCATCCGGGGTACAAACTGAGGGCGCTATATTTTGGATCAAATTAAGGTCCATAGAAGAAGAGATTAGGATACATATGAGGCTAACAAAGAAAATAGGCTAAAAGATTAACGGTGTTTACTAGGATTATGCAATAAGGTAGGTAAAAAAGAAGGTATAAAACAAGGCTATCAACGAAATACCTATATCATATCCTAACCCACACTCTTTATTTTGCTTGGCACAAACACCGGGCAAGTTCTAGACATAACATGCAATAAGAAATATACAAATACCTTACGTCACACATGACACATGCTTAACTCAATAGAATCATCATAGACGCTCAACCAATAATAACATGAATTCAAAATTTAAGCTAAAAAGTACAAGATTCACAAACTTGAGCCTAAGAGTCTCAACAAGTAGCAATTCACACAATCAACATGCTTTTACATCTAAAAACTTGCACCACACAATAAAAAATAGCACCAATAAGAATATCTTATACATTTTTTTTAAAATTAAACCCAAAATTAGGAATTTCCCCACCCCACACTTAAAAATCTACTTTGTACCCAAAGTGAACTTAAGAGTAAGAGATAGAAATACTCCCTGAGGCCTCTAGGCCTAGATAGTAGAATTTTTTTTCATAAAGAAGGTTGGTGGGACCCCACACTCAGTCTTGGCAATGCTCCAAACCTCAGGTTTTCAGTACTCAGACTTTCCATAAACCTGCGACTCAATAAAAAACAAAAACTATGTGCAAGAAAAACTAAAAACTAAAAAATACTACATACCTACTTAACTTGGGTTTCCTCGCATGAAGCACGTAATTTAGTGTCGTGAAACGACCCAACTTAACAACTTAGTTGTTCTTTTTTTTCTCTTTCTCACACTTGATCTCTATCTTTTTATTCTTTTCACCCCTCTTGGGTGTGCATTCTTAAAGGTACCTGATTTTTAAACATTAGATTTTTCAGGCCCATCAACCTGCATCATGTCAGGTTGCGGTATTGAAGTCTTTGGATGATTAATAAGGGTGTTAGAAAAGGCCTTTGGTGGACTAGCCACCCCACACTTGTCCCCTTCAATAACATTATTCATACACAATTCTTTATATTGGGATGTTATGTTGAGAACTTTGAAAACTTTAAGTACTGCCTCTTTATCTTCCAACCTCATCGTGAGTGTACCTTCCCATACATTAATCAACACTCCTCTGGTTGCTAAGAATGGATTCCCCAAGATGATTGGTGTCTGTTCGTCTTCCTGAAAATCTAGAACATTAAAGTCAATAGGAATAACAAATTTACAAACCTTTAAGAGGACATCCTAAATGATTCCTTTCGAATAGGAAATAGTCTCGTCTTCCATCTGTAGATGCATAGTGCATGGTATGGGCTCACCTAAACCTAATGTGTTAATCAAAGATTGGGGCATCAAGTTGATACTCTCCCTTAAATCACTAAGTGCCTTAACCACCTCGCTGTTGCCAATCTATATGGGGATAGTAAACCTCCCAGCGTCCTTAAGATTTTTTAGCATCTTTTGTGTCATTACATGGCTACAATCTTTAGTTAGTACTACTACCATTTCCACACCTTGCAACTTTATCTTACTCACAACCACATCCCTTAAGTACTTTGCGTACTTGGGCATACCCTGCAAAACATCTAGCAAAGGTAAGTTAATGTGAAGCTCTCTAAACGTTTCAAAGAAGTTCTTAAACATGGCATCCTACTTTGCTTTTATTTTCCTCTGAGGGAAAGGAATTGGAGGCATCTTCTTCACATCTTCAGCAACTTATTCTTTCAAGTACTCAAACTTTCTCAACTTTTCAGCAACTTTGTCAGTTACTTGTGCGGTAGTCAAATCTGTATCTACCTCCGTTGTTGCCTTGAGAGTTTTTCCTTGAAGCTCTCTACCACTCCTCAAAGTGATTGCCATGACTTTTTTAGGATTTTTTGTATCTCCCGGCAATCCACCTTGAGGCCTAGCATTCAACACCTGTTGTAACTTCCCCAACTGCAAATCTAAGCTTCTCTGTGCCGCTTGCTTATTTTTTACATCTGCAGCCAATAGTGTTTGTTTAGATAGAACCTGCTTTATCATCTCTTCCAAGTTATTAGTTGACTGAATTGGTTGAGCCTGTGGATGTGGAATTTGGTGTTGTTGAATGTTCCAAGGCTCAGTCTGCCACTTCATGTTGTAGACATTACCATAATTTGGCCTTTGATCATTGCCCACATATATTATCGATTACAAATTTGAAGCACACATAGAAGCTGTATGGGCGCTATTACCACAGACGTATTGACTGCTATAGTAGGCTGTATAGCTCCCAATTTCAGGCTGCTAAACTGAGTGTTTATCATATTTTGCAACGCCGCAAGCTGAGTTGATAATGCTATGAATTGGTCTACCTCCAATACACCTATAATTCTTTTCATGGCACTTCTAGAATTTGAGTGCCACTCTAGATTTCCTTGCGCTATGTGGTTCAATAAATTGTACAACTTATCATAAATTAGTTCCTTGGCTTGACCACCTGCAGCTGAATCTAGCAAAATCTTTTTATTGTGATTAAGTGCTTCTACAAAAGTATGAGAAAATACCTTATTGGATTATTGGTTATGTGGAAAGTCCTGAAGAAGTGACTTAAAGCACTCCCAATCATGATATAAATTCTCATCTAGATTTTGTTTGAAGCACACTATCTTACTGCAAAGTCTCGTAGTCTTACCAGATGGGAAAAACTGAATAATGAATTTTCTAGCCATGTTATCCCATGAGGTGATTGAGTTTGTTGGTTCCATATTCAACCATTTTTTTCCCCAATCAGTTAAAAGGGGAATAGTGTCATCCTTACATAGTGTGCATTCACGCCCGTAGGAATGAATATGTCACTGATTTCCAGAAAATTTTGCAAGTGGACTTGTGGATCTTCATGTGAAAGCCCTGTGAACTATCCACTGCTAATCAAAAGTTGTACCATATTCTTTTTGAGCTCAAAATTACCTCCAATTTCCAGCTTCTTAAATGGGAAGGTCAAATTGGTTGGAAGTGGGATTGCCACTTCTCTGACTGTCTTGCGGGTGGCTTGTTCATCAGTCATGATGGAAGGATTCTCTTGGGTTTATATGATTTGAGGAATTCCAGGGATAAGGTTTGATTCTCTCCTATGTTGATGGAAAAGTTGCTCAGGTTCAGAACTTGGTTCAACCAAGTTCTGAATCCCTTGCCAGCTTACTACTCTATAAACCTTTGTCCTGCAAATACAAAACCAAGACCAAGCATAAAAAAACTAAAGAAATATAAAAGAAAAACTAAAAATTAATCGTTGACAATTGCTAGTCCCCGGTAATGGTGCCAAAAATTAGATACCGCACATGAGAGTGTACGTGGTCTACAAAGTAGTAAAGTGGCCTTCAAGAAAGTCGAATGTTGATCCCACAGGGACTTATTCCAACAACTATTCAATTATAGTTTAACTTCTATGATTAATTTTATGCAAAGGTAACCAAAGAGAGTTTGGAGATTTATTAATTGCAAGTAAGGTAAACAATGCATAAAATAAAAGTCTTGGACTAATCAATGGAGTAAAGACCAGGGTTAAAGCGCTTCAAACAATCATACAATGTTATTGAACTTCATTTGTTAACTTGCTTATCTTAAATGTTGATTCGTAGGGTTAATTACATGATTATGGTCTCCCGACCTCTAATCTTCTACTTAATATAAACATTACAACTACATCGTTGAGCGGGGATGCAATAATCCAATTAAATTTTTTAAATCTATCATCCTATGTTTGAATCAAGTACGGATTCTAGGTACATCCCTTTACTAGATTCTAAGTCAAATTCTATATTTCATAAAAGAATAAAAACACATACTTTTTTATCTCCATGTTCTATCTCATTATTCTCTCCCGATATCACAAGGTCGATAATTAATATATATTTTTCAGGTGATTAATCAATCAAATAGTTAAATCAAAGATGAACAAACAACCAAATATGATAATAAAATTAAACAAACTTAATTCAAAACAATAGTACTCATGTTCTTGGCTTTAACCCAGGAAATGGAGTTCTTAGCCACTTATAGTCACAATCATGATCCAAAAGGTTGAATACATGATATTATCTAAAAGAAAGGTAAATAAATAATAAACACCTAATTAGATGAAGTTGTAGAATCCCTCCAATTCTCCAAGACATACAAGAATGAATAAAAACATGTACAATGATGTAGTTATATCAATAGAGTAAGCCCAAGCCGTGTTGGACAAGGAATCAACGTGAAAGTGAGCACTAAAATGGAGTATGCAACATATATTGTTCTGCATAGGAATGGAGCATGATACACACACTTGGTTTACCTAAAATAGAGAATGTGACGCATGATATTTGCATGCCTTTACTGGAATGACACTTCTTAAATTATTTTAAGGTGAGTAAGCATGCTATTGAGCAAGAGTCACAAGCATATCGCATGATGCTATTGGAATTCATCTCCTTGAATTTAGTTTATTATTGATCTTCCCTTGTATTATGGTGTATTTACCATGGATTTCAACCCTTTATATCATCAATATATCACCATAATTAGCTCACAAAGTTTCCTAGAAAATCATACCATGAATTACACATCATTTAATCACAAACTTATTTGAAAAACACGTTGAACATTGTAAGCATATCCTTTGACACTTAAATGCTTATTTATATTAATATTAACATGTTAAGAACTCAAGTTACTCTCAAATCAAGGTGAAACAAGCTAGAATAATTCTACCAAAGTGTATAAAACCACCTCAGATCAATAAGCTACCTATATAATTGTCTGAAGTTTCTGAAATGGACAAATATACCCGGGGATAAGATTTCCCATCTTCCCGAACCTTATTATGACCTTCATGGACTGAACTCATAGGAAAAAGATGACCACCAACTCCAAACCTCAAGGCATGAAGTCTATGATTAGCACTAATCTTCTGCCTGCTCTGAGTTGCCTTCAACCTATCTTAAATCATCCAAACTCTACCAATGACTCATGAAGCAAGTAAGTACCATATTTCTAGACCTTAGAGGTCTCAGAAAAGTATATTGGATATTGACAAAGCCTATAAATAGTACCATAAGTAGCACCATCTTCCTGAATGAAAGCTATTATTACTGGTAAACTCCACAAGGTTATGTGCTGCTCTCACTAACCTCTAAAATACATAACATATGCGAGGAAAATATCCTTAAGAACTTGAACAGTAAGGTTCAACTACTTGTTGGTTAGAAGCTGAAAAGCATTGCTAAGTCCAAACTTAGTACTCAACTCTACTTGAAAATTCCTCTAGAAACTAAAGGTAAACACCGAGCCTCTGTCTAAACTAATAGTTATGGGTACTCTATACAAGCAAAATATTTCACAGACATAGATATAAGCGATCCTATCAGCATTAAAAGACATCTAAATAGGGATAAAATCAGGTGAATTGATGTACAATGACCCAAATGTCATCAAAACCCCAAAAAGTGTGAGGCAACTTATAAAGCCCCAAAAAATCCAAGCCTAGGCTAAAGTCATGCTTTAAGTACATATATGATAAATAATCAAGTCTTAATAGCATGATAGGGGATTTGTCCATGTACCAAGTCCACAAGAACCCACTTCCCTTAACCAATCCAAAACCTCTCTTAACAATCAATTCCTAAAGAATTGATCATCTTCAATTGAGAATATTTTCTAGATTTAGATGCATTTTTGAATCCTAGACCCACAAATCATAGATATTTTAATTATATTTTTAGAGAATCTAGTTTTGACTTCATTCAACATTGGAGTAAAAAGTTATGAACTTTTTAGTAAAGCATTGTACTGGAGTGAGATTCCATGAGACCAACCACGACCGTGGTTACATTGTATAATCGTGAAATGGTCTTATCTAATTAAGAATATCCAACTTCAAAAATTTGATAAAGTAACCCCTCATACCATGAGAGGGAACAACGATTGAGCTTTGAAACCATTATTCACTGGCAAGGTTATGAGTATTGCAGATGCCTTTGCTGTAACTAGCAAACATACAAACCAATGTACGATCATAGTTAAATCCCTCAATCATAAAAAGTCTTATCTGATCATGTTCAGAGATTTATTATCCAACTCCCAACCATGAGTTCAACCCACGGTTGTAGGTTTTTCCCATGATCAAGAAAAGGTCTCATACGTCCCTTTTTGCAATTTCTGGTTATGAAATTTTAAGGGGCATATTAGTATTTTCCCACTCTTTGAAAATCAAAGCTATGTCATTTTAAGAATCCCAAGAGTCATTAGTGGGGTTTATATGACCCTAATATCTTATTACTTAGAATATTGGATACTTAGTTTTAGTAAAAAAAGGGCAGTTTCTTTTCCCCATGACAAGTTAAGGTTCATCATATTAAGGTAGAAAACTTTATAAAATTCTTTAGGGTTCTCATCTTCAGGTATGTGCATTTTCATCAATGGGTTACCTTTCACCACTGAGTCCCAAAGTTAGCCCTATTCTCTAACACAATTCCTTTTTCACAACTTAGGGTTAAGGATATTGGTAGATTCAATGATATTTCACTTTTTTTGGTGTCATTGAGTATAATCCCCATTTTAGCATGCATTATAGTGTTATTTTTTACCATGATCCCAAACCTTAGTTATATTGTGAAATCTAAGATTGTTGGACCTGAGTCATTGAATACCATTAATTTGGTAAAATTATAAAATTGATATAATAGTTGCATTCTCCGTAGATGATGTGTTATAAAAACCTAATGATATAGGATTTCATGAATATAATTTTGAATGCTATATTCCCCTGTTTACATATTTTGAATGCTTTTAGATATTACATTTATTTTAGTCATCAAATTATTACCATTAGTGGGCATTGTGATTATCATTGTCATTAAGCTGGGAGTAGTACTTAGCATTGAGTAGACATAGGGATGATGACTCATCCATAAGTTAGCTTGATACCTTTAGTAAAATTCCCTAAGTACCAAAACTACGATACCACTATAGGTTCTAAGTTCTTCCTTCAAATCAGGCTTGACACCTTAGTCTTTTTTTTAAAATCAATTAAGTAGATCTACATAAGTCAGTGTTCATACCCTTGGAAAGGTACTAAACACCCTTCTATTTGGGGTTATAATATGGACCCCAATTAGGTTAGATTGCGGTATGTCTATTGTTATTAACTCTCATAGTCCATAGTTTACAGTTCAGATGTCATATTTTTGTACGACCTTGTATTCACTTATTTAGTTCATTTTATAACATATGTTCATTACATGATCTTACACTAGTTATCATGTTACATGTACCATGTTCATCTTATATCAGTTATTTTCCTACCTTGCATACTCAATATATTCAAATTATTTGTCGCATACTTTTTTTGTGCTTTGTTATCTTATAATATAGGTTCGGACACTCAACAACCAGATCACACCTAGTATGATCTCATCTGATCTCATTGGTGGCAGTCTTAGTGAGTCCTCATCATTCAAGGACTTGAGTAAGATATTTATTTCATTTTATCTTAGTAATTCTCAATTTTCATAGAATTAGAGTTAGCTGAGGGCTTATCCCAAAAACTCGTCATAGTAAAGGATTTCCAGACATATAATTAGATCTTTAGTTTTTTATTTCAGACTTTTTTAATGGTGATTTGATTTCCTATAAATATTTAATATATTATTGTTTTCAGCTTAGTGTTGTTTTATGTGTTATTTTCTATATTTCTTAATGTTTTTCCAAGCCATGGGTTAGCTTGGAGTCACTCGTGGTTCTAAGCACCGTGGTATGTCTCGCGAGTAGTCTCAGGTCATAACAAACTTGATATTAGAGTAGTAGGTTTAAAGTGTCCTAGGGTGTTTTAATGACGCATCGAATAGAGTCTTATTCATTAGTGTGAAGTGCACCATACTTATGAGTGAGATACTATGAGACGTTTTATGAAAAGTTTCCCTTCTTTTAGGCTCATGTCATACGATAGAGTGTGAGATATATTATAACATTCTTATAAGTTGTTCTTACATGTTTAAAGAACATGCCTCCATAGTAGACCAATGTAAGTATAAGTGATAACGAGATCATGGTGGAGAATTAGAAAGCACCACTAACTCCAGAAAACCCTCGTAATGAATAAGCCACTTATGCAAATTCAGGGATGCCTTTATAGCCTCAATCTAATTTATGAGCATCCATAACAAATAGCCCACTGAGGCACCAGGAGATCTGACAGTGAATACAACAGCAGCTAGAGTCTAATATTTCACTCGAATAAATCTCCAGTGTTCTTTGAATCTAAGTTTGAGGAGGATCCATTAGAGTTTGTGGAGAGTATTCAAAATATTATAGAGATTATTGGTGTTACCCCAACTAGGAGTACTTACTTGGCTTCCTATCAACTGCAAGAAGTATCTCACACTTGGTATAAATAGTGTAAAGAGGATAGGGATATAGGCACAGAACCGATAGAATGGAAAGAGTTTTTTGTTGTATTTTTGAACAGGTTCTTCTTACCTGAGTTAAATGAGGACAAGTTGCAGGAGTTCATAAATACAAATCAGGGTATCATTAATATAAAAGAGTATTCATCTAGTTTACTCAGTAGGTGAGGTATTAGCCTACTATGGTTGTTGATTCTAGGGCATGCATGAATAAGTTTGTGTTTGGTGTTTTTGAGGATATGGACAAAGAATGTGGGACTACTATATTGGGGGAGGAGATGGACATCTCCAATTTAATGGTTCATGGTCAGCAGATAGAGAGAGATAAAGTTAAGGAAAAAAAGTAGAATAAGAGGCTAGACTAGAAATCATTCTCAATTTTGCTAGAAATCTTTAAATCCAACACCATATTCTTCTAGTACCTCCGTGCCCAAGTTAAGGCACGATCATCGAGATAGGGCACCTAACTCTAAGTATCAGGGTAGTGGGAGTAGTGTTTGTACCTACTCAACCATAAGATTAAGTGTATGACCAATAGTGATGGGTGATTTCTGTGTGGCATTCCAAGAAACAAGCTTAGGAAATATAGAGAGGCTTTCTAAAAGGGTAGGGATGGCCATCAGTAAAGATAGTCAAATGTTTTAGCAGCTCCTGAAGGTCACCCTACTCAGCAGGGTGCATTATTTATTGTAGCTTGCAGACAGTATAATAACAAGTTAATTGTCTATCAGACTCAACATGATCAAGATGGTTCTCCTGATGTAGTCACGGGTACATTATAGATTTTTCATATTCATGTTTATGAATTCTTAGATCCTGGAGCTACACTTTCTTTCATAACTCCAAATATAGCAATACACTTTGGTGTCAGTTCATAAATCCTTTCAGAACCTTTCACAGTCTCTGCTCTAGTTGGTGACTCAGTCATAGCTAAATGGATATATAGAAATTGCTCAGTTACAATTAGGGCTAGGAATAAAAATACCAAAACCCAAATTAGCAAACAAAAGAAAAAAAATTGTTAATTGATATTCGGTAATTCGGTATGGTATTTGGGAGTCAAATTTTAATATTTTTGTATTAGGGATTGGGTTTGTTTACAGATATTAATACCATTTGGTATTTGGCATTTACGGAGTATCGATTTATTTAATATATATATATATATATATATATATAATACAACATGTCTAACTAGCCCAATAGACAATAGTATTAGTCATACAAAAGAATATCTTGAACTTTAGTAATATATTCATAAAGAGCAAAAAAAATAATACTAGATATGTTCTTATTATATATACTTTTTGAAGTTAAAACATAATTTGCACATCTTCAAAATTTAATTTGGTATTACCAAATACCGTATTGAACCGAATTTAATTTACCGATTACTGAATCATCAAACCGATGTTTAAAAGTACGGTATATGGTATCTAATCTCAGAAACTAATTACGAAATTATCAAACCCAAACTTTGAAAATACTTAACTGAATACCGAATGCCCACCCTTAGTTACAGTTTCCTAGAAAGTAACCTCAGTTAATATTGTAGAGTTAGACATGGTAGATTTCGATGTCATTCCTTGTATGAATTGGATATACTCTTGCTACGCCTCTATTTATTGTAGGGTAAGAGTTTTCCAATTACAGTTTCCAAATGAAACACTCCTAAAATGGAGGGTTAGTACCTCAGCACCTATGGGTCAGTTCGTCTCTTACATTAAAGCTAAAAAGTTGATATCCTCTGGGTGTATATATCATCTTTTCCAGGTTAAGGATTTAAAATACAAAACCCCAAATCTTGGGTCAGGTCTAGTAGTAAGTAAATTTCTAGAAGTATTCCTAGAAGACCTACGCAGAGTTCCTCCTGAATGGGATATTGATTTTAGAATAGATCTCATCCCAAATAACCAAACAATTTCGATTCCAACCTATAGAATGGCTCCAACCAAGCTTAAAGAGCTGAAGAAATGACAAAATAACCTCCTAAAAAGGGTTTTATCAGTCCCAACATCCCCCCATGGGGTGCTCGAATTCTTTTTGTACGCAAGAAAGATGGATATCTCAGACCCTGAGCTTGGGGCAACTGGCCCACATGGCGCGGCCCTATCACGACCCCTTGATGTTTTGGATATCCAAACTCTCCCTTATGCTAGTTCAAAAAATCTGAAACTCACGTGAGATACCTACAAGTGACCCTGATCGTGAATCAACTTGAAAATTGACATACTATGGTCAGAAAGGTCAAAAATAAGATCCTCCAATTTAGAAGGTTAAAATGATTCTAGGTGTTGACACATAGCTGAAATTTTCTAAGTCTTTGACCTCTTTTGGTATGCTATATAGGACTAAAATGACTAGGTTTTTTTGTCGGGTCTTACAGTTTCTTTTAGGAAAATATGTGTAAATGATGTATTTCCTAATGATATGACTTATGTGAGTACCCTAAACTGCTGCAGTAGCCAACAAATTTGATTTCTTTGGGAGTCCATTCATACGAAAGTGATTCAGAGGAAGTTTTAATCTGATATATATGTTGGTAGTTCTTTACTTGACTTTTATGTTAAATGTGATCAATTGGATAATGACTCTTTTCTAGTATGATAGAATAAAACTTAAAATCCTTAAGATCTTCTTGATAGTAGCCAAACTCCTTTAAATATCGCTCACTGGAAAAGTGTAGTTTGCCACTTTGCCTTTAATCAGACCTTACTAGTTACCACAAAACATTTCATCTGTCATAAGATTTTTCCTGGAATTACAATCAATTTTAGCCTATAATATTAACAGACTCATCACTGAGAACCTAAGCAAGGTGGAGTCTAGTAATCTATGACACATGTAGAAGCTATGGTATCACATGAAAAATAGAGAAGACTATAAATTAGGGGATAATCGATAACATGAATAGGGACAAACAATTAGATGATTCTTGTAACCCATAGTCTACCAAAAAAATATATTTGTATGAAACCATGTAGAACTTAGAACATATAAAAACTCTGTTCAAAATGAAGATTAGGATAAAACGTAAGAAACACAATTATGAAAAATCTGTTCAATGATAAATATTTGCTTTGATGAAATATCAGAGAAGAATGTGGTTTCTTGGAATACGTTGTATCGGGTTTGTCGAGTAACATAGACAGTTAACATTAATGTTTAACACTTTTCATAATTAGTTGAATTTGGTCCAGTTAAACTAACATCATCTTTCTGAGAACTTCTATCTAGCTAAAATAACTTACTGAGTTCTTTCTATCCAGTTAAGATATATTTAACTAACATTATGTAGAGTTAAACATAATCCTTACTAAGATCTTTTTATCCAGCTAAAACAACTTTTCAATTGGTTATTGTCCAGTTAAACATGATCCCTTACTGAGATATTTCTTGTTGGTATAATTTGATTCATTCAACATGTTTTCTGTTTAATTTGAAACCTTGTGTACTTGTCGAATGTTCCACTATTAATTGCTGAAATGTTGCTCTGTTCGCTTTCACATAGCAGAATTTATGGTAACAAGGAAGTGTCCATGAGACTTCTTGGTCACAGATTACGGTACCTCTACTTTTCATGCTAAAAAAACTTTTCAACCTCACCTATAAAGCGTGAATCTATCGTTGAGTCTTTTTAGTTGTTTTATAGTTATTTAATCTTTTTTTGTATGTTTCCAAATTGAAGAAAGAAATAAAGAATGTAATGAAGACATAGACATTACTTAAGAAGATTTTGGGATAGTTGATAGGTGCTCTATAATCAATATTTTTTATATTGAATTTCTTGAAACTTATTGTGACTCAAACTTGATACTATGTTAAAACATAACTGATCATTTGGGTGCTTAATTAATGTTTTGCTTTTGGATTTAGATTACTAATTTAATGTGTTCCATATTTTGGATTATGTGATTATTAATGAATGATTTTGTTTTGTGATGTATATATAATTGTTTATTATATAATTTATTATGTTTGTAAATACTAATGTACAATACGGGTGACTATATATTTAATATAAATTGTTTCAATTGATATTTGGACTAGTTACAACATGTGGTAACAATCGTTGTAATAGATCAATAAATTATTGTGATAGTAATAGAAATTGTTGTAATAGGTAGTCATAAAACGTTGCAAAAGGCAAACAAGACCATTAAAATAGCTAGTAAAAAATATTGCAATAGAATAATAAACTATTATAATAGGCTTTAAAAATAGTTGTAATAGATAGGAAAAAATCGCTGCAATAGAGTTATAAACACGTCGCAATAGCTTCTATTGCAATGGTTTAACATCGTTGCAGTAGAATCTATTACAACGGTTATGAACCAACATTATAGTTTAAAAGAGGCATCCCAATAAGTGAAAAATAACCATTGTAATAGGTTTTTCTGTGGTGATGATTTCTACAAGCATCACATTAACCATTGCGATAACTCTATTGCAACCTCACATATTGGACGATTGTTTAACCGTTACAGTAAAGATATGACAAAGATTTTTATACATATTGAAATAGTTATTAAACAGTTTCCATAGGGGTCATTTCTATTAGAGTTATATGCATGTTTTAGACCATGATCACACAGGAATTGCACAGAAATGCATGGCTCCATCTTAGAGGGTTGTGCAAGCTTGATTCGAGGTAGGTGATGGTGTTGTAGTTAATCAAAATTTTATTATATGTGCATGTTAACTACTTTTTAGTATGACTGGTTAATGCATGTTATTTCATATGGTC
Source organism: Capsicum pubescens (assembly GCA_030864215.1). Lineage (NCBI taxonomy): Eukaryota > Viridiplantae > Streptophyta > Magnoliopsida > Solanales > Solanaceae > Capsicum > Capsicum pubescens. Next base: position 124,310,394 of record CM061542.1, read on the forward strand.
GATGGAATTCTTACTTGCTTAATGAATTGACTTAGCTAGTTTCATATTGTGGAATGTTTTAGAATTTGTAACATTTTCCCATTTTTTTAGTGAGACAAGGTTGGAAGAAACTTGATCTTGGGTTTTGGTACATGGACGATAATTGCCCCTGTAGTTCATGGATAGAGGGTGGTTGAAATTTCCTTAACATGTATGTATGATGGTCAGGTGAGTTTGTTCCATGAGTGAATTGGGAAACTATACTTCTTAGAATCATAAGTTGTCTTGACTGGTTTGACTTAGCTTTACTATACTAGACTTTGTGATAACATGTTAATTGTTGGTTGACCTTAACATTTGTTACTGTTTAAATGCTGAATCTACATGTGTTGAGGACGGATTGATTAGTGGTACTATATTTTAATTATGTTTTCATATTTTCATCTTAGGTTGGACAAATGACCCTACCAGTACACTATTATTCTTGTGCTCTAAAACTATACTTGCATTTACTTTTGTGAGTGCAACAAATATTCTAGAAGCACCTGTGAGATCTCACTTTTGATTCTAGTAGTTGAGTTTTAGATTTTAGGGTGAGAAACATTTTTTGGGATACCATGCAATCTCTCTATATTGACATATTTCTTTGTTCAGGATTATGGTTTATTACTAGTTTTGGGGTTGCATCCACTTTTTCTTAAAACTTTGAGATGTTTTTGTACAATGACTTTTGGGTCCTAGGGATATTTTCTTTTTTAAGTACAATGGTTCCATTATAGATTATACTTATGCTCATTTAATTAGATATTGATGGTTATTTAACGGGATAGCTTCATGTTCAATTCTAAGTTTATATTATTACTTTTAGGTTATTGGTTCTCCTATCATGTGAGTAGTGAGGGTGCCACTCACAATGGGGTTGGGCCATGATTTTATATATGTATGTATATATATATGGCCTAATTATTTAATTATATGGATTCATGTGTGTATTAGTTATGTTGATGATGGTTATTATGCATTGTAGCAATGTGTGAAGTTAAGGTACATCTTACATTATGCATAAATATTGTTCTCCTATGTTAATAGTTATACATGTGATGTATATGGTAATTTCACTTCTTGCAAAGTTGTTGATGCTATTAATTACCTAGGTTATTGCAAATCACGATGATATATAGTGCTATAATAGAGAGAGAGTTGTCACAAAAAAGAATTAATGAAAGAGAGAGAGAGAAGTATCCAGAGTTGTTGTAATAAGGTAAGAGCATAAGAATTATGGGTTATATTATTTCATCGGATATAGTCAGTTAGTCATTCCCTCAGGGTAAATTAATTTTTATTAAATAAAAGAAATGCAATTAGTTTGGAAGTTGAAGTAAGTTAAGTGTTTTCAGATATTAAGTTTGTATGTCTGTCATGATTTCTTCTTGTTTTACTATATGTTATTATATGTTTCAAACCCTGGTCGCACGATGATAGCTCCAATACATGTTATTGTACTGATATTACCCGTATTATATCTCTTTTTATTGCCATGCCACAGGTTCGTTGGAGTTTCTATAGGTAATTCAACAGCTCCTGCCATCCTACTCATTTATGGATGTTGTGTCATGGATTATTCATCCATTTGTTTGGTGCTCCTGTACCAGTATAGATTAGGTTCTGGGGAAAACTATTGATTTAATTCTGCTAAATTCTTATGTATTAAATACATGTTGAATAAGAAATGTTATTTATGCATGGGTTTATTTATGCGAAAGGATTAATAATGTATTCCTCAATAATTAAATTGTTGGACGGTGAGGGTTCTTCTTTCTACGGTAGAGTTGGTTAGGTGCCCACGCAATCTGTGATTTAGGTTGTGATAAAATGGTATTAGATATAGGTTACTAGTCTCTCAATACAAGTGAAATTTCAATTAATGTCCCACAAATTGGCCTGTTGACGTCCACATCAAAACTGTAGGAGGCTTTAAGGCATCTTGGTATCTATTTCACTGTCTTCTCTCCCATCATGCTATATCACTATTTTATCATTGAGTGGACTCTAATTTGTATTTCAACCATCACAATTGGGATTAGTTAGTCCCAATTAATATCTCAAAATATTTTGAAAGGCTGGAATAATGTTATCCTAACTAGTAAAGGTCAATAAGAGGCGAAGAACTTGTGTACTAATATTGTAAATTAGGTTTTCAAATGTGTGATATGTTCACATTTTTGGTGGGTAGGTTTTTTGATGTAGTGACTATTTTAATTTTTAATGTCAGTGGTAAGCACAAACATTTCGGTAATTTATCAGTATGCTTACTTGTAAAATACTTGTGTTTTTAATATTTTTGTTGTGGTATGATAGCACTCCATGTGTATTACTTATGTGAATGATTATATTTATTTATCATACTATTACCTATTTATTTAATGTCGAACTTCTTAAGTGCAATTTATCATTATGAATGATATGACAAAGTTGTTACAAAAGAATATTAGTGAATCATAAAGGCTTGGTGTGACTTTGAGGCATGTCTTGATTTCTATTTTTTTTTGACTGTATACTTAGGATTCTCTTGTGGTCCAAATTTTGATGGTTATAATTGAGATCCTTGTGTGGTCCAACCTTTTGATGATTATACTTGGGATTAGATCCTAGCATGTTTACAATCATTGGGATCCTTGATGATCCAATCTTTGATGATTATATCTGGTCCTAAAGTGCTATTGGTCCATGCTTGTGTGAATAATCTAGTTAAAGAGTTGACCTAATATTGATTCCCTAATAAGTGATTGGTTGAAAAGAGATGAACTTAGTTCTTTTGCACAACCTTGGTGACTTCAACGTAGGATGAGTTGTGAAGTTGCTATTACTAATGCAAGGCAAATTTATAAAGTAAATAAAGTTAGTCACTTCCTGTAATATGATAAGTGGAGATAATAATAATGGTTTTAATTTATATTGTTAAGTTGAACTTTAACTATGTGATTGACAATTATTTAGCTTATTTGGTTTTGCGTAACAACCATTTCTGTTGTTTTGTATCAACCTTCTATTAAAAATCTCATGTTAATATCCATCCCTAATCTAAAGTTATAAATTTTAGGCTACTCTAATTTTGAAAGAAAGCGAAGAAAGTGTGGTTCAAGAAAATCCAGAAATGATCTGGACAAGTGTAGTAGTGTTTGCTTGGATTTCTGGATAAGTAGAATGATAAGGAACCCGTAGGATATTACAAAATCAAATTTGGGAGAGAAGAACTCCCAAAATTGATCTTAGCATAAAGGGCATTATTTGGAATGTCCCAAATTTAAGTTGTGTTCCAAAAATTAGAATTTTTGGGAAAAACTGGACATTATGTCCCATCAACGTAGCTATAGAAGCTTGCCCACTAGCATAAAGACATGCCACTATAGCAGAGAAATTTCTGCCATAGTTGCGGTTAGATCTGGTTAACACTCGCTATAGCGACGTATGTCACTATAGCAGCGAATATTTCAAATTTATTTAATTATTTCTCTAATACAGTTTATTTTTCTAAAACTCATTTTGGTGAAAATAAATGGCAATTCGGGGCGATTTCCATTAGATTTTCTTTGTTTGGCTTCATAAAGATAAGAACTCTTTCTCGTTTACTTGTAATAGATTTTAAGCCTTAGATTTATTAATTTACAAGGTTCGGGGAGAATTCTTGGGCTTATTTTAGTTGTTTTTTGGAGTAAGGAAGAAAATTATGTCATAAGTTAGTAGATTTTGATTATTAATAGTTATTTTACCCTTGCATTCCATTAATTCACTAATTAATCCATCGAATTAATTCACTAATTAATCCATAGAATAGGAAGGGAACGATCATAAACTCTACCTTAGGACTTTGGTGTGAGTTATAATTCCCAACATGGGAGGTCATTTTATTTCATGACCTGAACCAGGGTCATGCTGTGATGAGTATCTCAAGTCCGATAAGGACCGAAAACAACCTCTGCACCTAGCCAAACAGAACACCACACCCCCAATGTGCGATGAATTTCGAACATATAACTCGATAGCATAAGATAAGCTCAAAGAATTTAAGACATGTCTATAAATAATAACCAGTAACTAACAAAAACAACCCACCAACATAACCCAAGTCCACAGTAATATACACAAAGCCTTCTAACCAAACCGAAATTAATAGTGTCGGGACATGCCTCCAACTTTTACAATGACAGGGGCAATGATAATGTTAATATGAATAATTCAATTCTAGTCCATGGAAGGAAACTGATGAAATGATCAAGTCTTCTAGAGAATGGAAGTTCACCATTTCACTACTAATAACCGATGAACCAAGCCAATCCACCTAATACTGGTAAGAAAAAAAGCATCTCTGATGCTTGTATCGCGTGGGTATACAATATTCGGAGAGGGTTAGTGAGTTGAGAACTAGCATGCAACTGAGGGGTAGGGGATAAAATAATTCCATGAACCACATTTTAGAAATCATTCAAGCCTATGCACATAATCATATCTAGTTATAAACATGTTATGCCGGGAAAGAGAACAAGGTTTTGAATGAAGTAAAAATTTATCCCAGATTATGTAGCTCAACCGTCATATACAGGAACCCACAGGCTATATGGGTTAAGTTCCCCCAGCTGAAAGAGCCCCAGTATGTGTTAGCCACATGAACCGGAGGTATCAAGGAAGACCAAGGAATGCCTCGACCACGTGTCAATCCAAGATAAAAATATTTCAATAGTGTGAACTATGCACAGAGGTCATCAAGACCAAACATCATGTTGGTAAACATGAGTTTTAGTACAAATCATCCAAGACCCACACCTTCACGGCTTTGCTATATAACCCCCATTAAGCCCAATTTAGATCAAGCTTCACATAACCTATTTATTAAACAATGAACCAACCTTTAAGGAACACCATAGGTATCGTCATACATTTACACTTGCGAGCTTATCTCTATTCCATAACAAAAACATTAACTCGGGGGAATGCCTCGACCTTATTTGTTCATAAAATCAAATCATAGCCAACAAGGCTTTCGAAATCCATATTCATTGTTTAATCATTAATGCAATGAAATATCATAGGTGGATAAGTCTAACCAATTGGTAATTTCACAATCCAAAGCCATTTAAACAAGTGGGTTGAGGGGACACAATTAATCAAAACCAATTCCAATTTAAAAATACCAATTTTAGGAGAAACTAAGACCCCTTAGTTTATTCACCATCCCATGCTCCCCATAAGTTAAAAACCACTAATAAAGCATAAACAATGCATAATAAATCATTGAAAATCAATTTAAGAATCAACCATATCAAAACCCTTAACTATATAAAAACCATCATTTAATCCATTTAATTAAACTATATACATGATTTTCATAAAGTAATAACTGGAGAAGAGTAGCATGCCTGAAGTATAAAGTAATGGAGAAAATTTGCCCTTAAGAGCTCTAACTGATGAACTTCTAATAAACCCTAAGTATATTTCTTAAGAGAATTTAAAGGGTTTGAGTGTGTTTTTATTGTGTTATGATTGAGAAATAACCCCTTAAATTGCTTTATGGTTGTGGAGTATAAGTAAGGGAAAAGGGGAATTGACCAAAATGCCGTGAATAAAAAGACTGAAAAATCACCGCCACTCATTATGGGTACCCTTACGACTCTAGGATCCCAAACATTGACTTGGATACAAGTCGTACCATACGACTCGTACATATTCATTATGACTAGATTCACCCATTCGTTGTCAAAGTAGAAACATTTTAGGAATCACGAAGATTTGGTTATAGAAGACAACATACAAATCATTACAAGACCCTATGACTCGTAGGGTCTAAGTCATAGTCAAGATAGAAACTCAAGGACAACATATTGGCCAGTCTACGATTGGGCCGATAAGACCCATCAAGACTCCTTACGACTTGTAAGGTGGAGTTGCAGTCTGGGTAGTGAGGATAAAATTTCAGAAAGTTTCAAGGAGTAAAAATCCGAGGTTTTACATTATCCACCACCCCTAGGATCATTCATCCTCAAATGATGAGACAAGGTATCCCTTAGCATGGTTTAACACAGGAACACCCCCTTTCTTACCTTTAACTAAGATAGAAAACAAAGATATCAAGGAATTCACATACCTCTTACACAATTTTTCAGAGTGGGAGACAAGAATGGGTATTTGGACTTCATGTCCTCTTTAATTTCCCAAGTAGCTTCTTCATGCTTTTGGTTCCTCCATAGAACCTTTACAAAAGAAATGTCCTTCATGTGTAACTGGCGAACTTTCCGATCTAAGATCTATATTGGGGCTAGGTCATAGGATAAGGAATCCACGACGCCCAAACCATTAAAAGCAACAACCAAGGAAGGATCACCCATGTATTTATAAGGAGGATTAGTACAAACACCATTCCCACTACCCTGTGATGTAGAGACTGGTGCTCCTTCTGGATTGTCATTCATAAACTTAGTCACTAGAGAACTAGCGCACTGGATGAAGTTAGAGCTGGGGCTTAGAATTTTTTAAGGTATAGAGAGAGGTTGCTCTCCCGGGACCTTGGCTTAAAACTATTTGTTCTAGACCTCTTGTTCTTTCAAACTTTCTTTCTATGCTCCCCCAACTCTGCTGAGCATGAATCAAAAGCCTATATAGGAAAACAACCTGTAGATTATTCTGAGCAATTACTGAATAAGATAAGATAGTGAAACAAATTTGAATTAGGTAAGAGAGACATGCTTATTAAGGGTATCTTCCTGAACAGGCGGGGCTGCAGACTGATTCCCATTTCTTATTTCGTTGTTCTTTCTGGGAGGCATTTTTATAAACGGAAGAAAGATTAAATTTGAAACAGAGTTTAAGTAGAGCTCAAAACTTTTGCACGTCATAAACACTGAAAGAAGGGAAACTTTTCCTAAAACATCTTGTAGCTTCTTGTCCATAAGTAAGGCACACTTCATACACATACAAAAGACTCTACGAAACGCGACTTTTAGACTCCCTAGGACACTGTAAAAACCTTATGCTATGATACCAAGTTTTTAATAATCAGATATTAAACTTTGGATGCCACACGGTGCTTACGGTCCCGAGAGACCACAAGCTAACCCACGAGCTAGTACCTGCAGTGATCACTGACTAAAACTGATAATCAACATGTGAGGAATTTCAACTGAAATGCCATAAGGTTTTAACAACTAAAATCAATACTTAATCATGGTTTAAATTTTCTAGAAACAAACTGGCAATACAGATAAAACAACTGTTAATCATAACTGAAAACTAACCAACTATCTATACTAGTCTAAAAGACTCTAAATTGTCTGACTGTGGTGTTGATGGTACAAAAACCCAACTAACTCCGACTGACTGAATAACTGAACTAATAACATAACTGAATATAAGGTAACTCATCCTCAAAGAATGAGGATTCACCGCGGCTGCTACTTCTGATGTAAAGGAAAGTATAAGTTTGATTACGAATCTGAGGTCTGAACCTATGATATAAGACATCATAGCAAAAGAAACGAGTATGCGATCAGTACTTTGAATGTACTGGTATGCTAAATGAGGTTAGCCAGATATACAAAGGTTCATGTGCATGAGTAATAACTGGATGAATGTACAACATGAGGTATCGAGTAAGAATGCATGAAAACTGTAAAGACTGAGAATTCACGACCATGCATAAAACAAGTTCTGAATAGTATGTAAACAAAAAATACTGGAATTTGATAACTAAATAACTGATAAACTTTATGCTATGGTCAAGAAAGACTAACTGAATTATTAATCGAGTAATGAAACTAAAACTGTGGGAGATATTATCTAACCGACATGCCCCATTTTGAGCTTATTGGGGTCCAACCTATGACCCCAGCTAGAAGGGTGATAGTACAGTGACACGGGTAGTGAAAATGGTTGTGGAGTTTGTCCTAATCTAGCGGGTTACCCCTGAGATAAGTCCTAAACTGGTGGGTGATCCCTGAGAGTATCAATCCTAAACTTGATGGTGACATCTCATAACCTACGCTGGTTAAGTAGTTGTAGAACTTCGGGATTGCTCCTAAGGACCCAGTCCAAACTGGCGGGTGAGCCCCCATCCTTAGGTTCACTCAGTGTTGAATCCTACTCCCAACCGAATGACACTGATTACTGGACTGAACTAACTTAATTGGACAAGTAACTTATCAGGATGGATAACTGAGTTCTAATGCTCATGATTTATCAGAAACTATTTTGAAGCTACTGAAACTAAGGAAATAGCGAAACTTTGGATATTCATAACCCCTAGGACTCGATACCAATAAGAATAGGACCACATGAAAGCTTTGAAACCATGGAAGGAAATCATTGTTCACATTTATTCACTAAAACATTTCATCCAACACATGGGGACAAAGACTTTAACACGGGGATGTTTTTTAAACATGAAAAAATAGCACAATCAAATGACCAAATCATAAACTGAGGGTTTTATTCTGTATTCGTATGAATATGATATGGAAGTCACCATATTTAAAACATACTAAAATACATGCCACGTGAAAATCAATTGAAAACATAACATGAAAATCGAATTATCAAGATATAGCTAAACATACTTCAACTTTCGACGTGTAAGGACTCTTTTTATCAAAAAATCTTGGTAACTTAACAAGGGGTCATTAGACAAACCCCAATCATTTAGGCATTTTATAAAACACTTGAAATTCATAGACTTGAGCATGAGAATAGTCAAAACATGAGATGCTAACATAATTGAAATACTACAAATAATGGATTTAGGGAGTTAACATGCGAATAGCACCATTCAAACGTGTAAGGTTTGATTACAACAACAATTACTTGTAAACATCATGTAAAATCAAAATTCATGTGAATTCATGGATAAAGTTCATAAAAACTGGTAAAGATCATTCTTTTATACTAAAGATTAGATTTTTGGACTCCCTGGGGGGAAAGGACCCATGAATGAACATCTAACATACCTCAAAAGCTTAAATCTTGAACGAAAATAACTTTTCTTGAAGGTTCATGAATGGTGACCCTTGGATTTTTGTTCATCGGAATAAATGAGGTTTTTTACATGAGTTTATTTGAGGAAAATGGAAAAATAATGCCCCTTTGGGCATTATAATTCCTGCTTTGGACATTTGGGGCTGAGGGGAAAGGACCAAAGTAACCCTTGACCCTTAATAAGTTAAAACTGTGGGAAATAGACCCAGACACACGACCCTTTATTGGGTTAAGAAGACCTCGCTACGCGACACCCAGTCAGGTTGAATAGCCATCGCGACTTGGGGCTATTGCAACCACTTATTGCCTCTCTCAGAAAATACCATAACTTTTTACTCGGGTATCGGATTAAGGCAAAATTGGTAACGTTAGAAAGTTAACTCAATTGTCTACACTTTGGTGGGTCTTGAACTCCAAATTCCCACGTATATAAAAAGTTATAAACGTTCAAATTAGACCATTGTAGAATTAAATACTAAACTTTGGACGAATGAAAGACTCTTAGCTCAACTTTGTTCTAAGTTATTCCGATGAAACACAAGGATAAAGAACATGAAACTTATATTCATAATGGAATCATTAGGATTATGACATATACACATAAGAACAATGATCCAAAAATTAGCCCGAAAATGTGGGGAGTTACAAAAGTAGTTGAAATACCTTTTTCGAAACTTACCCAAGCTTAGAAATAGAGGAGATTGCTTAAAATATGAAACCCTATGGTCTTAAAATCATGAAACCCTATGGTCCAAGTCTCAAAATGATAAAAAAATAGTGAAACATAGATAGTTTAGGGTCCCAGGAACTACATACTCAATCACCAATTTTCTTAAGTGACTACTGTTCAAGCGAAGAAGCATTGCGTACGCGATACCTCGACCTGATGGCAGTGTCGCATAAGCGACCCTGTCATCACGTCAGTGAGTCCCGCTATCGTGACTAAGATGTCGCATAAGTAAAACGTGGTCTAAACTGCCAATCACGTAAACCACCCAGTAGTCATGTATGCAGGTGCACCAGCTGAGCAGTGCACCAGTTGTATACTTGGAGAATTCCAAGTATCCGGGTATCCAGAATCTCATGAACGCAAACAAACTATGCTACCCTATCAAATTTGATGCTTCCAACACAATGGCGATATCAGATTTCTAAAAATTTATCATTTTCAACAAGTTGACCCCCAAAATTCAAATTCACAACTTCCGAAATGAGGGTCGAAATAAGATATTGAAGCCAAAAATCCATCCCAACCATGTTACTCACTAAATCGACATTCCAGATCTACTAACATAGTACATTTTGCCATCCGATGCACAAATAAAAAATGTTGACCAAAGTCAATTATAAGCCTTCTCAAGCCACCAAAACCCACAATATCGCATAAATCACACAGAAATACACCAAAAATTGTGTCTATCATCCCCACACCCTAAAATAGTACAAAGCAACGACATGAAGGTGTAAAATGGTCAATCACACAACAATAAATGTTTCAGATAAATCACAAAAAATCAAGTCATCACATTATCCACCACTAAAATTCTTGTTCGTCCTTAAACTAAAGGCAAAGAAAATACCTGAATCATCAAAAGCTCGGGATAAGAATTATGCATATCTGACTCAACCTCTTAAGTAGTCTTATCTGTAGGTCGATGTCTCCACTGGACCTTAGCCACCGAAATATCTCTAGAATGCAACCGTCTAACATACCTAGCAAAAACAAAGACATGTTCATCAATAAAAGACAACCTCTCATATAATTTAATCGAATCCCAATAAATGAAATGAGACTCATCAGAAATGTAATGTCGAAGCATAGAAGCATAGAAAATGGATGAATAGCTAATAGATATGGGGCAAAGCCAACTTATAAGACACATCACCAACCGTTCAAAGAACCTTAAATAGACCAATATACCTGGGGCTAAGATTTTCCCTCTTCCCAAACCTCATCACACCCTTCCTATGACAAACTCGAAGGATGACCCAATCACCAACACTAAATATCAAGGCACGGAGTCTAGGATCTACATAACACTTCTGCCTACTCTGAGCCACTCGAAGCCTATCCTGAATGATAAAAGCTTTACCCAAGGACTCACGAAGTAGTTCTATACCCCGAGGTCTAATATTAAAAACCTCAAACCAACTAATTCAAGATCAATAATGCCTACTATACAAAGCCTCAAAAAAGGCTATATCAAACTGGAATGGTAGCTTTTATTATATGCAAACTCCGCCAAAGATAGATGCTTCTCCCACTAACCACCAAAGTCTATTATACAAACGCGAAGAATATCTTCCAAAACCTGAATAGTTAGTTTTGACTATCTATCTGTATGGGGGTAAGATGTTTTACTAATCTCAACCCGAGTACCAAACTCATCTTAAAAGGTCATCAAAAAATGAGATTTAAACACTGAACCTCGATCTTAAAGAAAGGACACTGACATACCATGAAGATGTACTATCCCACGAATATATATACAGGACGACCTCTCCGCGCTGAAAGAAACCTGAACCAAAATGAAGTAGGAAGATTAGGTCAATCAATCTATGATGACCTAAAACTATCAGAACTACGTGAGTACGAGGCAACCCTGTCACAAAGTCTATGGTAATCCTTTCCCATTTTCACTCTGAATCAAACTTACAAGCCTCAAATAATATACCTTCACCTGCTGACATTAATGGAAACGAGCTAGAAAGTCTACAACATCCTTCCTCATACCACTCCAGAAGTAATTCTGCCTCAAGTTATGGTGCATCTTAGTCACTTCTAGATTGATGGAATACCTAAAAAATAATCTTTCTCCAAAATCAATCTTATCCAATCACCCACTCCCTGAACATAAACTTGGTCTCCAATCCTCAAAACACCTATGAATTAAGGGACACTTCCTTAGCCTCACCACTTAACACCTTATCATTAATGAATCTCAATCCAATATTATTAAAATGATGATCTCAAATCTGGTCCATTAAAGAAGGCCTAGCCATCACAAATGCCAAATTACACTGAGGTGTCAAAATATCAACCCAAACAACCTAGTTATCTAAAGAGTGAACCTATAAGGGTAAAGGCCTCTCATGAGTCAAAAGATGCACCAAGATACTCATGCTAGATGACTTCCAACTCAAGGCATCTACAACCATATTAGCATTGCCCAAATGATAGAAAATAGTCAAGTCAAACAATGTTGCCTCATATTAAGATCTCATTGGGTGAAGAAGTACTGAAGAATATGATGAACCAAGAAAATCTCACAATGAACTCCATACAAGTAGTGCCTCCATAACTTCAAAGTTAAATCAACTATGTACAACTCCAAATCATGGGTAGGGTAATTCATCTAATGGGGATTTAACTGATGAGAAGCACAAAAAATTAATTTACCCTCCTACATCAAAGAACCTAACCGAACACCTGAAGTATCACAAAAGAAGGTTAGACCCACACTCTCCTTGGGCAAGGTCATGAAATGAGCTGATGTCAACAAATCCTTGAGCTTTTTGAATCTCACCTAACAAGTATCAAACCACTAAAAGGAATACTTTTTCTGAGTCAACTTGGTCAATGGAGCCTCGATAGATGAAAAAGCCTTACAAAAATATCGATAGTAACCTGCTGCTAAACCAACAAAACTCCAAATCTTAGTAGGGTAAGTAGGTGTAGCCTAACAACAAACTGCTCCAAGCTTTTCCAAATCGACCATAATAGCATCCTTGGTTACTACATGATAAAGAACATAAAAGTTATGCTCACATGGGAATCATTAGGATTATGAATTATACACATATAAACGATAATTCAAAGGCTAGCTCGAAAATGTGGGGTGTTTCAAAAGTAGTTGAAATACCTTTGTTTGAACTTACCCAAGATTAGAAATAGAGGAGATTACTCAAAATATGAATCCCTATGGTCTTAAAATCATGAAACCCTATGGTCCAAGACTCAAAATGATAAAAAATATAGCGAAACATACGTAGTTTAGGGTCCCAGGCATTGCATATGCAATCATCGATTCTCTTAAGTCACTACCATTTAAGAGAACAAGCATTGCGTACGTGATACCTTGGCCTGATGGCTGTGTGTCATAAGTGACCCTGTCATTACGTCCTTGAGTCCCGCGATCGCGACCAAGATGTCGCATGAGTAAAACTTGGTCTAGATTGCTAATTGCATAAACTACCCAGTAGTCATGTACGCAGGTGCACCGGCTGAGTAGTGCACCAGTTGTATACTTGGAGAATTCCAAGTATCCGAGTATCGTTGGGATTTATCCAGAATCTCATGAACAAAAATAAACTATGCTACCCTATCAAATTTGATGCTTCAAACATAATGGTGATATTAGATTTCTAAAAATATATCATTTTCAACAAGTTGACCCCCAAAACTCAAATTCATGACTTCCAAAACAAGGATCGAAATGAGATATTAACGCCATAAATCCATCCCAACTATGTTACCCCCTAAATCGATGTTCCAAATTTACTAGCATAGTAAATTTTGCCATCTAATGCACAGATCAAAAAATGTTGACCAAAGTCAACTATAAGGCTTCTCAAGCCACCAAAAACCACAATATCGCATAAATCTCACCGAAATGCACCAAAAATTGTGCCTATCACCCCCACACCCTAAAATAGTACAAAGCAACCACAAGGAGATATATAATGGTTAATCACACAATAATAAATGTTTCACATAAATCACCAAAAATCAAGTCATTACATCATCCACCACAAAAAATCTTGGTCATCCTTAAACTAAAGGCAAAGAAAATACCGGAATCATCAAAAGCTCGGGATAAGAATTATGCATATCTGACTCAACCTCTCAAGTAGTCTTATCTGTAGGTCGATATCTCCACTGGACCTTAGCCACTGAAATATTTCTCGAACGCAACCGTCTAACATACTTAGCCAAAATAGAGACAGGCTCCTCAATAAAAAATAACCTCTCATCTAATTTAATCGAATCCCAATAAATGACATGAGATTCATCAGAAATGTAATGTCGAAGCATGGAAACATGAAAAACTCGATGAACAGCTAATATATCTTGGGTCATCAAAAGTGAGATTTGAACACTGAACCTCGATCTTGAAGAAAAGACACTGACATACCATGAAGACATCCTATCCTACAAATATATATACAGGACAACCTCTTCGCGCTGAAAGAAACCTGAACCAAAATGAAGTAGGCAGATTAGGTCAATCAATCTATGATGACTTAAACACTATCAGAACCACGTGAGTACAAGGTAACCCTATCATAAAGTCTATGGTAATCCATTCCCATTTTCACTCTGAATCAAATTTCCAAGTCTCAAATAATAGACCTTCACCTGCTGAAAATAAAGGCAATGAGCTACAAAGTCTGCTATATCCTTCCTCATACCACTCTAGAAGTAATTCTGCCTTAAGTTATTGTATATCTTAGTCACTTCTAGATTGATGGAATACCTGAATAATAATCCTTCTCTAAAATCAATATGATCCAATCACCCACTCTTGGTACACAAACTTGGTCTCCAATCCTCAAAATACCATATGAATTAAGGGACACTTCCTTAGCCTCACCACTCAACACGTTATCATTAATCAATCTCAATCCAATATTATTAAATTGATGAACTCAAATCCGCTCTATTAAAGAATACCTAGCCATCACAAATGCCAAATTACACCGAGGTGTCAAAATATCAAGCCTAACAAAATGGTTATCTAAAGACTGAACCTGTAAGGGTAAAGGCCTCTTATGAGTCAAAAGATACATCAAGCTACTCATGCTAGTTGACTTCCAGCTTAAGGCATATACAACCACATTAGCATTGCCTAAATGATAGAGAATAGTCAAGTCAAACAATGTTGCCTCATATTAAGATCTTATTGGGTGAAGAAGTACTGAAGACTATGATGATCCAAGAAAATCTCACAATGAACTCCATACAAGTAGTGCCTCCATAACTTCAAAGTAAAATCAACTACGCACAGCTCCAAATCATGGGTAGGGTAATTCATCTCATGAGTATTTAACTGATGAGAAGCACACAAAATTACCTTACCCTCCTACATCAAAGAACCTAACCGAATACCTTAAGTATCACAAAAGAAGGGAAAACCCACACCCTCATTAGGCAAGGTCAAGAAATGAGCTGATGTCAACAAATCCTTAAGCTTTTTGAAGCTCACCTCACAAGTATCAAACCACTAAAAGGAAACCTTTTTATGAGTCAACTTGGTCAATGGACCTTCGATAGATGAAAAAACCTTACAAAAATGCCGATAGTAACCTTCTAAACCAATAAAACTCCAAATTTAAGTAGGATAAGTTGGTGTAGCCTAACAACAAACTACTACAATCTTTTCCAAATTGACCATAATACCATCCTTGGTCCCTACATGACCCAAGGATGAGACAAACTCCAACAAAACCTCACACTTAGAGAAATTAGCATACAACTTCTCATCCCTCAATCTCTAAAGCACAATCTGTAAATCCACGTCATGATTGGCCTCACTCTTAGAATAAACTATGATATTATATACAAATATAATAATAAAAGAGTTGAGATACGATTAAAATACTCGGTTTAATAACTCCATGAACACAGTTGGGGCATTAATCAGCCCAAAGGACATGACCAAGAACTCATAATGATTGTATCGAGTTTGAAACACTGTTTTAGAAATATCCAAAGTTCTAATCCTCAACTGGCGATACCTAAACCTCAAATTAATCATCAAAAACACTAAAGAGCCATAAAGCTAATCTAATAAATCATTAATATGAGGAAGAAGATACCTATTCTTAATCGTTATCTTATTTAAATGCCAATAATTGATACACATCTGCATAGACCCATTCTTCTTCTTCACAAACAAGACAAGCGCACCCCAAGGTGATATACTAGGTTAGATAAATCCCTTATCCAATAACTCCTAGACCTGATCCTTTAATTCCATTAACTCTGCAAGGGCCATCTAATAAGGAGGAGTAAAAATAGGCTTGGTGCTCAACTCAGCATGAATGGCAAAGTCAATATCATGATTGGGAGGCATACCAGACAAATTCATAGGGAACACATCCATGAACTCACGGATAACTCAAACTAAAAGAAAAAAAGGGAGGTGAAGCAACACTAGAATCACAAATATGAGTAAAATAAGAAAAATATCATTTTTTAACTAAGCAATGAGATTGAATATAAGATATAACCATTTTGGAACATAAATTAAGGGCTCTATTCTATGTTATCCTTGGCACACCCGGTGAAGCTAAAGTAACGGTCTTAGCATAACAATTTAGGACAACATGGTAAGGAGCCAACCAATCTGTACCCATGATAATGTTAAAGCTGACCATATCTAGAATAAGATAATCTACCCTAGTCCCTCACCCCACAAAAGTCATAATAAAAGATCGATACACTCGATTAACCACTAGAAAAAATAAAAAATAAAGAAAAATATGTAGACACATATAAGAAAGTTGATCCTAGATCAAATAACACCGATTCAGTTCTAAAATAAATGAGGACGATACCCATGAGAACATTATCAAAAGCCTCTACTTCTTGTGTGAAGTGTATAGCATAGGACTCTTTATGACCATCGACTGGATGAATAGCCTCATGACCAACACCACAGTCTCCACTATCTCTACCTCACAAACCCCTAGTAGAACCCCTACCACACATAGATAAAATAGAAGTATCCCTAAACATACAGCTGGGATAGTCCTTTTCCAAATTGTCAGTCTCATCACACATATAGCAAAACCTCTGGCTCGACACAGTAAGATAAGGTGCGACTGGACCAAAATAAACACCTAGAACTGTTGAACCAGAAACCCACTACCTAAACTCTACAAGACTGCATGCATGAGTCTAAAATGATACCTATGGAAACCTCTTGAATCCCTACCTCGAGAAGTGTAACCTATGAACTAGCCTGGATGGTTCCCCTTCTTGGCATCTCCCTAAGATGTTTTAAGAATACCCTCAATCATATTATCATGATCCATTATACTTTAAACAGATGCTCCAGACAAAACTATCAGAGATGTGGCTATTTGAAGAGAAAATACAACCCCTTCATGAACATCCAAATCCTCTT
This sequence comes from Capsicum pubescens, assembly GCA_030864215.1. Classification (NCBI taxonomy): domain Eukaryota; kingdom Viridiplantae; phylum Streptophyta; class Magnoliopsida; order Solanales; family Solanaceae; genus Capsicum; species Capsicum pubescens. The sequence goes on from CM061542.1 coordinate 124,327,523, forward strand.
AGATTCGGTGTCAATGCTGGTATAAAAATATTTAGACATGGTATAAAAGCATGGTTCATAATCTACAACAGTCATAGAGCCCTAATCCAGGAATCAAAATCATATCTCATTTGATCCCTTACACTGTAAGTCATGGACCTTACTATAAAAGGCCTCAGTAAATTGATTCCAAGTTATCTCAGGACAATTAAAAGGTTTACAACCAACAAGTGAACTCCACCAATCTCTAGCGGCATCCCTCAATGGATACGTAGTATAAAAAACTCCATGCGCCTCAAACAAACTAAGTTTATGCAACTTCTCACAGCAATACATAAAGAACTCATAGGATTCCTCACCCACAATGCCACTAAATCTATGAAGACATAAATAAGTGAACCTATCAAACCTCTTTTGATCTTCAGAAGACATAACTGTATTCGTTATAAAGGAGGCATGGTGAATTTGGTAGGTAGAGCTCCTACCCGAGGAGGCAACATAGATGAAAGTTAACCTCCAGACCATAGAATACATAGTCAAATACAGGTGCTAAAGGAGGGACAAAAATTAAGAGTTTGTGGAGTGGCAAAAGTAAAAGCAGGTACTATTGGAGTGTCGCAACTTGAAACTGAAGGAAAATCATAAGCAGATTCTGGCACAAATAGAGGTATTCAAAACTGGAGGAACACCAGGATACCTAAAAGAGCACCTCACCCAAATAGGTCAACAAGAAAATCAATAACCCCTTCAAGACTGGGGTAAAAAACTTGGTAGAACTAAAGTGGGACCCATATATATAACTCAAAGATCAGGGGAAAGTCCCTTAACTCTACTCCTAGATAGTGCATATCCTCATGCGTGTAAACTATCTTGATCCCATCCACAACTCATAACTCACCCTCTAGACTGGTCTCTCTCCTTAGATAAAGCCTCTACATCTTTAACCTCACAAGATCTAGTCATCACTATCTTCACATATAGAGTGAAGTAAGACTTAGAACACAAGGTATGAAGGAAATTTGCATGGTAAGAAACAAAATGAGGGAAATTTGTTATAGACATCCTATAACCTCTCTAAGATAGATACAAACTTCAATGTACCAATCAATAAGACTCTATTAGATATCCCATTCTTATACTATTAAGACCAATGAACCTACCTACTATGATACCAATTTTTCATGACCCAATAACCAAGGGTGATGATGACATGTGTTGTGGCATGCATTGTTAAGTAAGCCTATCACCCAAACTGATATAAAAAGAAAAATAACACCAACAACCAAGGCAAGGCTCATAGAATAAAATCGAACAACAAAAATTTATAGTAAAAATAAAAATACATAGTTAATGATAGCAAAAAAATTCCCAAAAACTGGCGTCACAGTGTAAGAGCTAACTAGTACAACTCAAAATAAAAAATTTATATGTATCCATAAAAGGAACAACTTTGTCTATGAATACAAATAAAGTCTTAGTTTGAATAGGGAAAGGTAGTAGTCAATTTCAAATGCATGAAATTATCACTACCTTGAAAAGATCCAAATGTCTCCTGAATCAACCACCGTGAGGCGCATTCAAACCTTGATATTCACCTAAAGGGCACAGTAAGGGTGAGTATAGTCCACTTGTACTCAGTAGGTACCATAGGATGACTAAGCAAATTAGAAAAAAGATTATACAAAATATACACTAAGGGCACATCACCTGCAACCAGAAAATGTCCGAAACAGTAGACAACACCATCTCTACTAACTGTTCAATAATATTCAAGACACTATAGAAATATGATGGAGAATTACAAGCATACAAATATCACACATACAAATAAGAAGAGAGAGGTTCACATATACAGGTATCATATCAAGGAAAGATAATACATCTTAAAAAATATAAGATAAATATGAATAAAATGGGGATGATGATGATGATAATGATAATGGTGATGATGATTCCCAACATTTTTACCCAACCTCTATATACACCTTTGTAGCTAAGGATTCCCGACGTAGTAACCAATAAGGTATTCGTTAACCCATATACAACCAATATCCATAACTTGTCTCTAATAAATCCTTTGATAAAGGATTTTTAAGATGGCATATTTTCTATCACAGAAAGCTAGTATTTACAGTAATTCCACAGTGGTACAAATGTTTTGTGAATGTATATGAGATAAGGATGTGATGCCTACAACCAACCCAAATGAGAATTTTTATATCCAACTAATATAACAACTGAGTGAGCCAATATTCCACTCAATACTTCCAACAATCCATGAAATATAACATGAACCATATTCCAATAGAGTAAAATACATCAAAACACATCATTAATACAATATTAGGCTCTTTCATTAAATAAGATACTACTAATTTCACATACATAAGACTAATAATATCATATAAGATCCCACATGGTCACACATAGCAATAATGTTCCAAGTTTACTAAATGACATCAACATAGTCCTCCACACGAGTACAACACAATAATATAGCCATTTATATGGTTTATTCCTGCACCCTAAACATGATTTTGTACGAATATTAACTACCCAGCTTATCTAAAGAATGTAAAGCATGCTCCACCTCGAATGTCAAAAATAGACACGAAAGCCTTCAATTTGAAGCCTTACAACAACGAAAAAACTTGGAATCATCTAAGACATAGAAATATAAAATATATACATCAAAATAAAGAAAACATACCCCTCTTACCTAATTTTAAGTCGGGGTCAAAACAAACCTTCGAAATGAGTTTTTGAAAAAGATGGGAAAAATCAACAAAAAATTATTTTTATGTTTTGCCCATAAAATATTTAAAATTCATTTAAGAATTAGGAATTGGAGTTGTTTTGAAAATGAAATTTAGAGGAAAATAAAATTTAGAGGAAAATGATAATTATAAGATTAGAAACTCACCCAAGTAAAAATGAATTGAAATCGGTATTTATAATTTGAGAAATAAAATTTTTAGGGCTTTAATGACAAAATCCCCAATTTCCACTTTTAAATCTGCATTTAAACAAGATTTAAATGATGAAATTAAAGGAATGTAGTTGAAATTGGTGTTTTGGATTTTACCCAATCTTTGAAATGGAGGACATTGCTTAAAATCATAAAACCCTAAGCTGGAAGTTTAAAAAATATTGAAAAATAGAGAAACATAGGTATTTAAGGGGCACATGCATCATATATGCGCTCATCGGTTTGCTTAAGATTAAGCCAGGCATCGCATATGTGATACCTCTCCTAATAGTAGGTGTCACATTAGCAACCCTATCATCGCATAAGCGAGTCTTGGGATCGTAACCATGATGTCGTATAAGAAACACTTAGTTCTAGTCTATCCATTGAGTAAGCAACCCATCAGTCGCGTACGCGGGTGCACCAATTGGAGACTTATCTAAAATCCTAAGTCTCCGCGGACCCCTCGAGATTCATCTAGAATCCCTTGAATATGAAAAAACAATGCTTCCCAATCAATTGGATTCTCCAGACCCAATGACAATATCAGAATTTTGAAAATACATTGTTTTCACAAAGTTAACCCTCAAAACTCAAAATCACAACTTCCCAAACCGAGGGTCAAAATGAAATATAAAACCCCAAAAGTCATTCCAACCATGTTAGCACCCTTAAATCAATGATCCAAATTGACAGGCATAGTCTATTTTTTCATCCGATGCATAAATCAATAAATATTGACCGAAGTCAACAATAAGGCTTCTCAAGCCATACAAAATCATAATATCTCATAAATCACATCAAAATATATTGAGAACTATGCCAATCATTCACACACCTAAAAATATAGCAAAGTACTTATGAGGAGGGGTATAATGGTAAAATCACACAACAATTAATATTTCACATAAATTAATAAAAATAAAGTGGATACATATAGTGTTCTGCATTTAGTTGTATTTATGTTTTGGTTTTTGACTTGTATATCTTTATTGATGGATTAGTTCAAGTATTTTCTTAAGTATCATTTAAAGATGGTACTTTAGGATAGATGGTTCTCCCACTAGGCTATAGTGTAGGTGTATTCATAGAATGTTTGGGTCGTGAAAATGATGGTATCATAACCTAGCACTGTCGATCCAATTGTACTAAAATAGGTCTAATAGAGTCTTACATAATAAAACAAATATGTGTGTACTTTTCTTTGAAAGGCTATTATAATGGCCAAATTTATCGTTACTAAGGAACACCTCAATATTAGTGTGAAGTGTGTATTATCAAGAGTTATTTATAAAAATTACATTAGGCCACATGTATTAGAATTTCAAAACATAAGGAAATAAGTGACGACTCATGTCATTCTGCTATGATGGGATTTATTCTGCAATAGTGGTACCACTATAGAAATATGCGCGCTGCTATATCAACGTAACACAAACCAAAACACCCACTTAAGTGGATTTTATTTTAATTCTCCATTAGTATTAAAATAAATAATATCGGAGTCACCAAGAATCCTTACGGATGCTTCCCATATCTTGAAACTATGAAAAATAGAAAAAAAGGGTATAGATAGGTGCAGACACATCGATTACTAAGGGTTAACGTGTCTGCAATCTTTGAAAGGTTGGATTTTGCATTTGTTCATTCTTTCTACAACTAGTTGACATTTAGGTAAGCTATGATTAATTGTAGCATGGACCTGAGTAAGAGAGCATAATTGCAATGTAGATGGATAGGAGATTTCATGTCTAGTGGTAGTGCATGTTTCTTAGTGTGGTTGGTGAAAATGATTTTACGTTATTTTATGATTTTGACCTACCTCATTGCTAAATTTGGAATGTTCTGGTATTTAGCTCATGGGTTTACTGGAGAAATGAGGTTGGTAGACACTTGAGATTGGGGTTTGTACGAGGATGAAAATTGCACCCTGTATGTCATGTCTAGAGAGTGGATGCATCACCAATAGAATGTATGTACATGGGTCAGGTAAGTTTGACAGTTCAATAAGAAAACCGGGGATTATGTTTATATTTTTTTATATAATTGGAGTTCTTATGTCGTCAAGTTTCTTGTCATATATTTAGAGATTTTCGTAATTAGTGTCATGGTTTGTTGATTTTGATATTGTTAAAGTCAAAGGATTTAATGTTGTGCCATGGTTTCATGGAACTTTCAATGCTTAAAACAAGGAAATTATACAAGTACTTAGGTATTTTTGTTAGATGTGATACATTTTTATGTTGGTTTTGAAGAAAAATAAAGTTCAAAGTAGAGAAGGAGTAAAAAGTGATTAAGTGTCAGAGGAAGGCTACCTACGAGCCCTACCTATGGACACATAGGTTGCATTTCTAAAGTTCTGAGAGTTGATTCCTATTTTAAACAACAAAAATTGTCCAAGCATTGTTACTATTGTTATTGCACTTACATAACTCCCCAATTAATTTTCGTACTTTCAAAATGCATTAAGAAGTTCATGAAAGATTTTCATCCTATTCCCTATGGAATATACCCCAACTTTGTTGGGTTCTATATCTGAAAAGCGATCACATTATACTCTTGAGGAGGTGTAATTTTGGCGACATCAAGTTTTGGCATCGTTACCTGGGAATATGGGCAAGGATTGATTGATTGATTGATTGAGGATATTTAGGTTGCTGGTTTTCTATTTTCTACTATTTTTGGGGTATACACTGGTGTATTCCAAGCACTATGAGTCAAGGAAATCCCTTAATTCTTTCTTATCCTAAGCTTGAATAAAACTTATGAAAGAATTATTAGATGGAGGAGTATTAGTAGGGAGAAAGGTATGAATGGCTTTAGGATGATCCAAATGCATTCAATCAGCTTCCTCCAGCTAGTGTTCAGGAAATTATAATGGAAACTACTAATTGGTATATAAGGAGAGTGTGTGGATAGTACTAGCCTGACATGATGAAAAAAAGGATAGATAGGATGAAACAGATCGTTGAGTAGCACTTGACTGAGATATACATAGAAAAGGTAGATTTTATCCACTCGCATATCATTACTTGCCAATTTATGATAATCTAGAGAAATATTTGGGTCATGTTGAACCGATTGACACAGGAGCTATCATTCGTCGAGAGTTTCCCCAGGGAATGAAATTTTACATCCCGAGTGGAATGATTTAGTTGCTTAACATGAAGAGTGTGTTTGCTGGTTTGTTTAATGATAATTCAAAAAAGTACATTATGAACTTTGTTGGGATTTGCATTTCATATAATCTACCAGGGTTTATTCCAAAAGCATAACGACTTAGGTTGTTTCAATTTTCTCTCACAGGAAAAGTGGCCTTATGGTTAGGGGAACTACTTTGTGGGTCCATTACAACTTTGATGAGTTGTTGACACAATTTTTGGACATTTTCCCCCAACTTTTAGAATGTTGCAGTTGAATAATGAGATTCATTATTTTTGACAATTGCATTTCAAGGAACTATACGAGACTTGGTTAAGGTTCAAGAAGAAGCTAATGAATATTCCTAATCACAGAATTTTAGGGAGTAATTTGCTCGAGATATTCTATAGATCTCTGAATGCAAACACGAAGTTATGGATGACACTATTATTGGTGGGTCTTTCCTTAGTCTTTGTTGGATGCAGGATGTGGAAATCTTAGATCAGATAACTAAAACAAATTGAGGATAGAAAACATGGGAAGAAGATAGAAGAGAAGACACTTATGTTATTGGTGCTTCTAGTGAGTAGAAAGTGCTAGATGAGATAGTGGCTCAAGAGGTAGCACAATTTGGGACGGATATTGGGTTGTTTACAAAATAGTTTGTAACAATGGGAGAATAAAAGGTAAATTTATGTCACAACCTGAATAAGGTCCTAGCCTTGATGTGTATCTTATGCCTACCATGGACTGGACACCACAACCACTGCCTAACCTCAAGGGAACATAAATAACAATAATAATATGGAATCCAATTATATAGTTATAAGAAGATGAATAAATAACTCAAAAGAATACTAGGAGTCAAACAACAACCAACCCACACTTGTTCATAACAGCCTCTAAAACCAGAATAACATCTATGTCGGAACAAGCCCCCTACTATGACCAAAAGAATCCAAAAATACTATTCCAATAAAGAAAGAATAATGAAGTGATAAGGCGTTCCGATGATGGAGGCTCACCATTTAACAGAAACTCAACTGATATGCTCAACCACCTAACATTGCACATGAGCCACAAAAATATCTTCAGACCATATATCATAAAATGATGTAGCATCTTAGGACGTTCAATGGGATAAGCATTGGCATGTAACTCATGAAAAGTCATAAAATAATGACATGTCCAAACTCAGTCAAAACCACATGTACATGTTAATATTTACATAAATAGGAGGCCGAGATAGGGTAAAGGGTCATGCACATGAGAGTTTTAAAGCCATTAACCTAGATTGTGTAGCTCGGTCAATCCTAAGTGAACCTATGTGCTATATTGGTTCAGCTCCCCCTGATGAAAGGACCCCAGTGCATGTTAGTTGCATGAACCGAGTATAAAATAAGGGTAAACTAAGGCCACCAAGGCAACAGTCGTCCCAAATATATATATATATCAAGTGTACATCAAGCACACGGTCATATAGAATCCCAATGCCGACAAACGTGGTTTCTAGTGTTCATCTCCATGGGACGTACACCTTCACTATGAGCTACACAACCCTCACTAATCCCAAATTAAAATAATTTACACATAAATCAGTCAATTAACCTAGGAGTCATTCATTAAGGCATTTCCTACTTGGCATCATCATAACAACACGGTTGCAAGCTAATATATATATATATATATATATATATATATATGCCAAACCAATTCAGACAGCTGAATTGGACTGCCAAGTTCCATTAAAATCTCTACCATGGCCAAAAAGGACATCCAAATCTATTTTTATATCCATTTATCCATTAATGCAATGCATTGAGTTCAAAAGAAAGTTAAACCATGCACTTTGTTCATATTCAAAACAAGTTTTCAAGGTGGGTTGGGAATAATGCAATTATCAAGCCAAATTTTATCCAATTTGGGGAAACCCATCTCCCTCATTCCAACCATTACACGAATAACTAATTTAAAACATGGGACAAGTAATTCAATCAGTAGAAACCAAAACCCCTTAACCCAATTTAGAAACCCAAAACTAAAATCTCATGAAATTCATTCCATTAATGTAAAATGTAAAATTCAAACTTAGGGAAGAGAAACATTCTTGAAAAACACAAAAAATTGAAGTTCATTTGAAGTTTGGAGCCCGGATGATGAATTCTTTGGAAAACCCTTGAGTGTTCTAGGGTTTTGAGTTTTAAGGGAGAATGCATTATTTTGATCTTTGAAAATTAAACAAAAGAGGCATATAGTATTTTAAAGGCCATACAAGGGGTAAAAAGACCAAAATCCCCTCACCCTAAGTGATAAAGACAAAATTGGATGAAATTAAAACACTGGCATAGTATGCCAATATCATAGAGGTTAGCCTCTATGCCACACCAATATTATGGAGGATAACCTCTGTGACACGACCTTATCATGAACTCTCATTGCCTCGGGGTTCTAAAATGACCATGAATCCTTTCCAAAAATTCCATAAATTTATCAAATTACCCTTTTAACATCCCCAAACATAATTGAAGTCAAAAATTGATATTACGCACGCATGAAGGTCAAAAATAAAATGATCTAAATTTTATGGTGTCTCACATTATTCCCCACTTAGGAACATTCATCTCGAAATAATGAGTTAGGAAACTATTAGCGCTAGGACAGCAAGAATACGTAAGAATCAATTGACAAACTTAGAAAGTGACAAGAGGCAAACAAAATTCATACCTTAAGCACTATCATCCAACACGGGGAAGAAGAATGGATACTTGTCCTTCATATCTTCCTTAGCTTTCCATGTAGCCTCTTCTTTATTTTGGTCTCTCCAAAGAACCATCACTGAAGCTATGTCCTTAGTCCTTATTCTACGAACCTACCTATCAAATATCACAATCGAGACTTCCTTATAGGACAAGGAATCCATAAAATCAACATCCTCCACAAGCATAATCACAGAAGGATCACCCACTCATTTTTTCAACATGGCCACGTGAAAGACAAGATGAAGAGAATCTAAACATGCACGAAAATTTAACTCATACACCACATTCCTAATTCTTCTGAAAATTTTATAGGGACCTACATAACGAGGATTAAGCTTCCCCTTATTCCCAAACCTCATAGCTCCTTTCATAGGAGACACCTTTCATAATATCTAATCATTTAATTTAAACTCCAATTCTTTTTGTCTCACGTCTGTATAAGACTTTTGGTGACTTTGAGAAATCTTAAATCTTTCTCTAATTACATTAATTTTTTCCATGGCTTGGTGAACCAAGGTAGGACCAAACAACCTAGTCTCACCAATATCAAACCATCCAATAGGGAACCTACACCTCCTACCATAAAGATCCCCGAAAAAGGGCTATCTCAATGCTACAATAATAATTATTATTGTACAAAAACTTAATAAAAGGGAAATGATCAACCCAACATCCCTTAAAATCAATTACATAAGCCCTTAATATATCCTCCAAATTTTGAATAGTATGCTCCGCTTGTCCATCCATTTAAGAGTGGAAAATGATGCTAAGAATCACCTATGTACCCAAACCTTTCTAAAATAAATGCCAAAAGTGAGATGAATATTTCTATCTTAGTCTAAAATAATGGACACCGGTGCACTATGCAACTTCACAATCTCCTGAATGATTAACTTTGTGTAATCTTCTCTAGCGTAGTTAGTCCTCACAAGAAAAATTTTGCAGACATAGTCATTCTATCCACAATGACCCAAATCTAAGCATACTGAGTGTGAGACCACAGAAGAACGGTAAATAAATCCATATTGATTATCTCACACTTCCATATAGGCAACTCTATCTTTTGTGAAACATCACTAGGACTCAAGCGCTCAACCTTAACTTGATGACAAACCATACACTTCTGAAAAATATTTGCCACATCCTTCTTTATATTGTTCCACCAATAGATTTCTTTTATGTCACAAAACATCTTAGTTGACTCAAATGAACTGTATATCTAGACTTATAAGCCTCTATCTAAATCCTTTCCTAAAGCCCATCAACATCTGGAACACACAACCTACCATGGTACCTCAGAATAATATCTCCCCCAATCTCGAAAACCATAACCTTTTGCTAACCTACATCATCCTTAATCTACATAAGTATGCAATCCAAAGCCTTATTCTCCTTTTTCTCAACACCAACAGATGACTTAACCACTTCTTGAACAATGACACCTCCATCCTTGGAGTCTAAGAGACTGACTCCTAAGTTATCCAGCCTGTTATGTCCTTCACCAATCTATTTTTCTCCTCATCAACATTGGAAAATTACCTATATATAACATTTTCAGAGCATCAGCAACCACATTAGCTTTACCTCAATGATAATGAAGGCTAATGTCATAATTGTTAAGAAATTCAAGCCACCGACTCCGCCTGAGATTTAACTACTTCTGAGTAAACACATACAACAAGCTCTTATTATCTGAATAGATATCCAAATACACCCCATATAGATAATGGGACCAAATCATCTAATCAAAAACCACAACTACCAACTTAAAATTATAAGTCCAGTAATTCATCTCATGAACCTTAAGTAGCTTGAAAACATAGGCTACAAACTTACCATGCTGTAAAGAAACACAACCCAGTCCCATAAGGGATGCATCATTTTACACAACTAAACCATCAGTATGTTCGGACAGGGTCAAAATAGGTGCAAAAGTCAACTTATCCTTCAAGTTCTCAAAACTAACCTCACAAGCATTTGACAACAAAAACATAACCTTTTTTTGAGTCAATCTTGTCAATGGAGCAGCAATAGAAGAGAAACTCTCCACAAACCTTATAAATACATAGTAAAATAAAAGAATGTCCTAATGTTGGTTGGAGTCATGGATCTAGGCCATTTCATAATTGCGTCAACTTTTTGTGGATCCACTTAGATCCCCTAACTAAAAACACAATGCCCAAGAAAGGTCATGACACTCAACCAAAATTTAGAAAATTTTGCATACAACTTTTGGTCCTTAAGAGTCTGCAATGCAATTTAGAGGTGATTGACATGATCCTCCTCATTTTAGAGTACAAAAAGTATCATCAATGAATACGAGAATAAATAAATCCAACAACTTCATGAAAACTTGATCCATAATATCCATGAATGCAGCTAAAGCTTTAGTCAACTCGAATGACATCACCAAAAATTTATAAGGATCATACCAGGTTAAAAATGCAGTCTTAAAAATATCAACTTCCGTAATTTTAAACAGATGATATCCTGAGCGTAGATCAATCTTAGAGAAAAAACTAGCTCCCTGAAGCTGGTCTAATAGATCATCAATCTAGGAAGAACATACTTATTTTTCACTGTCACCTTACTCAACTGATGATAATCTATGCACATATGAAGAGACCCATTTTTATTTTGCAAGAAAAGTACATGAGTGCCCTATGGTGAAACAATAGAATGAATGAACCTTTTATTAAGTAGTTCTTTCAATTTCTCATTTAGCTTCTTTAATTCAGCCAGAGTCATTCTATATGGAGGAATAGAAATAGAAAGACTATCCTATAATATATATAAGACCCTTAAAATATTAATCAAATTATTTTTTACCTTCCCATGTTTGTAATATCAATTTTGACTTGAATTATGTTTAAGTATGTTAAAAAGGTAATTTGGAAAAGGTTTGGAATTTTCGGAAAGGGTTTGGGCTATTTTTTAACTTTGAGGTAGTAAGACTTCGTGTTATCACCGTTTCATGGAGGTTACACTCTGCAATATTGGTGTTCCAAGCTAAGGAGTACTTTTTGGCCAGTCTTATTTTTCACTTAAGGGTGAGGGGATTTTGGTCTTTTCACCTTTTCACAACTTTTAAACATAAAATAGACCCATTCCCATTAGTTTTAAAATTCCAAGCCCCCTTACTTCACTCTTAAACACAAAACCCAACAATATTGAAGGGTTTCACTGTGCATTCATCATTCGGGCTCCAAATATCAAATTTACAAATTCTTGAGTGTTTCAGGCATGGATATATTTCCTAAACTAATTTAATGCAGAAGGATGTGTTAAATTATTGTCCTTATTGTTTAATTGTTGGGTTATGAATATTGGTTGAGGTATTTGGAATAATTTTTTCATGAATTGAGTTCCCATGGTTTTGAATTGGTTGTTTAAGCCTTATTATGATAATTTTGAACAAAATAAATGCATGGGTATGGGAATTGGGATGGGGAACATGGGTTTCTCCAAATTTTATTGTTCAGTGGTTTTTAATTGGCTTTAACCTCAATCCAAGTTGTGAAATTTATTTTCAACATGGACACATACATAATGTACTTCACTTTTAAAACCTTACATTGCATAAAAGGTTAATGGACCATAATTGGTTTTGAAAAGCCTTGGTGTTCATAGATTGTTTTTGAATTGGAAACTTTAGAGTCAATTTGGCTAATTGGTCTTGGTATGGCATATAAGCTTAACTTTATTTAGTTTGAAGATACCAATGGTAAATGCCTAATTAAAAGACTCCTTGTTTGATGGATGGGAATGTGCATAATTGGTTTTAATTTGGGCTTAAAGGGAGTTGTGTAGCGCGCCATAGAAGGTGGAGGTCCTAGGAGAACGATATAGAAAATTATGTTTGCCGGCATGGGGTTTTTATGACAGTGTGTATTGTTCACATTTTATATTTTTTTAGAAAGGTTGAAGCCTCGGTGTCTTTTTCCCTTCCTCAGATTTCTCCAGTTCGTGTAGCTAACATGTACTATGTCCTGTTCAGTAGGAGGAGCTAAACCTATCAAGCTCGTGGGTTCCCTTAACATGGTTAGAGCTACACAGTCTAGGTTAATTATTTTAATTCTAATGATTAAACCTTGTTCCCTATCCTGGCATCTTATATATATAATGTGTTCATATGGTTTAGTTTGGTGTTGGACATGATATTATCTTATCCCTATCCTGAGTTACATGTCAGTTCTTATCCTACTCCAGTCCTAGGATGCTAGATTATTTCATAATGTATGGTCAAGAGATACTTCTTTTACCCCTCTGCAACATTAGGTGGATTAGCACGTTCATTGAGTATCTATGAAGTGGTGAGCCTCCATCCTTTAGAAGGCCTTATCATTTCCATATTTTTTATTTTGACTTAGTACTTTTGTATTCTTTTCGTTATGTTTGGGGGCATATCTAAATATGTTTGGTATTATGGTTTTAGAGGCTATAGTTGATAGATGTGGGTTAGTTGGTTATTGATTTTACTTTTTGTTTCATTGATTTATTTATTAATCTTCTTATTTCTATTTAGTTGGCTTTTGCATTATTATTATTATTATTATTATTATTATTATTATTTTGATCTTGAGGTTGGGTTAAGTAGGTGGTCTCCGTTCCATAGGGGACTTGAGATACATATCATGGTCAGGACTTGGTTCGGATCATGACAGAAGTTCAATCCAAAAATTTGTTTCTCTATTGAATGGGATTCCAGGAAGATCATCCGAAATCACTTCAGGAAATTCATTAATCACAGGGATAGAGTGCAAACAAGGACTTTTAGATTTAGAATTTTTTAACCCGAACTAGATGATATATACATCCTTTAAATATCATTTTCTTTTCTCTAAGATAAGAAATAAACCCCACTTTGGAAACTAAGGAGCTCCCCTTCCATTCAATCATAGGTGCATTAGGGAAATGGAAACTAACCTTACAGTTCATACAATCCAGAGAAGCATAGCATTAATGAAGACAATCCATTCCCAAGATAACATCGAAGTCCACCATATCTAACTCTATTAAATCCATTGATTTCTCCATATAAAGGATAGACACCACAGAACCCCTGTAGATTTTGTAGCAACTATAGAATCACCCACCAGAGTAGAAATAAAAAAGAGGTCAGAAATATTTTTTAGACCAAAACTAACATGCACTGACATATAAGGGATAACATAAGAGAGGGTAAAACCCAAATCCATCAAAGAATAAACATCAATGGAAAAGATCTATAACATACTAGTAACAACATCTGGAGATGCCTCAGATTCCTAGCATGTATCAAGTGCATGGAGATAATTCCTACCAGTACTGGTGCCAAAAGTAGGGTCTTTTAATGGAGGAGATGATAATGTGGAAACCAAAACTTTATTAGCCCTTGTGGAAATCGTGGCTGAAGGATATTCTCGCTGTATATTACCAAGATGACCATAATTATAACACCAATTTCTCCCTCCTTCACAATATTTATAGTGAAGTTTCCAACAAAAATGACAATAAGGATAAGATACAGTTAAATGAGTTCCACTAGCCTGATACTAGGCACCCTATGCCTTAGGACCATTGCTACCCTGAAAACGATGATCACCCAAAGGCTTAGGATATGGAGCAATAGTAGACGAATAAGATTTTCCCCAGTTCTTCTTCTTGGTCTACTATCTACCATCTCTCTACTATTTAGCTGACCCTCAGCCCGCTCTAAATAACTAATCTTCTTATTCTGTCTCTCTCCCATCTCTACATGTTTCTTCTTCTCATCCTCAACTTGCTGCATATAAACAACCAGTCTAGTTATGTACATATTATTATTCAACACAAAAGCCTTATACTCCAACACCAAATCATGAGACAAGCCAGAAGAAAACTTTCTCATCTTGGATCTCATGTTAGCCACTAACTCCGGAGCATAATGGGATAACTTCTTAAATATCAGAGAATACTCCTTGACATACATCTTACCTCGCTTGATATTAACAATCTCCTCATCCTTAGCTACCCTCAACTCCTGATGAAAGAAGTGATCAAGAAATCCCCTTGAAAATTCATCCCATATAGCCTGCTCAGTATCATTACCCCTCATACCTTCCTACATCTCATACCACCGATAAAATACATACTTAAACTGATAAGCAACAAACGCTACACCCTCTACAATTCTAGCTGCATCACTCTAAAATTTTTCTTCATCTCATCAATAAACACTTGAGAATCCTCCTCAACCTTAGATCCTGTAAAGGTTTGGAGATTTAATCTAATAAACTAGCCTTTCTGAGTGACCTCAGATGAATGAGCCACATAACCAACATTGTCAGAATGACGAGACTGTGACGCTACCAATTATATTAAGCATATGAATAGACTAACAAAACTCCATATTAGAGATATCTCCCTGAGATGGCTGATCATAAGTATCACCATCCCAAGAATCCCAATAAGGACTAGTGGGGATTGGTGAAAATCCACGTTGGGTGGCATAATCTGTAGAAGGGACCTTAGATCGGGTCTGCACTCCATATGTAGGACGTGTCCCCTCCACATTGTCCTCTAGTAGGACAATGTTCCAAGCAGATTTTCTATAAATGCCAGATCTTTGGGGATGTATGACTAAAAATAAAAGGAAGCCAGGAGTTAGAGAAGCTTCATAACACTAGACTCTATAGCCTAAAATAGAATATCATAAATTGAAACATTCCTAAATGCCTTGTAGCCTTAGACTTATAAGTGTGGCACGCTCTAATCACATAAAAAGGACTCAACTAGAAGCGGATTTGTGGACACCTAATAACTCTAAACCATGCTCTGATACAAAGCTTGTCATGACCCAAAATAGGGCCTGGCCGTGTCAGGTATCTCAAGACCACCTTGGAAAGAAGACCACCACCCTAGCCTAACTTCAAGAGCATATAAATAGAAATAATAATTTAGAAGACAATTAAATAGTAATAATATGATGAATAGATAAGCAAAAAAAGAAGACTAGGAGTCAAACATAACCAACCCACATATGTCCATAATATCCTCTAAAACTAAAATAATATCTAAGTCGGGACATTCCCCTGACTATGACCAGAATATTCCAAAAGTACTCAGTCAATAAGGAAGAATAATGAAAGGATAAGTACTTCTAAAGGATGGACGCTCACCACTTCACAACAACTCAACAAATGTTCTCAACCACCTAAAACTACATAGGAGCAACAAAAATATCTTTGGACCCTACATCATGAAATAATTTAGCGTCCTAGGATGGTAAATTGGTTAAGACTAGAATGTAACTTAGGAAAAATAATAAAAAAATGCCTTATCCAAAATCAATCAAAACCATATGTACGCATTCATATTTATGTATATAGGATGTCGAGATAGGGTAAAGGCTCATAAACATGATATTTTTAAATCCATTAACTTGGAATTTGTAGCTCGATCCATCCAAAGGGCACCCATGGCCTATATGGGTTTAGCTTCCCCTAATTAAAGGGCCCCGATACGTCTTATCAGCATTGAAAAAGGACAAACCAAGGGAAAACTAAAGCCATCAAGGAAATAGCAATCCTAAATATATATATCAAGTATGCATCAAGTACACGGTCATAGAGACCCCCAACAATGGTAAACATGGTTTTTAATGATTATCACCGATGAACTTAAACCATTATGGTGGCCTACATAACCCCCATTTAGCCCACTTAGAACAATTTACACATAAACCAGTCCATTAACCAGGAGACATTTATTAAGGCATTTACCGCTTGGTATCATCAGAGCATCAAGCTTACAAGCTACTATATTTATGCCAAACAAATTCACCCAACCAAATTGGACTCCCAAGATCCATTAAAATCCAAACCATGGCCACCAAGTCCATCCAAATCTAATTTTATATCCACTTATCCATTAATGCAATGCATTAGGTTCAAAAGCAAGTTACACCATGCAATTTGTTCATATTCAAAATAAGTTTTCAAGGTGGGTTGGGGTTAAAAAAATTATCAAGCCAAATTTCATACAATTTGGGGAAACCCATGTCCCCTATTCCAACCATTTAAACAATGTATCAATTTAGTAGCTAAAACATCATTTTAAAGAATGAATAATGAATTTAAAACATGAAATAAGTAATTTAATCAATAGCAACGAAAACCCCTTAATCCAATTTCAAAACACATAATTTAAATTGCATGAAATATGTTAATTAATTCCAAAATATAAAATTCAAGTATAGAGAAGAGAAACATGCCTGAAACACACACAAAATTAAAGTCAATTTAAAGTTTGGAGCCCGACTAATGAATTATTTATGAAACCCTTGAATGTTTTTGGGTTTTGAGTTTTAAGAGAGAATGGATGATTTTGATCTTTGAAAGATGAAGAATAAAGGTTTTCTTTCATGTTTAAAAGTCGTACAAGGGGTAAAAAGATTAAAAGCCCCTCACCCCAAGTGAAAGAAATAAAACTGAGTGAAATTAAAAACTAGCATGGCATACCAATATCTTGGAGGTTAGCCTCCATGACACACTAATAATGTGGAGGTTAAACTATATGACATGACTTTATTATGGATCCTCACTACCCCTGGGTTCCAAAATGACCTCTAACCATTTTCAAAAATTCCAAAACATTCTTAAATTAACATCCCTAAATATAATTCAAGTAAAAAAATTATATTACACGTGCAGGAAGGTCAAGAATAAAATCATCAAAATTTTATGGGGTCATAATATAGTGGGAGCATGAGGTAAATCTCATAGAGGTGAAAAATAAAGAGAAAGCAAAGTATTTAGATAGAATGATAATATTTTTTGAGCCATGACAAAGGGTCCAATAAGGACACTTGGAAATTGAGGCTAGGAAATCAAGGTTGATACAATCATAGGGATATGTATAGGGAGAATCAGAGAGCAAGATAGTTACTTGAGGAGAAAGGATAATTATAAGTAGAAGAATGGTATGTATGTTTCATTAGGGAACCGTGATGACTCTAGAATGGAAGCATTGCAAGATAAGATGGTGAAGGGTTCAGAGAGCCAAAAGCGTCAACATAAGGAGATTAAGGTTGACTTATCAGAATTGATCCTGAAAGTGGAATCACATTCTAACATAATTAAGCAGCTTGAGTATTAGTTTGGTTAGATGTCGGTGTCATTGAATCAACATCGATTGAGCACTCATTTGAGAAATACCATTTATAATCTGAAGAACGACAATCAATGCCTAGCCATCACCAATCAAAGTGGTAAGGCTACTATTGATCCACCTATTCCTATAGTTGATGTGGTAGTTTTTTGCATTTGATTTTAATTGGATATTTAAAATTTTACTTTAAAAATTATTTATATTTATTGACTATATCTTGTATTGTTGATTGTATTTATGATGATATTCAGATCATGATATTGATTATACTGAGATGATATTGATTATAATGATTTGATGATATTAAGTTACTGACATTCATGTTGTTTAGAATAATATTAATGGTAATTATATGATATTAATAATAATGTTGGGATGAGAAAGAGATAATATGTACATCTTGTACACATACATCCATCATATGCATATGTATGTATGTATGTATATGTTGTTGTGTAAGTTGATAAAGAATCAGCCAAAGTGTAATAGGCTTCTTGTGTGAATTGATTATTTGATTATATACTATAGCTATTTGAGTAGACCAATTATGTTGATGATGGAGGTTGTGCGTTATCAAAAAGTATGAATGTACGGTATGTATTGCATTATGTATAAATATTTTTCTCCTATGTATATAGTCATATACGTGATGTATGTGATAGTTTCACATCTTGAAGAATTATTTATGTTATTAGTTTCCTTGGCTATTGAAAATATTAATGGTAAATGGTGGTATAATAGAGGGCATGAATTGTCACAAATGAGAATTAATAAAAGATAGAGAGAAGTACATAGAGTTGGTGTAATAAGGTAAGTGCATAAGAGTTGTGGATTAGATTTATTCATAATATGTATTTAGTTAATGATTCTTCTATGTACTATATTTAGCTCATTACCAATGAAGAATCCCCAAGGAATTCAAAGAATTCTTGTTATACATTTGTTCTAACATTTCTTAAATAAAATAAATGTTGTAAGGTTGAAGTTGAAGTATGTAAGTGTGTTCAAATATTAATCTATGTGTCAATCAAGAAATCTTCTTGTTTCCTTTTAGTTATTATATGTTTCTAACCCTGGTCGGCTGATTGTATCTTATAGTACATGTGGTTGTATAGATACTACATTTACTATGTCTCTATTTAGGAATATGGCCATTTTGTAGGTCAGTTAGTGTTTCTATAGGTACAATAGCTCATGTCATCCTACTCATATATGGATACTGTGTCTAGGGTCATTCCTCAATTTGTTTAGTGCTCTTGTACTGATATCGATTAGGTTTTTGGGAAAACTGTTGATTTACTTCTACAATGTTTCTATATAATATATTTATTCATGCTTAAGGTTTAACGTCTTCCTCAATAATTGAGTGGTTGGGTGTAAAGGGTTTTTCTAACTAGGTTAGTGTTGGGTAGGTGTCTACATGATTTGTAATTTGGGTTGTGACAATTATGTTAATTTTCTATTCCTTTATTTGTATAAATCACATATATAGTTAACAATAACATATATGTGAGTTTATTTAGTTCTTACAAATTGACACAAGATGTGTGTGGTGAGCGTAAGATTCATATGTGATGCATGAGATTCATGTGACATGTACATAAAATCTAATTTTTTTAATATACTTGAGGCCTCTTTTTAGGAATTCAAAGTAGCCCAGCAATTCAATTGAGCTATTGATAACGCCTGAGCTACACCTTCAATCTGAAGATTATGTGGTCGTTGTCAAATATAGTAACCCAAAAAAGGTTGGGGTAAAATCCCAAGGGAATACATGGAATTGAGGATTTCAACTGTTGTAAATAGTGGGCAAAATTGGAAAAGTAAATGGGGGGGAGGGGGGTTGTGCCGTCAATATTAAACAATTAGCTAATATTAATATTGGTTGTATTTAGTTGTCGGTGAACACTAGGATTGTGTTTCCCCTATCTTCTCAACTCCATAGGCTTATCGTGCTTTATTGAAACAACCTGATACCTTGCATGCATAATCTAATAAGTATGTACCACCAACTGTTTGTTGGACTAGCTGACAGATTTCACTCATTACCTTTTGAGTATCAAGATGTCATCTTACTAACCCTTATCCTTGTCCTAGTTAACTATTACCTTTTGAGTCTCGAGTTATTATATGATAGCTAACCATCTTACTTAAATAATATCTAGTAGCGTGGATCAATAATTAAACATCAAATTACTATTGTAATTATCTTTTCCTAGTCACTACTCTTTTGGAGTAAGTAGCAATAATCTAGGTAGGATCCAAACATTTGCAACCGCGATTATAGTATTAAAGTGAAGATAATACAATGAATGCATGGGTATTGGTCCAGAATAACATAGAACTTCCCTTACTTCATCAAAAAGAAAGGGTTTCCACAACCCTAGCTGAGGGTTTTTAGCCACTCATGCTTGTGAAGTAATCAATAAAATTCATAATTGAAAGAATAATACATAATCAAAACTGAAAACCTAAAATTTTAACTGAATTATTCCACAAAAATTAATACAAACGAATTGCAAGACCAAAATCAGATCTCAAAATCAAAATATGATTGTAAGTAACAAATGTGTTTAACTTCTACTAAAAAAAACATAAAGGGTATATATAGTACATGAAGAAACCCTAAAAATCAAAGCTTGGTCTAAAAATGATAAAGTGGGTCGGTCGCACTTGCCTATGTCTACATGTTGCCTGCCAGTGGGTGTATGTGCCATATGCGACTTGCCCCTAGGTGCATATAGACATGGGTAAGTGCGAAAAAAAATTCCTGAACTATATGCTCTCTGTACTTTGGATTTCTAGAACTTACCTTACCCATATGTGGTCCACATGTGTTACACTCGGTCCACATGTTTTCATAGGTAAGTGCTAGAAGTTCTTTTTCGGCTCTGTCACAATCTAGATCTTCAATTCTGTTACTTACCATAGTTAAATACAGACCACATGTTCTACTTGTGGTTCACATGTAGACATAGGTAAGTGCCAGGCCTTTCAAATCTTGTTCCAAACTTCAAGTTTCAACACTTGCTTTGATCAATACATTTGGAAAATGTCACAAATACCCGAAAATGATTAAGTAAGTATATAAAAACTCCATTTTCATCTTTTTATTTTACTTTACATCCAAAACCTAGTTTCCTACAAAACATACCCAAAACCCACCATATCTAATAAAACAAACTAAGAAACTTTTATATTCTTATAATTTTAAGCATCGAAAGTGCTATATTTCTATAGCACATCACCACCCTCAACTTAGAATGTTTTCATGTCCTCGTGAAACATAACTTCATGAAACAAAACACAATGCTTAACTAGGAGAATCTAAGCTATTAAAGACAGTAAATCAACTCTTTATGCTTAAACCACAATACCCTCTCTTATTCAACTTGTCAAAACAAACTGTGTATAAATACGAAGCAAGACAATGTGAAACAATGGGATCAAGGTATGGAATTACATTAGCAATAGACAAACATGTATGTATTTACAGGTTACACTACCCAAAATAAGTAAGTAGCTAGAAACATGATTTATCTATTCTCACAACAAAGAAGTCCCACTCACTCATATAAAATAATGCATGTCAATGCAGGGAAAATCAAGAGACACTCACACTCAGAAGAGAAGTTCCAATCAATGTGCATCAAATATCATAGGCTTGCCCTTATTTTCTTTACCTTAGCATTAAGACAATCAAGTTAGGATCACTATATGAATTTTCTCATCTTGTAATATAGGCTTAGGGGGATGGTATTGTACATATGGATATCAAGTAACTATGTCTCCTTGGTACTACACTAACTTTTAGGGTCCAAGCTTAACCAATTTTTTTCATTCCACCCTTATTTCTCCCTTTTGATTCTTTATTTCACATTCAGGTTGGTTGTGGTATTTTATTTTTTATTTTTCACTTTTTCACATTCTTATTTTCTTTTTCTTTTCTTTTTCATTTTCTTTTATTTTGCTACCATACCCATCCCTACTAACTTTATTTCATTTCACACTTCTACAAACCTACTTTAGAGTACACACCCCTATGATAGCCACCCGTAACTTGGACGATTTGCTTGAGTTGAGGTGCACAATGTCCAAGGAGGAACTGGCCAACATAGGTTACTACAATACAAATGTGAAGGTGATAGGTAAAACTAGAAAAATAGGCTATAAGGCTCAAATAGGGATCAAGGGATACTATTTCATTTTAGGAAGGTTATTTTGGCTAAAATTCCTACGATACTTTTCTAACCGACTATCCTACAATCTAGGCAAGACTAACCATCCATGTTCTGAATTCAAAACACAAAGGAACTAAGTAGCATCTCACACACACATGGAACAAAGTTAATATTACAAGCTACTACATACATGGCTCATCCAATTGTTAGAATGTGATTATTATGTACCTAATCCTAATTCCAAAAAAAGATCCATAATGTTCACACATATATACATTCACACAGTTCTAAAAATTTTGAGGGACATCATTTTTCTTAAAAATCGCTCAAAAATAGGTCAACTTCCCTATGTATTAAAAAATCTCCTAATTACATAAAAACACAAAAATATATGAAAAAAAACACAATACGAAAAAAAATTATCCTAGTCATGCTAGTTCTACAAACATACAACAGCCGACAGGAAAAAATGCATGACAAAAAAAACTCGCGGAAGCTATGGTATACCCCACCCCAACTAAAAACTGTGCACTATCACTAATGCACTAAAATAATATAAAACCAAAAGAATGATGACATACCTAGGAAGAAATAGGTGTCCGTGTCCTAAATATCCTCAAATAAGGTAACATTTACTAGTAGATGTGGTGGTTGTGGAGGTGCACTATTAGAAGATGTATCTATAGCTATCTCGGCATGCCTCTGACTATCAATAGCTGCAGTGTTCATCGAATCTTATCTAGCCTTTTTCAAGGCTAGGTCATACTATAAATTGGGATCCTTCATATCCCTCTCATGTCCTCTCTTGGTCCCAACCATTAGGACCTTCTCATTATTATTTATAAATAAATCAAAATATCGAGGACCATGAGGAGTTGATATACGAATAACTGTAGGTATGATTTGAGGAGTGTCCATCATATGGCACTCTATGAGAGAGCGTACCTCTGGACATAATATATCCATCTCCTCTCTAATATGACCTAGTTCCAACATCTTAATTTTTGCAAAATGAGATGCAACACGTCTCTCAAAAGTATCGATACATATCTGTAAATTAGCATCCATCTCTGACTTAGCAACTCTACTTATTGCATCCCATCTGGCCTTTGTCATATTTAGTCAAGTCCAGACCCATAGTCAGATCTTCTCATATACAGTAGCCACCTAAGTCTCAATAACACATAACCACTCATCAGTAGGTCTTTAACTATCCACTAAGCTCTGCAAGAACTTCTGAGATACAAAAGTCATACATGTAGTAGCAGCTATAGTGGATAGGTGAGGGGAAAATAAAGAAACACTTACCTTATCTGAACTAGAAGTCAAAGCTGACGAAGAAATAGATGGTGTTCCCTCATCCTGCATATGTAAATTGGGGGCTTCTCTCTTCTCCCCTATCTCATGATCAATGCTAACTCCCACATCATCTCCATTTTCATCACTAGGCTTTGTGGAAATTAAAGGGCCCTCAGACTGGCACCAAGGTACTGTGGCAGACCCAGTAGGTCTCATGGGAAGGGTCGAGCATGTTAGATCTTTCATAGTATCCATTTGTTCAGTGTTTATCACAAGTACTCTCTCATCAACTATCGATATTTCGGTATACCTGCCTCATCAAACAATTTTAAAATAAGGCATGAGAATGGTAAATTTTTCACCTCCTCAAAGGCTCCATTATGATTCTCTTGCTAGAGAATAGCAACAAAGTCAATAGAATACTCAGCCATCATGGTAGCAATTGGGGAATCTTCTTCCCAAGTCAAAACATAACCTGAAGCAGCCGAGAACTGTTGATATCTGATGATCAACCACCAAAAATTAGTAGTAAACCTCAATGAGGTCTTTTTTATCACACCATGTCCTTCGATTCATGGGGTATCATCACCCGAAGGTAAAATCTAACCAGTTATCCACCTAGCCATCTCAAATCTCTCACGTGTATGCTATACCTCCTTTATAAAATATTTATAATATGAAAAAATCAGTCTGTAGTCACACTCTACCATGGATACTGAAGATGTATATTCTGAACAAAAAATAACCTAGTGGATAGTCGATCTTGAGATGTCAACCCTAACCCCTCTAACAAGGGTCTTCTCAAGCTGTGGTTGCTATATGTATCTCAACAGACCTATAAATTTGCACATAAAAAGAACTATTATGGCACGATATAATACATAAAACTCTTATACCAATGTAGAATTTTATGAATTATATGGTCTAGTCATCCACTCCAACTGATAATGAACAAAGGTGGCTAGTAATTATAGTACGCTACTAAAATACCCAAGAATGTGAACTTGTAAAATGTTATAACAAGGTCATTCTTTCCATGAAAATCACCTTGAAAATATGGGTCATAATGACCATAACTTGAAATATGTGATGAGATGAGTTAAGGCATTAGCCTATTGAGAGGTGGTTGAATAATGAAGGCCCCCATAAGGGCTATATGATCATGTTAAGTGTTGAATTTTGTTAAATATGTTAAATCCCGTATGTGTGGAATTGAATACATGTTAATGCTTGGCAAATGGTTGGTAAAGTCCTTGTTGGATACTTGATGACTAAATACATATCTTCGATGATTGGTCGTCTAAATAGTCATAGTCCCTAAAGTATAAACTCAAATTATGTTTAAATAAAAGGTGTTCATAAGATTAATAAGTATGAATGAATGTTGGTAAGAGTCTTGAGGACTAAGAATGAACTTGTATTGTTAATGAACTAAGGCCTTGGGCCTATCCATGTAAGCAATGGCCAAATGGGCTGTTAGAGATCTTATGATAGTCTATTTAATGATGTGTGGCCTCGATGGCTTAAATTCCTCGAGTTGAGTTGAGTCCCTATATGATTAAGTGAATGGGTGCTTGTATGTGCTTAGAGACATGTTGGTTCATGGCCCCAATCTACTAACCACTGGTAGGAGGTCCCAAGTCCACTTAGCATTTGTTCAAGGTCCCATTCACTTACTATATTAGATGTTTTGTTTCATGGCCCCAGTCTACATACCATTAGTTTTACGTACCAAGTCCTCTTACCATTGGTTTGAGGTCCCATCCACTTACCATATGAGATGTATCAATTTGTAGGCACAAGTCACTTACCATTGGTTGGAGGTCCCAAGTCCATTTCCATAGGTTTGAGGTGCCATCAACTTACCATATATGATGTGTTGGGTTGTGATCCCAGTTCACAAACTATTGGTTGGAGGTCCCATGTCCACTTACAATTGGTTTAAGGTCCAGTCCACTTACCATATAAGGTAGTTGGTTTGAGGTTCGTCACCTTATGTTTCATGAATGAATGTATCACTAATGCATGTTACCACTTGTTCTATAATTTGAATTGTTGTGTCACTATATGTATATATGTATTCAACATGCCTATTCTTATGTAAATGTGATTGCCTATGATGGATTGACATGGATTTGAGCAAATATACTATTTTTTTCATACCCTTGATTTACATGCTTGCGTTCCAACCACTAACCGTCTCCGGATGCTACGTCTCCATGCGACGTAGGTTCCAGAGTATCTTATTCTTTCCTCTTGTAGTGACTTGTTAATTGAGGCGGTTCGGGCTTGACTTGAAGTGGTGAGCTTCCTTTCCTTGAAATACGTCATTGTCTAGTCTCTATATTTAGACTTACTTTCTTTAAGACTTGGTTTTACTAAAGTCGGGGGATTTTCCCAATATATACTTTTATCGATATTCATTTTGTATAGAGGCATTGTGAACAGAGGAGAACTTGGGTATAATGTTTAGTTGATGAACCTAATGAAATGTATAGACATATCCAAGCTATGACTTTTATCTTTATTATTTTTACTATCGTGACTAGTGAGTTGAAGTTCCTTCGACTTCATGATATGATAAGTAATATGGGATGGGTTACTAAGGTGATATCCAATTTATGTGAGCTTGAGGTTCCCAAATGACATATCCTAAAGTTTGTGGCATGTAAAGTTGGTATCAGAGCCTAGGCTTATGGTCGCTTAGATGTTCATAATGTCGTGTCAACTAGAGTCACTTTTATGGGTGTGAAGCACACGCAACACTTATAAGAGAGAGACTATGAGCATCCTTGGAATATTTCCTTTTCTTGTGTTTCAATCTAAAGCTATAGAGTTTACGGTCTCAAATTTCTCTGATTCTGTTTTCTAACTTTTAGATCATGCCTCAAAGAAGATTTGAGACCAAGGAAAACACTTCTATCCTAGCTGGGGACAATGTGAGCGGAGTTTGTCCCACTTCAGGAGTTCAAACCAATGCTAGAGATGCAACATTCAAGCAGATTCATGGGGTTCCTCTTGTCCCCACCAACCTTTCCATTGCGAGTGACCTCCCTCCTCAGTCACCTCAAGAGAATGCTACTAATATTGAGTTTCATCGCTTAATTAAAATCTTGACCTTATTGGTAGATTCTTAATTCGGGTGAGGTACCTCTTTTTCTCTATTCTCTAAGGCCATAAGGGTTGGATAACTCATGAAGTTACACCCTCTTATGTTTTTGGGTGTGAAAGTTGAGGAAGATCCCTAAAGTTTCATTGATGAAATTGAGAAGATTTTTCAAATTATGCATTCATCGGAGGTAGAAGGTGTTGAGTTTTCTTCCTACCAATTGAAAGATATACTGTACTAGTGGTATGAATAGTGGGAGATATCTAGGGGTGTGGGTGCTAGTTCATCTAAGTGTTAAGATTTTTCTAGTACCTTCCTTGACCACTTCTTTCCTCAAGTGTTAAGGGAAGAAAAAGTGGAAGAGTTTGTGAATTTGATGCAAGGTAAGATATCCATTAAGGAGAATACCTTGAGATTCCATTAAGTGTCAAGGTATTCCCCTGAGATGGTGGCTAGCATGAGAGATAGGATGCGTAAATTTGTTTTGGGATTGTCTCCTAAATTTGTCCTTGAGAGTAAGGCGGCCTTGTTGACTAGCGACATGAATATCTCTAGGTTGATCATGTATATGAAAAAAATGGAAGAAGAGAAAAAAAGTAGGGTGAGATTACTTAGAGAAAAGGTAAGAGGCCTCTTTTCTCTGAGCTAAGTGAGGGCCAGTGGTCTAGTGGTTGGCTGTCTAGGAGAAAGAATTGGATGAGTAGTGATTCTCAAGATAGTAGGGCCCAGTTAGATCTGACTTACCCTATTTGTATATTCCATGGTCAGCATGATCGTGGTTAGTGTGAGAAGAGGAAGAACAAATATTTTTATTATGGCTAGTTTGGGCACATGTAGTGATAGTGCCCCTCTCGAGTGGCTGCTGGGGATGACAACAACTCTATGGCTACTTCCTCTACTCCTGCAAGAAAAGGTTCTATCTCTTCTTCTATTTTTGGTACCAGCGCTAGCCGAGGTCACTTTATGAACTTTCTACTCACTAGGAGTCTGAGGAATCTCCAAGCATTGTTATTGGTATATTGAAAACTCTTTCTTTGTGTTATGTATGCTTATGCTTTACTTGGTATATCGGACCTCATTTGTAATTATGTATTTCAATTTGGTTCTGAGTTATTTGGGATCCCTTCCCTATTTTTATATCGATAATATACTTCATGGTTGTAAAGAGTTTATCTTGAGTATGTGATAACTGTTGATAATAAAGAAAGTATTGTTGATTGATAGAGGTGGACATAATTGTGTTTAATGCCAATTTGGGATGCGCCTTCCCTAATGAGTTTGTTATTGTATGGGAAGAGTGTCCCTTGAGAGGCTAGAGGGATGGTTCTCCCAGTTAGTGTCCAAGTTGAATTGAACTTTCTCTATAGCATAATCCACATTCGTCCGGTGTTCCATGTCCTCGTATTGAGAAAATTCATAGGTGATCCTTTGTTTGTCGTTCCCTTAGGGGACATTGGTATTTTAGGGTTTCTTTTCTTATGAGGAAATCCTGGTAAGAATCTTAGATTGGTAAGTTTGACGGTTGCGAATGAAAGAGGTGTCTTCGATAAAGGTCCTAGGGAGGGTCCAATAGTCCGAGGAAGCTACATAGGAGGTAGTAGGGGATGTGAAGTCCAAGTATCCGTAAGTGTTTTTCATTTTTGGAACTCATGATTGAGGTGTGTGTTTGTATTCCTAACTTGGTCTATTTCTTTGATAGGAAATTAAAGCTCCTAAAGTTTGTGATTTATTAGTGCCTCTCTTAGACAAGGGATTTGAGTTCCCAATGCTTGAGTTACTTTATATTTTTAAAATTAGGAGGGTTTAATCCCTTAATATTTGAGTTATCAAGTGTTTTTGAAAAATTGTTAGATGGAATCCCAAGGATATTGAAACAAAGTGATTGATTTACAATGACCATGATGTGTATTGTGTTGTAGCATTGTTGTGTACCTTGTCATCAATTGTGGGAAGATCGTTTTGATGAGTGCTAATATATTAACTTGAGAATGATCTTTCCTCAACCATTATTCGTGGATGAATTATCGTATGTGGGGGATAATGAAACACCAAAGAATGTGGTCATGCAAAGGTTTTTGGTTTATTGGCGATTGTCATGATATGTGTTGTGTCGTATCCCTGTTGTATTTTGTTTTTAACTTGTGTAAAGGTTTCCATGATGCATGTTGATGTTTTAACTTGTTTATATTCTTTATTTACCATTCCTTTGTGGACAAATTATCCCAAGTGGGGAAGAAGTGAAGCACCTAGACTTGAACCCTTGAGAAAACATCAACCTTTTTGTCTCTGGAGTAGATATGGGTGTGGGTGCTTGAGTGGCACCCTAGGTCAAGAATTGTACCCACCATGCCATACCTATTTGTATCCCAAGAATTATATTAAGGTATCATACTGTCCTCCATATGACAAGGGCATCCCTTGGTTGTAACCAAGCTCATGAGTCATAAGCTGCCCAACTGTATGGAGTAAAACCTAACCTAGAGTGGACTTTTTTGGTTATTGGTGGTATAAATGAGTAAGGGCACGAGTCATACCCTTCGGATAAAAATCAAGTGTTCCTAGTTGTACCCTAACCAGTGTGGTTGACCTAGGGGAAGAGTTATGTACGATTTAGGGTACCACTCGTACCGTAGGTTACGATTACCAAGTGAACCGTGAGGGGGAGTTGTACCCCTGCATGTGTGTGTTTTCCATATTTTAACCAAGGACCTTTAGGTCATTTAACTTTAATAAAAACCTATTTCCTTGACCTATATAAGTCTTGGTATCCTCCCATGTTTTCATTTGCAAGACTTAAGCATTCCATACACTCAAAAAGGATCTTGGAACAAGATTGGAGGCTAGGGTTTGGAAGGAGCTCATCTAGTGGAAAGAAGGAGTTAATATTGTTGGTGTGTCATCTTGTTTGAGGTATGTATCTATTACCTTGTTAAAGTAACTCTAAAACCATGTATTTTACACTTTAATTAGTTAGTGTACATGGTGATTTTGAATCAAATGAAAAAGGTTTTGTTACCTAACAATGAATAATGATGAATCTTGCTTATATATGTGTTGATATATGTTATGGATGGTAGATTTCATATATAGGTGCTTATTGTATGTTTTTTAACATGATGTTCTAGATTAACCCTAGTTCTAATGATTTCTACCATGAAAATGACCTTGTTAAAAGCATGTACACAAGGTGTTTGTGAAAATGTCTAAGAGAAATGACTAGTTACATGTTGATAGTATATTGAGTTAGGGAAATGATCCAAATTAGTATGATTGATTGATAAATGATATTGTAAAAGTATTTTGATCCATGTAAGGTGTAATAAATGATATTGGTGGGTCAATTACTAATAATGGGTTAAAACCTTAAGCATGAAAATTAACTTTATAAGTGTATTAGACCTATATGTGGTAAGAAGGTGGTGTAATCTTTCTAATGAAAAGTGAATAGTTTATGTGGGTCATGATGATCATAGATTGAAATGTGAGGTGAGATGATTTAATGCATTGACCTCTTAAGAGGGGGTGTAACAATGAAGCCCCCCATGAGGGCCATATGATCATGTAAAGTGTGGAATTTGGTTAAATATGTTAAATCCCATATATGTGAAATTACATGCATATGAATGCTTTGTAAATATTGGTAATAGCATTGTTGGCCACATGATTACTAAATACATATCCTTGATAATTGGTTGACAAGATAGTCATAGTCCCTAAAGTATAAACTCAAAATGTGTTTGAATGAAAGGTGTGATTAAGATTAATAAGTAGGAATGAATTTTGGTAAGAGTCTTGAGGACTGAGAATGAACTTGCATTGTGTAATGGACTAATGCCTTAGGCCTATCCATGTGAGCAATGACCAAATGGGCTGGTAGAAATCATGTGATGGTCTATGTGATTATGTGTGGCCTCGATGGCTTGAATGCCTCGAGTTGAGTCAAGTCCCTATATGATTAATTAAATGGGTGCTTGTATATGTGTAGAGATGTGTGGGTTCGTGGCCCAGTCCATTTACCATTAGTTAGAGGTCCCAAGTCCACTTAACATTGGTTAGAGGTCCGGTCCACTTACCATATAAGACGTATTGGTTCGTGGCCCAGTCCACTTACCATTTATTGGAGGCACCAAGTCCACTTACCATTGGTTTGTCGTCCGGTCCACATAACAAATGAGATGTGACGGTTCATGGACCCAGTCCACTTACCATTGATTCAAGGTCCAATCCACTTACCATATGAGATGTGTTGATTCTCGGTCCCAGTCTACTTACCATTGGTTGGAGGTCCCAAGACCACTTACCATTTGTTCGTGGTCAAGTCCACTTACCATATAAGGTGGTTGGTTTGAGGTTTTTGTTTAATGTATTGTGGGAGTTCACTATGTCTAAAATATAAGGGTACAAGGCTGGTAGACCTTCAACCTATATTTCATGAATGAATATATCAATAATGTATGTTACTACTCATTTAATGATTTGACTTGTTGTGTCACTATATGTAATGCCTCGCAAAATCCTCTTCAATTCTGAGCCTTAGAGCGTATTTGGTAAAGCAAAAAACCTGAGTCAAAATGTTTTAGAAATATCTTACCAAGTATGAAATACTTTGAATCGTGTGGGAATCTATTTGAGCATGAATTAAGATCATAGAGGTCCCTAACTCAAGGACGAGTTGAAAGCTTTCCTATCGTTCAACTTTTAGTGAGCGTCAAAATTTAGGTCAATTTTGATTTACCATAACTCCTTTTATATATCGAATTATAGGACCTACTATACATCAAATGAATTCTCTTTGGATTATCTTTCCAACAATACCCGTTTCGTCAAAATCCGATATCGGAGCAAAGAGTTATGCTAATTTTACTCCAGCATGTTAGCCTGGAAAATCCATGATGACCTTTTGTGACGACCCTATTGCGACAACTTGTCACAAGCCTGACGGCCCGTCACAAAATGTCATCACCTTAAGGAAGAAATTCACAAAATCCACCCTTTTCGTGACGATAATTCGTGACGGCCTATCACGGGCCTGACGGCTTGTCACGGATGCCGCCAGCTATTTTTTTCCAGAAATTTAAGGATGTTTTTGCAAGGGTATTTTGGTCATTTCCCACCTTTTTGAGGTCTCTATAAATATGAGAATCCACCTCTAAACCCTAATTTCTCCATCTTCTCTCTCAATTCTCTTAAGAAGATATAACTAGGGTTTCATTCAAGAACCCTAATCTTCCAAAAATTCATCCATAATTCTTCAAGATTTCTTCAAGAATCAAGTTCCTCATAGTGTGGGATTCGAGAATTATTTATTACAAGTGTGGATAGAGTCTCAATCATTAGAATTCATCCAATTTAAATGATTAAGGTATGTAGATGTTCATTCTTGGGTCCCTTTCATCGAAAAAGCTCAAGAACCCTTTACAAAACTCAAAGATTTTTATGTTTATGAGTTGTTAATGATTTTTATGAGTTGAAATTGATGTTACATGTGTTGTTCAGTTTTGATTCATGTTTGTTTACATGTTTCATGAGCCTTGACCCTATTAGGGAGAATCCATGTGATATTTGTGATGAATCTTCCTTATGCTGCTTTCTATGTGATGTGTTCATGTCAAATAGTTGTAGAAATGGTTGAATAAGCCAAGAATGTTCTCCATAGGTTTGATAAAGAGCTTAGGTGAAGCATAAAGTCCATTATAGCACGTTGAAGATGAAACCCCAAATTGTGAGTTAGTTTATGCATGCCTAGTGTTTGATAAAATGCCCAAGTGAATGAATTATTCCATGGTAGTAGGAAATCCCCAAATAATTATGAACCCGTGCATGTCCTGTGTTTGTTTAAGAACCTTAGTGAATAAGTGGAGATAAGATAGTAGTAAATTCCCCAATTATGTGCTCTTGATATATGCTAAGTTTTTAATACATGCCAAGTGGTTAGGAAGTAAGTTATGACATGACAGTATGAAGTTTCCCCAAGCCATGTGATATCCAAACACATGTCAAGACTGATTTAGGTATGAAATAGTTGTGGTAAAACCCTGTTGAATGGAGTACGATCTATTAGCATATTTCCCCTACTTTATTATATGATTGTGATTCAGAGATGCTTAAAGTGACCCCTTGGGGATTGTGATGATGAATAAATATTTCTGATCCTTAAATGCTTGAGGTAATGTCTTAATGACTGTGAGATGCTTTATTTCTTGTGATTATGAGTGAATGCTTGTGATGATGAATGAATGCTTTTGAGGATGAATGAATGCTTGTGATGATGAATGAATGATTGTGGTGATGACTAGTCAAGAATGATTATGCTTTACTTTTGTGTTATCGAGTCCTTGAAGTATTTATACCCGACAATAGAAATGTTGTCTAGATCTCGTGTCAGTTTCTCAATAATTTTAGTCGAGCCATGATTCTCAGAACACAGTGAACTATAGAACTCTGTATCCTTAGACAAGTGCAGAACTTAAGAAAACTGAGTAATCTCAGTTATCTCTGTAATCTCTGTATCACTAGTAATCTAGCCTCAGTCTTGTAATCAGCTCAGACCTAATATAGTCAAGTGATTCAATTCTAATGTCGGAAGTGATTCGAGTAATCTAATCAAGCTCTATATCGTCAATCAGATACCATATTTCGATACCTTTTCCTTCAGATACGGAATTAAGTAATCTCAGATTAACTCAGTTAGATCTTTTGAGTAACATGATCAATATCAGATTCAGTTTAGTTGTTTTCAATTGAGAATTCAATTCAGATTCTTTTAGTTGGGAGTAGAAGCTAGCACCGAGTGACGGAAGGGATGGAGGCTCTCCCGTCAGAGAGGCCGAGTTGCTAGGTGAAATCCTTGAACTCCAAAACTGCATAGCCAGCATAGGATGCAGGAGTCCACATCAGTAGAGGTTGTCACCGTGTGAGAGGTTTGACTATAATATTACCTCAGGCCAACTTCCTGCGAGGGTCATCCCATCAGAGAGGCTCGACTAGAGAGGTCTTTACCAATGGCATAGTATTGACACCCTTCCACCTGGGGTTACAGGTTGGACCCCAACTGTGGTAGGTTGGGGCATGTCGGTTAAGTAACTACTTCCCATAGTTGCAGTTTCAGTATCAATCCTCAAAAATCAGGATTGTGTGGTACAATCGTTTAACTTAGTGAGGAACTCAGATAGTTCCATTGATTCATGGACCATCCCGTCAAATAGGCTTGGTCTCATATACAAATTTTTATTATCATATCTAGAGGTCTCCCATCAGAGAGGCTTGATCTCAGTCTCAGATCATGTTGAGTATTCTTATTATCATATCTAAAGGTCTCCCTTCAGATAGGCTTGATCTCCATCTACAATTCTGCTGAGTATTCTTATTGTCAGATTCAGACATGATCATACTTTTTATAATTAATAATCGCTTCCAGAATAATCTATTTGAAAAGTTCATCTTTGATTCTGTCAGTCGAAAGCAGTAAGCTCAGAAT
Source organism: Capsicum pubescens (assembly GCA_030864215.1). Taxonomy (NCBI): domain Eukaryota; kingdom Viridiplantae; phylum Streptophyta; class Magnoliopsida; order Solanales; family Solanaceae; genus Capsicum; species Capsicum pubescens. Next base: position 124,361,565 of record CM061542.1, read on the forward strand.
TCAGTCCTTGATGTGAGTATGTCCAGACTCTCAGTCATCAGTATAAGATAAGTCAGTGATTCAGTATCTTAGTGTCAGTAGCGAGTTCAGTCTGCAGTAAAGTGGTATTCGCATTTCAGTATCTAGAGTTGTAATGATTGTGTTCATGGTCTTTGCATTCATATATGTATTCTCATGCGGAATCTTCATGATTATTCAGTTTAGATATTCTGTATTCATGAGCCCTTGCATTAGCCTACCTCGTCTACATACTCGGTACATTTTTGTACTGACGTATTTGTGCTATGGTGTATTATTTGACACCATAGGTTCAGAGGCACAGGGTCTAGAGTATCCTCAGCAGTTCAGTCCCAGTCAACAGCAGTAGTAGTGAGTCCTCTTTTTTTGAGGATGAATTTTTGTTTACAATTATTGCTTCAGTCTTTGTTTATTTTTAGTTGATAGAGTTAGTTGGGTACCTATCCTATCAACTCCGCAGTTAAGATAGTTTAGAGGCTTTTCAGACGAATGTATTAGTATTCAGTTTTTCTGTATTATGAGTATTCATAGATGTGTTGAACCTTATGGCTAGTTTCTGCATTTATTTCAGATATTATGTAGTGTACAAGTACAGTTATCAGTAAAGGGTTAACTTGTGGTCCTTCGGGGTCATAAGCACCGTGTGACATCTCGCAATGAGATCTCGGGGTGTTACAAACTTGGTATCAGAGCCTAAGGTTCAAGAGTGTCCTAGGGAGTCTGAAAATCCTCATCTAGTAGAGTCTTGTGCATGGGTGTATATCATGCCATATTTATGTACAAGAGGCTACATGATGTTCTTAGGAGCAATTTTCTTTCTTTCAGTGATCATTTCATGCGAGTGAGCATGAGCTCAAGTTGGTTCTTAGTCTAATCCACTTGTTTTTTTCAATTACATAGTATGCCTCCTCGCAGATATTTTGTCCATGGGGTGGATGACCAGCCCCCACCACCAGTAGATCCTAAGAATGAGAGTGTGTCACATGCAGAGTTTCGGGCAACTTTTTAGGCGCTAGTCCAAGCTACGACTAATGTTCGGGGGAACCTCAGGCTGCAGCCCTACCTCAACAAGATGGGGACTCAGCCACAGCTAGAATCAGAAGTTTCATGAAAATGAACCTGCTAAAATTCTTTGGGTCAGTAGTAGGTGAAGACCCGCAACTTTATCTAGAGGAGGTGAAGAAGATCACCCAGATTATGCATGTTTTTGAGAAGGAAAGTGTTGAGTTAGCATCTTGTAGGTTGAGGGATATTGCTCATGATTGGGTAGTGATGTGGGAAAAGAGTAGAGGGGAGAATGGAACTCCTGTGACTTGGCTAGAGTTGTAGAGTGCCTTTATAGATAGTTTTTTCCCGCTAGAGATGAGAGAGGCTAAGGTAGAAGAGTTCATGAACCTAAGGCAAGGTTCCATGACTGTGAAAGAGTATTGTCGTAAGTTTAACCAATTATTTAAGTATGCTCCTGACTTGATAGCTGACCCTAGAGTGATTATAAGTAAGTTTGTGACTGGTGTACTCGGGTTAGTGTTGAAAGAGTGTAGGACTACTATGCTTCATAGATATATGGACTTTGCTAGACTGATGATGCATGCGCAACAGATTGAGGCTGATAAGATGAAGAAGAGAGAGAGAGTGAGTAAGAGAGCCAAGATAGGTAGTTGTGGTTTCTCACAGTTAGGGTCTCGAGGTGGTAGTAGTTATCAGTATGGTCAGAGATTTTTAGTTTCAGAACCATCTTTAGCTATTGTACCCGCACCTGTGTTTGGGGTGTTAGATATGAGGGAGCGCCAAGCTCCAAAGCCCAAAGTAGTATTAGTGGTATTCTTATCCATCCGCGCCGTAGAGAGTGTAGCAAGCGCCACCAAGGTATGTGTAGAGCCGGTAGTGATGTGTGTTTTGGTTGTGGTGAGCCAGGCCATAGAATACAAGAATGTAGAGTGCTGACTCAAAGGGGTAGACTTCATGCACTTCAGTCTCTCCTTGATAGGGAAAGATCCCCTGAAATAGACCCGGGTATGTTATGATCCCTTTATCTTTATGGCATGCATTGATAGATCCTTTGCTCCCATTTTGAGCTTATATGTTAACATGAGTCATGCATGAGTTTCAGATCCTGATCGTTCAATCATGACCCAGTCTGTAGGTGCCCCGCGCACTGCCCCAGTATTTCAACGAAGTATGTTTAGAAGGACATAGAGTCCCAAGGGGGAGATACCCCATAGTTTTATGATATTGCATGCCATTAGATTCATCCCGATGCATGTTCAGATTTTCTTTATGAAGTTAGCATCAGTCGTTATTGCATTGTAAAGTCATGCTTTTGAAAGTCAGCTTAGCCAGACATTTATGCATTAGATATGCGCATTTAGTAGAAATAAGTTCATCTTATCAGTGTGTGATCAGTCATGCATTCTTGAGATCAGCCCAGTTATGAGATCATCTATTAGATATGCATGAGTGCTATGAGAATTCATCTATGAGTACCTTCAGTCGAGTATTCTATGCATCAGATATTCATATCCAGTATGAGAACTCAATATGTCAGTCATTCCAGTTGCGTAAGCATGCCTTGAAATGTTTCAGTTTCTTGAGTAGGTTTTGTTGATCCATATTTTTAGTTTATCAAGAGACATTTGAGGACGAATGTTCCCAAGGGGGAGATAATGTAATGCCCCGCAAAATCCTCTTCCAGTCTGGGCCTTAGAGCGTATTTGGTAAAGCAAAAAATCCGAGTCTAAATGTTTCAAAAATATCTTCCCAAGTATGAAATACTTTGAATCATGTGGGAATCTATTTGAGCATGAATTAATATCATAGAGGTCCCCTAACTCAAGGACGAGTTGAAACTTTCCTATCGTTCAAGTTTTAGTGAGCGTGAAAATTTGGGTCAACTTCAATCAACCATAACTCCTTTGATATAACGAATTATAGGACCTACTATATATCAAATGAAAGGTCTTTGAATTATGTTTCCAACTATACACATTTTGTCAAAATCCGATATCAGAGCAAAGAGTTATGCTTGTTTTACTCCAGCATGTCAGCCTGGAAAATCTGTGATGACCTTTTGTGATGACTTGTCACAAGCCTGACTGCCCGTCACAAAATGTCGTCACCTTAAGGCAGAAATTCACAAAATCCACCCTTTTTGTGACAACAATTTATGACGGCCTATCAAGGGCCTGACGGCTTGTCACGGATGTCGTCAGCTATTTTTTTCCAGCAATTTAAGGACATTTTTGCAAGGGTATTTTGGTCATTTCCCACCGTTTGGAGATCTCTATAAATATAAGAATCCACCTCTAAACCCTAATTTCTTCGTATTCTCTCATAATTCTCTTAAGAAAATATAACTAGGGTTTCATTCAAGAACCCTAATCTTCCAAAAATTCATCCATAATTCTTCAAGATTTCTTCAAGAATCAAGTTCCTCATAGTGTGGGCTTAGAGAATTATTTATTACAAGTGCGGACAGAGTCTCAAGCATTAGAATTCATCCAATTTCAAAGATTAAGGTATGTAGATGTTGATTCTTGGGTTCCTTTCATCCAAGAAGCTCAAGAACCCTTTTCAAAACTCAAAGATTTTTATGTTTATGAGTTATTAATAATTTTTATGAGTTGAAATTGATGTTACATGTGTTGTTGAGTTTTGATTCATGTTTTTTTACAAGATTCATGAGCCTTGACCCTAGTAGGGGGAATCCATGTGATATTTGTGAAGAATCTTCCTTATGTTGCTTTCTATGTGATGCGTTCATGTCAAATAGTTGTAGAAATTGTTGAATAAGCAAAACATGTTCCCCCTAGGTTTGATAAAGAGCTTAGGTGAAGCATAAGGGCCATTGTAGCATGTTGAAGATGAAACCCCAAATTGTGAGTTAGTTTATGCATGCCTAGTGTTTCATAAAATGCCCAAGTTAATGAATTATTCTATTGTAGTAGGAAATCCCTAAATAAGTGTGAATCCCTGCATGTCTAGTGTTTGTTGAAGGACCATAGTTAATAAGTGGAAATAAGATAGTAGTAAATTCCCCAATTATGTGCTCTTGATATATGCTAAGTTTTTAATACATGCCAAGTGGTTAGCAAGTAAGTTATGACATGATAGTATGAAGTTTCCCCAAGCTATGTGATATCCAAACACATGTCAAGACTGATTTAGGAATGAAATAGTTGAGGTAAAACCTTGTTGAATGGAGTAATATCTAGTTGCATGTTTCCCCTACATTATTATATGATTGTGATTCAGAGATGCTTAAAGTGACCCCTTGGTGATTGTGATGATGAATAGATGTTTGTGATCCTTAAATTCTTGAGGTGATGTCTTAATGATTGTGAGATTCTTTAATGCTTTTGATGATGCACGAATACTTGTGATGATGAACAAATACTAGTGGTGATGAACAAATGCTTGTGATGATGAATGAATGATTGTGGTGATGACTAGTCAAGAATGATTATGCTTTACTTTTATGTTATTGAGTCCTGGGGGTATTTATACCTGACAATAGAGCTATTATCTAGAACCCATGTCAGTTTATCGATAATTTCAATCGATCCATGATTCTCAGAACTCAGTGAACTATAGAACTTTGTATCCTAAGACAAGTGCAGAACTTAAGAAAGCTCAGTAATCTCAGTTATCTCTGTAATCTTTGTATCGCTAGTAATCTAGCCTCATTATTATAATCAGCTCAGATCTAATATTATTCAAGGGATTCAATTCTAATGTCAGAAGCGAGTCAAGTAATCTATTCAAGCTCTGTATCGTCAGTCAGATACCATAATTTGATACCTTTTCTGTCAGATATGGAACTAAGTAATCTCAGTGTAACTCAGTTAGATCTTTTGAGAAACATGATCAGTGCCAGATTCAGTTTAGTTGTGTTTAGTTGAGAATTCAGTTCAGAGTCTTTCAGTTGGGAGTGAAAGCTAGCACCGAGCGAGGGAAATGATGGTGGATCTTCTGTTAGAGAGGCTGAGTCGCTAAGAGCAATCCCTAAACTCCACAACTGCATAGCCAGAGCAGGATGCAGGTGTCCCCGTCAGTAGAAGCTATCACCGTTAGAGAGGCTTAACCAGAGAGGTCTTTACCCAAGGCACAGTATTGACACCCTTCCAACTGGGGTTACAGGTTGGACCCTACCTGTGTTAGGTTGGTGCATTTCGGTTAAGTAACTACTTCCCATAGTTGTAGTTTTATTATCAATCCTCAGAAATCAGGACTGTGTGGTACAGTCGTTTATCTCAGTGAGGAACTCAGATAGTTCCATTGATTCATGGACTATCCCATCAGATAGGCTTGGTCTCATATACAGATTCTTATTATCATAGCTAGAGATCTCTCGTCAGAGAGGCTTGATCTCAGTCTCAGACCATGTTGAGTATTCTTATTATCATATCTAGAGATCTCCCGTCAGATAGGCTTGATCTCTATCTCAGATTCTGTTGAGTGTTCTTATTGTCAGATTCAGACATGATCATACTTTTTATCATTGATAATCACTTCCAGAATAATCTGTTAGAAAAGTTGATCTCTGATCGTATCAGTCGAAAGCTGTAAGCTCAGAATTTACTCCTTGATGTGAGTACATCCAGACTCTCAGTTATCAGTATTACATGAGTCAGTGATTCAGTATCTTAGTTTCAGTAGTGAGTTCTGTCTGCAGTAAAGTGGTATCCAAGTTTAAGTATCTAGAGTTGCGATGATTGTGTTCATGGTCTGTGCATTCATATATGTGTTCTCATGCGGCATCTTCATGATTATTCAGTTTAGATATTGTGCATACATGATCCCTTGCATTAGCGTACCTCATCTACATACTCGGTACATTCCTATACTGACGCATTTACGCTATGGTGTTTTATTTGACACCATAGGTTCAGAGGTACAGGGTCCAGAGTATCCTTAGAAGTTCAGTCCCAGTCAACAGCAGTAGCAGTAAGTCCTCTTCTTTCAAGGATGAATTTCAGTTTACTATTATTGCTTCAGTATTTGTTTATTTTCAGTTGATGGAGTTAGTTGGGGACCTGTCCCATCAACTCCGTAGTTCAGATAGTTTAGAGTCTTTTCAGATAGATGTGTTAGTATTCAGTTTGTCTGTATTATGAGTATTCATAGATGTGTTGAACATTACGGCTAGTTTCCGCATTTATATCAGATATTATGCAATGTACAGGTACAGATATCAGTAAAGGGTTAGCTTGTGGTCCTTTGGGGTCATAAGCACCGTGTGACATCTCGCGATGGGATCTATGGGTGTTACACTAAATGTATATGTGTATTCAAAATGCCTATTCTTATGTAAATGTTATCGCCTATGATGGATTGACATAGATTTGAACAAACATACTATTTTCTCCTTACACTTGAGTTTCATGCTAGCATTCCAACCTCTAACTGTCTCCGAATGCTACATCCCCACATGACGTAGGCGCCAAAGAATCTTCTTCTTTTCCAACGTAGTGACTTGTTGATAGAGGCGGTTTAGGTTTGACTTAAAGTTGTGATCTTTCTTTTGTAGAAATACATCATCTTTTAGTATCTTTTTTTAGACTTAGTCTCTTTAATACTTTGTTTGGCTATAGTCGGGGGCATGTCCTGACATATACTTTTATCGATATCAGTTTTGTATAGAGGCATTGTGAACTGCTATGGACTTGGGTATATTGTTTAGTTTTTGACCCTAATTAGATATATAGACATATCTAAGCTATGAATTTTGTCGTTGTTGTTTCCTCTACCTTGACATATGAGTTGAAGTTCCTTCGACTACTACGATTTGATGAGGCATCTGGGATAGGTTATTGGGGTGACCTTTGGTTCATGTGATCTTGAGGTGTCCATACGACATGTCCCGATGTTTTAGGTATGTCAGCTACTCAACACAGAAAGATCAATCATGTGCTCCAAAAAAATAAGCCTCTTGGTCCTGTCAGTCTCTGAGATATGACTGTCGATATCATATATTGTCTGGATTTGTGTTATACACCATCTCAGTCTATCCTCATCTAGAGGTACCTCCTAGTAAAGTGTAGGGGCAGAAAAATAGTCCTTGCTATGATAGTTACTCTTCAACTTGAACGGGAACAACATGGAAATCCTATTGATCAGAGATAGATTTATGCACCTCAGTGTTGTTATCTTAGCTATTTTAGCCTTGTTTTGAGGATAAATTGTGTGTTTAATGTTTTAATTATTATATAATTGAGCATCTAAGTGTTTAATTACTTAAATACAATGTTCTTGGTGTCTTTCAAACAAGTTTGTACTTAATCTGGTCACTTAGAGTTCAAACGAGAAAACTAGTGTTATATAATGAGACTGAACCTGAAACTGAGACAGTGAGAGGTAATCATCTAATTGATATGCCCATTCTCTAATTGATTCGGGGACTAACCTATAACCCCAGTTCCAACAGTGTCAATACCGTGCCACGGGTAAGGACAAGCTATAAGTTAGCCCTCTCTGACAGAAATCTCTTCCATCAAACCTTGTTGGTAGGGAAACTCAAATGAGAAATATCGACCCTAGTCTTGTAGAAAGATATCTCAACCTACGCTATCTGTGTAGTTCTAGAATGTAAGAACTACATTTAAGGATTTCACCCTCAACTGGCATGTAAGTGACCATCCTTGAATTCACTCGGTGCTAAATCCTACTCCCAACTGAATAGACACTGGACTGAATTCTAAACTATACTAGGCTAGACTGAACTGTTACTTATCGTACTGTATAACTAAACTGAACTGATTTTACTGAACTGAGCTAGATTGATTCTGAGTTCAGTGAGTTTTTTCTAAGTTCTGTAACTGATTGAATTCTACTGATCGAGACATGACTAATTCCACTCTGTGACTGACCATGGCTCTAGACAAGTACCTAAGTTTTCGGGTATTAAATACTCCCAGGACTCCGTAGCATAAACTTAAAAGGCATGGCATAATCTTCAGACATGGTAATTAACTACTTTGTCATCATTCATTCATTTGGGCATTCAAGCAAACACTTGCATGACATTAATTTGCATACATGCTAACATGATATAATTTCACTATTCAACTCACATGGACAATTCACCAAACACTTGTGGGACACAATATATGCACATAATACTAACAAAACATGTAGGCATCATGATTTAATTCCAATTACACAATTCCAATTACAAAATTCCAAGAGTTTCAACATGGATTCAGATGATAAACCACACATATCAATTAACTCTACATGAATTTTGCAATAAATCATGAATATACTTCAATTCAAATCATGGAAATCATAAAATCACTCTACATGAACTTTAAAAGAGTTTCTTGGACTCCAAGGGTGGAAGGAACCCCTGGATGGACACTTCACATACCTTAGTTTGTGAATTCTAGAAAATTAACAGTGGAATCTTGATCTTTGAATTGAATTTAATTCACTTAGGGGTTTTTGTTCTTGAGCAATTTGTTAAAGAATGAATATAACTTTCTATAAGAGGGCTAAATTTCATGTTATGGGGATGAAGGGCATGGGAAAAAGACTTAATTAGCCCTGAGGACGTAGACTTTTAATTATAGAAAAATTGAATCATCGATGCGCAGGCCGACATGCCACGTCATTGGCATCGATGAGATAGCCAACTCTACATATCGAGTTCACGTCAATTTACTAGAATTGGACAATGGGAGCTGGGAAAACATTTATCAACGCGATATTCGATGCGACATGTCAAGATCGTGTTGATTCACTGGATTAGGATTCGAAAGGTGCTTCAAACAAAGTCCCAAAAATCTAAAACTTACCTGGGAATACCTATTAACATTTCTGATCATAAATTAACTCAAATATAAACATTTAATTGATGTAAAGTTCGAAAAATTAGATTCCCAACTTTAGAAGGTTAAAATAACACTAAGTCTGAATACTTAGCTAGAATTTTCTAAGTCTTGGACCCCCTTAATAAGCTTAAAGGACTGAATTAAGCTAAGAATTTTGCGGGGTCTTATAATATCTCCCCCTTGGGAACATTCATCCTCGAATGAGACTGACTAAGCTGAGAGGACTGGTAGAATAAACTCTTATTGAACATGAACACCTGAAACATGATTATCTGACTGGCATTACTGACATACAACATTTCATAGTGAGCATGCATATCTGATGCATGAATACAAGACTAAACTAACTCCTGAACATTTAACTGAGTATGCAATAGTAACTGATACTATGTTTGTAATGGAAAATCTCAGCATGAAACTGAATAAGCTTGAGGAAAAACTATTACTTAAAGTAAAAAATACTGATGAACCCAAGATCATTTTCGGAGTACGCATGAATGGGAACATGAGAACATGACTTAGACTTGAATGTGATACATAAACTGAATATTGTGAACTGAACAGAGACCCTTGAATACGATGCTCACAACTTAGATTGGAACTTGAAGGTCAACTTATGAGTACCTACTACTCCAAACTAGATTTGTCACGTGAATAGAATTGGGAGGTTTAGGACATGAAAGCTCGAGGTTATAGTGTATCTCTCCCTTGGGATATTATATCCCCTAAAGAATACTGACTTGGCTGAGATACAGAGGAAAAATGGGGCGATACACAAGGCACCTACGAACTAAATCGTGACTGAATATTTGGGGCCAGAAACTAAGACATAATACCTGAACTGATCTACACACGCAACTACCTGGTTGATCCATCTTAGAATAGTTAAATTCATTAGACTTCATATAGTCCGACTAGATGAAACGATGGAAAACAAGACCACACAAATTTGTCCGTCTGACTGCTAACTAAATTACTGGCTTTATAGACTAACTCATACTAAAAATTTATTCTCAACTAGAGATTTTCTCTAACATTCTTAATATTGAGTTTCCAAAAACTTTAGGGAGCAAGGAAAGCTTGGCATTGTCTGAATAAGACATCATAATGTGGCTAGAATTCTGTAATATGAGGCGATGTCTACGAATCATAATTTAAGCTAGAGTGACTAAGACTTATGCACTGCAACTACAAATTTTCTAGCTTAGACCTATCCCTTGAATACCCTCTCAACTATACTCTCCACTATAGTACGACACTTTACTTGGGACTACTAAAAAATATTTGCATGGGTGCTGCGTACGAATGCATAAGCATACTAGCTTATCTGATTAACTGAATAACTGATAGCTAGATACTGGGTATGCAAGACTGAACTGTATTTAGTCTGACTAACTGGGCTGAAACTGTAGGGTATTATGCATATGAGAAAGGGGATGACTGAGTAACATGAGATAACTGCGCATGAATTCATGAAAACTCTATTTTCATAGAATGCAAGACCAAGCGCATAACATGGTTCTGAAATAGTCTATAAATTGAGCTACTAAAATTCTAATAGTTGAGTAACTGATAACTGTATACTCTGGTCGAGCAAACCTAAAACTGAACTGAGTTTCTGATCTCATTGTTGGATTGAGACTGACACAATAACAAAAACTGTAACTGAGACTATGATTCAGAGGGTAACTGGGACTGAATACACTGTAAGGCATGCATGCAGAAGTCATGAGCTGCATGACCTGAGTTTGAAGTTTCCATGTTCATGGAACATGATTCGTACTACTAAGTGAAATGGAAATCTGCATACTAAGAACTGGAAATACACACTATTCTATGGAAAGTGCATAAATATAAACTGTGTTTATGGATATGAGACGTAAATTATATGTAGGTATCGTGATGACTGAAGTACAAAACTTTGAACTGAGGTAAAGATTATTTGGTCATCATTCCCACCCATTACTTTTCTACCCATACTAATATAAAAACTAAAATCTAGAAGCCTGACTTCCTAAGATATCATAACCGAACAGTTCTTGTATACCCACCAAGCTATGATAGAGTGACCCACTAGGGTGGAGGGTCAAAAAGGATTTGCTAATATTTGGCCTGACTTTATAGTTAACTGCTATGCAAAGAGTTACAAAAGACAGAGAAGCTCCTGGATCTGATAAGACATAAACATATAAATGGGAGGTCTCTAACTTTCCAGTGACCACATCAGGGGAACTTTCCTTATCTTGCCTTGATTAAAATGCATAAAGCCTATTTTGGTGCTGCCAACTGGCGGTACTGGAAGTGGCACCCTGCTAATTCGGGCAATCGGACTGTGTTGAAGGATGACTGTGCTAACTTTGTAGACCATTTTTTGGATAGTGTCAAACTCTGTAACCTGACTCGTCACATCCAAAACACACATCATTTCCATCTCTACACATACCCTTAATATTCTTACTATGTTCTTTCCAAAGCGGATTAGTACAAACACCGCTTTCACTACTCAGGGTTTTGGAGCCTAGCGCCCCATCATGAATATCATTCCTAAACCTTGGTACTGTGTACTTTTTGAAGATGGAACTAGGGATTAAAACTTCTAACTAAACTGAGAACGGTTACCACTCTTCGACCTTGGCTGGGCAAAACTAAAGTTAACCGTTATGGCTCTCTTATTTTCTCTCTCTTTCTTCTTAAGTTTTTGTTCCTCAATCTATTGAGCATGGAATATAAGCCAAGATATGTCCATATGCCTAATCAACATCACAGTCCTACACTCCTTAACCACTCTACCCGATACCTTAAACACAAAGTTGCTTATTATGGATCTATTGTCTACTACTACGTGGGGAGCGTACCTGGATAACTGAGTAAACTTGAGGGAATACTCTTTCACACTTATACTAACTTGGCTGAGTTTGATGAACTCTAACATCTTGGATTCTTTTATCTCTAAGGGATAGAATCTAACTAAGAAGGTTGTAGCAAACTCTTCCTTTCTATGGGCTCTACATCTGCACCCTTGTCTACCTTCCACTACTTAAACCGTATATAGGCTACATCTTGTAGATGATAGGCGGCTAACTCAACACTCTCACTAGAAGTCACCCCCATGATATCTATGACTTTCTGAACCTAATTGAGGAACTCCTGTGGATCCTTTTCACACTTAGAACCCGAGTAAAAGGGATAATTCAGTAGGGTGAAGTCTTGAATCTGGGATGCAACAGTATTGTCCACTGGGTTGGTCGGAATAATAGTTGTCCGTTCATTTTGAGTTACAACTTTGCATAAGAGATGTGCTCGTCCAGGGGATCTTCCTGAACGGGCTGAGAATCTGACTGGTCTCCCATTTCTCTTCCCTTAGTCCTCTTTGGAGGCATATTCTGTAAATAGAAGAGAAAGTATTATAATAAGAATTTAACTGGAGTGCATTCTTACTCGCACGACATGAATACTGAAAAACAGAAAACTTTTCCTAAAATATCTCTTAGCCTCTAGTCCATAAGTATGGCACACAACACAACCATGCACAAGACTCAACTAGATGCGACTTTCAGACTTCCTAAGACTCTGTTGAACCTTAGGATCTGATATCAAGTCTGTAACAACCTGAGTCTGTACCCCGGATCCTACAAGATGCTCATAATCTCGAAGAACCACAAGCTAACCTATGACTGGTACCTGCTATAATACCTGAATAATTATACGATAAATATACAGAAAATGGGTGGAAAACTGGCCAAAAGGTTCAATGCCATAAATAATACTAAAGATGGTATCACAATACCAAAACTGAACATCAATACTGAAAACTGAACAACTATTTAAAAATACTCAAGTCTGAAAAACCTCTAAACTGAATGAACTGTTTGAGCTGTGGAGTTGATGGGACCCCAACTAACTCTGACTACTGAAATTGAACTGGAATACTGAATTAAATAATCACGTCCTCAAACTATGAGGACTTGCCACTAACTCTGTATGTTGATAATTTGAACTACTAAGGGTGCTCTAGAGCCCGTGCATCGAAATCTATAATATAAGACATCATATCACAAAAGATAAGCATACGTCAGTACTTTGAATGTACTGGTATGCTCAGTGAGGTAGGCTGAAATGCATGGGTTCATATTCATGAACAATACTAACTGATAACATAAGTATGACAGAATGAGAGTAAATGCATGAATATGTAAACTATAACTGAGATCATGATAACACTGAATACTGAATCTGAATACTGATTTACTGGTATCTGAGTTTACTCATATTGTAGTACTGATAATGAAATGACTGTATTTGATAGTCTTTATTCAGTGGAACTATACTGAGTTCTATACTGAGCCGAGTGACTGTGACTGACAGTCCTGAATCTGTAGAACTGAACTGAGTTCTATACTGAGACTTTATCTAAAACTGAGACTGTGGGAGGTAATCATCTAACTGACATGCCCCTTCTCTAACTGATATGGGGTCCAACCTGTAACCCCAGTTTGAAGGGTATGAATACTGTTCCAGGGTAAGGACAAGCTGTGAGTTACCCCTCTCTGACTGGAAGCTCTTCCGTCAATCCTCACTGGTAGGAAAACTCAAATAAGGTATAACGACCCTTGTATTGTAGGGAGATATCTCAACCTACACTGGCCACATAGTTTGGGAATGCAAGGACTGCTTCTAAAGATTTCACCCTCTACTGGTAGGTGAGTCCCCACCCTTGGGTTCACTCGGTGCTAAATCTTAATCCTAACTAAATAAACGCTGGACTGAATTCTAAACTGTACTAGGCTAGACTGAACTATTACTGATCACACTATTAATAACGCTTAACTTACACTTCAATTTAGGGAAAGACGATCGTCGTCAATATATTTACCCAACTTTTGTAGTCGGGGTCGAATCCACAGGGAACAATGTTAGTGGTGATTAAACTAATTTGAGACTATAGCTACAAGTTGAATTCAAATAGATGATACGAAAAGATAAAATATCGGTTTTGGAGATTAGCCAATAAATTATTGGTCACTTTAACTTAAGGATATTTAAATTAACTAAGGCTCCTTGGCACTACACTATTTTTTTGGGGTCTAACTTATCAACCTTTACCTTATTTCTCCGTTTCTTGTTAAGCAAATTCAGGATGGGTGTGGTCATTTAATTAATCATTTTCTCTTTTGCACAACTTTTCTTTTATAATTATTTTTCTACCACACCCAACCTGCATATATAAATATATATGTTTTATTACCCTTCTTCATACTCACTTTATATCACGCACCCCTATGATAACCACCCTCAACTTAGGCTATTTGCCTAAGTCAAAGTGCATAATATCCAAGGGGGATCAGGGCCAAAATAGGTTCATTGTGATACAAATAAGAAGGTGATAAGTATAATAAAAAGAATAGGCATTCAGACTCAAAGTCAGGATCAAGGGATATTATTCACACATGGAAGGTCATTTAGGCTAAAAATACACTAATATCAACAACGGCCTATGATCCTTTCCTAACCACTATCCTACAACTATGGCAAGACCAACCGGGAAAGTTCTGGATTTAATACACAACAGAAACTAGGTAGCATCTCACACACACATGGAACAAAGGTATATCATAAGCTACTACCCATTCGGTTCATGCAATTGTTAGCAGTGATTATCATGTCCCTAATACTAATGCCATAAAAGATTCACAATAGTCACATATAGATGCTCATCACATAGTTACCAGATAGACAATTAGAGAGGTATTTATCATTCAAAGAAAAATCAACAAAAATATCTCAACTGTCCTAGATACTTATTTTCCCCCAGTTAAACACAACACATCATAAAATAAACACAATACGCCTAAACATACCGACTCTACTAGGAACAAAACTCCGGGGAAAAGAGGCACGACGACAAAAACCACAAGAGGACATCAACACCCATAAGTAGCTCCACCCTCAACTTAAAATCATACACTGTTCCAGTTGCATTAAACCAAAATGAGAGAGTTAGAAACATACCTATGGTACCATGGGTGCGAAGATCTAATGTCAATCACATAATACGAATACAAACAACAAAATACCTTGGGTTGCCTCCCAAGAAGCGCCTAATTTAGTGTCGTGGCACGATAATATTTAATCATCCTTTATCTCTCCACTTTGATGATTTTAATTTTTGGCCCATCTTTCGATCTTTACATCTTTTAGGTCCGTTGGGAAAATATGATGGCATTATAAGGAATTTTCTATCACGCCACTTTGAAGACTTGAACTATTTTCCCAATTTAGTATCGAACTTTCATGTGGGCTCATTGGGTAATAGTAAGGATCTTAAAAGGCCACTAAATGGACATCGATATTTAAGATTCTTGACCTTCAAGATTGGGGTTGTAGTATACCCTTTTGGAATGATAAACTTCGAAATGTAAGAATTTTCTTCCTTATTTTCAAAATTCATCATTTGCTTGGGTGATTCGACTTTCATCACATCCACCAAGCATAATGTTGAAAAGTGGTTTGAATGAGGACTAACTCTCTATTTTGGAGTAGCATCCATAATAGTATATTTACCCTGAAATGGACTAGAATCTTCACAAGAATTGTTCTTGATTTCTTCTTTCGACTCTAGTACCATTTCCTCATCTTTGGCATCTTTGTTCATGAATAATTCGGTTGGTTAGGAAATCACCAAGGGTTGCTCAACATCAATCTCAACATCATAATAGAATTCTTTCTCCTCATCTTCACACTCTTCGATTAGTGTAAATAATTCCATATATAAGATATCATCTAAACATAATGTAGAAGAGAACTTTGGATGATTGACCTCGATATCCATCTCCCTTATCCTTTCTCTTACCTTGTTAAATGCCCTATTTTCTTAACGTATATCATATATGATATAATTCATTGTGTCCATATGATCCAACATTAGTTGAAAAATAGCTTCAATGCCACTCTTTTAGGGGTTTCATTTTTCCCTTCTTTGACCAAAAGACCTATCAAAATCATAAGAAGAACTAGAATTTGGGTTAGCACAATGGGGGAAGGCGGCATTTGAGAAATTAATCCAATGTACATATTAACCACCACATAAAGAACAATCATACTCCTGATATGATGGAGGTGGTGCACACATCTCTCTCCGGGGAACATATCTACAATCTTGCCAAAATTAAAGTCGATCACACTATGGACATGGATCATAAAAATAAGATTTCCAACCACCAAGATCATGTTCATTCCACGATGCCATAGTAATAAGTAAAATAAAATAAAAATCTACCTAACACAAGAAATAAAAGAAAACTAAAAACAAATATTTACATGTTTGAATTCAAGAAAGTAGGCTAAAATTCCAAACCAACTCAATACGCCAAATTGTTCCCCGACAACAGCGCCATTTTTGATAACGCTTAAATTAAACTATAATATAGTGCAAGGAGGTCGTCGTCAATATATTTATCCAACTTTTGGAGATGGGGTCGAATCCACAGTGAACAATATGAGTGGCGATTAAACTAATTTAAGACTATAGCTACAAGTTGAATTCAAATAGGTGATACGAAAAGATAAAATGGAGGGTTTTGGAGATTAGCCAATAAATTGTTGGTCACTTTAACTTAAGTGTTCGTAATCAAGAGTTTATGAAAAACCAAAATTATGTTCACTAGGAGTTTTGGTACTTGACAGAAGCTAATAGTAGTTCAAGATTCTCACAGTAGATAGGACAACAAGTTATCCATATCGAAGTTATGCCTAAATGTCTCTCGACCTACTTAAGAATTTAATTACATAATCCTCTCAGACTTAGGGAATTTATATTCACAGCCCAGCTTTTATCTAAGATTAACCAACCTTGTTACATCGTTGATTATTAAATGAAGTATTTCCAAGATCCTATTGATAATTCACTTCCCAATATATTTGATTTCTTTCTCAAGAAAATAAAAATGGGTTTTATCTATTGTTTGCAACCAACAGACGTTAATTAAAACCTCAGAATTATTAAGAAGTCGTACCACCTTTTGAATCCTGATCTCTCGGAACTTTATCAAGCCCTAATCCTAGATCCCTTAATTCAGGTCAATGGAATTTAGACACTCATAATGCTAAAATCAAAACAACGAGTTGTATTCATTCTTTAAAAGTTAAACTTACCACAAAAAGAATAATAACTGGTGAATCGCAGATTAGATTAAAAAGGAAATCCTAAAATAATGATGATAATCTATTCAAAGTATTTTGTTTTTCAATCCAAAAAATTAGAGAGATAAAATATCAAAGTATCATCAAAACTCAATGTGCGGGCCTCTCCAAGAAAACCCTAAACAAGGCTTTAAATAGTTCACCCTAAATAAGGAAAAAAAATAACAAAATTTCAGAAATACGTAGGATTAGGTGATGACATTTGTGATAGCATATCAGGAGGCTGATGACATATAACAAATTTCGTCAACTCATTCTTCAGTTTTGGCTCTTCCTGGCTAAGGATGATGGCAATCTTGATGACTTATCAGCTCCGTGACGACCAATCACAAAATGTTGTCAAGGTTCTGGTTCAGTTCTCCTGTGCTGCCTTAGGCTGATAACATTCTTGACAACTTATCAGACCCTTGACGACCTATCACCAAATGTCTTCACAACTTTTAACTTAGGCCAATTCTCTTTCTACTGCTGACAATGAAGATGATAGCTTATGATAACCTCAAACTACAGCTCTCGTAAGAGTGTAAGCGGTCATTGTCAAATATATAACCCAACTGGGTTGGGTATCGATCCCACAGAGAATAGACGGTCACTAAGTAAGCAAAGATTATTAGACTTTTGGTGCAAGTCTCGTTAAAGGGGGGATTTTGTAGCGTGCAATAATGTAACAAAATAGTAGAGTAAAAACGGAAAATAGCAAAGTAAAAAGGAAAGAATGTTCAGTAAGATGTTTAACCAATGATAATTGAGAGTTGGGGTTATGTCCACCTTATGAGTTATACGTCTCTATTGGCTATGAGTTATGCGGAATTCAGACATGCATGTGCTTATAGAGAATTGTATTCTATGGTAAATTCAGGCGTCTTTCGACCATCAAGGATTATTTCACTTTAACTCTTTCGTGCTTAAAGCGTATATAACGGTACAAATTCTCCAAAAGGTTAATCCAGTTACGGCACTAACTTTTTAACAGGGGTTGGTGCCCTATTACCTTGACATTATCTCTTTTCCAGACATATAACTTTTCTTTCGAACAAGTTAATGCTATACTGGCGTATTCTATGTGTTTGCAACCACAAGAATTTAGATTAAGATAAAGAGAGT
The DNA here is from genome assembly GCA_030864215.1 of Capsicum pubescens. NCBI lineage: Eukaryota > Viridiplantae > Streptophyta > Magnoliopsida > Solanales > Solanaceae > Capsicum > Capsicum pubescens. The sequence continues at coordinate 124,379,714 of CM061542.1, forward strand.
AATGATATAAGCAGCATACGTGTCAAGAATTCACAAAATCATAGCAATAGATAGTATCTCATAAGGCTTCCATAACCCCAATAGAGAAGTTTAGCTACGTATGAGTGCAACGGAAAACACAATAGACATTATCATCATAAAAATCTCACGTGAATTCCTTGCAAATAGCTTTTCTCTTGTTGTAAAAATTAAAAGTCGAATATATGAAAAATAATGTCAACAGTGAATTAATGAAGAAAAAGGGGAAGGATAAAATAGGGATGAGGGTGGTGGAGAATTGTTTTGATGGATGGATGGATGGGAATAATAAAAATCTCCAGAAAAATAGGGTATTTATAACACCCATATCCTATTCCTACTAAGCTACTGCATTACTTATCCTAGTCCTACTAGGTTACAGCATCATTATCCTAATCCTACTATGTTACTGCTGATCCCCAAAGTCTTTAGAAATGCTGTTTTTGCCCGAGACAGGTTTTCCATGCGTCACTTTTAGTCCCTAGGTGTCCAAGCTCTCCTTTACTTCTTTCGTGAAGCTTCCTTGGGCGTCAAGTTATCCATAAAATTCTGAAATCTTCATTATTTATACCTGAAAACTTGCTAATCACGTTTGTTAGCTCACTTACAGGAAAAAGGACTAAAAGTGCACGAATTATATATTTTGTCCTCAAAACTTAGCTAAAATATGGGTAAATTATAGGACTTTAGGCGTGTAAATACGCCTATCATCAACACCCCACACTTAAAGCTTTGTTCGTCCTCAAATAAAATATCGTGTCCATCTAAACATCTACTTAGGGTTTCACAGCAACAACACAAAATATTCGTCAAGACAGGCACAACAATCATTAACAAAGAGTAGTTTTCTAATCACTTCTAGAAATAATTCAGCCTCCAACATAGACTCGTGATGATGGTTAATTCGTATCCAAAAGTTAAGGCACAAAGAATCATATACGACTTACCCAAAACTCATCAACCATATGTGTCTCACATAAGATATTACCCATAACCACTCACAAGTATTGCATTTTTTAGAACATGGGTATAAGATTATCCTTGCTCTCACTCTCACAAAGAATTCATATGTTGTAACTAATGACCATAGGCTTGCCCTTAGTGTAATGCTCTACTAATATCAGAATGTTAAGCTTAGGATCAAATAGGTCTTTACAGGTTGTAATGTAGGCTAAGGGACGGGTAGGACTATTTTGACCAGAAATAGTGACTATGTTCCTAAGCACTTTAATACATGACATTATGCCATTAACACTCTCTTTTAATCAACCCTGCTACCTTTTTTTCATCTATCACCCCTTTTCACCTATTTTGCCATTTAAGCATAACTATCTTTTTATTTAATCATAAACACAATTTATCATTTTGTTTTTCTATTTTTTTTTATAATACACCTCTATGATAGCCACTCTTTTTCATAACAAATTCAAGTACCAATACACTCTAAGTCATCACTCTCACCCAATTTCCTCTTATTTTGTCACATGACTTCACAACTTAAAGCACTTAGGAATTTGGATCAAATTATGGTCTTGAAAAAAAATGGATTAGGCTTACATATGAGGTTGTCAAAGAAAATGGCTTAAAGGCTCAAAGGGGTTGACTAGGATAATGTCCACGGGTAGGTAAAACGAAGGTAAACAAGTATCGGTTGCCAAAGAAATGCCTAAATCCTCTCCTAAACTCACACTCTTTATTTCGCTTTACACACACACCTGGCAAGTTCTAGCATCAGTCACAAGCACAGAATATACTATCATCTCACACACACAAGGCACATGGTCAACTTTATTGGGAGTATTATAGACTCTTGATCCTAACAGATGAATGAATTAAACCACACAATTATCACACAGTGAGTCACACGTAGAGCCTAAATGTCTCAATAGTAATGATTCTAGCACAAACTCTTGTCATAACACCATGCCGCCTATCAGAATAATTTCATGCATCAAAATCTAAAAAAATATGACTAATTAAAACAAATAAAGAAATATGACAATAAATATAGGCAAAGAAGTACAACATACGAATACCAGCACTTCACACTTAAACGGGACACACTGCCCTCAGTGGAAAATAAATACGGAAAACCTGATTAGTCGGACTCCTCTTCTATGTCTGGGGTCATACCCCCTGTGTCAGAATCATCATCAGAGTCGTCATCCTCAGAGTTTCCTCAAATTGTACCCCACTTGATCCAAAAGTGCGTTGAGGTATTTGTAGCGAGGAGGATTCATTTTGCTCTTTTCTTCCCCTTTTCTGGCCTTTTTGTGAGGTGGTTGCTTTGTATTTTCCTTGGCGTGCTTTTGGTGCCATTGTACCTGAGATTAAAATGATATTCATGTTAGCTTCATCTCGGTAGATACAGTCGACAAAAAAAAATAGTAGTGGCACCACCCCACACTTAATTTGTTGGCACAAACTAATTAAGTGAACATTGTCGATTACTCAGACTTCATCGATATACGTTTAGGCGTTATGTTCCAACAATATGTTTAGCATAGTCATACTTTTATGTCGTCTTAACTATCCTTTCCAACTCTATTTCATGTAATCTTGATCATACTTTCATCTTTGGATTAATGCACTTTTTGAACAAGGTTACTACATAGAGATCATATCAAGTTATGGCATAGAAATAATCACAACATCTCATGCTTGTATTCAATCATGATCTTTATCTCGATGAACGAGTCATTCAAACATTCAAGCATCCAATTTTGAAGATTATGCAATTAACTTCACCATGTCGACTCCGCAAAAGTATGACAGTGTATAACAATCAAATACAAGTCGGAACAAAATCAAGAACACCCACACGTATTCTTTCACTCAACGAGATGTATCACAACAAATCAACCACATTCAAATCACCAATACTACTTTAAGATTTAACAATTCATTATAGGCGTAGTAGTGTAGTACTTACGGAATATAAAAGAAGAACAAAGAAGTACTTACTTGGTTGATGGCCTCGGAAGATGTTCTTGCAAAGTAAAAGAGCAAAAGGAAATTTTTTGAGAGATTTTGGAGAGGTAGGCGTCACTTAGGTTGAATTTGCAATGCATTTTTGTTCTAAGACTAAGGTTCTATTTATAGGACAAGCTTGGGTCGGGTTTTGACCCATTTGGAATCGGATTTGGAGACCAAAAGTGACCATAGGCGGCGCCTAATGCTTTGCCTATGCTTGGCATAGGCGGCGCCTAAGCTATGGCATTGTTAGGAATAGGAGACGCCTAAGCCATGGCATACTAAATTCAGAGACAAAATTCTTTTGCATAGGCGGCGCCTATACTATGGAATTGTTGAGCATAGGCGGCGCCTATGCTATGACACTCTAGAATCCGAGATCTTAGGCCATAGCATAGGCCATGCCTTGTTCGTGGCCTAGATTTACATAGGCCTTGCCTTGTTCTTTCCCTATATTTTCATAGGCAATGCCTAACCCATAGCCTTTTGCTTCTTCATTCCTAACTTACCACCTTCAATATGCAATACTTCCAAATCAAAATTTGAAACCAATCTCCTCCTTTATACCTCTTGCACCTACATTTACTCAAAAACAACAAAAACGATTAGAACGATGGGTTGCCTCCCATCAAGCGCCTTAGTTTTGGTCGTGGCTCGACAAAATCTTAAGAAAACAAAACAATTAAAAACGATGGGTTGCCTCCCACCAAGCGCTTGATTTATTGTCGTGGCACGACATAGCTATCTCGATTACTTAGACTTCATCGAGATAGATGGGGCATCATTTTCTGAATGGATTCAAACGATGCTGATGCTTACTTGTAGGCATGCAATCTTCTTCGATATGACTCTTGTGCATACATATCCCAGGAGGGATACCAATTATATCATCAATAGTCCAACCCATATCTCTCTTGTATCTCTTCAGAGTAGAGATGAGAGCCTCTACGTGATGTTCACTTAAATCATCCGCCACACTCACCGGAAGTGTATTTCCACTTCCCAAGAATGCATAACTTAGATAATTGGGGAGCTCTTTCAATTCTAGCACTAGGGGCTCTTCAATGGAAGTCTTCGCTGTTGGTGACGGTTGATTCTTAAGATCAAGGTCCGGCTGCTTAGGAGTATGAGAATAGGACCCTATTTCTGTTAGAGCACACATAGTTTCTTTATAATCTTCATCGTCCTCATGCTCAACATTCAGAAGCGCAGCAGACAATGGCTCAACAATAAGCTGTTTCTCTACAGATAATGCTTTCTTATCCTCATAATGAACATCACCTACGGAGAACACATTCATATCGCTGGGCTGCTTCATTGCTTTGCATATATCAAAGCGGACCACTTCGTCATTCAACCGAAATAAAAGCTCATTAGCTCTCATGTCAATAAGAACACTTCCTGTTGCAAGGAAAGGACGTCCCAAGATTATGGGAACTTCAGAATCCACCTCGCAATCCAAAATCACAAAGTCTGCAGGAAAAATGAAGGTAGACACCTTCACCAACACATCATTCAAGATACCCACAGGTCGTTTTACCGACCTATCTGCTATCACGAGCCACATATTGGTTGGTGTAGGGTCTCCCAACCCCAACTTTCTGTAGACGGATAGTGGCATCAAATTGATTCTAGCTCCCAAATCGCACAATGCCTTAGGAAAATTCATAGATCCAACCGTGCAAGGAATAGTGAAAGCACCAGGGTCTGCCTTCTTCTGTACTAAGGACCTTGTGGCAATTGCACTGCAATGATGAATATTATCTGCCGTCTCATAGCTTACTACCCACTTCTTTGTTAAAACATCCTTCATAAATTTTACGTACCCAGGCATTTTCTCTAGCGCCTCCACCAAAGGAACATTAATAGTTAGCTGCTTCAACATAGTCATAAACTTATTGAACCTGGTATCGTCAGCTTTATTCTTCAATCTCTGAGGAAAAGGTGGTGGTGGAAGAGGAATTGTTTTCTCCACCACTTTCTTTTTATCTTGCTTCCGATTATCAACCTTTTCAGGAGTGTCGTCAGCCTTCTTCTTCAGTCTCTGAGGAAAAGGTGGTGGTAGAAGGGGATTCATTTTATCCACCACTTCCTTTTTATCTTGCTTTCAATTATCACTCTTTTCAGGCTGGTGACGTCTAAGGGTAACATCATGAGCACTCACTTCAGCTTCTACGGCATTTTCAAACTCTGCTTTATCAATATTCTCTGCTATATCATCAACTACCTGCTTGCCTTTGGACGGATTTTCCAATACTTTACCACTCCAGGTAGTAATAGACATACACGATCCGTCATTCCTTGGGTTTTGCACAGTGCCGCTAGGTAAGGTGCCAGCCTTTCTTTGATTGAATGCCGCTGAAAGTTGACTCAATTGCTGCTCTAGTTGTCTTATTGCAGTGGAATGTGAGTCAACCAACTGATTTATTGAAGACAAGTCATTCTTCACCTCATTCACTCCTGTATTAGTTGCCTCAACTCCTTTCAGCAACTTAGCCATCATATCATCCATGGACATCTTTCCAGTGCCAGACGCTATAGCCTCACAGTTTCCAGGAGGAACATACAAACCACTCCTATCAGTCTTATTCTTCCAACCACCTTGATGGCGGTCTTTGTATCCAGATTTATCATAATAGTTCCGACCTTGGTTTTCTTGGGCATTTCCTCGGAAACCCACCTGATTATTCAAGTAGTTTACTTCTTCCTCATAGTCGGATTCATCTCTTCCCTGTGATACAATGGCCTTAACCTTTTTGGTCTTCCCTGATAATAAGTTCTTGGTAAGAAGATCCATCTGCATTTTCATGTGGGCCATATCTTGGTCACGTTCCTCTTGTCTTCGCCTCTGCTCTGCAGTCATGCCAATAGATATAGTAGAGCTTGCTACCTCAGAATCCCTGGTATGCCATGCTCTGCTCTGCTTTGTCATACAATCTAGCATATCACTTGCCTCAATAAAATTAAGGTCCATGAATGATCCTCCAGCCGCATTATCCACCATTGTCTTAGTCACTGAGTTCAAAGCCCTGTATAATATCTCCATCAAGTTGACATTGGTCATATGATGGTTTGGGCACCGTATAAGCTTCTTCTTGAATCTCTCCCATGTTTCGTGGAGAGCTTCAGTTTGAAGCTGTCGGAAGTTGCTGATCTCATCTCATAACTGTGCTCTCTTGGATGGCGGAAAGAATCTTTCTAGGAAAGCGTCTTTCAATTGCCTCCAATTGGTGATAGAATCAGGAGTCAGCCCATTCAACCACAGAGTTGCCTCCCCAGATAGAGACAATGGAAATAAGCGCAACCGAATTGCATTCTGTCCAACTCCTGGATTGTCGAATGACTTACATATAGAGATGAATTTGATCAGGTGCATAGTCGGATCATCGCCTGCGAGTCCACCAAATAATCCCTTGAGCTGCAATAGTTGAATCATGGTGCTGGTGATATTGAACTTTGCTCTAGGTGCCAAGGGCGGAGGTATAATAGATCCTATAGCACCAGCTCTATCCAGATTGTCATCATCATCATCAAAAGAAGCCTGCACAACTCAGCGGTCAGGTCTCATTCTAGCTTGACGATCTCTTCTATGCATAGGTGCCGCTACTTCATCAGTACGCCTAGGATTCAGTAGCTCCTCATCACCCAGTTCCTCATCATCAGGATTTGTTGCACGACCTGGGTTATCAATATTCTGTTGATGCACTTGAGCAGCTTCCAGTGCAGCTAGTCTAGCCTTCTCCTGTTGAGCCGCCCTTCTGTCAATGTCACGTTGTGCATCCATTCTGCCAATAGAACTTGAATAGAACAAAAACAATAGCTAAAAGTAATATCTGAGAACTTTTGACCAAAGGTTCTAGTAACTATCCCAAACTTAGTTGACAACCGTATTCCCCGGCAACGGCGCCAATTTTTGATAACGCTCAAACTACAGCTCTCGTAAGAGTGTAAGCGGTCGTTGTCAAATATATAACCCAATTGGGTTGGGTATCGATCCGACAGAGAATAGCCGGTCACTAAGTAAGCAAAGATTATTAGACTTTTGGTGCAAGTCTCATTAAAAGGGGGGATTTTGTAGCGTGCAATAATGTAACAAAATAGTAGAGTAAAAACGGAAAATAGCAAAGTAAAAAGGAAAGAATGTTCAGTAAGATGTTTAACCAATGAGAATTGAGAGTTGGGTTATGTCCACCTTATGAGTTATACGTCTCTATTGGCTATGAGTTATGCGGAATTCAGACATGCATGTGCTTATAGAGAATTGTATTCTATGGTAAATTCAGGCGTCTTTCGACCATCAAGGATTATTTCACTTTAACTCTTTCGAGTTTAAAGCGTATCTAACGGTACAAATTCTCCAAGAGGTTAATCCAGTTACGACACTAACTTTTTAACAGGGGTTGGTGCCCTATTACCTTGACATTATCTCTTTTTCAGACATATAACTTTTCTTTCGAACAAGTTAATGCTTTACTAGCGTATTCTATGTGTTTGCAACCACAAGAATTTAGATTAAGATGAAGAGAGTAATGATATAAGCAGCATACGTGTCAAGAATTCACAAAATCATAGCAATAGATAGTATCTCATAAGGCTTCCATAACCCCAACAGAGAAGTTTAGCTACGTATGAGTGCAACGGAAAACACAATAGACATTATCATCATAAAAATCTCACGTGAATTCCATGCAAATAGCTTTTCTCTTGTTGTAAAAATTAAAAGTCGAATATATGAAAAATAATGTCAACAATGAATTAATGAAGAAAAAGGGGAAGGATAGAATAGGGATGAGGGTGGTGGAGAATTTTTTTGATGGATGGATGGATGGTGGATGGATGGTGGATGGATTGAATCATCCACGCACAAGCCGACGTGCTGCGTCGTTGGCTATCAATGTGATAGCAAATGCTACACATCAATTTCGTGTCGATTCACTAGAATTGGATACATGGAGCTGGGGAAAACATTTATCAATGCAATAGTAGATGCGACATGCCAATATCGCATTGATTCATTGGATTAGGATTCGAAATGTGTTTCTAACGATGTCCGAAAAATCAAAAACTTTCCCGACAATACCTATTGATATTCCTGATCATTAATTAACTTAATAATACTCAAACTATACTCGTGAATGGGTGTAAGCAATCGATGTCAATATAAAACTCAACTAGGTTAAGGTCAAATCCCACAGTGAATATTATGTGAACTGTTTATGGTTTAATTCACTGATAGTATAACGTCTCCTAAAATGGGGGTTTAAGTTTCACAAATAATTGTTTGACACTTTGATTTTGATGTTTGTAACCAAGATTTAATGAAATAACCAAAATTATGTTTACTAAGGCTTACGGTACATGATAGATTCCAAAAGTGACTCAAGATTCTCACGGTGGTTAGGATAATAAGCTAACTTTATCAATGATATACTCAAATGTCTCTCGACTTATTTAAGTGTCTAATTTCCTAATCCTCTCAAACTTAGGGAATCGCTATTACTGCCCAGATTTTACCTCATGTTAATCAACCTTGTTACAACGCTGTTATTAAATAAAGTATTTCCGAATCCCTATTGATAATTTACTTCCTACTGTTTATGATTTCTTTCTCAAGAAAATCAAAGTAGGTATGCCTACTATTTGCAACCAACATACACTAATTAGCATCTCCGAATTATCAAGAAATCCTGACACCTATTGAATCTTGAGTATTTAACACCTGTTCATGACCTAACCCTAGATCCCATAATTCAGGTTAATGAGTTTTAGCCACTCATTATGCAAGAAACAAGTACACAAATTGAATTCATAATTGAGAAGATTAACTTACAACTATGATGAAGATAAAAAAGTATAACTTGAATTGATTCACAAGACAAAAAACCTAAAATATTGGTCTAGAGAGAGAGAGAGAAATCATATGTTGTAAATAAGTTAATCATAAGTTAATCTCCACCTCCAAAAAACCCTAAACCAAGGTTTTAAATAGTTAACCCTAAATAAGGGAACAAAATAGAATTTTCAGCTTCTTCTCAGAATAACTGACGACGTCCGTGATGGCTTATTAGGAGGCTGACGGCTTATCACGGATGCCGTCAGATCCTCTACACTTGTGGCTTTTTCTGCCTAAGGTTGACGACGATGGTGATGCCTTATCACCAGAGTGACAACATGTAACCAATGTCGTCAAGACTTCTTCTCAGCTCCCATGTTCTGCCTAAGTCTGATGGTATCCTTGATTCCTTATCACCATCCCGATGCCTTATCAAAAAGTGTCATCAAAATTTCTTTTCGGCTTACATTCTCTTGTTAATGATGACGACATTTATGACAGCATATCACACTTTTGAAGTCCTATCACCAGATGTCGTCACAGGTTTCAACTCATGCCAAATTTCTGGTTAAGGCTGATGACAACTGTCACGGGGCTAACGACTTATCACAGATGTCGTCAGCCATACTTCTCTTCAAATTTCTCTAGATTTCTACTTTTTTCCTTCTATTCTTGTTGGTCCTCGATCCCATCAGCTTAAACTGCAAAATGAGACATAGGCAAATCAAAAATGACAAAATTTGCTTAAGACTTCGCAATTATTCTTGGATAAAGGCCTTAAATGTGTTAGCAATTTCTCACATATCAACACCCTCAACTTAAAACAATTTTTTTTCCTCAAGCAAATCAGCCCAACTAAGAGAACACATAGCACATTCATTAGCCAGTTTTCCCTTTGAAGCTCAAAACATAGTCACCACTTCCAAGGTCAATTAAATTAAAACCAACTGTGTATGCCATAAAAAAACAATAATGTTGCATAAAGGGATCAAGTGATGGAATTAATGTTTGCCGCAACAATCATTTATATACCCATGCTTTACTCTCTAAATAAGCAAGTAGCTAGCAACGATACTAGTGTGCCCTCAAAACAAAGAAATCCCCCTCCTCTCAGGTAAGCAACAAATAATGTAAACATGGGGGTCATCAGAAAGACTCTCACTCTCAAAATGAAGTTCCAATCGGGGTATGCTAAGTACCATAGGCTTGCCCTTATTTTTATTACCAAGGCCATCAGATAGGCCAGCTAGGATCACTATAGGACTTCTTTTCGGCTTATAATGTAGGCTGGGGATGGTATGATATTCAATGACATTTAGAGTGACTATGCCTCCTGGACACTATACTAATCTCTTGTGGTTCATTTATTACCATCTTTTTTTCATTTTCTCTTCTTTTGATCAGACATATTCAAGTTGGGTGCCCCTTCTTTTTTACTTGAATTTCACCCAACTTTTATTCTTTTTATTTTACTCTACCCTTCTTCATACTCATATTACACCATTCATCCCTATCATAGCCACCCTCAACTTAGGTTGTTTTCCTAGGTCAAGGTGCATAGTGTCAAGGAGAACCAGGGCCAAAATAGGTTCATTATTATATAAATGGGAAGGTGAAAGGTGTCATAAGAAAGAAATAGTCTACTTAGGCTCCAAACAGGGATCAAGGGATGTTATGCACATAGGGAAGGCTATTTAGGCTAAAAGTTGGTTAATCAGCAAAATGGCCTATGATCCTTTCCTAACCCCTATCCTTCGACCTTGGTAAGACTAACCAAGAAAGTTCTGGCTTTAGCATACAGAGGGAATTAAGTAGTTTCTCACACACATGGCACACAAGTATATTGCAGGCAACCACTTATCTTGTTCATACAATTGTTCAGCAATGATCATCAAGAAGCTAGAACTAATGCCACAACAAGATTCATAATGGTCACAAGTAGATATAATTCACACAGTCTTTGCAAACAAAACATTGGAGAGGTGCTTAAAGTAAACCAAAAATATGTCAACTGCTTTCTATACTTGTATTTCTCCTAGTTACCATAAAATATGTTACAACAACAGACTACCCTACACCCTCAACTCAAAATCAAAGCAAAATTAAACTAAGGGTTATAGTATACTTGGAATGGATCAATCTCGGGTGTAGTGGGTTGCCTCCCATGCAACGCCTGATTTAACGTCGCGGCACGACTCAGGTATCTTGATTCCTCTAGACTTCATCAGGACAAATAATGGTGATACTTTTCACTTATTGTTTTGGGCTAATGTAAAGCTTGATACGTTGCCCATTTACCTTGAAGGTACTGCCGTCTTCGTTGACAAGTTCCCCCACTCTAGATGAGTGTACTTAACTAACTTTTAAAGGGTCTGAACACTTAGACTTCAGCTTAGCTGGGAACAATTTAAGTCTCGAATTGAACAGAAGTACCAATTCACCTTTTTAGAATTCCCGTTTCTCTATTCTCCAATTATGGTATTTTTTTCATCTTTTATTTATACAGATCTGCTCATTCATATGCCCTGAGATGGAATTCATCCATCTCATTCAATTTCCCCAGTCTCAGCTATGTTGTTTCCTTCCAAGTCAGATTTAACCTTTTGAGTGCCTATAAGGCCTTGTGCTCCAGCTCTATTGGTAGGTGGTAAGCTTTTCCATAGACCAGCTGAAATGGTGACATACCAATGGGTGTCTTAAGAATAGTCCGATATGTCCACAAGGAATCATCGAGCTTTCGAGACCAATCTTTCCGGCTAGCATTCACCGTTTTGGCTAGGATGGCTTTAATCTCACAATTTGATACCTCCACTTGACCACCGATTTGTGGGTGGTATGGAGTAGCCACTCTGTGATGTTTCACCGCATATTTTTCCAAAGTTGCTCGAAATATTTAGTTACAAAAATGAGATCCTCCATCGCTTATGATAGTACGTGGTAATCCAAACCGAGAGAAGATGTTCTTCTTAAGAAAAGCAACAACCCTCTTCCCTTCATTATCAGACAAGGCTATAGCTTTGACCCATTTTCAGATGTAGTCAACAACAACTAAAATATACTTCATCCGGTATGAGCTCACAAAAGGACCCATGAAATCAATGCCCCAGACATCAAATAATTCCACTTCAAGCATCTTTGTCAAGGCCATCTCAAGTATTTTAGAGATGGACCCCTGCCTCTGGCATTGGTCACATTTCAGTACAAACTCGTGGGAATCCTTGAATAATGTTGGCCAATAATAGCCACTCTATTACACCTTCCTAGCTGTTCGGTCACCTGCGTGATGATCCCCGACTAGAGAAGCATGACATGCTTCCAATATGCACAATACATCTACTCAACCTCACAATAGAATTCTTTATCCTCATCTTCACACTCTTCGATTAGTGTAAATGATTCCATATATAAGATATCATCTAAACATAATGTAGAAGAGAGCTTTGGATGATTGACCTCGATATCCATCTCCCTTATCCTTTCTCTTTCCTTGTTAAATGCCCTATTGTCTTAACGTATATCATATATGATATCATTCATTGTGTCCATATGATCCAACATTTGTTGAAGAATAGCTTAAATTCCACTCTTTTAGGGGTTTCATTTTTCCCTTTTTTGACCAAAAGACCTATCAAAATCATAAGAAGAACTAGAATTTGGGTTAGCACAATGGGGGAAGGCGGCATTTGGGAAATTAATCCAATGTACATATTAACCACCACATAAAGAACAATCATACTCCTGATATGATGGAGGTGGTGCACACATCTCTCTCCGGGGAACATATCTACAATCTTGCCAAAATTAAAGTCGATCACACTATGGACATGGATCATAAAAATAAGATTTCCAACCACCAAGATCATGTTCATTCCACGATGCCATAGTAATAAGTAAAATAAAATAAAAATCTACCTAACACAAGAAATAAAAGAAAACTAAAAACAAATATTTACATGTTTGAATTCAAGAAAGTAGGTTAACATTCCAAACCAACTCAATACGCCAAATTGTTCCCCGGCAACGGTGCCATTTTTTATAACGCTTAAATTACACTTCAATATAGTGCAAGGGGGTCGTCGTCAATGTATTTATCCAACTTTTGGAGATGGGGTCGAATCCACAGGGAACAATATGAGTGGCGATTAAACTAATTTAAGACTATAGCTACAAGTTGAATTCAAACAGGTGATACGAAAAGATAAAATGGAGGGTTTTGGAGATTAGCCAATAAATTGTTGGTCACTTTAACTTAAGTGTTCGTAATCAAGAGTTTATGAAAAACCAAAATTATGTTCACTAGGGGTTTTGGTACTTGACAGAAGCTAATAGTAGTTCAAGATTCTCACAGTAGATAGGACAACAAGTTATCCATATTGAAGTTATGCCTAAATGTCTCTCGACCTACTTAAGCATTTAATTACATAATCCTCTCAGACTTAGGGAATTTATATTCACAGCCCAGTTTTTATCTAAGATTAACCAACCTTGTTACATCGTTGATTATTAAACGAAGTATTTCCAAGATCCTATTGATAATTCACTTCCCAATATATTTGATTTCTTTCTCAAGCAAATAAAAGTGGGTTTTATCTATTGTTTGCAACCAACAGACGTTAATTAAAACCTCAGAATTATCAAGAAGTCGTACCACCTTTTGAATCCTGATCACTCAGAACTTTATCAAGCCCTAACCCTAGATCCCTTAATTCAGGTCAATGGAATTTAGACACTCATAATGCTAAAATCAAAACAACGAGTTGTATTCATTCTTTGAAAGTTAAACTTACCACAAAAAGAATAATAACTGGTGAATCACAGATTAGATCACAAAGGAAATCCCAAAATAATGATAATAATCTATTCAAAGTATTTTATTTTTCAATCCAAAAAATTAGAGAGATAAAATATCAAAGTATCATCAAAATTCAATGTGCGGGCCTCTCCAAGAAAACCCTAAACAAGGCTTTAAATAGTTCACCCTAAATAAGGAAAAAAAATAACAAAATTTCAGAAATACCTAGGATTAGGTGATGATATTTGTGATAGAATATCAGGAGGCTGATGACTTATAACAAATGTCGTCAAATCGTTCTTCAGTTTTGGCTCTTCCTGGCTAAGGCTGATGACAATCTTGATGACTTATAAGCTCCTTGACGACCAATCACAAAATGTCGTCAAGGTTCTGCTTTAGTTCTCCTGTGCTGCCTTAGGCTGATGACATTCTTGACAACTTATCAGACCCTTGACAACCTATCACCAAATGTCTTCACAGCTTTTAACTTTGGCCAATTCTTTGTCTACTACTGATAATGAAGATGATAGCTTATCACAGGGCTTACGACTTATCACAAATGTCGTCAGCCACATTTTTCATTAGATTTCAACTTCTTTGCTTCCATTCTTGTTGGTTCTCTATCATATCAGCTTCTACTTCAAAATAAAACATAAAACAATAAAAAATGACAAAAGTTCCTTAAGACTTTGCAGTTATTCTTAGTTAAAAGCCTCAAATATGTTAGCATCTTCTCACACATCAACTGTATAACTGAACTAGATTGATTTTACTGAACTAAGTTGGACTGATTCTAATTTTACTAAGTTTTTCCTAAGTTCTGTAACTGACTGAATTCTACTGATTGAGACATGACTGATTCCACTCTTTGACTGATCATGGCTCTAGTCAAGCAGGTTAGTTATTAGGTATTAAATACCCCCAGGACTCGATAGCATAAACTTAAAATGCATGGCATAATCTTGAGACATGGTAATTAACTACTTAGTCATCATTCATTCATTTGAGCATTCAACAAAAACTTGCATGACATTAACTTGCATACATGCTAACATGATATAATTTCACTATTCAACTCACATGGACAATTCACCAAACATTTGAGGGGCACAATAAATGCATATAATACTAACACAACATGTACGCATCATGATTCAATTACAATTACACAATTCCAAGAGTTTCAACATGGATTCACATCATAAAGCACACATATCAATTAACTCTACATGAATTTTTACATAAATCTTGAATACACTTTAATTCAAATCATAGAAATCATGAAATCACTCTACATGAACTTTCAAAGCGTTTCTTGGACTCCAAGGGTGGAAGAAACCCTTGGATGGACATTTCACATACCTGTTTATGAATTCTAGAAAATTAATAGTGGAATCTTGAGCCTTGAATTGAATTTAATTCAGCTAGGGTTTTTTGTTCTTGAGCAGTTTGTGAAAGAATGAATATAAATTTCTATAAGATGGCTAAATTTCATGTTATGGGATGAAGGAAATGGGAAAAAGACTTAATTATCCCTAAGGACGTGGCCTTTTAATCATAAAAAAATTGAATCATCCACGCACAGGCCGACGTGCTGCGTCGTTGGCTATCAATGTGATAGCAAATGCTACACATCAATTTCGTGTCGATTCACTAGAATTGGATACATGGAGCTGGGGAAAACATTTATCAATGCAATAGTAGATGCGACATGTCAATATCGCATTGATTCATTGGATTAGGATTCGAAAGGTGATTCTAACGATGTCCGAAAAATCAAAAACTTTCCCGACAATACCTATTGATATTCCTGATCATTAATTAACTTAATAATACTCAAACTATACTCGTGAATAGGTGTAAGCAATCGTTGTCAATATAAAACTCAACTAGGTTGGGGTCAAATCCCACAGTGAATATTATGTGAACTGTTTATGGTTTAATTCACTGATAGTATAACGTCTCCTAAAATGGGGGTTTAAGTTTCACAAATAATTGTTTGACACTTTGATTTTGATGTTTGTAACCAAGATTTAATGAAATAACCAAAATTATGTTCACTGAGGCTTACGGTACATGATAGATTCCAAAAGTGACTCAAGATTCTCACGGTGGTTAGGATAATAAGCTAACTTTATCGATGATATACTCAAATGTCTCTCGACTTATTTAAGTGTCTAATTTCCTAATCCTCTCAAACTTAGGGAATCGCTATTACTGCCCAGATTTTACCTCATGTTAATCAACCTTGTTACAACGCTGTTATTAAATAAAGTATTTCCGAATCCCTATTGATAATTTACTTCCTACTGTTTATGATTTCTTTCTCAAGCAAATCAAAGTAGGTATGCCTACTATTTGCAACCAACATACACTAATTAGCATCTCCGAATTATCAAGAAATTCTGACACCTATTGAATCTTGAGTATTTAACACCTGTTCATGACCTAACCCTAGATCCCATAATTCAGGTTAATGAGTTTTAGCCACTCATTATGCAAGAAACAAGTACACAAATTGAATTCATAATTGAGAAGATTAACTTACAACTATGATGAAGATAAAAAAGTATAACTTGAATTGATTCACAAGACAAAAAACCTAAAATATTGGTCTAGAGAGAGAGAGAGAAATCATATGTTGTCAATAAGTCAATCATAAGTTAATCTCCCCCTCCAGAAAACCCTAAACCAAGGTTTTAAATAGTTAACCCTAAATAAGGGAACAAAATAGAATTTTCAGCTTCTTCTCAGAATAACTGACGACGTCCGTGATAGCTTATTAGGAGGCTGACGACTTATCACGGATGCCATCAGACTCTCTATACTTGTGGCTTTTGCTGCCTAAGGTTGACGACGACGGTGATGCCTTATCACCAGAGTGACAACATGTTACCAATGTCGTCAAGACTTCTTCTCAGCTCCCATGTTCTGCCTAAGTCTGACGGTATCCTTGATTCCTTATCACCATCCCGATGCCTTATCAAAAAGTGTCATCACAATTTCTTTTCGGCTTACATTCTCTTGTTAATGATGACGACATTTATGACAACATATCACACTTTTGAAGTCCTATCACCAGATGTCGTCACAGGTTTCAACTCATGCCAAATTTCTGGTTAAGGCTGATGACAACTGTCACGGGGCTAACGACTTATCACAGATGTCTTCAGCCATACGTCCTTGATCCCATCAGCTTAAACTGCAAAATGAGACATAAACAAATCTAAAATGACAAAATTTGCTTAAGACTTCGCAATTATTCTTGGATAAAGGCCTTAAATGTGTTAGCAATTTCTCACATATCAACACCCTCAACTTAAAACAATTTTTTTTCCTCAAGCAAATCAGCCCAACTAAGAGAACACATAGCACATTCATTAGCCAGTTTTCCCTTTGAAGCTCAAAACATAGTCACCACTTCCAAGGTCAATTAAATTAAAACCAACTGTGTATGCCATAAAAAAACAATAATGTTGCATAAAGGGATCAAGTGATGGCATTAATGTTTGCCGCAACAATCATTTATATACCCATGCTTTACTCTCTAAATAAGCAAGTAGCTAGCAACGATACTAGTGTGCCCTCAAAACAAAGTAATCCCCCTCCTCTCAGGTAAGCAACAAATAATGTAAACATGGGGGTCATCAGAAAGACTCTCACTCTCAAAATGAAGTTCAAATCGGGGTATGCTAAGTACCATAGGCTTGCCCTTATTTTTATTACCAAGGCCATCAGATAGGCTAGCTAGGATCACTATAGGACTTCTTTTCGGCTTATAATGTAGGCTGGGGATGGTATGATATTCAATGACATTTAGAGTGACTATGCCTCCTAGACACTATACTAATCTCTTGTGGTTCATTTATTACCATCTTTTTTCATTTTCTCTTCTTTTGATCAGACATATTCAAGTTGGGTGCCCCTTCTTTTTTACTTGAATTTCACCCAACTTTTATTCTTTTTATTTTACTCTACCCTTCTTCATACTCATATTACACCATTCATCCCTATCATAGCCACCTTCAACTTAGGTTGTTTGCCTAGGTCAAGGTGCATAGTGTCAAGGAGAACCAGGGCCAAAATAGGTTCATTATTATATAAATGGGAAGGTGAAAGGTGTCATAAGAAAGAAATAGTCTACTTAGGCTCCAAACAGGGATCAAGGGATGTTATGCACATAGGGAAGGCTATTTAGGCTAAAAGTTGGTTAATCAGCAAAATGGCCTATGATCCTTTCCTAACCCCTATCCTTCGACCTTGGTAAGACTAACCAAGAAAGTTCTGGCTTTAGCATACAGAGGGAATTAAGTAGTTTCTCACACACATGGCACACAAGTATATTGCAGGCAACCACTTATCTTTTTCATGCAATTGTTCAGCAATGATCATCAAGAAGCTAGAACTAATGCCACAACAAGATTCATAATGGTCACAAGTAGATATAATTCACACAGTCTTTGCAAACAAAACATTGGAGAGGTGCTTAAAGAAAACCAAAAATATGTCAACTGCTTTCTATACTTGTATTTCTCCTAGTTACCACAAAATATGTTACAACAACAGACTACCCTACACCTTCAACTCAAAATCAAAGCAAAATTAAACTAAGGGTTATAGTATACCTGGAATGGATCAATCTCGTGTGTAATGGGTTGCCTCCCATGCAACGCCTGATTTAACGTCGCGGCATGACTCAGGTATCTTGATTACTCTAGACTTCATCAGGAAAAATAATGGTGATACTTTTCACTTATTGTTTTGGGCCAATGTAAAGCTTGACACGTTGCCCATTTACCTTGAAGGTACTGCCGTCTTCGTTGACAAGTTCCCCCACTCCAGATGAGTGTACTTAACTAACTTTAAAAGGGTTTGACCACTTAGACTTCAGCTTACCTGGGAACAATTTAAGTCTCGAATTGAACAGAAGTACCAATTCACCTTTTTCGAATTCCCGTTTCTCTATTCTCTAATTATGGTATTTTTTTCATCTTTTATTTATACAGATCTGCTCATTCATAGGCCCTGAGATGGAATTCATCCATCTCATTCAATTTCCCTAGTCTCAGCTCTGTTGTTTCCTTCTAAGTCAGATTTAACCTTTTGAGTGCCTATAAGGCCTTGTGCTCCAGCTCTATTGGTAGGTGACAATCTTTTACATAGACCAGCTGAAATGGTGACATACCAATGGGTGTCTTGAGAATAGTCTGATATGTCCACAAGGAATCATTGAGCTTTCGAGACCAATCTTTCCGGCTAGCATTCACCGTTTTGGCTAGGATGGGTTTCATCTCACAATTTGATACCTCCACTTGACCACCGATTTGTGGGTGGTATGGAGTAGCCACTCTGTGATGTTTCACCGCATATTTACCCAAAGTTGCTCGAAATATTTAGTTACAAAAATGAGATCCTCCATCGCTTATGATAGTACGTGGTAATCCAAACCGAGAGAAGATGTTCTTCTTAAGAAAAGCAACAACCCTATTCCCTTCATTATCAGACAAGGCTACAGCTTTGACCCATTTTCAGATGTAGTCAATAGCAACTAAAATATACTTCATCCGGTATGAGCTCACAAAAGTACCCATGAAATTAATGCCCCAGACATCAAATAATTCCACTTCAAGCATCTTTGTCAAGGGCATCTCAAGTATTTTAGAGATGGAACCCTTCCTCTAGCATTGGTCACATTTCAGTACAAACTCGTGGGCATCCTTGAATAATGTTGGACAATAATAGCCACATTGTAACACCTTCCTAGCTATTCGGTCACCTGCGTGATGACCCCCGACTAGAGAAGCATGACATGTTTCCAATATGCACAATACATCTACTTCTGACATGCATCTCCTAATAATATTGTCTGCACATCGCTGAAAAATATATGGATCATCCCAAATGTAATGCGTCACATCATGTAGGAACTTTTTCCTTTGATGGAAAGAAAGGTTTTCTGGGATGACCTCACTCATAACATAATTTGCATAATCTCCATACTCAGGAAATTTTTCCATAGCGGCAGCCAGAATCTCCTCATCAGGGAATGCATCATTTATCTTCATTTCATCACTACTTTCCTATTCACCTTCCATTCTAGACAGATGATCTGCAACCTGATTTTCACAACATTTCCTATCCTTGACCTTAAAGTCAAAGTTTTGCAGCAGCAATATCCATCTGATCAGCCTTGGTTTAGCATCCTTCTTAGCCATCAAATACCTTAAGGCAGCATGGTCGGTGCAGCCCACTACTTTGGTCCCAAGAAGATAAGCTCTAAACTTCTTGAAAGCATGTAGTACAGCCAAAAGTTCCTGTTCAGTGATGGTGTTATTCTTTTGCACTCTATTCAGTGCTTTGCTGGCGTAATACATCAGATAGAACAGTTTATCCCTCTTTTTCCCTAATACAGCTCCAAGGTCCACACTATTTTCATTACACATGATCTCAAATTATTTTGCCCAGACAGGTGAAATAACAATAGGGGCCTCAATCAACTTCTTTTTAAGGAATCCAAATGCCTTCACGCACTCTTCATCGAAGCAAAATTTCACCTTCTTCTCCAAAAGTTTGCAAAAGGGATTTGCAATCTTTGAGAAGTCTTTTATAAATCTCCGATAAAAGCCAGCATGTCCAAGAAAACTGCGCACTCCTTTCACTGTAATAGGAGGTGGTAGTTTCTCAATAACTTCGACCTTTTCTTGATCAACTTATATCCTCTTTTTAGAGATTTTATGGCCGAGAATGATGCCCTCCTTGACCATGAAATGACATTTTTCCCAGTTAAGCACCAAATTAAATTCAACACATCTTTGCAAGGCTACATTCAGAATTGCCAAACACATTTCAAATGAATCACCCACCACAGAGAAATCATCCATGAATACCTTTATGGTGTTCTCCATTATGTCAGAGAAGATAGACATCATACACCGTTGAAAATTAGCGGGTGCATTACATAGCCCTAATGGAATCCATTGTTATCTTCGCCTGATCTTCAGGAGAAATACAAATTTGGTTGTATCAAGAATAACCAGCCAAGAAGCAATACCATCCCTTTCCAGATAATCGATCAAGCATTTGGTCCATAAAGGGTATCGAAAAGTGGTCTTACACAGTCCAAGATTTTAGCTTTTGGTAGTCCATGCAAACTCTCCACCCAGTTGCAGGAATGAGCGGAATCCACTCATTCTTTTCATTAGCAACCACCGTCCTACCCCCTTTTTTGGGTACACATTGACCTGGGCTAACCCACTTGCTGTCAGAAATAGAGTAAACCACTCTTGCATCCAACCACTTTATAATCTTCTTCTTAACCAACTTTTGCATTGGTGGATTAAGACGGCGCTGATGCTCTATGGTTGGAATACAATCCTTCTCAAGATGAATTTTGTGCGTGCAGATTCTCGGGGGAATGCCAATAATATCTGCAATGGTCCACCCTATAGCTCTCTTGTGCCTCTGAAGTACTAAGATAAGTGCATTGACTTGTTGTTCCCCCGAATCCTCTGCAATAATAACAGGTAGCGTGCTCCTATTTCACAGAAACACGTACCGTAAGTGCCCAGGTAATTCCTTCAATTCCAACACCAGTGGCTCCTCAATAGATGGATTGGCTAGTGGCATTGGTCGATTAGACAGATCAAGGTCTAGATTTTTAGGAGCATAAGTATATGAACCCATGCCTGTCAAGGAACAAATGGTCTGTTCATACTTCCCAATGCCTTCACTATCATAATTCATCACGACTGCAGCTAAAGGTTTGATAATAAGTTGTTCAGCTATTGGCACCTCCTGTTGTCCTCATAATACACATCAACTATGAATAACACACTTATCTCTTCATGATGCTTCATTGATTTGCCCACATCAAATCATACCACTTCATCGTTCATCCTGAATAAGAGCTCATTCGCTCTCAAATCAATCAGCATACTTTCTATTGCGAGGAGAGGTCGACCCAAGATTATGGGCACCTCGAAGTCCACCTCGCAATACAGAATAATGAAGTCTACAGGGAATATAAATATGGAAACCTTTAACAACATATTATACACAATGCCAAAAGGTCTCTTTATTGACCTATCCGCCATCACGAGTCTAATGTTGGTGTGTGTGGGATTTTCCAGACCCAACTTTCTATAAATAGTCAGTGGCATCAAATTAACACTTTCTCCCAGATCACATAGTGCTTTGGTGAATTCAATTATCCCAATTGTATAGGGAATATTGACTACACCTGGGTCTGGCTTCTTCTGTACTGGGCCCTTGTAGAAATAACTCTACAAAGGTGGAGATTTGCCTCCAATTCGCAGCTCACCGCTCGTTTCTTAGTCACAAGGTCTTTCATGAATTTTGCATATCGCTCAAGTTCTTCAACAAGGGGAACATTTATTGTCAATTGCTTGAGCATTGCCATGAATTTGCTGAATTTGGCATCATCATCCTTCTTCTACAATCATTGAGGAAAGGGAGGTGGTGGTCTCGGGATAGATTTCAACACCACTTTCTTTTTCTTCTCTTTTTCTTTATCCGAAGCATTAACAGAACTATCCAGCTTCTCAGAATCCACTAGTTTTCTTTCTTTGTATTCATCAGCAACCACCTCACCATCTACAGATTTTCCCACAGAAGGTCTAGGTAAGATCTTACCACTCCTAGTGATAATCTCCATACATGAGACATCATTCCGCGGATTCTGAATCATATATATAGGTAAAGTACCACTTTTTCTTTGGTTCAGTGTTGCAGAAAGTTGGCTCATCTGCTGATCCAACTGCTTGATAGAAGTTGAGTGTAAACTAAGTAACAGACTCAGGGTAGAGAATTCACTCTTCATAGTGGTTACTCCCGAGATGGTAGCCTCAACTCCCTTCAATAATTTTTCCATCATGTCCTCCATAGACATCTTTCCAAATCTAGTTGGTGCAACATCCCGACTTCCAGGAGGAACATATAAACCACTCTTATCATTATTGCTTCTCCAGTTTCCTTGTTCTCTATCTTTATAATAAGGTTTTTTATAAAAGTTCCGACCTTTATTCCCTTGGTTATTGCCTTAGAAACCCCCCTGATTATTAACATAATTATCCTCCTCATCTGCATCAACAACAACAGTGGACAGAGATTCTACAACCTTAGCCTTTTTCAGTCTTGCCTGACAGCAAGTGCTTGGTAAGAAAGTCCATCTGAGTCTTTAAGTAGGACATGTCTTGGTCTCACTCCTCATTCCTTCTGCGCTGCTCTACATTCATACCACCATAAATAGTCAGTCTAGCTACCACAGAATCCCTGGTATGCCAAGCCTGACTCTATTTGGTCATTCTATTTAGCATGTCTGAAGCATCTTGAAAAGAATGGTCAATGAACGAACCACCTACAGCATTATCTACAATTGGCTTTATCACAAATCTAAAGCTCTGTACAAAGTCTCCTTTAAGTACAAGTCTGTCATGTTGTGGTTCGGACATTGTTCCATCTCTTCTTGAATCTCTCCCAAGTTTTATGCAACACTTCAGTCATGAGCTGTCTGAAGTTACTGATTTCATCCCTCAATTGTATCCTCTTGGAGGGTGGAAAGAACCATTCTAGGAATGCCTCTTTCAATTGTCTCCAGTTGGTTATAGAATCAGAATCCAGCTCATTTAACCACATTGTTGCCTCCCCATACAGAGACAATGGAAACAATCTCAACCGGATCACATTCTGGCTCACTCCCGGATTATCAAACAATTTGCAAATAGTGATAAAGTTTACCAAGTGCATGTTCGGATCATCACCAGGCAAGCCTCCAAACAACCCCTTTAGATTCAGGAGTTGAATCATAGTACTTGTTATGATGAATTTTGCACCAAGTTCCAATGGTGGAGGAATGATAGCACCCATTGCACCTGTTCCATCCATTCCTTCGTCATCATCATCAACCTAATAATGGTTAGGCTGTTGAACATACCTTCCTTTGACTGGATGGTTTCTATCAAAATTTTGTTGTACTGGTGCAACAATTTGCTCTGCTCGCCTTGGGTTTTGAGTATTCCGCAATTCCTCATCACCCAAGTCTTCATCATCATAGTTTGGGTGACGTAATTGTTGACCCTAATTCTGTACGTTCACCTGAGCCCTAGCCAAAACGGCTAATCTTTCTGCCTCTTGTTGTTCAACCATTCTCCCGATCAGCTGAGGTTCCAGATTAATTAGCAATAATGGTTCTCGAAACTTCTTGTTTTTGTTACAAACAAAAAAGAACCTGCAATAAATAGAAACAACAAATAAATATAAATCTAGGAAACTATACTAACATTCAATTAGCGCACACAAACTTTCAGTTTACAATCGTATTCCCCGACAACGACACCATTTTTAACAATTCTCAAACTACACTCTTGAATGGGTGTAAGCGATCGTTGTCACTATAAAACCCAACTAGGTTGGGGTTGAATCCCACAGAAAATATGATGTGAACTCAAGTTGCTTACGGTTTAATTCACTGATAGTTTAACGTCTCCTGAAATGGGGGTTTAAGTTTCTCAAACAATTGTTTGACACTTTTATTTTGATGTTTGTAACCAAGATTTTATAAAATAACAAAAATTATGTTCACTAGGGTTTACGGTACATGACAGGTGACAAAGGTGACTCAAGATTCTCATGGTGGTTAGGATAACAAGCTATCTTTATTGATGATATTATCAAATATCTCTCGGCCTATTTAAGCGTCTAATTTCCTAATCCTCTCGAACTTAGGAAATCACTTTTACTGCACAGATTTTACCTCAGGTTAATCAACCTTGTTACAGGTGATTAATAAACGAAGTATTTCCGAGTCCCTGTTGATAATTCACTTTCTACTATTTACGATTTCTTTCTCAAGAAAATCAAAGTAGGTATGCCTACTGTTTGCAATGAATAGACATTAATTAACATCTCAGAATTATCAAGAAATCCCGACACCTATTAAATCTTGAGTATTTAGCACCTCTTCATGACCTAACCCTAGATCCCATAATTCAGGTTAATAAGGTTTATCCACTCATGATGCAATAAACAAGTACACAAATTAAATTCATAATTGAGAAGAATAACTTACAACTATGATGAAGATCAAAGAGTATAACTTGAATTGATTCACAAGAAAAAACTCCCAAAATATTATGCTAGACAGAGAAAGAGAGAGAAATTGTATGTTGTCAATAAGTCAATAATAAGTCAATCTCCCCTTCCAGGAAACCCTAAACCAAGGCTTTGAATATTTAAACCTAAATAATGGAACAAAATAGAAGTTTCAGCTTTTTCTCAAAATAACTGACGACGTCCATGTCGGCTTATCAGGGGGCTGGCGGCTTATCACGGATGTCGTCAGATCCTCTGCACTTGTGGCTTTTGTAACCTAAGGTTGACGAAGACGGTGACACCTTATCACCAAAGTGATGACATGTCACCAATGTTGTCAAGACTTCTTCTCAGCTCCCATGTTCTGCCTAAGTCTGACGGTATCCTTGACTCCTTATCACAAAATATCGTCACAACTTCTTTTCAGCTTACATTCTCTGGTTAATGATGACGACATTTATGATGGTGTATCATGCTTTTTACGTCCTATCATCCTATTTTATCACAGGCTTTAACTTATGACAAATCTCTGGTTAAGGCTGACGACAACTATGATAGTCTATCACGAGGCTGACGACTTATCACAGATGTCGTAATCCACACTTCTCTTTATATTTCTCTATATTTCAACTTCTTTTCTTCCATTCTTGTTGGTCCTCGATCCCATCAACTTACACTGCAAAATCAGACATAAATAAATCAAATATGACAAAAGTTGCTTAAGACTTCTCAATTATTCTCGGTTAAAGGCCTTAAATATGTTAGCAATTTCTCACACATCATAACTAAAATAACACTAAGTATGAATACTAAGCTAGAAATTTCCAAGTATGGGACCCCTTTAACAAGCTTAAAGGATTGAATTAAGCTAAGAATTTTGTGGGGTCTTACAATATCTCCTCCTTGGGAACATTCATCATTGAATGAGACTGATAAAGCTGAGAGGACTGGTATACTAAACTTACTTATTAAACATGAACACCTAAAACATGATTATCTAACTGGCATTACTGACATAAAGTATTTGATACTGAGCATGCATATCTGATGCATGAATACATGACTGAACCAACTCCTGAACATATGACTGAGTATACAATAGTAACTGATACCAAGTTTTTAATGGAAAATCTCAGCATGAAACTGAATAAGCTTGAGGAAAAACTATTATTTAAACTAAAAAATACTAATGAACACAAGATCACTTTCGGAGTACGCATGAATGGGAACATGAGAACATGAATGAGACTTGAACGCGATACATGAACTAAATATTATGAACTAAATAGATCCCCTTGAATACAATGCTCACAACTGAGATTGGAATTTGAGGGTCAACTTATAAATACCCACTACTCTAAACTAGGTTTGTCACGTGAAAATAACTGGGAGGTTTAGGACATGAAAGCTCGGTGTTATAGTGTATCTCCCCCTTGGGATATTATGTACCCCAAAGAATACTAACTTGGCTGAGATACAGAGGAAAACTGGGGCGATGCACAAGGAACCTATAAACTGAATCGTGATTGAATATTTGGTGCCAGAAACTAAGACATGATATCTGAACTGAGATGGACACACAACTACCTGGTTGGTCCATCTTAGAATAGTTATATTCATGAGACTTTGTATAGTGTGACTAGATATAAAGATAGAAAACAACACCACACAAATTTATCTGTCTGACGGCTAAATTGAATTCTGGCTTTATGGACTAACTCATACTGAAAACTTATTCTTAACTGGAGATTTTCTCTGACAATCTTTTTATTGAGTTGCCAAAAACTTTAGTGAGCAAGGAAAGCTTGGAATTATCTGAATAAGACATCACTACGTGGCTAGAATTTTGTAATATAATGCGAGGTCTACGAATGATAATCAAAGATAGAGTGACTAAGATTTATTCACTGCAACTACAAATTTTCCAGCTTAGACCTATCCCTTGAATACTCTCTTAACTATTCTCTGTACGTTAGTACGACGCTTCACTTGGGACTACTAAAAAATATTGGCATGGGTGTTGCGCACAACTTCATAAGCATACTAGCTTATCTGATTAACTGAATGACTGATAGATGAATACTGGGCCTGCAAGACTGAACTATACTTAGTCTGACTAACTGGACTAAAACTGTAGGGTATTATGCATTTGAGGAAGGGACTAACTGAGTAACATGAGATAACTAAGCATGAATTTATGCAAACTATATTTTTTGAGGATGCAAAAGAAAGAGTATAACATGGATCTAAAATAGTCTATAAATTAAGCTACTAAAATAGTAATAACTGAGTAACTGATAACTGTATGCTATGGTCGATTAAACCTAAAACTGAAATAAGTTTCTGATCTGATTGCTGGACTGAGACTGACACTATAACTAAGACTGTAACTGAGACTATGATTCATATGGTAACTAGGACTGAATACAATGTAAGGCATGCATGCAGAAGTCATGAGCTGCATGACCTGTGTTTGGAGTTTCCGTGTTCATGGAACATAATTCATACAACTAAGTGAATTGGAAATCCTCATACTAAGAACTAGATTAACACACTATTCTATGGAAAGTGTGTGTGCTCATGGAGATGAGACATAAAGCATGTGTAGGTATCGTGATGACAGAAGTACAAATTTTTGAATTGAGGTAAAGTCGATTTGGGCATCATTCCTGTAATACCCCAAGATTGTAACCAATAGTGCAACCATTACTTAATCTCATGAGAAATAAATTATAGTGTTTTGGTTGTTTCTTGGTCAAGGGTGATGTGTATTAAGGCCTTAAATATGTCCTAATGATTGGGCGAATCAAAACATTCCTTACCGATTGAATTCTTGAGAAGGATTTTGACATAGTAAACTTCAAATGATAATATCTTTCAATATACTATGAATTATTGAGCTCATAACCTACCAAAATATATATATAATTGAATTAGATTTCCAATGATATCAATTTCACCCAAATATAGTATCAGAGCAAAAAGATATGCCCATTTTACTCCAGCATGCCAGGCTGGGAAACTGAGTGACGACATTCGTGATAAGTTGTCACGAGCGTGATGACCTATCACAAATGTCGTCATCCCTGTGCAGATTTTTGACCCTTTTGATGACATTTTGTTTTAATCCTTCACGCCTGTGATGCCTTATCACCAATGTCGTCAACCTTAGGCAGAAAATCATAATTCCACCCTTTTGTGAAGACATTTCATGACGACATATCACCGGCTTGACGACTCGTCCCAGATGTTGTCAACTAATTTTTTTCAGAAACTATGGGACATTTTTACAAAGGTATTTTGGTCTTTTCCACCCTTTTTAACCTATATATATATCCTAGTAGAGGAGAAACACCTCATTCTCTCTCATTCTCTTCCAAGAAAAAAATGTAGAAACTAGGATTTTCTTCCAAAATCCTAAATCAAATCTTCTCCAAGAAATTCAATATCTTCAAAAGGTTTCACCAAGTTGTTCAAGAATCAAATTCTCCAAGTCAAAGGCATCAAGAAACTTAGATCAAAAGTGTGAAGAATAGTTTCCAATCAAGCTTGTTCATCTTAAAATCATAATCCAAGGTATGTGGGGTTTTGAACAAGAGCAATTCTTTCGTTCTTGTGCCCAAAGATTTGATTTTTATTATGGATTTATAAGATTTTGCAAGTGGGTTTATACCCAAATTACTTTATCATGAGATTATTTGAATATAAATTATTCAAGCTTTGTTATACATGATTATTTTATAATTTCCAAGTTATTACTTGATATTAAATATTGTGAATTTCATGTTTCTACCATGATTTGGTATTTCAAGTGCTTTCAAGATGTGTCAAGCGTTAAGCTTTCTTATGACAAATTGGATTATACAATATATTGATTCATGAGAATTGAGTTGTTACAATGAGTCTTGATATTTCCTCAAATTTTTTGATGATGCCATGACCTAATGAATTGATACTTAATGATATTGAGTAAGATTGGTTTGAATTGAGTCAAGTTAGTAATCCACATATTGATTATGATTTGATAAATGAGAAAGAGATTTGATTTGGTCTTCATGATAGACCCTTGTGATGTTTGTGGTGGATTTCCTAAAGCGTTTTGAGCTTGTGTCTGGGAGTAGTATTTAGCACCGAGCGAGAAATATGGTATTTTCCCTAAAACTACGTTCCACCATAGGATTGATATTGATAATTGTGGGCCAGACATTGAGTATGAGATTGTGATCACTAAATTTAGGTTGTACTCCCTGGCAAGAGTACGATGCTCCCGCCAATATGGGTTTCTCTCCTTAGGAGGGAAAAATGTTGGACTCCATGTAGCTCATATGGTTTATGTCGGTTATAAAAACCTCCCATGTCTATAAGAGTCGACTTTCTTGAATTACAGAGTCACTCCGAGTCTTGAGTTGAAGAGTTGAGTTGTTTATGATGATTTAGGAAGTTTTTATCATATGATTTATTTACGATGAGATCATGAAAAGTATGTTTCAATCTAACTCAAGTCAAGTGATCCACTATTGTACAAATGCATTTTTTCATGAAATTGATGATTATATTTACATTTTTACATGCACCCCCACATACTCAGTACATTCCAAAGTGCTGACCCATATATTTTCCTATGTGCTATCTTTTCTCGTAATGTAGGTTCAGGTACTCAGCCTCAGCCGCGTTAGCGATATTCGGGTGCCTCATTTCGTCTTCTCAGTGGTGACTCCTCATGGTTCAAGGACCGTGTCTATATTTTTTTGATACCATTTTGTTGTTATGGCTTTCAGTACTGTTTGAGTCAGTTGGGGGTTTGTCTCAATGTCTCCTTGATTTTGATGTATAGAGACTTTGTCAGATAAAATGGTTGGTATGCACAGAATTTCAGTATTTTAATTGTACAGACTAGTTCCTTATCTTATTCCAGTATGTTCATGATATGTATTTCTCTCTTATTTTAGCATTACTATTATCAAAGTGAGATCTAGAAGTGACAACAGGCTTAGAGGGTTAGCTTGAGGCTGCATGTGGCCTTAAGCACCGTGTGACATCTCGGGATGGGATCTTGGGGCGTTACAAGCTTAGTATCAGAGCCTAGCGTTTAAAGAGTCATAGGGAGTCTGACAAGCCACGTTACATAGAGTCTTGATCATCGGTGTGTAGTGCACCACATCTATGAGCAAAAATCTACAGGACATTTTAGGAAAAGTCGTTTCTTTCTTTCTAAAGCTTATCATGCTTACCACTGTCTTTTTATCTGCGATTAACCCGTACTCTCTTATAATAGAAAAATACCTCCTCATCGAGCTCATAAAAACAACTAGCAACCTCAACCTATTGATCCCCTGAATGATCATGTGTCATATGAAGAATTCCAGGCAGCTTTTCAGGTGCTAGCCCAGGGAGTTACCACCAATACTCTAGCTAACACCCAGGCTACTATTTTGCCTCCATAAGAGAATAATTCTGTTGTAGCTCGGGTTTATGACTTTATGAAGATGAATCCCCCTGAGTTCTATAGGTCGAAGGTAGGTGAAAACCCACAGATGTACTTAGATGCAGTGAGAAAGATAACCCAGATTATGCTCATGACAGAGGAGGAGAGTGTTAAATTGGCTGCCTATCGAATAAAAGATGTTGTATATGATTGGGTGGATATGTGGAGGGAAAGTAGAGGGGAAGATACCGCTCCCATGACTTGGATATTATTCCAGTATGTGTTCTTGGAAAGGTTCTTTTCTCTTGAGATGAGGGAAGCAAAAATAGTGAAATTTATGAATTTGAGACAAGGCTCCATGACTGTTAAGGAGTATTTCCTTAGATTTAATCAGTTGTCTAAATATGCTCCTAATATGATGGCTGACTCCAGGACCATCATGAGTAAGTTCGTGACCGGTGTGTCGAGTTACATTGTGAAATAGTGTAGATCTGCTATGCTTAAGAAGGAGATGTAACTTTCTCGATTGATGATACATGCCCAATAGATTGAAGCTGATAAGGTGAAAAAGAGGGAGAGAGTAAGAAGGAATAAAAGAGCTAGATCAAAGTAGAAGGGATTCGGTCAGTCCAGGTTCCATGGAGAGGACCGCCCTCAATTCCAGAAACATTTTCTTATGACCGTGCCTTCCTCAGTTAGTGCTCCCACAACTAGAAATAGACAGGAGTAGGGGAACAGGCCTATCCCGTCCATATCTCAGGAAAGTGTAAGTAACAGACCTCGACTTCTTTCATGTGCCAAGTGTGGTAGATATCATTTCGGCGAGTGTTTTGTTAATCAGATGGGTTTATTTGGTTGTGGCAAGTTGGGCCACCGACTTAGCGATTGTTCGTATGCTAGATAGAGGAGTCGAGATGCTCGTCCCTAGAGTCAGGATACCAGTGCCCCCGCTCCCGTAGTCCGCCCAGTTCCTCCTCAGGGCGCCTCTTCTAGTACTGTTGGCGGTTTGCACCAGAATTGATTCTATGCTATACCACTTTTCCAGGAGCAGGAGGATTTTCCATATGTTGTCACTAGTATGCTCTGTGTCTTTTATTTTGATGTGTATCTGTTGATGGACCCCGGTTCAAGTTTTTCTTATGTGACACCTCTGGTTGTGGTAAATTTTGAGATGGACCCTGAATGGATTCCTGAGCCTATTCTGGTTTCTACCCCAGTAGTAGAATCTATTATGTCTAAATGAGCGTATAAGAAGTTTCCTGTTACTGTCCTTTATCGTATCATATGTGCTTATTTGATTGAGCTAGATATGGTTGATTTTGACGTAATTCTGGGTATATGTTGGCTTCACTCGTGCTATGCGTCTATAGATTGTCATTCTCGAGTGGTCAAGTTTTAGTTTCTTAACGAGCCCATTTTTGATTGGTCCGGGAGTTTTGTAACTCCGAAGAGCCATTTCATATCCTATCTCAAAGCTAGGAAGTTGATTTCCAAGGGTTGTATGTATCATATATTTTGAGTTAAAGACATCAAGTCTGAGACTCCAACTATTTAGTCAGTTAGAATTATTTATGAGTTTCCCGATGTTTTCCTGGAAGACCTCCCAGGGGTCCTACCTGATAGAGAAATAGAATTCTGGATTGATCTTCTTCCCGGCACTCAGCCTATTTCCATCCCTCCATACCATATGGCTCCCGCAGAACATAAAAAGTTGAAGGACCAAATCAAAGATCTCTTAGAAAAAGGATTTATCAGACCCAGTGTTTCCCCGTGGGGTTCACCTGTTCTATTTGTGCGAAAGAAAGATGGTACATTACTTATGTGTATTGACTACCGTCAACTCAACAAGGTAACTATAAAGAATAAGTACGCTCTTCCTATAATCGATGATTTACTTGATCATTTACTAGGTGCAAGTTATTTCTCAAAGATAGACCTTAGATCCAGTTATCATCAGTTTAAAGTGAGAGAGTGTAATATTCCAAAGACAACCTTTCGAACCTGCTATGGTCATTTTGAGTTTTTTGTCATGTCCTTTGGGTTAACCAATGCTCCAGCGGCCTTCATGGATCTTATGAACCGATTATTCAAGCAATATCTCGATATGTTTGTCACTGTTTTCATAGATAATATTTTAGTGTATTCCCAAAGAGAGGATGATCATGTCGACGACCTTAGAATTATCCTGCAAACTCTCAGAGATCATCAATTATTTGCTAAATTCAGTAAGTGTGTATTTTGATTAAGGTCAGTTGCTTTTTTGGGTCACATTATTTTCGCCGAAGGCATTAGAGTCGATCCCCAAAAGACAAAAGCTGTAAAAAAATAGCCTAGACCTACCTCCCCATCTGACATTAGGAGTTTCTTAGGTCTAGATAGTTACTACCATCATTTTTTTTAGGGATTCTCTTCTATCGCGTCTCCCATGGCCTGGTTGACCCAAATAAAAGTTATGTTCCAGTGGACAGATGCCTTTGCAAAGAGTTTTCAGGAGTTGAAGTCTCGACTTACTTCAGCCCCAGTGTTAGCTTTACCCGATAGTACTGATGGTCTTGTGGTGTACTGTGATGCTTCTAGAGTGGGTTTGGGTTCTATTTTGATGAAGAGGGGCAAAGTTATAGCTTATGACTCTAGACAGTTGAAGCCTCATGATAAGAATTACACAACCCATGATCTTGAATTAGTAGTTGTAGTTTTTGATTTAAAAATCTGGAGACATTATTTGTATGGTGTTCATGTTGATGTGTTTACCGATCACAAAAGCTTGCAGTAGGTGTTTACTCAGAGGCAGTTGAACCTTAGACAAAGAAGATATTTAGAGTTGCTAAAAGACTACGATATGAGTGTGATGTATCACCCGAACAAGGCCAATGTTGTGGAAGATGCTCTTAGTAAGATATCTATGTGTAGTATAGCTCATGTAGAGAATGGCTCGTGATGTGCATCGTTTGGCTAGGTTGGGTGTTAGATTGCTTGATTCCGCTGAAGGGAGTATGTTAGTTCAAAGTAGTTTTGAGTCCTCTTTGGTCTCAGAGGTAAAGGAGAAGCAAGACAGGGATCCTAGTTTGGTCAGGCTGAAGGAGTCAGTTAAGGACCAGAAGGTAGAGGTTTTCTCCCAAGGGAGAGATAGTGTGTTGAGATTGTAGGGTAGATTATGTGTTCCCAATATTGATGATCTAAGGAAGATAATTATGGCTGAAGCACATGGTGCGCGATATTCTATTCATCCCGATGATACCATGATGTACAATAATTTATGGGAAATCTATTGGTGGAACGGTATGAAGAAAGACATAGCAGGATTTATGGCAAAGTGTTCTACTTGTCAACAAGTTAAGGTAGAGAACCAATGGCCCAGTGGTGTAATCTAAGAGTTTAGAATTCCTACTTGGAAGTGGGAAGAACTGAATATGGATTTTGTAATTGGTTTGCCTCCTTATTGTCGTCATCATGACTTAATTTTGGTTGTTGTAGACCGGTTGACTAAATAAACTCATTTCTTGCCAGTGCATTCATCTTATACAACTGTGGATTATGCTATATTGTATGTCCATGAGTTAGTCAGATTTCATAGAGTTCCTTTGGCTATCATCTCTGATAGGGGTACTCAGTTGACTTCCCAGTTTTGAGGGCTTTTCAGAAGGGTCTCGATACCCAAGTTCGTTTAAGTTCTGCATTCCATCCGCAGACTGATGGTCAGGCTGAGAGGACTATTCATACTTTGGAGAAGATGTTGAGGGCATGTACGCTTGATTTCAAAGGTAGTTGGTATTAGCACTTGCCAATTATCAAATCTATGTATAATAATTGTTTCCATGCTAGTATTCAGATGGCCCCATTAGAAGCTTTGTATGGGAAAATATGTAGATCACCCATAGGTTGGTTTGAAGTTGGAGAAGCAGCTGTGATTTGGACTGATGTTGTGTTTGAGGCTATGGAAAAACTTAAGTTGATTCGAGAAAGATTGAAAACCACTCAAAGACATCAGAAGTTGTATGCGGATGTGAGAAGAAAAGATGTTGAGTTTAATGTTAATGATTTGGTGTACTTGAAGGTTTCACCCATGAAAGTGGTGAAGATATTTGGGAAGAAGGGAAAGATTAGTCCCCGTTATATCGGTCCATATAGGGTTCTAAGTCATGTTGGGAAAGTAGCTTATGAGGTGGAGTTACCCGCGGAGTTAACTAGCATTCATCTGGTATTTCATGTTTCTATGCTTAAGAAGTGTATTGGTGATTCTGTAGTGGTTTATTCTTCCAAAAGATAAGATATTCAGGATAGCCTTTCATTCGAGGAGATTCCAGTTGAGATTTTGGACTTTCAGATCCATAGGCTAAGGAATAAAAAAGTTCCTTTGGTTAAAGTGCTTTGGCGAAATCAATTTGTTGAGAGTGCTACTTGGGAAACCAAAGCTGATATACGATCCAAGTACCCTCACCTCTTTTATGTGAGTTCGGAGCAAGAAGAAGGTACTATTATTTCTTAATTCTGACCTCGTCTTATTAAAGATTAAGCGGTGTGTCTACTTTCATCACGAATTCGTACATTTTGTATAGTATTAGAAGGTATAGAGTGAAGTAAGTCTTTTGAGTGAGTCGTTCCAGATATACTTATATGTCCTTATTTTTCTCTTGTTCCTGGCCTATCTGTCAACATTCGAGGAGGAATGTTTCCATGAGGGAGATATTGTAATATCCCAAGATTCTAACCAATAGTGCAACCATGACTTAATCTCGTGAGACCTAAATTATAGTGTTTTTGTTGTTTTCTTG
This sequence comes from Capsicum pubescens, assembly GCA_030864215.1. Classification (NCBI taxonomy): domain Eukaryota; kingdom Viridiplantae; phylum Streptophyta; class Magnoliopsida; order Solanales; family Solanaceae; genus Capsicum; species Capsicum pubescens. The sequence goes on from CM061542.1 coordinate 124,414,636, forward strand.
TCAAGGGTGATGTGTATTAAGGCCTTAAATATGTCCTAACAATTGGGCGAATCAAAACATTCTTTACCGATTGAATTCTTGAGAAGGATTTAGGCATAGTCAACTTCAAATGAGTATATCTCTCATTTTACTTTGAATCATTAAGCTCATGACCTACCAAGAGATATATAATTGAATTAGATTTCCAACAATACAATTTTCACCCAAATATTGTATTGGAGAAAAGAGTTATGCCCATTTTACTCCAGCATGTCAGGCCGGAAAACTGAGTGACGACATTCGTGATAAGCTGTCACGAGCTTGACGATCTATCACTAATGTCGTCAGCCCTGGGCAGATTTCTGACCCTTGTGACGACATTTTGTGATAATCCATCATGCCCATGATGCCTTATCACCAATGTTGTCAACCTTAGGCAGAAAATCATAATTCCACTCTTTTGTGATGACATTTTGTGATGACGTATCACTGGCTTGACGGCTTGTCACGGATGTCATCAGCTAATTTTTTCCAGCAACTAAAGAACATTTTTGCAAGGGTATTTTTGTCTTTTATATATCCTAGTAAAGGAGAAACCCCTCTCTCATTCGCTTCCAAGAAAAAAAATCTAGAAACTAGGGTTTTCTTCCAAAATCCTAAATCAAATCTTCTCCAAGAAATTCAAGAATCTTCCAAAGATTTCACCAAGTTGTTCATGAATGAAATTCTCCAAGTCAAAGGCATCAAGAAACTTAGCTCAAAAGTGTAAAGAAGAGATTCCAATCAAGCTTGTTCATCTAAAATTCATAATCCAAGGTATGTGGGGTTTTGAACAAGAGCAATTCTTTTGTTCTTATGCCCAAAGATTTGATTTTTATTATGGATTTATATGATTTTGCAAGTTGGTTTATACCCAAATTACTTCATCATGAGATTATGAGAATATAAATTTTTCAATCTTTGTTATACATGATTATTTTACAATTTCCAAGTTATGACTTGATATTTAATATTGTGAATTTCATGTTTCTACCATTAGTTGGTATTTCAAGTGCTTTCAAGATATGTGTCAAGCTTTAAGCTTCCTTATGACAAATTGGATTATTGAGTATATTGATTCATGAGAATTGAGTTGTTACAATGAGTCTTGATATTTCCTCAAAGTTTTTGATATTGCCATGACTTAATCAATTGATACATATGGATATTGAGAAAAATTGATTTGAATTGAGTCGAGTTAGGAATCCACAAATTGATTATGATTTGATAAATGAGAAAGAGATTTGATTTGGTCTTCATGATAGACCCTTGTGATGTTTGTGGTGGATTTCCTAACGCGTTCTAAGCTTGTGTCTGGGAGTAGTATTTAGCACCTAGTGAGAAATGTGGTATTTCCCCGAAAACTATGTGCCACCATAGGATTGATATTGATAATTGTGGGGTAGAGGCCAAGTATCAGATTATGATCACTAAATTTAGGTTGTACTCCCTGGCAAGAGTACGACGGTCTTGCCAATGTGGGGTTCTCTCCTTAGAAGGGAAAAGTATTGGGCTCCATGTAGCTCACATGGTTTATGTTAGTTATAAGAACCTCCCATGTCCATAAGAGTCGAGTTTCTTGAATTACAAAGTCACTCCGAGTCTTGAGTTGAAGAGTTGTGTTGTTTATGATGATTTATAAGGTTTTTATCATATGATTTATTTATGATGAGTTTATGAAAAGTATGTTTCAATCTAACTCAAGCCAAGTGAGCCACCATTGTACATATGCATATTTTCATGAAATTGAAGTTAAAATTTATATTTTTACATACACCCCCACATACTCAGTACATTTCAAAGTGCTGACCCAAATATTTTCCTATGGGATACCTTTTCTCGTAATGTAGGTTGAGGTACTCAGCCGCAGCCGCATTCACGATATTTGGGTACCTCTTTTCATTTTCTCAGTGGTGAGTCCTCATGGTTCGAGGACCGTGTCTATATTTTTGTGATACCATTTTATTATTATGGCTTTTAGTACTGTTTGAGTCAGTTGGGGGTTTGTCCCAATGTCTCCTTGATTTTGATGTATAGAGGCTTTCTCAGACTAAAGAGTTGGTATGTATAAAATTTTAGTATTTTGATTGTACAAGCTAGTTGCTTATCTTATTCCAGTATGTTCAAGATATGTCATTCTCTCTTATTTTAGCATGACTATTGTCAAAGTGAGCTCTAGAAGTGACAACAAGATAAGAGGGTTTGCTTGAGGTGGCGTGTGGCCTTAAGCATCGTGTGACATCTCGGGATGGGATCTTGGGGTGTTAAAATTCCCCACCCATTACTTTTCTATCCATACTAATATAAAAAATGAAATCTAGAAGCCTAACTTCCTGAGATATCATAACCGAACAGTTCTTGTATACCCTGTAAGCTATAATAGAGTGACCCACTAGGGTTTTGGCCTGACTTTAAAGTTAGATGCTATACAAAGAGTTACAAAAGTTAGAGAAGCTCCTAGATTTGATGAGACATAAACATATAAATGGGAGGTCTATAACATACCAGTGATCACATCAGGGGAACTTTCTCGATCTTGCCATGATTGAAGTGTATAAAGCCTATTTGGGTGCTTCCCACTGGCGGTATTGGAAGTGGCACCCTGCTGATTCGGGCATGTAATACCCCAATCGTTTCTTAAGCCTAAATCCATCTTTTGAGTGAATATGGATGACTTCCAAATTGATTGTTATTTATCTCATGTTTTATTTCCCTAAATTCTACTCTCGATCATGTGGAGAATTGGATAAGTTTTTCATCAACATAAGATTCACCCGAATTGGATGCCCGGTGAGAAAGTTAAAGCCATTTTGTAATTCCCTAAGACTCTAACCAATAGTGCAACCATGAATAAAGTTCTTGAGAAATAAATTATAGTGCTTTGGTTGTTTTCTAATCAAGTATGGTATGTATTAAAGCCTTAAAAATGTCCTAACAATTGGGCGAATGAAAACATTCCTTACTGATTGAGTTCTTGGGAAGGATATTGGTCTTGTTAACTTCAAACGATCATCTCTCTCATTATACTCATAACTTTTGAGCTCATGACCTATCAACATATAGATAATTGAATTAGGTTTCGAACGATACCAATTGTACAAAAATCTAATATCGGAGAAAAGAGTTATGCCCATTTTACTCCAACATGGTCAAGCTGGAAAACAGTGACGATGGTTCTGACGGGCTGTGACGTTTCTGATGCCATTTCTGACGTCGTCGTCACTTTCTGATGACATTTCTGATGACGTCGTCAGCCTTAGGTAGAAAATAAAAAATTCGACCCTTTTGTGACGATATTTCATGACGGCATATCACAGATGTCGTCAACCATTTTTTTTCAGCAATTAAGGGGCATTTTTAAAAGGGTATTTTGGTCTTTTCCACCCATTTTGACCCTCTATATATATCCAAGTAAAGAAGAAAACTTCATTCTTCTTCCATTTCATCAAGAATACTAGGGTTTCTCTCTAAAAAATCCAATCCAAATTTCCCAAGAGCATCAAGAATCCAACCATAGATTTTATAAATTGGTTCAAGATTCAAGGTACGTAAGTGAAAAGCATCAAGAACCCTAACTCAAGAAGTGGAAAAGGAGCCTATAACAAGGTTTTTTCATTCGAATCCATAATCAAGGTAAGTGGGGTTTGAACAAGAACACTTTTTTCATTCTTGTGCTCAAATATTTAATTTCTACTATTGAAATCCATGATTTTGCAAAGTGGGTTTACACCCAAATTACTTTATTAATGATTTATGATATTTGATCTATTCAAGATCGATACACATGACTATTTCATCATTTTATTTCTTAAATTGAGAACTTATGCCATGAGTTGAATATTATTATTATGAGTTGACGATTTCCTAATGATTTGAGATAAGAGTCATGATTTAAGCTTTTCTATGAGAAATTTTATTATTGAATATATATATATATTGATATTTGAGCTTGAGAGTCAAGAATGAGTTCTATGATGTTTTCTTGAAGTTTTTGATACATGAATATTTTACAACTTCCAAATTATGACTTGATATTTAATATTGTGAATTTCATATTCTACCATGATTTGGTATTTCAAGTTCTTTCAAGACATGTGTCAAGCTTTGATCATCCTTATGACAAATTGGATTATTGAGTGTATTGATTCATTAGATTGAGTTGTTATAATGAGTCTTGATATTTCCTCAAAGTTATTGATGTTTCCATGAATAAATGAATTGATACATCTTGATGTTGAGAAAGATTGTTTGATTTTGAGTTGAGTTAGGAATTCACAGTTGTATATGATTTACCGATGAGATATATATTTATGTTTTGGTCTTTATAATGGACCCACGAATTGATATTGATTAAGGTGGATTTCCTAATGCGTTCTGAGCTGAGTCTGGGAGGAGTATTTAGCACCGAGCAGGAAATATAGTATTTCCCCAAAACTATGTGCCACCGTAGGATTGATATTGATGATTGTGGGACAGAGGCCAAGTATGGGATTGTGATTGAGAAATTGAGGTTGTACTCCTTGGCAAGAGTACGACATCCCCGCCAATATGTGATTCTCTCCTTAGGAGGGAAAAATGTTGGACTCCATACGGCTCACATGGAGTAGTTATATCGGTTATAAGAAACTCCCAAGTCCATAAGTGTTCAAGTTTCATGAGTTACCAAGTCACTCTAAGTCATGATTTAAAGAGTTTGAGTTAAGTATAATGATTTATGAGATTTATAATGCTTGTATTACTATTGATGATTTACACGGAATATATTTTAGTTAATTCAAGCAAAGAAAGTTTTTATCGTCAGCATGCATGATTTTCATAATCATTTATGATATTAATTATAATGTTGCATTACACCCCCACATACTTAGTACATTCCTTAAAGTACTGACCCACATATATTTCTATATACTACAATGCCTTATAATGTAGGTGCAAGTTATAGCGCAGATACCGCATTCAGTCAGTTCGCAGCTTTTAGTCAGCTGGTGATGAGTCCTATTGATTCGATGGCATGAGTCAGTTATATAGTTCGAGAAGTGTTGTATTTTTATTACTTTAGTCCTATTGAGATTGGGTAGTTGGGAGTCATGACCCATCTATCTGAAGTCAGTACCAGTAGAGGCTTCATAGACAGTCAGTACAAGTCGATGTATTTAGTTTCACTTTCACTTGTAAAAGTAGAGTTGTAATCTTGTAAAGTTCATGTTTATATTGATAAAGTTAAGAAAAGTTCTATATTTCACTAACTTTACATAGATTTAAGCATTTTATCCAGTTGTTTATGAGTTATGCCAGTAGGAGGGTTAGCTTGGGGTCACTTGCGCCCCTATGCACCGTGTGACGTCCCGAGACCCAAATTTTGTAGCGTTGTAAACTTGGTATCAGAGAACAGAGTTCAAGTGTCCTAGGGTGTCTATGAAGCCGTGTCTAGTAGAGTCTTACAGAACGGTATGAAGACGTTTGTACTTTTCTTTGAGAGGCTACAAGACATTTAGGAAAGGTCTCCATTCTTTCAAGTCTTAGATCGTTCTATAGAAAGGTTCGTTGAGAAACTTATACAGATTCTCATCTTACTCTATTCGAGGCATCCCCACCTTATTTTTAAGGTATTAAAGACAACCAAACTCAATTCTTTGTAGATAGTACTTTCTTAAACAGTACCCACAGATAGTTGTGAAGTTGTAAATGAGATAGAAATTACCCTATTAGTGTCTTATCATGCTTTGCTTATAAATTATGCAATAAGCCCAAGTCAGTTACGCTTCTAGATTTCCTTCTCAGAATCTATATTGATAATCTATACTTCCTTATCTATGTACTATTCCTGAGGTAACATGATCAGCGAGTTCCAAATTTCTCTCTATGATAATGCTTTCAGACTTAGAAGAGAGAAATTTTAGAAGTCTCAAAAAATGGCCTGAGAAGAGCTTACCAACGTGTTATAAGTTTCCTAAGTTCAATGTTATGTCCTCTCCCTTATGATTCTTTCAGTTAAGACAGAGTAAAATGTGTATTCTTAGATTATCAAATATTTTATGGCGAGTTTCTATCTATTGTAACCTTGTTATCTTCATGATGTTGGAACTGAAATTCTAGTGAAGCCGTCTGGGGCTCTTTCGATTCACTAGTATAATTGCTTTGTTATCCATCTCAAATTCTTTTTCAAAATGCAAATCAAAGACTAGTGAAGCTGGGTGAGGCCTATTTTGATTCACTAGCGACTCCTTGTGTATCTTGTTTCCTCGTGCTGGTTAGAACTAGTTTAGAGGTGTTGTGGCAATAAAGGGTGGAAAGTGTGATTTATTGAAAGTATGTATAGCTGAGCCTTTTGTATGTGATCGAGTTAGTGATGAAGTGATATTGTTCTTGTGTGTCAGCTCATGGAAGAAAGAGAAGGATCTATTGATGGAGGTAAATAATGGTTTGCTTAAGGTATGACGAGAGTTGTTGATGGTGTGTTACACAAGATAAGTATAAGTTATGGATAATGATACTTAGTGGATGAGTGTTGTTAACTTAGATGCTCCTGAGATTGCAAGGTTAAGTTAAGTTGAGGCTTAGAGAGTTATGAACTAAGTTAAGTTGTGTATGAAGGATAGATAGTAATGATGGGTAGAATAAAGCCGTGTTGATGGATTATAAAAGAGAGAGGCCATATGATTATGACCAATTATTGTTATTAGGGGTTTTAAGTGGACTAGTGTTTATTGACATTTTGTTTTATAGTTTCCAAGTGAGAATGGCGTGTGTGAGGTGGAGTTGTAAGTTATGCTGAGCGCTAGGCATTAAGCTTGGATGAATGGTGGCTATGAAAGTGGATGTGATGATTTCTTGGTTAATGGTGCTAGTTATAGGGAAGTGATCTAATGGTCTTGGACAGTGTATGCGAGAGCATGAGTTTGATCAATTTGTAACTAACTTTGATTTTGTGTTCTTGGTGAGAAATCTTGCCCAAGGTTCTTGGGGCTGCTTTATTTTTTTTCTAGGGTCATTGTATGTGGCATAATTAGTATGTGTCATAGAGTTACTAGGTGGAGGAAGACTAGATAGGAAATGACCGATATTCCTAATAATTTAGTCAAGAAGTGTGATGGCTTTAGTCTAAGGGGGAGATAGTAGAACAAATGATCAGGTTAGTTTGTCAGGTTCTAATGAGTATGCAAATAAGTTGTGGAACAGCTATGAGAAGGGATACTGCTCGACCCATTTTTATTTTAGTATTTTCAGTCATTCCTGTATTTATTCATGCTTTGCATTTTCATTCCATGATCATGATTCATGTCCAGGCATGCCATAAAAAATCCTGTCCTCACTTAGTTACCGAAATACAAAGTCTCAGACCTTTCACCGGTTGGAATCACTATTCATAGTTAAGAATTCCCAATTTAGGTTTGCAACACATGACTTATGTACTCAAGCTTTGTGATATGTTCAGTTCCAATGTTAAAGCGCTACTTTTAATGATCAGCAAGAAAGAAATTCAGATTCATATCGTGCATGTCCCCTCGCCGTATTTCTTTGATGGGTTTACGATGTTAAATCCTTTATTCCTCAAGCCTCAGTTGAGTGTCAAGTTATTCATAGTATCTATTCATGTGTCAGATCCTCATGCTCTAATCTTTTAGTTATCTTTCCTTACCCACAATAGTGGTGGTGAATAGTTGTTTAGTTGGGAGAGAAGAGATATTTCCTTATTAACGATAGAGGGTGCCATGCCTACTTTGGCTTGGCAGTAATATGAAGTAAGATTGAGGCTACGTCTTTGATACATGTTATGGTTAGTTGAAGTTTAATGTGTTATGATTGGGAAGATTGTGGTGTGTTCATTTTGTGTAATTCCATAAGCTGAAAGGAATATTGGAGTGAAACATTTGTGTAGGACTCGATTAGCAAGGAGTATGTCAGGTGTGCTTGAGGTGAGTGCATGGAAATTTTCTTGATAAGAGGTGTGTAGGGTACGAAGAAGAGGCTTTATAAGTGTTTGATTAGGAATACGCATGTGGTTATGAAGATAGGCTTGAATGTCGTGCTTGTGGGCATGCGGATGGGCGCCTTACACATTAGTAAATAGCTAGTTCTAGGTGGATTGGATTTGTCGAAGTGGTAATGAGAATTACTCTTGAAATAAGAGGTTGTACGAATGTAGATATGTGGGAGCTCATGATTCAGAATGGGGTTATGTGGCGAATTTTGTGGTTCTAGGTTAAGCATGAAAACGATGAGAGGGTTTGGTTCAAGGGGATATGAGTAGATGGAAGTATCGGTGTCATATGAGGATTGTAAGTTGAATCGATCAAATATAGTATCAGAAGGGTATATTATAGTTGAGAGAGTGTTTGAGAAGTGTGGTTGAGTTGAGAGTAAGGAGTTGCCTTGCTTAAAGCTTAGTACTTTTATCCTGACTTATGATTCATAGGTTTAGGTTTCAAGTTATGGGATTATGGTAATTTTATGATCTCCAATTCAGATGTCTTATTTAGATCTTGCCTAAAGTTCTTTGCTCCTTCAGACCATTAGAATTCCTTCGGAGGGTGTTGAAGAAATCCTCTACTTAAGTGTGACTATCTAGTACGATTCATTTTGCATACCTAGCAACCCAGTTTTTAAAATTTGGAAGATAGATTTCTATGGTCTTCTATTTTTTTTCGAACTAGTATAATCTTACCACTCGAAATTTCATAGGTTTGAGAAATTCGATAAGTAGTTTCTCACGTCCAAAATCTATGAATTCAGTTCAGTATGTGTATCAGGCATCAGTTTCAAATTCAGATATATAATTGTGATTCAGTCTGTGAGCATTCGTTAAACAATCTTTGTTTTCCAAGTATTCTAGTCCAGACAATGTAATACCCATTGTGTAGTCTTATCCTTTTTTCTCATGACCTATGCCTGCAGAAATTATGTCTTCGCCGTCTATGAGTATGATTGCACCCTTATCACATCAAGTGAATTCTAAACTCTAAGTATGAGCCCGCTCTTTAATATAAGGAGAAGGCAAATCAGCTCAGATTCAGTAGAGAATTACAGTTGTCCTCTATCTATTTTTTTCGTATCTGGGATCCAATTGTATACCTATTCTCATCATGAGTTTATACATTCAACGAAGTACTTCGAAGTTTAAAAAGATATAGATTTAGATTTGCAAGTTGTTTCAGCTGTGTGTCTTCAGTTTTCTCTATATTCTTGGAAAAAAAACAACATTCGAGGACAAATGTTTCCAAACGGGAGATATTGTAGTACCCCGATCGTTTCTTAAGCCTAAATACATCTTTTGAGTGAATATGGGTGACTGCCAAATTTATTATTATTTATCTCATGTTATATTTCCCTAAATTCTACTCTCGATCATGTGGAGAATTGGATAAGCTTTCCATCGATATAAGATTCACCCGAATTGGACGCCCGATGAGGAAGTTAAAGTCATTTTGTAATTCCCCGAGACTCTAACCAATAGTGCAACCATGAATCAAGCTCTTGAGAAATAAATTATAGTGCTTTGGCTGTTTTCTAATCAAGGATGGTGTGCATTTAGGCCTTAAAGATGTCCTAACGATTTGGCGAATGAAAACATTTCTTACCGATTGATTCTTGGGAAGGATATTGGTATAGCTAAATTCAAACGAGCATATCTCTCATTATACTCGTAAATTTTGAGCTCATGACCTATCAACATATAGATAATTGAATTAGGTTTCGAACGATACCAATTGTGCCAAAATCTAAAATCGGAGCAAAGAGTTATGCCCATTTTACTCCAACATGGTCAAGCTAGAAAATGGTGACGATGGTTCTGACGGGCTGTCACGTTTCTGACACCATTTCCGACGTCGTCGTCACTTTCTGACGACATTTCTGATGACGTCGTCAGCCTTAGGTAGAAAATCAAAAATTCGACCCTTTTGTGACGACATTTCATGACGGCCTATCACGGATGTTGTCCGCCTTTTTTTTTCAGCAATTAAGTGGCATTTTTAAAAGGATATTTTAGTCTTTTCCATCCATTTTGACCCTCTATATATATCCAGGTAAAGAAGAAAACTTCATTCTTCTTCCATTTCATCAAGAATACTAGTGTTTCTCTCTCAAAAATCCAATCCAAATTTATCAAGAACATCAAGAATCCAACCATAGATTTTATAAATATGTTCAAGATTCAAGGTACCCAAGTCAAAATCATGAAGAACCCTAACTCAATAAGTGGAAAAGGAGTCTATAACCAGTTTCTTCATTCAAATCCATAATCAAGGTATGTGGGGTTTGAACAAGAACACTTCTTTCGTTCTTGTGTCCAAAGATTTAATTTCTACTGTTGAAATCCATGATTTTGCAAAGTAGGTTTACACCCAAATTACTTTATTAATGATTTATGATATTTGAGCTATTCAAGATCGATACACATGACTATTTCATCATTTTATTTCTTAAATTGATAACTTATGCCATGAGTTGAATATTATTATTATGAGTTGATGATTTCCTAATGATTTGAGATAAGAGTCATGATTTAAGCTTTTCTATGAGAATTTTTGTTATTGAATATATATATATATATATTGATATTTGAGCTTGAGAGTCAAGAATGAGTTCTATGATGTTTTCTTGAAGTTTTTGATACATGATTATTTTACAACTTCCAAATTATGACTTGATATTTAATATTGTGAATTTCATGTTCTACTATGAGTTGGTATTTCAAGTGCTTTCAAGACATGCGTCAAGCTTTAAGCTTCCTTATGACTAATTGGATTATTGAGTATATTGATTCATAAGATTGAGTTGTTATAATGAGTCTTGATATTTCCTCAAAGTTATTGATGTTGCCATGACTAAATGAATTGATACATCTTGATGTTGAGAAAGATTGTTTGATTTTGAGTCGAGTTAGGAATCCACAGTTGTATATGATTTACTGATGAGATATATATTTATGTTTTGATCTTTATAATATACCCACAAATTGATATTGATTAAGGTGGATTTCCTAAGATGTTCTGAGCTGAGTCTGGGAGGAGTATATAGCACCGAGAAAGAAATTTGGTATTTTCTCAAAACTACGTGCCACCGTAGGATTGATATTGATGATTGTGGGCTAGAGGCCGAGTATGGGATTGTTATTGAGAAATTGAGGTTGTATTCCTTGGAAAGAGTACGACACCCCCACCAATGTGGGGTTCTCTCCTTAGGAGGGCAAAACATTGGACTTCATGCGGCTCACATGGCGTAGTTATGTCGGTTATAAGAAACTCCCAAGTGCATAAGAGTTCAAGTTTCATGAGTTACCGCATCACTTTAAGTCATGATATAAAGAGTTTGAGTTAAGTATAATGATTTATGAGATTTATAATGCTTGCATTACTATTGATGACTTACACGGTATATATTTCAGTTAATTCAAGCGAAGAAAGTTGTTCGTCAGCATGCATGATTTTCATAATCATTTATGATATTAATTATAATGGCATTGCACCCCAACATACTCAGTACATTCCTTAAAGTACTAACCCCCATATATTTCTATATGCTACAGTGCCTTACAATGTTGGTACAAGTTATAGCGCAGATACAACATTCAGTCAGTTCGCAGCTTCCAGTTAGCAGGTGATGATTCCTTTTGATTCAAGGGCATGAGTCAGTTATACAGTTCGAGAAGTGTTGTATTTTTATTACTTTAGTCCTATTGAGATTGGGTATTTGGGATTCATGGCCCATTTATCTGAAGTCAGTACCAGTAGAGGCTTCATAGACAGTCAGTAGAAGTTGATGTATTCAGTTTCAGTTTTATTTGTAAAAGTAGAGTTGTAATCTTGTAAAGTTCATGTTTATATTGATCAAGTTCAGAGAAGTTCTATATTTTTGCTAACTTTATATATATTTATGCATTTTATCCAATTGTTTATGAGTTATGCCAGTAAGAGGGTTAGCTTGGGGTCACTTGCTCCCCTAAGCACCGTGTGACGTCCTGGGACCTAAATTTCATGGCGTTACAGGGCAACCAGACTGAGATGAAGGACAACTGTGCTAACTTCGTAGACCATTTGTTGGGTAGTATCAAACTATGTGACCTGACTCACCAAAACGAAAAATCACATTATTGTCGGCTCTACATATACCCTTAAGATTCTTACCATATTCTTTGCAAAGTAGATTAGTACGAATACCGCTTGCACTACTCAGGGTTTTGGAACCTAGCTCCCCATTATGACTATCATTTCTGAACCTTGTTACTTTGTACTAGCTGAAGTTGGAACTGGGGCTTAAAACTTCTGACAAAACTGAGAACAATTACCTACCTCTGACCTTGGCTAGGCAAAACTAAAGCTAACTATTCTGGTTCTCTTATTTTCTCTCTCCTTCTTCTTAAGTTTTTGTTCCTCAAAGTATTGAGCATGGACCATAAGACTAGATATTTCTATCTTCCTAGTCAACATTGTAGTCCTACACTCCTTAACCACTCTACCCGATACCCTAAACACAAACTTGCTTATCCTGGATCTATTGTCTGCTACTACGTGGGGAGCATACCTGGATAACTGAGTAAACTTTAGGGAATACTCTCTCACACTCATACTACCTTGCCTGAGGTTGATGAACTGTAACACCTTTGCTTCTTTTAGCTATAAGGGAAGGAATCTATCTAAGAAGGTCATAGCATGCTCTTTCCTTCTATGGGCTCTACATCTGCACCCTTGTCTACCTTCCACTACTTAAACCATATATGGGATATATCTTGTAGATGATAGGTGGCTAACTCAGCACTCTCACTAGAAGTCACACCCATGATATCTGTGACTTTCTAAACCTGATCGAGGAACTCCTATGGATCCTTTTCAGACTTAGAACCTGAGTATAAGGGAGGATTCATTAGGGTGAATTACTGAATCTTGCCTGTAGTAGTATTGGCCACTGGGTTGGCCGAAATAGCAGTTGTTCATTCATTCTGAGTTGCAACTAAATTGGCTAGAGAAGTGAATGCAACCCTAAATTTTGTATAAGAGATGTGCTTATCCAGGGGATCTACCTGAATAGGCTGTGGTTCTGATTGGTCTCCCATTTATCTTCCCTTAGTCCTCTTTGGAGGAATATTCAATAATTGGAAGAGAAAGGATTATAATGTGAATTTAACTGGAGCTCATACTTACTCGCATGACATGAAAACTGAAAGAAGGGAAATTTTTCCTAAAATATCTCGTAGCCTTCAGTCCATAAGTGTGGCGCGTAACACACCCATGTACAAGAATCTACGAGATGTGACTTTCAAAATTTCTAGGACTCTGTTGAAACTTAGGCTCTGATATCAAGATTGTAACACCCCGAGTCTATACCTCGAACGCTACAAGGTGCTCATAATCTCGAAGGACCACAAGTTAACCTATTACTGGTACCTGCTAAAATACCTGAATATTTATACGATAAATATATAAAAAATAGGTGGAAATCTGGCCAAAATATTCAATGCCTTAAATAATACTGAATATGGTATCACAATACCAAAACTAAACATCAATACTGAAAACTGAACTATTTGAAAATACTCTAGTCTGGAAAACCTCTAAACTGTCTGAGTTGTGGAGCAGATGGGCCCCCAACTAACTATGACTACTGGAAATGAACTGAAATGCTGAATTAAATAATCATGTCCTCGAACTATGAGGACTCACCACTAATTTTGTATGATGAGAATTTGAACTGCTAAGGGTCCTCTAGAGCCCGTGTGTCAAAACCTATGATATAAGACATCATAGAACAAAAGAAAAGCATGCGCCAGTACTTTGAATTTACTGGTATGCTCAGTGAGGTAGGAAAAAATGCATGGGTTCATATTCATGAACAATACTAATTGAATAACATGTGTATGACTGAATGAGAGTACATGCATGAATAAGTAGACAGTAACTTAGATCATGATAACACTGAATACTAAATTTGAATACTGATTTACTGGTTTCTGAGTTTACTGATATTGTAATACTGATAACTAAATGACTGTGTCTAATAGTCTTTCTTCTGTGGAAGTATACTGAGTTTTGTACTGAGCTGGGTGACTGTGATTGACAGTCTTGAATCTGTAAAACTAAACTGTGTTCTATAATGAGACTTTATCTGAAACTGATACTGTAGGAGATAATTATCTAACTGACATGCCCCTTCTCTAACTGATTTGGGGTCCAACCTATAACCACTATTGCAAGGATGTCAATACTGTGCCACGGGAAAGGACTAGCTGTGAGTTAGACCTCTCTGACTAAAAGCTCTTTCGTCACTCCTCACTGGTAGGAAAACTCAAATAAGGTATAACAATCCTAGTCTTTCAGTGAGATATCTCAATACAGTGGCCACATAGTTCTTGAATGCAAGGACTTCTTCTAAGGATTTTTCCCTCTAGTGGTAGGTGAGTTCCCACCTTTGGGTTCACGCGGTGCTAAATTCTACTCCCAACTGAATAGACACTGGAATGAATTCTAAATTATAATAAACTTAAAAGGCATGTCATAATATTGAGACATGGTAATTAACTACTTAGTCATCATTCATTCATTTGGGCATTTAAGAAAACATTTACATGAGATTAACTTGTATACATGCTAACATGATATAATTTCACTATTCAACACACATAGACAATTCACCAAACACTTGTGGGGCACAATATATGCACATAATACTAAAACAACACGTAGGCATCATGATTCAATTCCAATTACACAATTCCAAGAGTTTCAACATGGATGCACATGATAAATCACACATATCAATTAACTCTATATGAATTTTGCAATAAATCATGAATCCACTTTAATTCAAATGATGGAAATCATGAAATCACTCTACATTAACTTTAAAAGAGTTTCTTGGACTCCAAGGGTGGAAGGAACCCTTGGATGGACACTTCACATAACTTAGTTTGTGAATTCTAGAAAATTAATAGTTGAATCTTGAGCCTTAATTGAATTTAATTCACCTAGGGTTTTTTTTCTTGAGCAATTTTTGAAAGAATGAATATAACTTTCTATAAGAGGGCTAAATTTTGTGTTATGGGGATGAAGGGAATGAGAAAAAAGACTTAATTAACCCTGAGTACGTGGCCTTTTAATTACTGAAAAATTGAATCATTGATGCGCAAACCAACGTGCCGTATCATTGGCATCGATGTGATAGCCAACGCTACGCATTGAGTTCATGTTGATTCACTAGAATTGGACACTGGGAGCTGGGAAAACATTTGTCAATGCGATCGTCGATGCAACATGTCAAGATGGCATTGATTCACTGGATTAGGATTCCAAAGGTGCTTCAAACGAAGTCTGAAAAATCCCAAACTTTCCCAGGAACACCTATTGACATTCCTGATCATGAATTAACTAAAATATCAACATTTAATTGACATAAAGGTCACGAAATAGGATTTCCAACTTTAGAAGGCTAAAATAACACCATGTATGAATACTTAGCTAGATTTTTCTAAGTCTGGGAACCCCTTAAAAAGCTTAAAGAACTGAATTAAGCTAAGAATTTTGAGGGGTCTTACAATATCTCCCCCTTGGGAATATTCATCCTCGAATGAGACTGACTAAGCAAAGAGGACTGGTAGACTGAACTTACTTATTAAACATGAATACCTAAAATATGATTATCTGACTGGCTTTACTGACATACAATATTTCATACTAAGCATGCATATCTGATGCATGAATACATGACTGAACTGACTCCTGAATATATGACTGAGTATACAATAGTAACTAATACCATGTTTGTAATGGAAAATCTCAGCATGAAACTGAATAAGCTTGAGGAAAAACTATTACTTAAACTAAAAAATACTGATTAACCCAAGATTATTTTCGGAGTACGCATGAACAGGAATATGAGAACATGACTAAGACTTAAACATGATACTTGAACTGAATATTATGAACTGAACATAGCCCCTTAAATATGATGCTCACAACTAATATTGGAAATTGGGGGTCAACTTATGAGTACCCACTACTCTAAACTAGATTCGTCACATGAAAAGAACTAGGAGGTTTAGGACATGAAAGCTCGGGGTTATAGCGCATCTCCCCCTTGAGATATTATATCCCCCGAAAAATATTGACTTGGCTGAGATATAGAGAAAAACTGGGGTGATGCACAAGGAACCTACGAACTGAGTCATGACTTAATATATGGGGCCAGAAACTAAGACATGATACTTGAATTGAGCTGAACACGCAACTACCTGGTTAATCCATATTAGAATAGTTATATTCATGAGACTTCGGATAGTGTGACTAGATGGAAAGATGGAAAACAACACCACATAAATTTATCCGTCTGACTGCTAAACTGAATTACTGGCTTTATGGACTAACTCATACTGAAAACTTATTCTCAACTGGATATTTTCTCTTACACTCTTTTTATTGAGTTGCCAAAAACTTTAGGGAGCAATAAAAGCTTGGCATTGTCTGAATAAGATATCAATATGTGGCTAGAATTCTGTAATATGAGGCGAGATCAATGAATTATAATCTAAGATAGAGTGACTAAGACTTATGTATTGCAACTACAAATTTTCCAACTTAGAACTATCCCTTGAATACTTTCTCAACTATACTCTCCACCTTAGTACGACACTTCACTTAGGACTACTGAAAAATATTTGCATGTGTGCTGCGCATGAATGCATAAATATACTAGATTATCTGATTAACTGAATGATTGATAGCTGAATACTGGGTTGGCAAGATTGTACTGTACTTAGTTTGACTAACTGGACTAAAACTTTAGGGTATTATGCATCTGAGGAAGGGACTGACTGATTAACATGAGATAACTAAGAATGAATTCATGAAAACTGTATTTTCTGAAAATGCAAGACCAAGCATATAACATGGTTCTGAAATAGTTTGCAAATTGAGATGCTGAAATACTAATAACTAAGTAACTGATAACTGTATGCTATGGTCGAGCAAACCTAAAACTAAACTGAGTTTCTGATATGATTGCTGGACTGAGACATACACTATAACTAAGACTATAACTGAGACTATGATTCAGATGGTAACTGGGACAAAATATACTGCAAGGCATGTGTGTGGAAGTCATAAGTTGCATGACCTGAGTTTGGAGTTTCCGTGTTCATGGAACATGATTCATACTACTAAGTGAACTGGAAATCCTCAAACTAAGAACTGGAAACACACTATTCTTTGGAAAGTGTGTTAATATAAACTGTGTTCATGGAGCTGAGACATAAAACATGTGTAGGTATCGTGATGAATGAAGTACAAAACTTTGAACTGGGGTAAATACGGTTTAGGCATCATTCCCACCCATTACTTTTCTACCCATACTAATATCAAAAATGAAATCTAGAAGCCTGATTTCCTGAGATATCATAACCAAACAGTTCCTGTATACCCATCGAGCTATGATAGAGTGACCCACTAGGTTGGGGCTCAAAAAGTTTTTGTTAATATTTGGCCTGACTTTAAAGTTAACTACTATGCAAAGAGTTACAAAAGATAGAGAATCTCCTGGATCTGATAAATCATAAATATGTAAATGGAAGGTCTATAACTTACTAGTGACCATATCAGGGGAACTTTCTCAATCTTGCCTTGATTGAAGTGCATAAAGCCTATTTGGGTACTGCCCACTGGCGGTACTAGAAGTAGCACCCTGTTGATTCGGGCGACCAGACTTAGCTGAAGGACGACTGTGCTAACTTCGTAGGCTATTTTTAGGACAATCTCAAACTCTGTGACCTGACTCGCCACATCCAAAACATACATCATTACAAGCTCTACACATACCCTTAAGATTCTTACCATATTCTTCGCAAAGCAGATTAATACGAACACCATTTGAACTACTCAGGGTTTTTGAGCCTAGAGTCCCATCATGACTATCATTCCTGAACCTTGGTACTGTGTAATAGCTGAAGATGGAACTAGGGCTTAAAACTTCTAACTAAACTGAGAATGGTTACCACCCTCTGACCTTGGTTAGGAAAACTAAAGCTAATTGTTCTGGCTGTCTTATTTTCTCTCTTTCTTCTTAAGTTTTTGTTCCTCAATGTATTTAGAATGGACCATAAGCCTAGATATATCCTACACTCCTTAACCACTCTACCCAATACCCCAAACACAAACTTCCCCATCCTGGATCTATTGTCTGCTACTACGTGGGGACCATACCTTGATAACTGAGTAAACTTGAGGGAATACTCTTTCACACTCATACTACCTTGACTAAGGTTGATGAACTCTAACACCTGAGATTCTTTTAGCTCTAAGGAAAAGAAGCTCTCTAAGAAGGGCTTAGAAAACTCTTCCCTTCTATGGGCTCTGCATCTGCACCCTTGTCTACCCTCCACTACATAAACCATATATGGGCAACATCTTATGGATAATAGGTGGCTAACTTAGATCTCTTACTAGAAGTCACCCCCATGATATCTGTTACTTTCTGAACCTGATCGAGGATCTCCTATTGATCCCTTTTAGACATAGAACTTGAGTATAAGGTAGGATTTATTTGGGTGAAGTCCTGAATCTTTCCAACAGCTGTATTGGCCACTGGGTTGGCCAAAACAGAAGTTGTCCATTCATTCTGAGTTGCGACTAAATTGGCTAGAGTAGTGAATGCAACCCTGAATTTTTCATACGAGATGTGCTCGTCAGGGGATCTTCCTGAACGGGCTGAGGTTCTGACTGGTATCCTATTTATCTTCCCTTAGACCTCTTTAGAGGCATATTCTATATATAGAAGATAAAGGATTATAATGAGAATTTAACTGGAGCTCATGCTGACTTGCACAATAGGAATACTGAAAGAAGGGAAACTTTTTCTAAAATATCTCATAGCCTCCAGTCCATAAGTCTCGCACACAACACACCCATGCACAATATTCCACTAGATACAACCTTCATACTTCCTAGTACTCAATTGAACCTTAGGCTCTGATATCAATTTTGAAATACCCCGAGTCTTTACCTCGGATGCTACAAAGTGCACATAATCTCGAAGGACCACAAGTCAAACCATGACTGGTACCTGCTATAATACGTGAATAATTATATGATAAATATACATAAAATAGGTGGAAAAATAGCCAAAATGTTCAATGCAATAAATAATACTAAATATGGTATCACAATACAAAAACTCAACATTAATATTGAAAACTAAACAACTATCTGAAAATACTCTAGTTTGAAAAACCTCTAAACTGTCTGAATTGTCTGAGCTGTGAAGTTTATTGGCCACCAACTAACTCCAAATACTGAAAATAAACTAAAATGCTAAGATAAATAATAATGTCCTTGAACTATAAGGACTCACCACTAACTCTATATGCTGAAAATTTAAACTGCTAAGGGTGCTCAAGAGCCCGTGCATCTAAACCTATAATATAAGGCATCATAGCACAAATGAAAAGCATGCGTCAGTACTTTCAATGTACTGGTATGCTCAGTAAGGTAGGCTAAAATGCATGGGCTCATATTCATGATTAATACTAACTGAATAACGTGAGTATGACTGAATGAGAGTAGATACATGAATACGTAAACTGTAACTGAGATCATAGAACATTGAATACTAAATATAAGTACTAATTTACTAGTATCTGAGTATACTAATATAGTACTACTAATAAATAAATGACTATATCTACTAGTCTTCATTCTGTGAAACTATATTGAGTTCCTTACTGAGCTGAGTAACTGTCACTGACAGTCTTGAATATGTAGACCTGAACTGAGTTCTATAATGAGATTGAATCTGAAACTGAGACTGTAGGAGGTAATCATATAAGTGATATACCCCTTCTCTAACTAATTTGGGGACCAAACTGTAACCCAGTTGGAACGGTATCAATATCGTACTACGGGTAAGGACAAGCTGTGAGTTAGCCCTCTCTGACTGGAAGCTCTTCCATCAATCCTCACTGTAGGAAAACTCAAATAAGATATAACGACCCTAGTCTTGCAGGGAAATATCTCAACCTACGCTGGCCATATAGTTCTGGAATGGAAGGAGTACTTCTAAGGATTTCAACCTCTACTAGTAGGTGAGTCCCCACCTTTGGGTTCACTCAGTGCTAAATCCTACTCCCAACTAAATAGACGCTGGACTGAATTCTAAATTGTACTAGGATAGACTGAACTATTACTGATCATACAGTATAACTGAACTGGACTAATTTTACTGAACTAAGTTGGACTTATTCTTATTTTACTGAGTTTTTTGTAAAATCTTTAACTGACTGTATTTTACTAATTTAGACATGACTTATTCCACTCTATGACTGACCATGGCTCTAGATAAACAGTTTAGTTGTTGGGTATTAAATAACCCCATGACTCGATAGCATAAAATTAAAATGCATGGCATAATCTTGAGACATGGTAATTAACTACTTAGTCATCATTCATTTATTTGGGCATTCAAGCAAACACTTGGATGACAAGAACTTGCATATATGCTAACATGATATAATTTCACTAGTTAACTCACATGGATAATTCATCAAACACTTATGGTGCATAATATATGCACGTAATACTAACACAACATATATGCATCATAATTCAATTCCAATCACACTGTTCCATGAGTTTAAACATGGATTCACATGATAAATCACACATATCAATTAACTGTACCTGAATTTTGTAATAAATCATGAATACACTTTAATTCAAATCATGGAAATCATGAAATCACTCTACATGAACTTTAAAAGATTTTATTGGACTCCAAGGGTGGAAGGAACCCTTGGATGGACAATTCAAATACCTTAGTTGGTGAATTCTAGAAAATTAACTTGAATTTAATTCACCTATGGTTTTTTGTTCTTGAGGAATTTGTGGAAGAATGAATATAACTTGCTAAAAGAGGGCTAAATTTTGTGTTATGGGGATGAAGGGAGTGGGAAAAAGACTTAATTATCCATGAGGACATGACCTTTTAATTAAAAAAAATTGAATAATCGATGCGCAGGCCGACGCACCGCATTGTTGGAATCGACGCAATAGCCAATGCGCGCATTGAGTTGGCATTGATTCATTGGAATTGGATGCAGTGAGATAGGGAGAACATTTATCAATGTGATAGTTGACGCAACGCATTAAGATCGTATTTATTCACTAGTTTAGGAATCCAAAGGTGCTTCAAATGAAGTTCAAAAAATTCAAAACTTGCTCGGGAACACCTATTGGCATTCCTAATCATGAATTAACTTAAATATCAACATTTAATGGACATAAAGGTCATTAAATAAGATTGTCAACTTTCAAAGGATAAAATAACACTATGTATGAATACTTAGGTAGAATTTTTTAAGTCTGGGACCCCCTTAACAAGATTAAAGGACTGAATTAAGCTAAGAATTTTCTAGGGTCTTATAGATGGTTGAGCAGTGAAGGATACCACGAGGACCTTGCGGTCATGTATAATTTTGAATTGAAAAAATGAGTTAAAGACCTTAAATATGATATAAATTGTATGAGTGTAAATACATAAACTAATGGGTCAAGAGTTCAAACGAAAACTCATAACAATGGGTGATTTGAGTTCCTGGTCTAATGATATGACTAGTTATTTGAGTTCCGTGTCCCATGAAATGACATGTGATTTGAGTTTCTTGTCTAATGATATGACTAGTGATTCAAGTTCCTAGACCAGTTATATGACTAGTGATTCTAGTTCCTAGTCCAAAGAGATCTCTTGTGGTTAGAATACCTTGTAAAATAACATAGCTAGTGATTCGAGTCCAAAGAGATCTCTTGAGGTTAGAATACCTCATAAAAAAGATCCATTGGTTGGAGGTCTCAAACAACTTACCATTTGTTCGTGGTCCAGTCCACTTACCATATAAGGTGGTTGGTTTGAGGTGTTCTTGTTTAATATACTGTAGGAGTTCACTGTGTATAAATTATAAGAGTAGAAGGTTGGTAGACCTTCACCCTATATTTCATGAATGAATATATCAATAATGTATGTTACAACTCATTTAATGATTTGACTTTTTGTGTCACTATATGTAATGCCCCGATAAATCCTCTTCCAGTCTGAGCCTTAGAGCGTATTTGGTAAAGTTAAAAATCCGAGTCTAAATGTTTTAGAACTATCTAAACAAGTATGAAATACGTTGAATCGTGGGGGAATTTATTTGAGCATGACTTAATATCAAAGAGGTCCCCTAACTCAAGGACGAGTTGAAAGCTTTCCTATCGTTCAAGTTTTAGTGAGCGTCAATATTTGGGTCAACTTCAATCGACCATAACTCCTTGTATATATCCAATTATATGACCTACTATATATAAAATTAATTCTCTTTGAATTATCTTTCCAACAATACCCATTCGTCAAAATCCGATATCAGAGAAAAGAGTTATACTAATTTTACTCCAGCGTGTCAGCCTAGAAAATCCGTGATGACCTTTTGTGATGACTTGTCACAAGCCTGACGACCCATCACAAAATTTCGTCACCTTAAGGTAGAAAGTCATAAAATCCACCCTTTTTGTGATGACAATTCGTGACGGCCTATCACGGGCCTGACGGTTTGTCACGGATACCGTCAGCTATTTTTTTCAACAATATAAGGACGTTTTTGCACGGGTATATTCTTCATTTCCCACCTTTTGGAGGACTCTATAAATATGAGAATACACCTCTAAACCCTAATTTCTCCATATTCTCTTTAAATTCTCTTAAGAAGATATAACTAGGGATTCATTCAAGAACCCTAATCTTTCAAAAATTCATCCAGAATTCTTCAAGATTTCTTAAAGAATCAAGTTCCTCATAGTGTGGGCTTCGAGAATTATTTATTACAAGTGCGGATAGAGTCTCAAGCATTAGAATTCATCCAATTTCAAAGATTAAGGTATGTAGATGTTGATTCTTGGGTCCCTTTCAGCCAAGAAGCTCAAGAACCATTTTCAAAACTCAAAGATTTTTATATTTATGAGTTGTTAGTGATTTTTATGAGTTGAAATTGATGTTACATGTGTTATTGAGTTTTGATTCATATTTTTTTACAAGATTCATGAGCCTTGACCCTAGTAGGGGGAATCCATGTGATATTTGTGATGAATCTTCCTTATGTTCCTTTCTATGTAATGTGTTTATGTCAAATGGTTGTAAAAATGGTTGAATAAGAAAAGAATGTTCCCCCTAGGTTTGATTAAGACCTTAGGTAAAGCATAAGGTCCATTGTAGCATGTTGAAGATGAAGTCCCAAATTGTGAGTTAGTTTATGCATGCCTAGTGTTTGATAAAATGTCCAAGTGAATGGATTATTCCATGGTAGTACGAAATCACCAAATAAGTGTGAACCCGTGCATGTCTTGTGTTTGTTGAAGGACCTTAGTGAATAAGTGGAGATAAGATAGTAGTAAATTCCCCAATTATGTGCTCTTGATATATGCTAAGTTTTAAATACATGCTAAGTGGTTAGAAAGTAAGTTATGACATGATAGTATGATGTTTCCCCAAGCCATGTGATATCCAAACACATGACGAGACTGATTTAAGTTGAGGTAAAACCTTGTTGAATGAAGTACGATCTTGTAGCATATTTCCCCTATGTTATTATAAGATTGTGATCCAGAGATGCTTAAAGTGACCCCTTGGCGATTGTGATGATGAATAAATTTTTTTGATCGTTAAATGCTTGTGGTGAAGTCTTAATGACTGTGAGATGCTTTAAAGCTTGTGATAATGAACGAATGCTTGTGATGATGAACGAATGTTTGTGATGATGAATGAATGATTATTGTGATGACTAGTCAAGAATTATTATGCTTTACTTTTATGTTATCGAGTCCTGGGGGTATTTATACCCGACAATAGAGCTATTGTCTAGAGCCCGTGTCAGTTTCTCGATAATGTCAGTCGAGCCATGATTCTCAGAACTCAGTGAACTATAGAACTCTGTATCCTTAGATAAGTGCAGAACATAAGAAAGCTTAGTAATATCAGTTATCTCTGTAATATCTGTATCGTTAGTAATCTAGCCTCAGTCTTGCAATCAGCTCGGATTTAATAGTATTCAAGTAATTCAATTATAATCTCAGAAGCGATTTGAGTAATTTATTCAAGATCTGTATCATCAGTCAAATACCATAATTCGATACCTTTTCCGTTAGATATAGAACTAAGTAATCTCAGCGTAACTTAGTCAGATCTTTTGAAAAACATGATCATTATTAGATTTAGTTCAGTTGTGTTCATTTGAGAATTCAGTTCAGAGTCTTTCAGTTGTGAGAAAAAGCTAGCACCGAGCAAAGAAAGGGATGGCGGCTCTCCCGTCAGAGAGAATGAGTCGCTAGGAGCAATCCCTAAACTCCAGAACTGCATAGCCAGCACAGGATGCATAAGTCCACGTCAGTAGGGGCTGTCACCGTCTGAGAGGTTTGATTATTATATTGCCTCAAGACGACTTCCTGTGAGGTTCATCCCGTTAGAGAGGCTTGACCAGAGAGGTCTTTACCTATGGCACGGTATTGACACCCTTATAGCTGGGGTTACAAGTTGGACCCCACCTGTGGTAGGTTGGGGTATGTTATTTAAGTAACTACTTCCTACAGTTGCAGTTTCAGTATCAATCCTCAGAAATCAAGACTGTGTAGTATAGCCATCTATCTCAGTGAGGAACTCAGATAGTTCCATTGATTCATGGATCATCCCATCTGATAGGCTTGGTCTCATATATAGATTCTTATTATCATATCTAGAGATCTCCCATCAGAGAGGCTTGATCTCACTCGCAGACCATGATGAGTATTCTTATTATCATATCTAGAGATCTCCCGGCAGAGAGGCTTGATCTCACTCCAGAATCTCAGTTATCAGTATTAGATAAATCAGTGATTCAGTATCTCAGTGTCGGTAGTGAGTTCAGTCTGCAGTAAAGTGTTATCTGAGTTTCAGTAACTAGAGTTGCGATGATTGTGTCCATGGTCTGTGCATTCATATATGTGTTCTCATACGACATCTTCATGATTATTCAGTTTAGATATTGTGCATGCATGAGTCTTGGCACTATCCTACCTTATCTACATACTCGGTACATTCCTGTACTGACACATTTGCGCTATGGTGTATTATTTGAAACCATAGGTTCAGAGGTACAGGGTCCATAGTATCCTCAACAGTTCAGTCCCTGTCAGCAGCAGTAGCAGTGACTCCTCTTCCTTTGAGGATGAATTTTAGTTTACTATTATTGCTTCAGTCTTTGTTTAGTTTTAGTTGATGGAGTTAGTTGGGGACCTGTCCCATCAACTTTGCAGTTTAGATAGTTTAAAGGCTTTTCAGATAAATGTATTAGTATTCTATTTTTCTGTATTATGAGTATTCATAGATGTGTTGAACCTTACGGCTAGTTTTTGTATTTATTTCAGATATTATGTAGTGTAAAGGTACATATATTATTAATGGGTTAGCTTGTGGTCCTTCGGGGTCATAAGCACCGTGTGATGTCTTGCGATGGGATCTCGGGGCGTTACAAACTTTGTTTCAGAGCCTAAGGTTCAAGAGTGTCCTAGGGAGTCTGAAAAGACGCATCTAGTAGAGTGTTGTGCATGGGTGTATAGCACGCAACATTTATGTACAAGAGGCTACAGGATGTTCTTAGGAGCAATTTTCCTTTTTCAGTGATTATTTCGTGCAAGTGAACATGAGCTCAAGTTGGTTCTTATTCTAATCCACTTGTTTCTTTCAATTACAGAGTATGCCTCCTTGCAGAGATTTTTTCCATGGGGTGGACAACCATCCCACACAACCAGTAGATCCTGAGAATTAGAGTGTGTCACATACAGAATTTTAGGCAGCTTTTCCAGCGCAAGTCCAATCTATGACTAATGTTCGGGGGAACCATCAGGCTGCAGCCCCACCTCAGCAAGATGGGGACTTAACCGCAGCAAAAATCAAAAGTTTCATGAAAATGAACCTGCCAGAATTCTTTGGGTCAGTAGTAGGTGAGGACACGCACCTTTATCCAGAAGAGGTAAAGAAGATCACCCAGATTATGCATGTTTATAAGAAAGAGGGTGTTGAGTTAGCATCTTATAGGTTGAGGGATGTTGCTCCTAATTGGGTAGTGATGTGGGAAAAGAGTATAGGGGAGAATGCAGCTACTGTGACTTGGATAAAGTTTTAGAGTGCCTTTCTAGATAAGTTTTTCTCGCTAGAGATGAGAGAGGCTAAGGTAGAAGAGTTTATGAACCTAAGGCAAGGTTCCATGACTATGAAAGAGTATTGTATTAAGTTTAACCAACTAGCTAAGTATGCTCCTGACTTGATAGCTGACCCTAGAGCGAGTATGAGTATGTTTGTGACTGGTGTATCCGGGTTAGTGTTGAAAGAGTGTAGGACTACTATGCTTCATAGATATATGGACCTTTCTAGATTGATGATGCATGCGTAACAGATTAAGGCAGATAAGATAAAGAAGAGAGAAAGTGAGTAAGAGAGCCAAGATAGGTAGTCGTGGTTTCTCGCAGTCAGGGTATCGAGGTGGTAGTAGTTCTTATTATGGTCAGAGTTTTTTAGTTCTAGCTCTATCTTTATCTAGTGTACCTGCACCAATGTTTGGGGGTGTCAGATCTGAGGAAGCGCCAAGCTTCAAAGACCAGAGTAGTACAAGTGGTGTTCTTATCCATCCGCATTGTGGAGAGTATGGAAAACGCCACCAACGTGTGTGTAGAGCCGGTAGTGATCTATGTTTTGGTTGTGGTGAGACAGGCCATAGAATGCGAGAATGTAGAGTACTGACTCAGAGGGGCAGACTTCTTGTGCTTCAAGCTCGCCTTAATAGGGAAAGATACCCTGAAATAGACCCGGGTATGTTATGAGCCCTTTATATTTATGACATGCATTGATAGATCCTATGCTTCCATTTTATTCTTATATGTTAGCATGAGTCATGCATGAGTTTCAGATCTTGATCGGTTAATCATGACCCAGTCTGTAGGTGCCCCGCGCACTGCCCCAGTATGTCAGCGAAGTGTGTTTAGAAAGACATAGAGTCCCAAGGGGGAGATACCCCATAGTATTATGATATTGCATTCTATTACATTCATCCCGATGCATGTTCAGATTTTATGAAGTTAGCATCAGTCATTATTGCATTGTCAAGTCGTGCTTTCGAAAGTCAGCTTCGCCGGACATTCATGCATTAGATATGCACATTTAGTTGAAATGAGTTCATCTTGTCAGTGTGTGATCAGTCATGCATTCTTGAGATCAGCCTAGTTATGAGTCCATGTATGACATATGCATGAGTGTTATGAGAATTCAGCTATGAGTATCTTTAGTCGAGTATTCTATACATCAGATAAACATATCCAGTATGAGAACTCAGTATGTCAGTCATTCCAGTTCCGTAAGCATGCCTTGAAATAATTCCATTTCTATAGTAGGTTCTATTGATCTGTATTTTCAGTCTATCAAGGGACATTTGAGGACGAATGTTCCCAAGGGGGAGATAATGTAATGCCCCAAAAATCCTCTTCCATTCTGGGCCTTAGAGCGCATTTGGTAAAGTAAAAAATACTAGTCTAAATGTTTCAGAAATATCTTCCCATGTATGAAATACTTTGAATCGTGTGGGAATCTATTTGAGCATGAATTAAGATCATAGAGGTCCCCTAACTCAAGGACGAGTTGAAAGCTTTCCTATCGTTCAAGTTTTAGTGAGCGTTAAAATTTGGGTCAATTTCAATCGACTATAACTCCTTGTATATATAGAATTATAGGACCTACTATATATCAAATAAAATATCTTTGAATTAGCTTTCCAACTATACCCATTTTGTCAATATCCGATATTGGAGCAAAGAGTTATGCTTATTTTACTCCAGCGTGTCAGCCTGGAAAATCCATGATGACCTTTTGTGACGACTTGTCACAAGCCTGATGGCCCATCACAAAATGTCGTCACCTTAAGGCAGAAAGTCACAAAATCCACCCTTTTTGTGACGAAAATTCGTGACGGCCTATCAAGGGCCTGATAGCTTATCATGGATGTTGTCAGCTATTTTTTTCAGTAATTTAAGGACATTTTTGCAAGGGTATTTTGGTCATTTTCCACCTTTTGGAGGTCTCTATAAATATGAGCATCCACCTCTAAACCCTAATTTCTCTATCTTCTCTCTCAATTCTCTTAAGAATATATAACTAGGGTTTCATTCAAGATCCCTAATCTCCAAAAATTCATCCATAATTCTTCATGATTTCTTAAAGAATCAAGTTCCTCATAGTGTGGGCTTCGAGAATTATTTATTACAAGTGCAGATAGAGTCTCAAGCATTAGAATTCATCCAATTTCAAAGATTAAGGTATGTAGATGTTGATTCTTGGGTCCCTTTCAGCCAAGAAGCTCAAGAACCATTTTCAAAACTCAAAGATTTTTATATTTATGAGTTGTTAGTGATTTTTATGAGTTGAAATTGATGTTACATGTGTTATTGAGTTTTGATTCATATTTTTTTACAAGATTCATGAGCCTTGACCCTAGTAGGGGGAATCCATGTGATATTTGTGATGAATCTTCCTTATGTTCCTTTCTATGTAATGTGTTTATGTCAAATGGTTGTAAAAATGGTTGAATAAGAAAAGAATGTTCCCCCTAGGTTTGATTAAGACCTTAGGTAAAGCATAAGGTCCATTGTAGCATGTTGAAGATGAAGTCCCAAATTGTGAGTTAGTTTATGCATGCCTAGTGTTTGATAAAATGTCCAAGTGAATGGATTATTCCATGGTAGTACGAAATCACCAAATAAGTGTGAACCCGTGCATGTCTTGTGTTTGTTGAAGGACCTTAGTGAATAAGTGGAGATAAGATAGTAGTAAATTCCCCAATTATGTGCTCTTGATATATGCTAAGTTTTAAATACATGCTAAGTGGTTAGCAAGTAAGTTATGACATGATAGTATGAAGTTTCCCCAAGCCATGTGATATCCAAACACATGTCAAGACTGATTTAGGTATGAAATAGTTTAGGTAAAACCTTGTTAAATGGAGTACGATCTAGTAGCATGTTTTCTCTACGTTATTATAAGATTGTGATTCTTAGATGCTTAAAGTGACCCCTTAGCGATTGTGATGATGAATAGATGTTTGTGATCTTTAAATGCTGGAGGTGATGTCTTAATGATTGTGAGATGCTTTAATATTTGTGATGATGAACGAATGCTTGTGATGTTGATTGAATACTAGTGATGATGAATGAATGGTTGTGATGATGAATGAATGATTGTGGTGATGACTAGTCAAGAATGATTATGCTTTAATTTTATGTTATCGAGTCTTGGGGGTATTTATACCCGATAATAGAGTTTTTATCTAGAACCCATCTCAACTTATAGATAATTTTAGTCGAGCCATGATTCTCAGAACTCAGTGAACTATAGAAATCTTTATCCTTAGACAAATGTAAAACTTAATAAAGCTCAGTAATCTCAGTTATCTCTGTAATCTCTGTATCACTAGTAATCTAGTCTCAGTCCTGTAATCAGCTCAGATCTAATAGTATTTAACTGATTCAATTCTAATCTCAAAAGTGATTCGATAAATCTATTCAAGCTCTGTATCGTCAGTCAGATACCCTGATTCGATACCTTTTTTGTCAGATACAAAACAAATTAATCTTAGTGTAACTCAGCTAGATCTTTTGAGAAACATGATTAGTGTCAAATTTCATTCAGTTATGCTCAGTTGAGAATTAAGTTCAAAGTCTTTTACTTTGGAGTAGAAGCTAGCACCGAGCGAGGGAAGGGATGGAGACTCTCCCGTCATAGAGGACGAGTCGCGTGGAGAAATCCCAAAACTCCCGAACTGCGTAGCCAGCGTAGGATGCAGGAGTCCCCATCAGTAAAGGCTATCACCGTCATAGAGGTTTGACTATTATATTGACTTAAGATGACTTCTTGCGAGGGTCATCCCGTCAAAGAAGCTTGACCAGAGAGGTCTTTACCCATGGCACTGTATTGACACCCTTCCAGCTGGGGTTACAGGTTGGACCCCACCTGTGGTAAGTTGGGGCATGTCGTTTAAGTAACTACTTCCCACTGTTGTAGTTTCAGTATCAATCCACAAAAATTAGGATTGTGTGGTACAGTCGTCTATCTCAGTGAGGAACTCACATAGTTCCATTGATTCATGGACCATCCCGTCAGATAGGCTTGGTCTCATATATAGATTCTTATTATCATATCTAGAGATCTCCCATCAGAGAGGCCTGATCTTAGTATCAGACCATATTTAGTATTCTTATTATCATATCTAGAGATCTCCCGTCAGATAGGCTTCATATCCATCTCAGATTCTGTTGAGTATTCCTATTTTCAGATTCAGACATGATCATACTTTTTATTATTAATAATTACTTTGAGAATAATCCGTTACAAAAATTGATCTCTGATCCTGTCAGTCGAAAGCAGTAAGCTCAGAATTCAGTCCTTGATGTGAGTACGTCTAGACTCTCAGTTATCAGTATTAGATGAGTTAATGATTCAGTATCTTAGTGTCAGTAGTGAGTCCAGTCTTCAGTAAAGTGGTATCCGAGTTTTAGTATCTAGAGTTGCGATGATTGTGTTCACAGTCTGTGCATTCATATATGGTATTCAACATGCCTATTCTTATGTAAATGTTATCGCCTATGATGGATTGACATGGATTTGAACAAACATACTATTTTCTCCTTACCCTTGAGTTTCATGCTATCATTCCAACCGCTAACTGTCTTCAGATGCTACGTCCCCGCATGACGTAGGCGCCAAAGCATCTTCTTCTTTTTCGACGTAGTGACTTATTGATTGAGGCAGTTTGTGTTTGACTTGAAGTTGTGAGCTTTCTTTTCTAGAAATACATAATCTTTAAGTATCTTTGTTTAGACTTAGTCTCTTTAAGACTTGGTTTGGCTATAGTCTGGGGCATGTCCTGACATATACTTTTATCGACATTAGTTTTGTATAGAGGCATTGTGAACTGCTATGGACTTGGGTATAATGTTTAGTTTTTATCCTAATGAGATGTATAGACATATCTAAGCTATGAATTTTGTTGTTGTTGTTTCCGCTACCTTGACTTATGAATTGAAGTTCCTTCGACTACTATGATTTGATAAGTCATCTGGGATAGGTTACTGGGGTGACCTTTGGTTCATGTGATCTTGAGGTGTCCATACAACATGTCCCAATATTTGAGGTGTGTCAGCTACTCAACCCATAAAGATCAATCATGTGCTCCTAAAAAATAAGCCTCTTGGGCCTGTCAGTCTCTGAGATATGACTGTCGATATCATATATCGTCTGGATTCGTGTTATACACCATCTCGGGTTATCCTCATCTAGAGGTACCTCCTAGGAAATTGTAGGGGCTGAAAAAACAGTCCTTGCTATGATAGTTACTCTTCAACTTGAACGGGAACAACATGGAAATCCTATTGATCTGAGTTAGATTTATGCACCTCAGTGTTGTTATCTTATCTATTTTAGCATTGTTTTGAGGATAAATTGTGTGTTTAATGTGTTAATTATTATATAATTGAGCATCTCAGTGTTTAATTACTTAAATACAATGTTCTTGGTGTCTTTCAAATAAGTTTGTACTTAATCTAGTCACTTAGAGTTCAAACGAGAAAACTAGTGTTACTAGCTTGAGCTAGGTGTTGTACTAGTCTATCTAGATGGATTCTAACATGTGAAATAAGTACCTAAGGCTATTATGGTGTAATTATGTGTGGGAAAAATTGTTTATACTATTTAATGTTATATTTGATCACGCCAAAAGTCAAAACACTAAGCTAAATATCAATGGAACAAAACTAGTATTAGCTTGAGTTTCTAGTTCACTGTTCTTGATATTGCATCATTTTGAGATAAGGTAGGAAAAATCAAATAAGGTATAACGATCCTAGTCTTGCAGGGAGATATCTCAACCTACACTGGCCACATAGTTCGGGAATGCAAGGACTGCTTCTAAAGATTTCACCCTCTACTGGTAGGTGAGTCCCCACTCTTGGGTTCAC
The DNA here is from genome assembly GCA_030864215.1 of Capsicum pubescens. Classification (NCBI taxonomy): domain Eukaryota; kingdom Viridiplantae; phylum Streptophyta; class Magnoliopsida; order Solanales; family Solanaceae; genus Capsicum; species Capsicum pubescens. Next base: position 124,446,687 of record CM061542.1, read on the forward strand.
TCGGTGTTAAATCCTATTCCCAACTGAAAAGACACTGGACTGAATTCTAAATTGTACTAGGCTAGACTGAACTATTAGTTATCACACTACTGATAACGCTCAACTTACACTTCAATTTAGTGTAAGACAGTCGTCGTCAATATATTTACCCAACTTTTGTAGTCGGGGTCGAATCCACAAGGAATAATGTTAGTGGCGATTAAACTAATTTGAGACTATAGATACAAGTTGAATTCAAATAGATGATACGAAAAGATAAAATGTTGGTTTTGGAGATTAGCCAATAAATTGTTGGTCACTTTAACTTAAGTGTTCGTAATCAAGAGTTTATGAAAAAAAATAGAATTATATTCACTAGGGGTTTTGGTACTTGATAGATGCTAATAGTAGTTCAAGATTCTCACAATAAATAGGACAACAAGTTATCTTTATCGAAGTTATGCCTATATGTCTCTCGACCTTCTTGAGCATTTAATTACCTAATCCTCTCAGACTTAGGGAATTTATATTGACAGCCCAGATTTTACCTAAGGTTATTAAATGGAGTATTTTCAAGTCCCTGTTGATAATTCACTTCCCACTATATTTGATTTCTTTCTCAAGAAAATCAAAGTGGGTTTTATCTATTGTTTGAAACCAACAAACATTAATTAAAACCTCAGAATTATCAAGAAGTCCTACCAAATTTCGAAGCCTGATCAATCATCACTTTATAAAGCCCTAATCCTAGATCCCATAATTCAGGTCAATGTAATTTAGGCACTCATAATGCTAAAATCGAAACAACGAGGTGTATTCATGCTTTGAAAGTTAAACTTACCACAAGAAGAATAATAACTAGTGAATCACAGATTAGATCACAAAGGAAATCCCAAAATAATGATAATAATCTCTTCAAAGTATTTGATTTTTCAAGCCAAGAAATTAGAGAGAGAAAATATCAAAGTATCATCAAAACTCAATCTGCGGGCCTCTCCAAGAAAACCCTAAACAAGGCTTTAAATAGTTCACCCTAAATAAGGAAAGAAAATAATAAAATTTTAGAAATCCCTCGAATTAGGTGACGACATTTGTGATAGACTATCAGGAGGCTGACGACTTATCACAAATGTCGTCAACTCCTTCTTCAGTTTTGGCTTTTCCTGCTTAAGGCTGACGACAATCTTGATGACTTATCATCTCCTTGGCGACCTATCACAAAATGTCGTCAAGGCTCTTCTTCAGTTCTCCAGTGCTATCTTAGGATGATGACATTCTTGACAGCTTATCAGACCCTTGACGACCTATCACAAAATGTCATCATATTTTTCAACTTAGGGCAATTCTCTGTCTACTGCTGACGATGAAGCTGATAGCTTACCAAGGGGCTCATGACTTATCATAAATGTCACCAGCCACACTTTTATTCAGATTTCAACTTCTTTACTTCCATTCTTGTTGGTTCTCTATCATATCAGCTTCTACTGTACAATCAAATATAAAACAATAAAAAATGACAAAAGTTTCTTAAGACTTTGCAATTATTCTTAGTGAAAAGCCTTAAATATATTATCATCTGCTCACACATCAACACCCTCAACTTAAAACAATTTCTTCTCCTCAAGCAACTAAAACACAACATTATGATGCTTAACCAAGAGACACATAAGATACCTATGACAGTTGATCATCAATTTTAGTTCAAAACACATTACATTCTCAATTTTCAATCACTTTAAACCCATCTTTGTATATCCATGAAGATCAACAATGTGACAGAAAGGAATCAAGATATGGAATCAACTTAGCAACAATAACCATGCCTATATACAAATTACACTACCCAAATAATTAGGCAACTAGCAATGCAACCGATGTGCCCTTATAAGAAAAAAGTCCCTCCTCACTCATATATGAAATCAAGCATGTAAATGCAGGGATGGTAAAGAGACACTCACTCTCAGTAAAAAGTTCCAGTCAATGTATGCCAAATACCATAAGCTTGCCCTTATTTTCATTACCGAAGCTTTCTCGCAGTTAAGTTAGGATCACTATTGGACTTTTCTTTAGTTTGTAATGTAGGCTTGGGGCTGGTATGATGCACAAGGATATTTAAAGTAACTAAGCCTCCTTGGAACTACACTATTTTTTTGGGGTCTCACTTATCAACCTTTACCTTATTTCTCCCTTTCTTGTTAAGCAAATTCAGGATGGGTGTGGTCATTTAATAAATTATTTTCTCTTTTGCACAACTTTTCTTTTCTCATTCTTTTTCTGCCACACCCAACCTTGCATATATAAATATATATATTTTTTATTACCCTTCTTCATACTTACTTTATATCACGCACCCCTATGATAGCCACCCTCAACTTAGGCTATTTTCCTAAGTCAAAGTGCATAATATCCAAGGAGGATCAGGGCCAAAACAGGTTTATTGTGATACAAATAGGAAGGTGATAAGTATAATAAAAAAAATAGGCATTCAGGCTCAAAATCAGGATCAAGGGATATTATTCACACATGGAAGGTCATTTAGGCTAAAAATACACTAATATCAACAACGGCCTATGATCCTTTCCTAACCACTATCCTACAACCAATCCAAGACCAACCGGGCAAGTTTTGGATTTAACACACAATGGGAACTAGGTAGCATCTCACACACACATGGCATAAAGGTACATCACAAGATACTACCCATTCGGTTCATGCAATTATTTGTAGTGATTATCATGTCCCTAATACTAATGCCATAAAAAGATTCACAATAGTCACATATAGATCCTCATCACAAAAGTACCAGATTGACAATTGGAGAGGATTTATCATTCAAAGAAAAATCAAAAAAAATATCTCAACTGTCCTAGATACTTATTTTCCCCCTAGTTAACCACAACAAATCACAAAACAAATACAATATGCCTAAATATGCCGGCTCTACTACGAACAAGACTCCGGGAAAAAGAGGCACGGTAACAAAAACCACAAGAGGACATCAACACCCACAAGTAGCTCTACCCTCAACTTAAAATCATGCACTATCCCCAATGCATTAAACCAAAATGAGAGAGTTAGAAACATAACTGTGGCACCATGTGTGCAAACATCTGATGTCAATCACATAATACGAATAGAAACAACAAAATACCTTGGGTTGCCTACTAAGAAGCGCCTAATTTAGTGTCATGGTACGACAATATTTAGTCATCCTTTATCCCTCCACTTTGACGATTTGAATTATTGGCCCATCTTTCGATCTTTATATCTTTTAGGTCCGTTGGGAAAATGTGAGGGCATGATAAGGAATGTTCTATCACACCACTTCAAAGACTTGAACTGCTTTCCCAATTTTGCATCGAACTTTCGTGTGGGCTCATTGTGCAATAGTAAGGATCTTAAAAATCCACTAAATGGACATCGATCTTTAAGCTTCTTGGACTTCAAGATTGGGGTTGTAGTATACCCTTTAGGAATGATAAACTCAAAAATGTAAGAATTTTCTTCCTCATTTTCAAAATTCATCATTTGCTTGGGTGATTCGACTTTCATCACATCCACCAACCATAATGTTGAAAAGTGGTTTGAATGAGGATTAACTCTCAATTTTGGAGTAGCATCCATAATAGTATATTTACCCCGAAATGGACTAGAATCTTCACAAGAATTGTGCTTGATTTCTTCTTTAGACTCTAGTACCATTTCCTCATCTTTGGCATTTTCGTTCATGAATGGTTCGGTTAGTTGGGAAATCACCAAGGGTTTCTCAACATCAAGATCAACATCACTATAGGATTCTTTCTCCTCATCTTCATACTCTTCGATTAGTGTAAATGATTCCACATACAAGATATCATCTAAATATAATGTAGAAGAATGTTTTGGATGATTGACCTCGATATCCATCTCCCCTATCCTTTCTCTTTCCTTGTTAAATACCCTAGTGTATTGATGTATATCACATATGATATCCTTCGTTGTGTCCATAAGATCCAACATTTGTTGAAGCATAGCTTCAATGCCACTCTTTCTGGTGCTTCATTTTCCCTTTTTTTGACAAAAAGACCTATCAAAATCATAAGAAGAACTAGAATTTGGGTTAGCAAAATGGGGGAAGGGGGCATTTGGGCAATCACACCAATGTTCATCTTGACCACCACATAAAGAACAATCATACTCCTGGTAGGATGGAGATGGTACACACATCTCTCGCCAGGGAGCATAACTATAATCTTGCCAAAATTGAGGTCGATCACAATATGGAAATGGATCATCAAGATAAGATTTCCAACCACCAAGATCATGTTCATTCCACGATGCCATAGTAATAATTAAACTAAAATAAAAATCTACCTAACACAAGAAATAAAAGAAAACTAAAAACAAATATTTACAACTTTGAATTCAAGCAAGTAGGCTAAAATTCCAAACCAACTCAATACGCCAAATTTTTCCCCGGTAACAACGCCATTTTTGATAATGCTTAACTTACACTTCAATTTAGTGCAAGGCGGTCGTCTTCAATGTATTTACCCAACTTTTGGAGCTGGGGTCGAATCCACAGGGAACAATGTGAGTGGCGATTAAACTAATTTGAGACTATAGCTACAAGTTGAATTCAAACAGATGATACAAAAAGATAAAATGGGGTTTTTGGAGATTAGCCAATAAATTGTTGGTCACTTTAACTTGAGTGTTCGTAATCAAGAGTTTATGAAAAACCAAAAGTATGTTCACTAGGGATTTTGAAACTTGACAGATGCTAATAGTAGTTCAAGATTCTCACAGTAAATTGGATAACAAGTTATCTTTATCAAAGTTATGCCTAAATATCTCTCGACCTACTTAAGCATTTACTTACCTAATCCTCTCAGACTTAGGAAATTTATATTGACAGCCCAGATTTACCTAAGGTTAACCAACCTTGTTACAACGCTTATTATTAAACGGAGTATTTCCAAGACCCTGTTGATAATTCACTTCCCACTATATTTGATTTCTTTCTCAAGAAAATCAAACTAGGTTTTATCTATTGTTTGTAACCAACAGACGTTAATTAAAACCTCATAGTTATCAAGAAGTCCTACCACCTTTCGAATCTTGATTACTCAGCACATTATCAAGCCCTAACCCTAGATCCCATAATTCAGGTCAATGGAATTTAGCCACTCATAATGGTAAAATTGAAATAACAAGTTGTCTTTATGCTTTGAAAGTTAAACTTAACACAAGAAGAATAATAACTAGTGAGTCGCTGATTAGATCACAAAGGAAATCCCAAAATATTGATAATAATCTATTCTATGTATTTTTCAAGCCAAGAAATTAGAGAGAGAAAATATCAAATTATTATCAAAACTCTATGTGTGGGCCTCTCCAAGAAAACCCTAAACAAGGCTTTAAATAGTTCACCCTAAATAAGGAAACAAAATAATAAAATTTCAGAAATCCCTCGGATTAGGTGACGACATTTTTGATAGCCTATCAGGAGGTTGACGACTTATCACAAATGTCGTGAACTCTTTCTTCAGTTTTGGCTCTTTCTGGCTAAGGCTGACGAAAATCTTGATGACTTATCAACTCCTTAACGACCTATCACAAAATGTCATCAAGGTTCTACTCCAGTTCTCCTATGCTGCCTTAGACTGATGACATTCTTGACAGCTTATCAGACCCTTGACGACCTATCACAAAATATCTTCACAGCTTTTAACATAGGACAATTCTCTGTCTAGTGCTGACAATAAAGCTGATAGCTTATCACGGGGCTTACGACTTATCACAAATACCGTCAGCCACACTTTTCTTCAGATTTCTTCAGATTTTAAATTCTTAGTTAAAAACCTCAAATGTGTTAGCATCTGCTCATACATCAACTCTATAACTGAACTAGATTGATTTTACTGAACTAAGTTGGACTGATTCTGATTTTACTAAGTTTTTTCTAAGTTCTGTAACTGAATGAATTCTACTGATTGAGACATGACTAATTTCACTCTTTGACTGACCATGGCTCTAGACAAGAAGCATAGTTGTCAGGTATTAAATACCCCCAGGACTCGATAACATAAACTTAAAATGCATGGCATAATCTTGAGACATGGTAATTAACTACTTAATCATCATTCATTAATTTGGGCATTCAAGAAAAGACTTGCATGACATTAACTTACATACATGCTAACATTATATAATTTCACTATTCAACTCACATGGACAATTCACCAAACACGTGTGGGGCACAATATATGTACATAATACTAACACAAAATGTAGGCATCATGATTCAATTCCAAGAGTTTCAACATGGATTCACATGATAAAACACACATAACAATTAACTCTACATAAAATCATGGAAATCATGAAATCACTCTACATGAACTTTAAAAGAGTTTCTTGGACTCCAAGGGTATAATAAACCCTTGGAAGGACATTTCACATACCTTAGTTTGTGAATTCTATTAAATTAATAGTTGAATCTTGAGCCTTGAATTGAATTTAATTCACCTAGGGTTTTTTGTTCTTGAGCAATTTGTGAAAGAATGAATATAACTTTATATAAGATGGCTAAATTTCATGTTATGGGATGAAGGGCATGGGAAAAAGAATTAATTATCCCTGAGGACGTGACCTTTTAATTACAGAAAAATTAAATCATGGACGCGCAGGCCGACGTGCCGCGTTGTTGGCTATCGATGCAATAGCAAATGCTATGCATCAAGTTCGCGTCGATTCACTAGAATTAGACACGTGGATCTAGGGAAAACATTTTTCAATGTAATAGTATATTCTACATGTCAAAATCACATTGATTCATTGGATTATGATTGGAAAGGTGCTTCAAACAAAGTCCAAAAAATAAAAAACATGCCCGACAGCACCTATTGAAATTCCTGATCATGAACTAATTAGATAACTCTCAAACTACACTCTTGAATGGGTGTAAGCGATTGTTGTCAATATACTAGGTTGGGTCGAATCCCACAGAGAATATGATGTGAACTCAAGTTGTTAACGGTTTAATTCCCTGATAGTTTAATGTCTCCTGAAATGGGGGTTTAAGTTTAACAAACAATTCTTTGACACTTTGATTTTCATGTTTGTAACCATGATTTTATAAAATAACCAAAATTATGTTCACTAGGGTTTACGGTACATGACAGATGCCAAAGGTGACTCAAGATTCTCACGGTGGTTAGGATAACAAGCTATCTTTATCGATGATAAGCTCAAATGTCTCTCGACCTATTTAAGCGCATAATTTCCTAATTCTCTCGGAGTTAGGCAATCACTTTTACTGCACAGATTTTAGCTCAGGTTAATGAACCTTATTACAGCTGATTATTAAATAAAGTATTTTCGAGTCCTTGTTGATAATTTATTTTATACTATTTATGATTTATTTCTCAAGCAAATCAAAGTAGGTATGCCTACTGTTTTCAACCAACAGACATTAATTAACATCTCAGAATTATCAAGAAATCCTAACACCTATTAAATCTTGAGTATTTAGATCCTCTTCATGACCTAACCCTAGATCCCATAATTCAGGTTAATGAGGTTTAGCCACTCATGATGCAAGAAACAAGTACACAAATTGAATTCATAATTGATAATATTAACTTACAACTATGATGAAGATCAAAAAGTATAACTTGAATTGATTCACAAGACAAAACTCCTAAAATATTGGTCTAAAGAGAGAGAGAGAGAGAAATCGTATGTTGTCAATAAATCAATCATAAGTCAATCTCCCCCTCCAGAAAACCCTAAGCCAAGGCTTTAAATAGTTAACCCTAAATAAGTGAACAAAATAAAATTTTCAGCTTTTTTTGTGAATAACTGATGACGTCTGTGATGGCTTATTAGGGGGTTGATGGCTTATCACGGAAGTCGTCAGATCCTCTACACTTGTGGATTTTACTGCCTAAGGTTTACGATGATAATGACGCCTTATCACTAGAGTGAAAACATGTCACCAATGTCGTCAAGAGTTTTTCTCAGCTCCCATGTTCTGCCTAAGTCTGACCGTATCCTTGACGCCTTATCATCATCTTGACGCCTTATCAAAAAATGTCGTCACAACTTCTTTTCATCTTACATTCTCTGGTTAATGATGACGACATTCATGATGGCATATCACGCTTTTAACGTGCTATCACCAGATGTCATCACAGGCTTCAACTCATGCCAAATCTCTGGTTAAGACTTATGACAACTGTGATTTCCTATCACGGGGATGATGACTTATCACAGATGTCGTCAACCACACTTCTCTTAAGATTTCTCCAGATTTTAACTTCTTTGCTTCTATTCTTGTTGGTCCTCGATCCCATCTGCTTATTCTTGGTTAAAGGCCTTAAATATGTTAGCAATTGCTCACACACCAACACCCTCAACTTAAAACAATTGCTTTTCCTCAAGCAACTCAGCCCAACTAAGAGAACACATAGCACATTCACTAGCTAGTTTTCCCTTTGAAGCTTAAAACATAGTCATCACCTCCAAGGTTAATTAAATTAAAACTAACTGTGTATGCCATAAAAAACAATAATGTGAGAAAAAGGGCTCAAGCGATGGCATCACTCTTTGCCACAACAATATTTTATATACCCATGCTATACTCTCTAAATAAGAAAGTAGCTAGCAACGATACCAGTGTGCCCTAAAAATAAATAAATCCCCCTCCTCTCAGGTAAGCAACAAATAATGTAAACATGGGGTTCATAAAAAAGACTCTTACTTTTAAAATAATGTTCCAATCGGTGAATGCAAAGTACCATAGGCTTGACCTTATTTTCATTACCAAGGCCATCATATAGGCCAACTAGGATCACTATAGCACTTCTTTTCAGCTTATAATGTAGGCTGGGGATGGTATGATATTCAATGATATTTAAAGTGACTATTCCTCCTGGACACTATACTACTCTCTTGTGGTTCACTTATTACCATCTTCTTTCATTTTCTCTTCTCTTGATTAGACATATTCAAGTTGGGTGAACATTTTTTTTTACTTGAATAGCACCTAACTTTTATTTTTTAATTTTACTCTACCCTTCTCCATACTCACATTACACCATGCACCCCTATAATAGCCACCCTCAACTTAGGTTGTTTGCCTAGGTCAAGGTGCATAGTGTCCAAGGAGAACCAGGGCCAAAATAGGTTCATTATGATATAAATGGGAAGGTAAAAGGTGTCATAAGAAAGAAATAGGCTACTTAGGCTCCAAAAAGGGATCAAGGGATATTATGCACATAGGGAAGGCTATTTAGGCTAAAAGTGGGTTAATCAGCAAAATGGCCTATGATCATTCCTAACCCCTATCCTTCGACCTTGGTAAGACTAACCAAGCAAGTTCTAGCTTTAGCATACAGGGTGAATTAAGTAGTTGCTCACACACATGGTACACAAGTATATTGTAGGCTACCACTTATCTAGTTCATGCAATTTTTCAGCAATATCATCAAGAAGCTAAAACTAATGCCACAACAAGATTCACAATGGTCACAAGTAGATGTAATTCACACAGTCTTTGCAAAAAAAACATTAGAGAGGTGTTTAAAAGTCAACCAAAAATATATCAACTACTTTCTTTACTTATTTTTATCCTAGTTACCACAAAATATGTTACAACAACAGACTACCCTACACCCCCAACTCAAAATCAAAGAAAAATAAAACTATGGGTTAGAGTATACCTGGAATGGATCAATCTCGGGTGTCACGGGTTGCCTCCCATACTGTGCCTGATTTAACGTCGCGCATCACTCAGGTATCTTGATTACTCTAGACTTCACCGAGACAAATAATGGTGATACTTTTCACTGATTCTTTTGGGCCAATGTAAAGCTTGACATGTTGCCCATTTACCTTGAAGGTACTTGCGTCTTCGTTTTTGAGTTCAACTACTCCATATGAGTGGACTTGATTAACTTTAAAATGGTCTGACCACTTAGAATTCAGCTTACCTGGGAACAATTTGAGTCTGGAATTGAACAGAAGCACCAAGTCACCTTTTTTGAATCCCCTTTTCTCTATTCTCCAATCATGGTATTTTTTCAACTTTTATTTATAAAGATCTTCTCGTTCATAGCCCTAAGATGGAATTTATACATCTCATTCAAATTCCCTAGTCTCAGCTCTGCTGCTTCCTTCCAAGTCAGATTTAACCTTTTGAGTGCCCATAAGGCCTTGTTCTCCAGCTCTATTAGCTGGTGGTAAGCTTTTCCATAGACCAGTTGAAATAGTGACATGCCAATGGGTGTCTTGAAAGTAGTCTGATATGCCCACTAGGCATTATCGAGATTTTGAGACCAATCTTTCCGGCAAGCATTCACCGTTTTGGCTAGGATGGCTTTTATCTCATGATTTGATACCTCCACTTGCCCACCGATTTGTGGGTTGTATGGAGTAGCCACTCTGTGTTGTTTCACCCTATATTTTTCCAAAGTTGCTTGAAATATTTTGTTCCAAAAATGAGATCCTCCATCGCTTATGATAGTATGTGGTACTCCAAAGCGAGCGAAGATGTTCTGCTTGAGAAAAGAAACAACTCTCTTCCCTTCATTATCATACAAGGCTACAGCTTTGACCCATTTTCAGACGTAGTCAATAGTAACTAAAATATACTTCATCTCGTATGAGCTCACAAAAGAACCCATGAAATCAATGCCCCAGACATCAAATAATTCCACTTCAAGCATCTTAGTCAAGGGCATCTCATGTCTTTTAGAGATTGACCCCTGCCTCTGGCATTGGTCACATTTCAGCACAAACTAGTAGGAATCCTTGAATAATGTTTGTTGGACAATAATAGCCACTCTGCAACACCTTCCTAGCTGTTCAGTCACCTGCGTGATGACCCCCGACTGGGGAAGCATGACATGCTTCCAATAAGCACAATACATCCACTTCCGACATGCATCTCCTTATAAGATTGTCTGCACATCTCTGAAAAAGATATGGCTCATCCCAAAAGTAATGCATCACATTATGCAGGAACTTCTTCCTTTGATAGAAAGAAAGATTTTTTGGGATGACCTCACTCATAACATAATTTGCATAATCCGCATACCAAGACAATTTTTCCATAGCAGTAACCAATATCTCCTTATCAGGGAATGCATCGTTTATCTTCATTTCATAACTACTTTTATTTTCACCTTCCATTCTAGACATATGATCTGCCACCTGGTTTTCATAACCTTTCTTATCCTTGACCTCAAAGTCAAAGTCTTGCTGCAGCAATATCCATCTGATCAGCCTTGGTTTAGCATCCTTCTTAGCCATCAAATACCTCAAGGCAGCATGGTCAGTGTGGACCACTACTTTGGTCCCAAGCAGATAAGCTCTGAACTTCTCGAAAGGATACAGTACATTAAGAAGTTCCTATTCAGTAATGGTGTAATTATTTTGCGCTCTATTCAGTGCTTTGCTGGCGTAATATATAAGATAGAATAGTTTGTCCCTCTTTTGCCCTAATGCATCTCCAAGGGCCACACCACTTTCATCACACATGATCTCAAATGGTTTTGCCTAGTCAGGGGAAATAACAATAGGGGCCTTAATCAGCTTCTTTTTAAGTCTTCCAAATTCCTTCAAGCACTCATCATCGAAGAAAAATTTCACCTCCTTCTCCAAAAGTTTACAAAGTGGATTTGCAATCTTTGAGAAGTCTTTTATAAATCTCCAATAAAAACCTGCATTTCCAAGAAAACTGCACACTCCTTTCATTGAAATAGGAGGTGGTAGTTTCTCAATAACTTCCACCTTTGCTTAATCAACTTCTATACCTTTTTTTGGAGATTTTTTGGCCGAGAACGATGCCCTCCTTGACCATGAAATGGTATTTTTGCCAGTTAAGCACCAAATTAAATTCAACACATCTTTGCAAGGCTACATTCATATTTGCTAAACACATCTCAAATAAATCACCCACCACAGAGAAATCATCCATGAATACCTCTATGGTGTACTCCATCATGTCAGAGAAGATAGACATCATACACCGTTGAAAAGTGTCGTGCATTACATAGCCCAAATAGCATCTTTTTAAATGAAATGGTGCCATATGGGTATGTGAACGTCGTCTTCTCCTGATCTTTAGGAGCAATACATATTTGGTTGTATCCAAAATAACCATCTAAGAAGCAATACAACCCCCTTCCAGCTAATCGATCAAGCATTTGGTCCATAAAGGGCATCGAAAAGTGGTCTTTCTGAGTCCAAGAATCTAGCTTATGGTAGTCCATGCAAACTCTCCACCCAGTTACAGGTCTGAGCGGAATCAACTCATTCTTTTCATTAGCAACCACTGTCATACCCTATTTTTTTGGTACACATTGAACTGGGCTCACCCACTTGCTGTCATAAATAGGGTAAACCACTCCTACATTCAACCACTTAATAATATCCTTCTTAACCACCTCTTGCATTTGTGGATTAAGACGGCGCTGATGCTCTATGGTTGGAATACAATCCTCTTTAAGCTAAATTTTATATGTGCAGATTCCTGGGGGAATGCCAATAATATCTGTAATTGTTCACCCTATAACTCGCTTGTACCTCTGAAGTACTAGGATAAGTGCATTCACTTGTTGTTCCCCTAAATCCACTGCAATAATAGCAGGTAGCGTGCTCCCATTTCCTAGAAACATGTACCGTAGGTGCCCAGGAAATTCTTTCAATTCCAACACGTTGGCTCCTCAATATATCAAGGTCTAGATTTTTAGGAGCATAAGGATATGAACCCATGCATGTCAAGGAACAAACGTTCTCTTCATACTCCCCAATGCCTTCACTATCATAATACATCACGACTGCGGCTAAAGGTTCGATAACAAGTTGCTCATCTATCGGAACCTCTTTTTGTCCTCATAATACACATCAACTACCAAGAACACACTCATCTCTTCATGATGCTTCATTGATTTGCCCACATCAAATCGTACCACTTCATCGTTCATCCTGAATAAGAGCTCATTTTCTCTCAAATCAATCATAATACTTTCTGTTCTGAGGAAAGGTCGACCTAAGATTATGGGAACCTCAAAGTCCACAAAGCAATCCATAATGATGAAGTCTACAGGGAATATAAAGCTGGACACCTTTACCAACACATCATACAGAATACCAATAGGATTCTTTATTGACCTATCCACCATCACGAGTCTCATGTTGGTGTGTGTCGGATTTCCCAGACCCAACTTTCTATAAATAGTCAGTGGCATCAAATTAACGCTTGCTCCCAGATCACATAGTGATTTGGTAAATTCCATTATCCCAATTGTGCAGCGAATATTGACTGCACCTGGGTCTGGCTTCTTTTGTACTAGGGTCCTTGTAGAAATAATGCTACAAAGGTGGAAATCTCCCTCCAATTTGCAGCTTACCACTCATTTCTTAGTCACTAGGTCTTTTATGAATTTTGCATATCGCTCAAGTGCTTTAACCAGGGGAATATTTATTGTCAATTGCTTGAGCATTGCCATGAATTTGCTGAATTTGGCATCATCATCCTTCTTCTTCAATCCTTGAGGAAAGGGAGGTGGTGGTCTCGGGATAGATTTCAACACCACTTCTTCTTCTTTCTCTTTTTCTTTCTCCGAAGCATCAACAGAACTATCCATCTTCTCAGGATCCACTGGTTTTGTTTTTTGAATTCATCAACAACCACCTCACCATCTATAGGTTTTCCCACAGAAGGGCAAGGTAAGATCTTACCACTCTTAGTGGTAATATCCATACATGATCCATCATTATGTGGATTCTGAACCGTATATCTAGGTAAAGTACCACTATTTATTTGGTTCAGTGTTGTAGAAACTTGGCCCATGTGCTGCTCCAACTGCTTGATAGAAGTTGAGTGTGAACTAACCAATTGACTCAAGGTAGAGAATTCACTCTTCATAGTGGTTACCCCCAAGCTGGTAGACTTAACTCCCTTCAACAATTTTTCCATCATGTCCTCCATGGACATCTTACCAGATTTAATTGGTGCAACATCCCAACTTCCAGGAGGAACATACAAACCACTCCTATCATTATTGCTTCCCCAGTTTCCATGCTCCCTATCTTTATAATCAGGTTTTTAATAAAAGTTCTGACCTTGATTCCCTTGGTTATTACCTCAGAAACCGCCCTTATTATTAACATAATTTTCCTCCTCATCTGTATTAATAGCAACAGTGCACTGAGATTCCACATCCTTAATCTTTTCAGTCTTACCTGATAGCAAGTGCTTGGTAAGCAAGTCCATCTAAGTCTTTAAGTGGGTCATGTCTTGGTCTCACTCCTCATCCCTTCTGTATTGTTCCACAGTCATACCACCAAAAATAGTGGGGCTAGCTACCATCCCTTGTATGCCAAGCCTGACTCTATTTTGTCATTCTATTCAGTATGTCTGAAGCATCTTGAAAAGAACGGTAAATGAATGAACCACCTACAACATTATCTACAATTGGATTTGTCACAAAGCTAAAAGCTCTGTACAAAGTCTCCATCAAGTGCAAGTCCATTATGTTGTGGTTCGGAAATTGTGTCATCTTCTTCTTGAATCACTCCCAAGTTTCATGCAACGCTTCAGTCGAGAGCTGCCTGAAGTTACTGATTTCATCCCTTAACTGTACACTCTTGTAGGGTAGAAAGAACCATTCTAGGAACGCCTTTTTCAAATATCTCCAGTTGTTTATAGAATCGGGCTCCATCTCATTTAACCACATTGTTGCCTCCCCAGACAGAGACAATGGAAACAATCTCAACCGAATCGCATTCTGGCTCACTCCCGGATTATCAAAAGATTTGCAAATGGTGATAAAGTTCACCAAGTGCATGTTCGGATCATCACCAGACAAGCCTCCAAACAACCCCTTCAAATTCAGGAGTTGAATCATAGTACTTGTTATGCTGAATTTTGCACTAGGTGCCAACGGTGGAGGAATGATAGCACCCGCTGCACCTACTCCATCCATTCCTTCATCATCGTCAGCAACCTAATAATGGATAGGCTGTTGACCATACCTTCCTCTGACTGGACGGTTTCTATCAAAAAAAATTTGTACTGGTGCAGCAATTTG
The DNA here is from genome assembly GCA_030864215.1 of Capsicum pubescens. NCBI lineage: Eukaryota > Viridiplantae > Streptophyta > Magnoliopsida > Solanales > Solanaceae > Capsicum > Capsicum pubescens. The sequence goes on from CM061542.1 coordinate 124,461,749, forward strand.
CTCAGCTCGCCTTGGGTTTTGAGGATTCAGCAATTCCTCATCACCCAAGTCTTCATCATCATGGTTCGAGGGACGTACTTTTTGACCCTGGTTCTGTACGTTCACCTGAGCCCTAGACAAAATGGCTAATCTTTACGCCTTTTGTTTTTCAGCCATTCTCTCGATCAGATGAGGTTCCGGATTAATTGGCAATAACAGTTCTCCAGAACTTCTTATTTTTGGCACAAACAACAAAGAACCTGCAATAAGCAAAAACAACAAATAAATGTAAATCTAGGAAACTAAACTAACAGTCAATTAGTGCACACAAACTTTCAGTTTACAACCATATTCCTTGGCAACAACACAATTTTTTATAATTCTCAAACTACACTTTTGAATGGGTGTAAGCAATCGTTGTTAATATAAAACCCAACTAGGTTGGGGTCGAATCCCACAGAGAATATGATGTGAACTCAAGTTGTTAACGGTTTAATTCCCTGATAGTTTAATGTCTCCTGAAATAGGGGTTTAAGTTTCACAAACAATTCTTTAACACTTTGATTTTCATGTTTGTAACCATGATTTTATAAAATAACCAAAATTATGTTCACTAGGGTTTACGGTACATGACAGATGCCAAAGGTGACTCAAGATTCTCACGGTGGTTAGGATAACAAGCTATCTTTATCAATGTTAAGCTCAAATGTCTCTCGACCTATTTAAGATCATAATTTCCTAATTCTCTCGGACTTAGGAAATCACTTTTACTGCACAGATTTTAGCTCAGGTTAATGAACCTTGTTACAGCTGATTATTAAACGAAGTATTTTTGAGTCCCTGTTGATAATTCATTTTCTACTATTTATGATTTATTTATCAAGCAAATCAAAGTAGGTATGCCTACTGTTTTCAACCAACAGACATTAATTAACATCTCAGAATTATCAAGAAATCCTAACACCTATTAAATCTTGAGTATTTAGATCCTCTTCATGACCTAACCCTAGATCCCATAATTCAGGTTAATGAGGTTTAGCCACTCATGATGCAAGAAACAAGTAAACAAATTGAATTCATAATTGATAATATTAACTTACAACTATGATGAAGATCAGAAAGTATAACTTGAATTGATTCATAAGACAAAACTCCCAAAATATTAGTCTAGATAGAGAGAGAGAGAGAGAGAGAGAGAGAAATTATATGTTGTCAATAAGTCAATAATAAGTCAATCTCCCCCTCCAGGAAACCCTAAACCAGGGCTTTAAATAGTTAAAACTAAATAATGGAAAAAAATAGATGTTTCATCTTTTTCTCAGAATAACTGACGACATTCGTGACGGCTTATCAGGGGGTTGACGACTTATCACGGATGTCGTCAGATCTTCTGCACTGGTGGCTTTTTCTACCTAAGGTTGACGACGAAGGTGAGGCCTTATCACCAAAGTGATGACATGTCACCAATGTCGTCAAGACTTCTTCTCAGCTCCCATGTTCTGCCTAAGTCTGATGGTATCCTTGATGCCTTATCATCAATCTGACGCCTTATCACAAAATGCCATCACAACTTTTTTTCAGCTTACATTCTCTGGTTAATGATGACGAAATTCATGATGGTGTATCACGCATTTGACGTCCTATCACCCGATGTCATCATAGGATTTAACTCATGCCAAATCTCTGGTTAAGGCTGGCGACAACTATGATAGCCTATCACAGGGATGACGACTTATCACAAATGTTGCCAACCACACTTCTCCTTAGATTTCTCTAGATTTAAACTTCTTTTCTTTCATTCTTATTGGTCCTCGATCCCATCAACTTACACTGCAAAATCATACATAAACAAATAAAAAATGACAAAAGTTGCTTAAGACTTTGCAATTATTCCCGATTAAAGGCCTTAAATGTATTAGCAATTTCTCACACATCATAACTCAAATATCAATGTTTAATTGACGTAAAGGTCGCAAAATAAGATTTCCAACTTTAGAAGGCTAAAATAACACTAAGTCTGAATACCTAGCTAGAAATTTCTAAGTATGGGACCCCCTTAACAAACTTAAAGGACTGAATTAAGCTAAGAATTTTGTGGGGTCTTACAATATCTCCTTCTTGGGAATATTCATCCTTGAATGAGACTGAAAAATCACAGAGGACTAGTAGACTAAACTTAGTTATTTAACATGAACACCTAAAACATGATTATCTAACTGACATTACTGACATACAACATTTCATACTGAGCATGCATATCTGATACATGAATACATGACTGAACTGACTCCTGAACATATGACTGAGTATGCAATAGTAACTGATACCAAGTTTGTAATGGAAAATCTCAGCATGAAACTGAATAATCTTGAGCAAAAACTATTATTTAAACTAAAAAATACTGATGAACACAAGATCACTTTTGGAGTACGCATGAATGGGAACATGAGAACATGAATGAGACTTGAATGCGATAGATGAACAAAATAGAGACCCTTGAATACAATGCTCACAACTAAGATTGGAACTTGAGGGTCAACTTATAAATACCCACTACTCCAAACTGGGTTTGTCACGTGAAAAAAACTGGGAAGTTTAGGATATGAAAGCTAGGGGTTATAGTGTATCTCCTCCTTGGGAGATAATTTACCCCAAAGAATACTGACTTGGCTGAGATACAGAGAAAAATTGGTGCGATGCACAAGGAACCTACGAACTGAATTGTGATTTAATATTTGGTGCCAGAAACTAATACATGATAGCTGAACTGAGTTGGAAACGCAACTACTTGATTGGTCCATCTTAGAATTTTTATAGTCATGAGACTTTGGATAGTGTGACTAGATAGAAAGATAGAAAACAACACCATACAAATTTTCCTGTCTGACTGCTAAATTGAATTACTGGCTTTATGGAATAACTCCTACTGAAAACTTATTCTTAACTGGAGATTTTCTCTGACAATATTTTTATTGAGTTGCCAAAAACTTTAGGAAGCAAGGAAAGCTTGGCATTAACTGAATAAGACATCACTACGTGGCTAGAATTCTGTAATATAAGGCGAGGTCTATGAATCATAATCAATGATAGAGTGACTAATACTTATTCACCGCAACTACAAATTTTTTCCAGCTTAGATCTATCCCTTGAATACTCTCTTAACTATACTCTCCACCTTAGTATGACACTTCACTTGGGACTATTGAAAAATATTTACATGGGTGCTAGGCACGACTGCATAAGGATACTAGCTTATCTGATTAACTGAATGGATGATAGTTGAATAATGGGTATGCAAGACTGAACTGTACTTATTCTGACAACTGGACTAAAACTATAGGGTATTATGCATTTGAGAAAAGGACTGACTGAGTAACATGAGATAACTAAGCATGAATTTATGAAAACTGTATTTTCTGAGAATGGAAGACCAAGCGTATAACATGGTTCTAAAATAGTCTGTAAATTGAGCTACTGAAATACTAATAACTGAGTAACTGATAACTGTATGCTATGGTCGAGAAAACCTGAAACTAAACTAAGTTTCTGATCTGATTGCTGGACTAAGGCTGACACTATAACTAAGACTGTAACTGAGACTATGATTCAGATGGTAACTAGGACTGAATACAATGTAAGGCATATGTACAGAAGTCATGAGCTTCATGACCTGTTTTTGGAGTTTTCGTGTTCATGGAACATGATTCATGCTACTAAGTGAACTAGAAATCCTCATACTAAGAACTGGAAACACAGACTATTCTATGGAAAGTTCATGTGTTCATGGAGCTGAGATATAAATCATGTTTAGGTATCATGATGACTGATGTACAAAACTTTGAATTGAGGTAAAGTCGGTTAGGGAATCATTCCTATAATACCCCGAGATTCTAACCAATAGTGCAACCATGACTTAAGCTCATGAGAAATAAATTATAGTGTTTTTGGTTGTTTTTTTGTCAAGGGTAATGTGTATTAAGGCCTTAAAGATTTCCTAATGATTGGGCGAATCAAAACATTCCTTACCGATTGAATTCTTGAGAAGGATTTTGGCATAGTAAACTTAAAATGATAATATATCTCGTTATACTATGAATTGTTGAGCTCATGACCTACCAATATATATATATATAATTGAATTAGCTTTCCAACAATACCAATTTCACCAAAATTTGGTATTGGAGCAAGGAGTTATGTCCATTTTACTCCAGCATATCAGGCTGGAAAACCGACTGATGACATTCGTGATAAGCTTTCACGAGCGTGATGACCTATCACCAATGTCGTCAGCCCTGGGCAGATTTCTGACCTTTTTCAAGATATTTAGATATAATCTGTCACGCCCATGATGCCTTATCACCAATGTCATCAACCTTAAGAAGAAAATCATAATTCCACCCTTTTGTGACGACATTTCGGGACGACGTATCACCGGCTTGACGGCTTGTCATAGATGTCATCAGCTAATTTTTTCCAGAAACTATTGGATGTTTTTGCAAAGGTATTTTGGACTTTTCCACCCCTTTTTAACCCATATATATATATATCCTAGTAGAGGAGAAAATCCTCATTCTCTCTCATTCTCTTCCAAGAAAAAAATCTAGAAACTAGGGTTTTCTTCAAAAATCCTAAATCAAATCTTCTCCAAGAAATTCAAGAATCTTCAAAAGATTTCACCAAGTTGCTCAAGAATCAAATTCTCCAAGTCAAATGAATCATGAAACTTAGCTCAAAAGTGTGAAGAAGAGTTTCCAATCAAGCTTGTTCATCTTAAAATCATAATCCAAGGTATGTGGGGTTTTGAACAAGATCAATTCTTTCGTTCTTGTGACCAAATCTTTGATTTTTATTATGGATTTATATGATTTTGCAAGTGGGTTTATACCCAAATTAATTCATCATGAGATTATGAGAATATAAATTGTTCAAGCTTTGTTATACATGATTATTTTACAATTTCCAAGTTATGACTTGATATTTAAAATTGTGAATTTCATGTTTCTACCATGAGTTGGTATTTCAATTGCTTTCAATATATGTGTCAAACTTTAAGCTTCCTTATAACAAATTGGATTATTGAGTATATTAATTCATGATAATTGAGTTATTACAATTAGTCTTGATATTTTCTCAAAGTTTTTGATGATGCCATGAATTAATGAATTGATACATATTGATATTGAGAAAGATTTATTTGAATTGAGTCGAGTTAGGAATCCACAAATTGATTATGATTTGATAAATGAGAAAGGGATTTGATTTGGTCTTCATGATAGACACTTGTGATGTTTGTGGTGGATTTCCTAACGCGTTTTGAGCTTGTGTCTGGGAGTAGTATTTAGCACCGATCGGGAAATATGGTATTTCACCCAAAACTACGTGCCACCGTAGGATTGATATTGATAATTGTGGGCCAGACGCAAAGTATGAGATTGTGATCACTAAATTTAGGTTGTACTCCCTGGCAAGAGCACAATGCTCCCGCCAATGTGGGGTTCTCTCCTTATGAGGGCAAAACGTTGGACTCCAGGTAGCTCATATGGTTTATGCAAGTTATAAGAACCTCCCATTTCCATAAGAGTCGAGTTTCTTGAATTACAGAGTCACTCCGAGTCTTGAATTAAAGAGTTGAGTTGTTTATGATGATTTAGGAGTTTTTAATCATATGATTTATTAAGGATGAGATCATGAAAAGTATGTTTCAATCTAACTCAAGAAAAGTGAGCCACCATTGTACATATGCATATTTTCATGAAATTGATGATGATATTTACATTTTTACATACACCCCCACATACTCAGTACATTCCAAAGTGTTGACCCACATATTATCCTATGGGCTATCTTTTCTCGTAATGTAGGTTCAGGTACTCAACCGCAGCTATGTTAGCAATATTTGGGTGCCTCTTTTTTGTTCTCAGTGGTTAGCCCTTATGGTTCAAGGACCGTGTCTATATTTTTGTGATACCATTTTGTTGTTATGGCTTTCAGTACTGCTTGAGTCAGTTGGGGGTTTGTCCCAATGTCTCCTTGATTTTGATGTATAGAGACTTTGTTAGACAAAAGGGTTGGTATGTACAGAATTTTAGTATTTTTATTGTACAGGCTAGTTCCTTATCTTATTCCAGTATGTTTATGATATGTCATTCTCTCTTATTTTAGCATAACTATTATCAAAGTTAGCTCTAGAAGTGACGACAGGCTTAGAGGGTTAGCTTGAGGCCACGTGTGACCTTAAGCACCGTGTGACATCTCGAGATGGGATCTTGGGGCGTTACAAGCTTTGTATCAGAGCCTAGGGTTTAAAGGCTCCTTAGGAGTCTGACAAGACGCGTTACGTAGAGTCTTGATCATCGGTGTGCAGTGCGTCACATCTATGAGCAAAAAGCTACGGGACATTTTTGGAAAAGTTGTTTCTTTCTTTCTAAAGTTTATCATGCCTACCACTGTCTTTTTATCTACGATTAACCCGTACTCTCTTATAACAGAAAAATGCCTCCTCGTCGAGCTCGTAGAAACAACAAGCAACCTCAACCGATTGATCCCCTGAACGAGCATTTGTCACATGCAGAATTTCATGTAGTTTTTTAGGAGCTATCCCAGACAGTTATCGCTAATACGCTAGCTAATACCCAAGCTACTGTTCTGTCTCCGCAAGAGAATAATTCTACTGTAGCTCAGGTTTGTGACTTTATGTGGATGAATCCGCCTGAGTTCTATAGGTCGAAGGTTGGTGAAGACCCAAGATATACTTAGATGCAGTGAGAAAGATCACCCAGATTATTCTCGTGACTGAGGAGGAGAGTATTGAATTAGCTACCTATCAAATGAAAGATGTCGTATATGATTGGGTGGATATGTGGAGGGAAAGTAGAGGGGACGATGCCCCTCCCATGATTTGGCAATTATTCCAGGATACGTTCTTGGACAGATTCTTTCCTCTTGAGCTGAGGGAAGCAAAGATAGAGTAGTTCATAAATTTGAGACAAGGCTCCATGATTGTTAAGGAGTATTGCCTCAGATTAAATCAGTTGTTAAAATATGCTCCAAGTATGATGGCTGACTCAAGCATCATCATGAGTAAGTTCGTGACCGGTGTGTCGAGTTACATTATGAAAGAGTGTAAATCTACTATGCTTAATAGGGAGATGGACCTTTCTCGGGTGATGATACATGCCCAACAGATTGAAGGATAAGGTGAAAGAGAGGGAAAGAGTAAGAGGGAATAAAAGATCTAGATCAGAGCAACAGGGATTCAGTCAGTCCAGATTCCATGGAGGGGACCGCCCTCAATTATAGAGATGTTTATTTATGCCCGTGTCTTCCTCAGTTAATTCCCTCGCACCTAGAAGTAGGCAGGAGCAGGGGAACAAGCCTATCCCATCCAGGTCTCAGTAAAGTGTAAGTAACAGAACTCTACCTCCTTCATATGCCAAGTGTGGTAGAGATCATTTTGGCGAGTGTTTTGTTGATCAGAGGGGTTGTTTTGGTTGTGGCTTGTTGGGACACCAACTTAGCGATTGTTCGTATGCTAGATAGAAGAGTCGAGATACTCATCCCCAAAGTCAGGATACTAGTGCCCCCACTCCCGTAGTCCACCCAGTTCCTCCTCAGGGCATCTCTTCTAGTATTGCTAGCAGTTTGCGCTAGAATTGCCTCTATGCTATACCACCTTGCCAGGAGTAGTAGAATTCTCCAGATGTTGTCACTGGTATGCTTCATGTCTTTCATTTTGATGTGTATGTATTGATGGACCCCGATTTGAGTTTTTCTTATGTGACACCTCTGTTTGCGATAAATTTTGAGATGGACCCTGAATGAATTCCTGAGCCTATTCTAGTTACTACCCTGGTAGGAGAATTTGTTATGTCTAAGCGAGTGTATAAGAAGTGTCCTGTTACTATCCTTCATCAGGTCATATATGCTGATTTGATTGACATAGATATGGTTGATTTTGACGTCATTCTGGGTATATGTTGGCTTCACTCGTGCTATGCATCTATAGATTGTCATACCTAAGTGGTCAAGTTTTAGTTTCTTAACGAGTCCATTTTTGAGTGGTCCGGGAGTTTTGTAACTCCGAAGATACATTTCATATCCTACCTCAAAGTTAGGAAGTTGATTTGCAAGGGTTGTATCTATCATCTAGTTCAAGTTAAAGACCTCAAGTCTGAGACTCTGACTATTCAGTCAGTTAGCATTGTTAATGAGTTTCCTGATGTTTTCCCGTAAGACCTCCCAGGGGTCCCACCTTATAGACAAATAGAATTTGGGATTGATCTCCTTCCCATCACTCAGCCTATTTTCATCCCTCTATACCGTATGGCTCCTGCAGAGCTTAAAGAGTTGAAGGAGAAACTCAAAGATCTCTTAGAAAAAGACTTCATCATACCTAGTATTTCCCCGTGGGGTGCACTTGTTCTATTTGTGCAAAAGAAAGATGGTACATTACTTATGTGTATTGACTACCGTTAACTCAACAAGGTAACTATCAAGAATAAGTACCCTCTTCCAATAATTGATGATTTATTTTATCATCTACTGTGTGTAAGTTATTTCTCAAAGATAGACCTTATATCCGGCTATCATCAACTTAAAGTGAGAGAGTGTGATATTCCAAAGATAGCCTTCTAAACCTGCTATGGTCATTTTGAGTTTCTTGTCATGTCCTTTAGGTTAACCAATGCTCCAGCAGATTTAATGGATCTTATGAACCGAGTATTCAAGAAATATCTCTCGATATATTTGTCATTGTATTCATAGACGATATTCTAGTGTATTCTCGAAGAGAGGATGATCATGCCGACAACCTTAGAATTGTCCTGCAAACTCTTAGAGATCATCAATTATTTGATAAATTTATCAAGTGTGATTTTGGTTAAGATCAGTTACTTTTCTGGGTCATATTATTTTCGCCGAAGGCATTAGAGTCAATCCCCAAAAGACAGAAGCTGTAAAAAATTGGCCTAGACCTACCTCCCCATATGAAATTAGGCATTTCTTGGGTCTATCTGGTTACTACCATAATTTTGTTGAGGAATTCTCTTCTATCGAGTCTCCCATGACCCGATTGACCCAAATGAAATTAAGTTCCAGTGGACAGATGCCTATGAGAAGAGTTTTCAGGAGTTGAAGACTCGACTCACTTCAACCCCAGTGTTAGCTTTACACGATGGTACTGATGGTCTTGTGGTGTACTGTGATGCTTCTAGAGTTGGTTTGGGTTGTGTGTTGATGCAGAGGAGTAAAATTATAGCTTATGACTCTAGACAGTTGAAGCCTCATGAGAAGAATTACCCAACCCATGATCTTAAATTAGTAGCTGTAGTTTTTTTTTTTGAAAATCTGGAGACATTATTTGTATGGTGTTTATGTTGATGTGTTTACCGATCACAAAAGCCTGCAGTATGTGTTTACTTAAAGGGAGTTGAACCTTAGACAAAAAAAATGGTTAGAGTTGCTAAAAGACTACGGTATGAGTGTGATGTATCACCTGGGCAAGGCCAATGTAGTGGAAGATGCTCTTAGTAGGTTGTCTATGGGTAGTGTAGCTCATGTAGAGAATGATAAGAAAGAATTGGCTCCTGATGTGCATTGTTTGGCTAGGTTGGGTGTGAGATTGCTTGATTCAGCTGAAGGGAGTATGTTAGTTCAAAGTAGTTTCGAGTCCTCTTTGGTCTCAGAGGAAAAGGAGAAGCAGGATAGGGATCCTAGTTTGGTCAGGCTGAAGGAGTCAGTTAAGGACCAGAAGGTAGAGGTATTCACCAAAGGGGGAGATGGTGTGTAGAGATTGCAGGGTCGATTTTGTGTTCCCGATGTTGATGATCTGAGGCAGAGAATTATGGTAGAAGTACATGGTGCGCGATATTCTATTCATCCCAGTGCTACCAAGATATACCGCGATTTGTGGGAAATCTATTGGTGGAACGGTATGAAGAACAACATAGCAGGATTTGTGGAAAAGTGTTCCACTTATCAATAAGTTAAGGTAGAGCACCAAAGGCCCGGTGGTGTAATACAAGAGTTTAGCATTCCTACTTGGAAGTGTGAAGAAGTGAATATGGATTTCGTAATTGGTTTTCCTCCTTCTCATCGTCATCATGACTCAATTTGGGTTTTTGTAGACCGGTTGACTAAATCAGCTCATTTCTTGCCAGTGCATTCGTCTTATACAACTGAGGATTATGCTAGATAGTATGTCCGTGAGTTAGTTAGATTGCATGGTGTTCCTTTGTCTATCATCTCTGATAGGGTTACTCAGTTTACTTCCCAGTTTTGGAGAGTTTTTCAGAAGGGTCTCGGTACCCAAGTTCGTCTAAGTTCATTTTTCCATCCGCAGACCGATGGTCAGGCTGAGAGGACTATTCAGACTTTGGAGGACATGTTGAGGGCATGTGCGCTTGATTTCAAAGGTAGTTGGTATTAACACTTGCCATTGATCAAATTTATGTATAATAATAGTTTCCATGCTAGTATTCAGATGGCCCCATTAGAAGTTTTGTATGGTAATAGATGTAGATCACCCATAGGTTGGTTTGAAGTAGGAGAAGCAGTTGTGATTGGGCCTGATGTTGTGTTTGAGACTATAGAAAAAGTTAAGTTGATTTGAGAAAGATTAAAAACTTCTCAAAGTAGTCAGACGTCGTAGGAAGATGTGAGAAGAAAAGATCTTGAGTTTAATGTTAATGATTTGGTGTACTTAAAGGTTTCACCCATGAAAGGGGTGAAGAGATTTGGGAAGAAGGGAAATCTTAGTCCCCATTATGTTGGTCCATATAGGGTTCTGAGTCGTGTTGGGAATATAGCTTATAAGGTGGAGTTACCCACGGAGTTGTCTAGCATTCATATGGTATTTAACTGAGTTCTATACTGAGACTTTATCTGAGACTGAGAGTGTGGGAGGTAATCATCTAACTGATATACCCCTTCTCTAACTGATTTGGGGTACAACCTGTAACCGCTATTGGAAGGGTGTCAATACTGTGCCATGGGTAAGGACTAGCTGTTAGTTAGCCCTCTGTGACTGGAAGCTCTTTCGTTACTCCTCACTGGTAGGAAAACTCAAATAAGGTATAACAATCCTAGTCTTGCAGAGAGATATCTCAACCTATATTGGCCACATAGTTCTTGAATGCAAGGACTGCTTCTAAGGATTTTTCCCTCAACTGGTAGGTGAGTCCCCACCCTTGGGTTCACTCGGTGCTGAATCCTACTCCCAACTGAATAGATGTTGGACTGAATTCTAAACTGTACTATGCTAGACTAAACTATTACTAATCATACTGTATAACTGAACTGGACTAATTTTACTGAACTAAGATGGACTGATTCTAATTTCATTGAATTTATCCTAAGTTTTGTAATGGACTGAATTCTTCTGATTGAGACATGATTGATTCCACTTTATAAGGGACCATGACTCTAGACAAGCAACTTAGTTGTCAGGTATTAAATACCCCAACACTCGATATCATAAACTTAAAAGTCATGGCATAATATTGAGACATGGTAATTAACTACTTAGTTATCATTCATTCATTTGGGCATTCAAGTAAACACTTGGATGACATTAACTTGCATACATGCTAACATGATATAATTTCACTATTCAACACACATGGACAATTCACCAAACACTTGTGGGGCACAATATATGCACATAATACTAACAGAACATGTAGGCATCATGATTTAATTCCAATTACACAATTCCAAGAGTTTCAACATGGATTCATATGATAAAGCACACATATCAATTAACTTTATATGAATTTTGCAATAAATCATGAATCCACTTTAATTCAAATCATGGAAATCATGAAATCACTCTACATGAACTTTAAAAGAGTTTCTTGGACTCTAAGGGTGGAAGGAACCCTTGGATGGACACTTTACATACCTTATTTTGTGAATTCTAGAAAATTAATAGTGGAATCTTGAGCCTTGAATTAAATTTAATTCACCTAGGGTTTTTCGTTCTTGAGAAATTTGTGAAAGTTTTTGTTAATATTTGCCTTGACTTTAAAGTTAATTGCTATTCAAGGAGTTACAAAAAATAGAGAAGCTCCTGGATCTGATGAGACATAAACATATAAATGAGAGGTCAATAACTTACTAGTGACTATATCAGGGGAACTTTCCCGATCTTGCCTTGATTGAAGTGCATAAATCCTATTTGGGTGCTGCCCACTAGCGATACTGGAAGTGGCACCCTGTTGATTTGGGTGACCAGACTGAGCTGAAGGACGACTGTGCTAACTTCGTAGACCATTTTTAGGATAATATTGAAATTTGTGACCTGACTCACCTCATCCAAAACACACATCATTGCCAGCTCTACACATAACCTTAAGATTCTTACCATATTCTTCGCAAAGCAGATTAATACGAACACAATTTGCACTACTCAGGGTTTTGGAGCCTAGCGCCCCATCATGACTATCATTCCTGAACCTTGGTACTGTATAATAGCAGAAGATGGAACTGGGTCTTAAAACTTCTGACTAAACTGAGAACGGTTACCACCATCTGACCTTGGCTGGGCAAAACTAAAGCTAACTGTTCTGGCTCACTTATTTTCTCTCTCCTTCTTCTTAATTTTTTGTTCCTCAATGTATTTAGCATGGACCATAAGACTAGATATGTCCATCTCCCTAATCAAGATCGCAGTCCTACACTCCTTAACCACTGTACCCGATACTCAAAACACAAACTTCCTCATCCTAGATCTATTATCTGCTACTATATGGGTATCATACCTGGATAACTGAGTAAACTTGAGGGAATACTCTTTCACACTCATACTACCTTGCCTAAGGTTGATGAACTCTAACACTTGAGATTCTTTTAGCTCTAAGGGAAAGAATCTATCTAAGAAGGGCTTAGCAAACTCTTTCCTTTTATGGGCTCTGCATCTGCACCCTTGTCTACCTTTCACTGCTTAAAACATATATCGGCTATATATTTTAGATTATAGTTGGCTAACTCAGAACTTTCACTAGAATTCACCCCCATGATATCTGTGAC